>JARQOC010000004.1:595600871-596200871 GCA_033576535.1 Allobates femoralis
CCCTCTAGTCTTTTTTGGTCAGACCTCATCTAGATACTGTGTCCAGTTCTGTGCACCATGTTATAAAAGAGACATCAACAAACTGGGGGCAAGTCCAGAGAAAAGTGACCAGAATGGTAACCGGTCTGCAAACCATGTCCTACGAGGAACGGTTACAGGATGTGGGAATGTTTAAAGACTGAGAGGAGACTTAATAGCTGTCTACAAATATCTCAAGGGCTGTCACACTGTAGAGAGATCAGCTTTATTCTCATCTGCACAAGGAAAAAGTAGAAGCAATGGATGGCACTGAATAGAGGAGACACAGATTAGATATGAGAAAAAACTTTTTGACAGTGAGGGTGATCAATGAGTGGAACAGGCGGCTACGAGAGGTGGTGAGTTCCTCTTAAATGGAAGTCTTCCACATAGAGGCTGGACAGACATCTGTCTGGGATGATTTGTAAATCCTGCTTTAAGCATGGGGTTGGACCAGATGACCCAGGAGGTCCCTTCACACGATAGCCCAGGAGGTCCCTTCACATGATGACCCAGGAGTTCCCTTCACACGATGACCCATGAGGTCCCTTCACATCATGACTCAGGAGGTCCCTTTACATGATGACCCAGGAGATCCCTTCACATGATTACCCAGGAGGTCCCTTCACATAATGACCCAGGAGGTCCCTTCACATGATGACTTAGGAGGTCCCTTCACATCATGACTCAGGAGGTCCCTTCACATCATGACTCAGGAGGTCCCTTTACATGATGACCCAGGAGATCCCTTCACATGATTACCCAGGAGATCCCTTCACATGATGACTCAGGAGGTCCCTTCTCACCATGACTCAGGAGGTCCCTTTACATGATGACCCAGGAGATCCCTTCACATGATTACCCAGGAGGTCCCTTCACATGATGACCCAGGAGGTCCCTCCATATGATGACCCAGAAGGTCCCTTTCAACTCTACCTTTCTATGACTCCGTGACCGCATTAAGTGGCGCACGCGCAGCAAAACTCACAATGGAAGTAAAATAACTTTCGGCAATCCTCATGAGGCAACCAGTTTGGGGAAATCCCCTGTTACATCATAAACCAACCTGCATCAACATTATATGCCTTAGGACATGCTTCCACAGATAGAGAGCTAACATGCACGCGAACAGTAGCGCCAACTTAAATGAGCTCATGAGTTGAGGAAGTAAAAAGAAAAGAGGAGTAAGTCTAGTGAAATATACATTTATTGTTGTTTAAGATGGACTTGTTGACTCTGTATTCTCTATAGGATTTATAACAGTTGTACAGTAGTTATTTCTTAGATGGTTCCCATTGGGCAACGCATCGGTGAGCGGTTACCAGTTTTTCGGCTAGATTTTGTTTTTTAGTTTTCCTGGAAAATCTTCTAAAATTAATGTATCAATATCATCAGACCAGGTCTTCTACTGTTTATATGACCTACATCAGTCTCACCACAGAAGTAGAAGCATCCTTAATTCTAATACTTCCGATCGTCAGTTTACAGTTTACCGTGAATGATTTATGAGCTAAGCCCAGATGATCATGGAGAGAAACGCTATGGAATCCTTATGTCACCTATTAACACCTGAAAACGTTAGGGGTCTGTGGAAGCTTTCAGACATGACCATTGCTGGACGGTGACCCATATCATTTTAACCTCTAAGAGGAACAGATGGCCACAGTTGTTCTCACTTCACACTACACGTCTGAAAAAAAAATAGAAGAGAAAACAATTAATAAAAAAATGAACATTTTAGAATTTTTTTTAGAATAACTCAACTTAAATTTACCATAGGCAACATGCTGCTCACATGGTACAAATACCCTGGTTCCCCCAAAATAAGACAGTGACTAATATTAGTTTTTGCTCCCACAGATGTCTTATTTTCAGGGGGTGTCTTATTTTTTCATGAAGAATTCACAATTATTGTTAAGCAAAACAAATGAACATTTATCATCCCCTTGCAGCCCCCAATATGGTATCCCCATCATCCCTTCATTCCATTGCAGCCCCCAATACAGCACTCCCTTCATACACACTCCTATTACCATATATGGGCACAAGGGGCACTATTACCATGAAGGACACACTCCTGTTGCCATATATGGGCACAGGAGGCACTATTACCATCAGGGACACAGAGTATTATTACCATATATGGTCGATTACCATGCATGGGCGATACGGGGGTCAACTGAATGCAGAAAATTATCTATATAGATACAAGAGATGTTACAAAGGGAACAAGATAATACAGTATATACAATAAAAAAAACTGACAGCATTTCCTAACATGAAATATACTCTAATATATAAACAATTGCACTCTGAAACACTAAAGTATCGAAACATTGACTGTAAGAATTTACACATGCATTATTGCTAAGGAAATACATTCAAAAATTGAGACACTTAGCACATAAGAAAGGCCAGGTTAATCTGAGCCCAGCAGCCAGTGACAAGATGTATCTCTTTTCTGAGTACCTATCTAATGCCTCTATGCATGCAACAATTTATGGGCAAGTAGGAAATGTAAAATCACCAAAAGCTGAGGAGTATTGCACAGTCAGAAAGCATTGTCCCATAGTCTAAAATGACAAAAAATGATGGCATTTCCTAACAAATGTAAACAGGTGCAAAACTAAACGTGAAATATACTCTAATAAATAGACAGCTGCACTCTGAAACACTAAGGTATGGAAACATTGACTATAAGAATTTACACATGCATTACTGCTAAGGAAATACATTGAAAAATTGAGCCACTTAGAGCATAAGTAAGGCCAGTTTTATGTGAGCCCAGTAGCCAGAGACAAAGCTTATCTCTGTGCTGGGTCCCTATCTAATGTCTCTACCTGGGTTAAAAAAGAACTACAAATTATAGGCGAATAGGAACCTGCTAATGGAAAATTTAAAATAGCTGAAAGCTGAGGGGGAGTAGTGCACAGTCAGAAAGGATGACCCCATGATCTAAAATGAATATATCCTGATGGCACTTCCTAACAAGTGTAAACAGCTGCAAAACTAAACATGAAATACACTGTAATAAAGAAACAACATTGAAACACTAAGGCATGCAAACATTAAATATAAGAATTTACACATGCACTACTGCTAAGGAAATACAATTGAAAAATTCCGACAGTTCATAAAAAGGCCACTTTTATGTGATCCCAGCAGATAGCGACAAGGGGTATTTTTTTGATGGGTCCCTCTCTAATGCCTCTATCCAGGCAAAAAAAACTACAATTTATGGGTGAGTAGTAACCTGCTAATAGAACATTTAAAATTGCCTAAAGCTGGTGGAAGGAGTGCACAATCAGAAGGCATTACCCCATAATCTAAAGTGAAAAAAACTGATGGCACTTCCCAACAAGTGTGGACAGGTGCAAAACTGAACATGAAATATACTCTAATAAATAGACGGCTGCACTCTGAAATGCCAAGGCATGCAAACATTGAATATAGGAATATACTGTTTATTAGAATACAGAACCTATAGTCATAAAATTAGTAAGCAAAATAAGGTTACAAGACCTGTCGTCAAAATAATGGTCCAGCTTGTGCGAAGGGCAGCACTCTATTTAGACCATGGCAAAGTCCTTACAGCATGCTGTATCTCCTAGCACTGAACATGGGTTTAATGCCAGAACCTGCTTTACTAGGAACCTGCCACTGCCACCTTGTGACCTTAGATGAGTGCCTGTAAATATGATTGTCACATACCCGCTTCTCATCATGTGACTTGGGGTTGCGCCTGCAAGATTTAATCTATCTCCTCTCACTCAATCCAGCACTCAAACCCTGTGCTATGCTGAAAGGGAGCATAAATCACACCCCAACACAGATCACGCACCTCGCTTCACACCACACTGCCACCATCCTTTTGAATATGGAGCGATAAGTCTCCCTGAACTAAGACTATCAGACAATCAAGGGTTTGCGCACTCTCTAGAGTTATGGATTCTTTTAGTGTATACAAGGTTCAAAGTTTTTAAGCTGTCATAGAAAAGGTATAGTGCTTACCATAAAAAGATATAAAATATGGAAATAAAAAGTGACATGCAAGTCTGCAAAACAGTTATAAAATAAAAGGGAGAAACTTACAGAAACATCTAAACTTTGCAGTCCAATGTTATTCTGCTTCTCCTGAGGGAGGATGAATTATGGATCACAGTCAGCTCAGCTGACCCCCAATCTGTGGAAAAAGAAGACCTTTGGATCTCAATATTCTAATTCTGGGTCAGTGATTGGACCCCCCTGGCGAATTTAGTAATGCATACATTATTTTCTAAATGCATTTGACTTAGCATTTACTTTCTCACAGTCAATATGGAATGCAATAATTACAGAAGAGTCTGACTCGACCACTTTAGGGTGCTCAGGTGAATAAAGTCTTAAGAGTAAATAGAGTACCCTGGCACACCGCTTGTAAATTTGGAATTAGAACACTGGAGGTATCCGGTTACAAAAAAAGTATTTGTTCATTTATCTCTTACAAAGAAAAAACAAATTTCATCGGACGTTTCGGCTTTTTAGGCCTTCATCAGGGATTTAATCTGGTTCTTTTTATGAAAGAGCAGCAGATGGGTAACAAAAACAATCACTGGTTGCGTTTTACTGGGTATTTACCATATATATATATAGAAGGAGTTAAATAAAGGATTTCCAAAAACTGGCACTGGATTCAAGCTCAAGGATAGATGTGTGAAGGAGTAAACCTCCATGGAAAGCCTTGTCTGGCTAACAACGAGTGTTCGGCTGTGCGCCAAGGTACTCTGTTTACTAATATGGAATGCAAGGCCCTTTCATGGGTGATACTTTGGTGATTACCTTTGAAGTCCATAACGCTTCCACCATGTATGTGTTCTCAGGAAGGCCTCCCCTGAGTTCAGATCCTGACCAGAGGAGATTAAGGGGTCCTTCTCAAGATAGCACAGATTTATACCCTTTGTGTAGTGACACAGAATTTAACCATTAACTGCTGGTCTCCATTCCCTTCAGATACATATTTCACTACAAAGATGCTGTCTTAGATACCAAAAATTCCTTATCTTAAAGAGGACCTGTCCCCCCCCGGTGCTTTCAAAAGTGACAGCACCACTGAATGCAGCGTGTATACAGCATTCAGGCTAGCTGTGTACTAAGGATCTAGCCCCCAGTACCCCGAAAAAAAAAAAACACTTTACAAACTTTAGAGTTAAGAGGTTCCGTGGGTGGGGTCTGATTAAAAGGTCCTCGCTGCTGGCCCAATCCTCCCTGCTTCCTCCTTGTGTGTTCAGCCCCCTCTATGTATCTGCCGCCGCCTCCTCTTTTTCTGGGTGTTGGAATATGTTTAATGCAACAACTCAATTCCTGCATATGTAAGTGTTCTATTGCTAGGTTTGTGCATTGTCTGTAAAGTTAGATAAACAAAAACACTCCTAGAGGCTCACACACAGGAAATACCATGTGACTGTACCCAGTTTCCTGTGTCGGTGCATGAGATGAGAAGCAGCCTGCTGATGCTGCACAGAGACATTTAAGATATGTATATTCCTGATTCCACAAAGCCTATCATATCTGTACCTGTTTATTGCTAATTAAAGCTCTGTTCTGTTCCGCTGTCAACACTGGGTCTGCCCTCCTCTTCTGCTCCTGACATCACAAGTAGCAGGAGCAGAAGAGGAGGGCAGAGCCAGAAGAAGAGGAGGCGGCGACAGACACAGAGGGGGAGGAACACACAAGGAGGAGGCAGGGATGATTGTGCCAGCGGCAAGGACCTCTTAATTAGATCTGACCCACGGACCTCTTAACTGTAAAGTTTGCAATGTGTTTTTTTCGGGGTACAGGGGGGCTAGAGCCCTAGTACATAGCTTCCCTGAATGCAGTATATGTACTGCATTCAGTGGTGCTGTCACTTTTGAAAGCACCTGGGGGTGACAGGTCATCTTTAAGGGTACCTTTACACGCCACAATTATTGGTGGCGATAGGAGGCAATCTAACATGCGCGTGCACATTTCTCATGATTGCCTGAGATCGCCGATGGCACTTTTACACGCCGCAATTACGCCCTCAACCTAAGGCAATGTGTTGCCCCGGAAATCGCCTACCCCACATCGGAACCAATCTGGTGGAGTTCACTCGCCGCTTCACATGACGAAATCCCCAAAGGAATTTGGGCATACATGGTTAGCGCTGCGAGAACATAGGCGTGACAGACTGGTATATACCGCGCCCCAAACACTCTGATTAGACAACGCAATAGCGTTATGATTGGGCAGCCTGCGCTGAAAGGATGGCGCCATTGCCATTGTGTGGTGGTGAATGGACAACTCTTCAAATATGGCGCCCTGTGAAGTGACAGCCAATGGAAACACAGTAGCCCCCACCAATCATCGCTGACAGGGCGGGGACTCCAGCACGCTGTGGCACGCCTATGGGAAATCAATAGGCGACGTAGATTCCATCACTATCGCCCTTTCACACTCCAAAAGCCGGGAATCTCGCCTTAATGATTGCCTCTGATTTTGGAGCAGTGCTGTGAAATCGGAACCAGGCGACAACTTTTTTATCGCCGCGAAATTCCCCAATTACACGCCGCAACTACAAGGCAATTTGTCGGCGATGGTACTGGGGCAACATAGCGCCGGTCAGATTTCTCGCTGCGGTTGCGGCGTGTAAAGGTACCCTAAGGATGTTTTCTCCTCCTATGATGTCCCAGACAGAAGATATTAGATCCATATTTCCTTTCTCAGCTTTCTTAGCTTTGTATACATATGGGACATGGTATACATAGACCGTGTTGTAAGTTCGAAACATTGCACCACTGGGTGCTGGATTAAAGCCCACATTTTTTTTTACCTGGAACTGGAGTGCTGCCTGATTTTTTCTTTCTATCTATCTGTCTATCTATCTGTCTATATATCTACCTATCTACTCTATCTATTGTGAGGTATGACCGGCATGATAGCCCATGATGGGTATACATTATATGGGTCTTGAGCCACGCACACAGGGTTAACAGCATCTGGACCTGTGTGTGTGTGAATGGGTGTTTACTTTGCTAGACCTTACTGGCACACATAGGGTTAACTGCACCCAGGTCTGTGTGAGTGAATGTGCTGATGACTCACATAATCCCAGGTGTGGGTGTGGCAGGAAAGGATATGTGCTGCTTAGTGCTGGTATTGAGGGGAGAACAAAATAATCCTCTGAAGGAGAGGATGTGAGGCAGAGGTGTCCTGTCCCTCTGGGGGATGTGGAGGGAAGCCTGGTTCTCCATGTGGGAGACGCCAGTCCCTCTGAACCGTATGGAGCCTGTGGCCAGACCTAGAGGTTGGTGGAGCACCTGAACATATGGGTGTCCTGGCTGAACGTGTAGGGGGCTCAATCTGGACATGTTGGTGAAGTTGTGGTCCTGTAGGTCTGCCTGGTTGGTAAGGCTGGGAGGTGACTGGGCAACATGTGTAGTGTGAGGAGACCTTGGGGGACGCCTTGAATCCCCAGGATCTCAGGTAGCCTAAAACCTGGTCTGTGCCTTTTAAAGGCTGAAGTCTATGATGGACTGTATGTGTGCTGAGAGACTGGGATGGTCTCTGTAAGCTGTATGGGCCCTGTAAGGGGCTGGAGTCCATGTGTGTGCGTGCCATGTGAGAGACTGGGGATCTGGGGATGTCTCGAGGGCACAGTCAACTGTATGCTGAGCAGCATGTGAGAGACTGGAGATGTCTCGAATGCCAGGTGGGCATAGCCGCCATTAGAACCAGACTGGGTCTGTAAGGGACTGTAAGGGTCGCCTTAAGGTTCTGTTGATCACGTATAATGTAAATACTGGCAGGTGGGCATAGCTGCCATTAGAACAGAATGTGATGTTGCTATATTCTGTTAATTATGTATAGTGTAAATGTAAGTAATAGATAAGGCCAGGCGGCTGTAACCACCATTGGAGTAGTCATTATTGCTCTCGGTGTTCTATGGAGATGTGATTAGTGCTCCTAGTGTTCTATGTACTTACTTTGATATGTGATTACTGTTACTATGCTGTTTTGTGTTACGTTAAACATGGTTGTGTCACCTACTCTGCCAAGCGACCCCTCTATCTATCTATCTATCTATCTATCTATCTATCTATCGATTATTCTATCATTCTATCAATTATATCCATGTGTCTTTACTAGAAATGGCACCAATCATGGATAGAAATATTTTTTCAGATTTGTAGACTGATTAATAAATACATTAAAAACATAAGTAAAAAATGAATACACTCTATTGTACTCCGAGTCCAGGCCGCTGTCTGCATGGATTGTGTCTTCTGATTCTTCTCCAAACACTGCTCGGTGTGCCCCCATGCTGTTTGCTAGAAGAATGCATATCTCTCCTCCTCCCTTTATAATCCATCTGTGTGTTTACAATGGGATGTAACATGGAATCACAAGCAAAGGCAATTGTGGATTATGTTCTCTGTGTACATGAAAATGATTGGATTAAAATAAAGGCCAGATTTAAAAAGAAAATGAACTCACAGAATGGTTCCTGCCTCTAAAAGGAGAAGCAGCGGGAAAACTCAACTCCGACTCCCTGCTACCGCTCTCCCTGTGGAATAAAAGCGCTGTCTTTACATTGTGCCTGTTTCACTTTACCCAAAGTAATAATATAATAATATTTATATAGCACTGTTAATTCCATAGCACTCTACATACATTTGCAATGGACTGTCCCCATTGGGGCTCACAATCTACACATCCTATCAGTATGTCCTTGGAGTGTGGGAGGAATCCAGAGAACCCGGAGGAAACCCATGCAATCACAGGGAGAACATACAAACCTTGCAGATGTCCTTGGTGGGAATTGAACCCAGGACCCCAGTGCTGCAAGGCTGCACTGTTAACCACTGAGCCACCATGCACTGAGCCACCATATATCAACCACCGGTAATAAAAATTTTACTTCTTCCAAGAAAAATGTTATTTTAGCACCAAATTATACAATTTCACAAGGGTAGCTGGAGACAATGCATAGCACAATATGTTGTACATTTTCGCCTGAGTACGTTGATACCCCATATATAGTGGAAAACTACTATTTGGGCACACGGCAGGGCTCAAATTGTTAACAGATGCCATGTTGCATTCGGAGAACCCCTGATGTGCCTAAACAGTGGAAACCCCCCACATGTGACCCCATTTTGGAACCTAAACCCTTAGGTAAATGATGTAGATGTGTGGTGAGCACCTTGAAATCCCAGGAGCTTTACAGAATCTCATAATGTTGAACGGTAAAGACCAAAAAATACACTTTTTTCCATAAATATGTTACTTTTGCCCCAAATGTTGTTTTTTTTGTCGAGGATAAATGTAAAAAATGCACCGTACAATTGTTGTGCAGTTTCTCTTAAGTACACCGATATCCCATATGTGGTCAAAAACTATTCAGAATGGAAGGAGCGCCATATTGGAGTTCAGATGTAGTTGGGATGGTTTGCGGATGCCATGTCAATTTGGTAGAACTGCCACAAGTGACCCCATTTTACAAACTGCTACCCCTCAAGGTATTCATTTAGGGGTGCAGTGAGCATATCGACACCACAGGTGAGGCACAAAGTTTATACTATTGGGCGAGGAAGAAAAAAATAATTACATTTTTACCACTAAAATGTTGTTTTAAACCCCATATTTCCCAATTTCACAAGGGGAATAGGTTAAAAAGGGAGCTAAAATGTGTTACACAATTTCTCCTGAATGTAAAATAACACAGATATTATAAGGATTTTTCAAAATTAGCGGTGAAGAATCTGCTTATAGGACCCCGGGTTTAGACGGCAAAAAGGAGTAGGAACATATTTCCTACTGATTATAACGTTTCCCTGGTGTAAAGAAGTGGAAAGGTCAATGTCACTAATTGTAATGCATTAGGGTAGAAGAAGGAGGTAATTGATCAATTGTTATTGTTTCTGTGCAACACAAGTATTTTACACATATAACATTGCAACACACAGTATGTATGCTCTCTGCATGTACAGTACATGCACACTTAAATTAGTGCCTATATATCCTCAGCTCCTTCTACATTCACACAGTTCTGCTACATACATGCACAGCTCTGTTACATACATATCTGCTGCATACACACACAGCTCTGCCACATATACTCACACACAACACTGTTACATACACATACTCAGCTTTCCTATAAATACACAGAAAACTCTGACATGGACACACACACAGCCTCAGCTACACATACACAACTTTGGTACATGCACACAGGCTCTGATACACACACACACAGCTCTATTTCATCAACACACTCACACACCCACTGTACCACAATCAATATAGGGAAGGGGTGCTTGACTGCACGTTGGGGTAAAGGGGAAAGAGGTTTTATGCTCTCCCTCTCTTTTTGGTTGTCAAGGACCTTAAGTAATGATAAAATTTGGCACAGTTCACGAGATCGTGGTAAAAGGGTGACTAGGGTGTCATGTTCCCTCCCACAAATGTGGGACAAGTTATGGGGTGTTGCATCCCCTTTGTATAAACCAAACCGACTTGTTCCTGTCCCCCCTCTTCCTCCAGGAGTGAACTATGTTGTACAAGCCACGTTAATAATAAGGCTCTGTTTGATGCCCGTTCCCCCACTTCCAGTACTTGGCTGACTGAGCTTCACCTCCCAGCCACCCTTCACCCTTTTTTCGAGTTAACGTGTTGGTGGTGTTGCTGATATGGCTTTCTTTATTAGAGTGGTGTTACAATGCACAGCTGTTGGTAAAACTAAAAAATATGTTTGGAGATTGTGGAACCAAGGACGGACTTGTCCTCAGGGAGTCCTGCGGTGCATAGCGTCTCGGGGCCCGGATGTGAGAGAAAAGGTTAGGCTATTTAATAAAGATTGAAAGACTTGGTTAAAAAGTTATAATAGAAAATAAAGCTGTGTTCGACCCCATCCACTTAAAGAAAATAGAGTTGTACGTGGTTATTATGGAGTAGGATGATGGTTGTTTGGGTACTTTAATACCTACAGTCTATCTCTGCTGCACACTGGGTATACACAAACAAATTTTTAAGTTTCTTCCAGGCATGTGACTAATCACGTGACCTGAAAAGTACTTCAGTTTGTCAGGACCTGTAGCATTCGTAAAGCGTTAGTGAGGTGCAGGTCCTGGTAGTTTTGCCTCCTGCAATGCATTAATCAGACTAATCAGAGTCGGGCTGGAAGATAGAGAGTTGCACCACTGTATAGCTCTCTACTCTCTCTGTAATTGGGAAGGATGTTGTGTCAGTGTTCTTTTCACTGCCTCTGGATCATAAGACGCACAATTTTTTTTAGCAATCATTTTTTTTCCCTTAAAGCGAACCTGTCACCCCCCCCTGGACATCAAAAGCTAAAATAGCCACCTTCTGCAGCACTAAGGCTGCATTCAGAGAAGGTGGCTATAGGCTTTTGATGCCCTATATACTGTTAAATATTCACTTATATAACTGCTTACAGTTTAGAAGACCTAAGACCGGGAGGCGGGGTTTCGCGCTCCTCCGACCCGCCCCCTCTTGTCAATCAGCCTGGTCGCCTGCTGCTGCCTCCCCTCACAGTCTAGCATGAACGCGCGCCTCTGTTCTCCTCTATGGCGCCGCGCATGCGCTGTGAGCGCAGCCCGACGACTTCCTGGACACCCGGCGCACAGCGCATGCGCGGCGCCATAGAGGAGAACGGAGGCGCGCGTTCATGCTAGACTGTGAGGAGAGGCAGCAGCAGGCGACCAGGCTGATTGACAAAAGGGGGCTGGTCGGAGGAGCGCGAAACCCCGCCTCCCGGTCTTAGGTCTTCTAAACTGTAAGCAGTTATATAAGTGAATATTTAACAGTATATAGGGCATCAAAAGCCTATAGCCACCTTCCCTGAATGCAGCCTTAGTGCTGCAGAAGGTGGTTATTATAGCTTTTGATGTCCAGGGGGGGTGACAGGTTCGCTTTAATATCCAAAAAATACAGTCTTATTTTGATCATTTTAGACAGAGCAAGGCTTTAGCCTAAAAGAAAATTAAAGGTGTTGTGGTGAATCGGTCACCGAACCTGGCAGCTCCACAGCGCCTCCTATTAAATCCAGGTCAGTCAGAGAACTGCCTGAGGATAACAGAAGGGCCGCAGCAGCCCTGTCAGTGCTGGTTTACTATGGCACCTCAGTGAGTGTGGTATATGCCTTCTGATCTGCGACCAGAAGCACATATAATAATCTCCACCCCGTCACTGACAGTGACCCTGAATAACCCCAAGCACTAATTTCTGCCACCAGTTCCTCGTTTAATGTAAGTCCAGTAGGGTCAGAAACCAACCCAGGTAGCGTTAAATGAGCACACGGACATGGGAATGAGTGATCAAGATAAAAGGACAACTCAAGATTAAATTTATATATTTAATCACCCTATTGATACACTAGATATATTTACAATTATTATTAAGAGGTTACAAATATTAGTCAGTTATGCAAATAAAGGATAAATGGAATACACAGAATTACACACACATGTGAACAGTTACCTTAGTGCTGATGACACCACAAGGGCGGCGTGATTCCAATATGTTCCTGGGTATTCTTTGGCTTTGGTGGAATAATAATGCCTCTTCAGAAGAAATACAAAATGGAGATGGGGCAGCAGATTTTTATACATTATGGGGGTGACCACTGTCACAACCATCTCGCACCTCCGGGAGGTCTCATAACTCCCACCCATCTGAGTGGAGATATAGATATCCAAAACTTAGTATCTGCCCTATCGTTGTCTGTGAGGGTCACAGGCGGAAGACAATGCCCTCATATTTTCAGTTATGATTTTATCTTCGTTTGGATATGAAACATGACCCCTCTGCTGGTATCCTACTGGCCAATATTGAGTTTAGGTAGTTTGCGATCATTGCACACATATATAAAAATATGTACGTGATTGTATGAATGTCTAGATTTGCTATCTATACTCGACATCCTCACAGGAGTTTTGGCTTATGAAATATTAAAGTTATATTCTTGCCACTTGTCCATCTGGGCTGAGTGAAAGGATTTCCTCTCAGCCTTAAGTGGTTTGCCACTTCTCTGCAGATCACAGCAGGGAGTCTTCCTTTACCTGCTTGCCTCTATTGTGTGGCCTTTTGGCCAGGGTAATGGCATAATCATGCTAATTAACCTATACCACTTCCCAGAGATAAATTACCTCTGGCTAACAAGGGTTGGGGCTTATCTCCCAGGAGTGAGATATAGCCACTTCTGAGCCAACATGGCTGCTCTGAGCAAGATGGTTATTAGTAAGAATATTGCTTTCTGATACAAAATGGCGGCTGGGGATAATGGCTTATTCATCACAGGTGTGTTTCGAGTTCCCTTGTTTTGAAGCACAGCGCTCCCCCTCTTCTTGCCTTCCTGCTTGCCTCAGGTTGGTGCACTCCTGATGATTGACCGCTCAGGCAGCTGACATGGTATAATTGCTGGCCAGAACCTTGCCACTGGAAAGCTGTAAGGTTTGCTCATACGGCCATTGATTGTCTCATGCGAGAGAGTCAGATCAACTATGCTAATGACACTCAGCTCAAGCTGTCATCAGAGTTTAAATCAAGTGTCATTTAGTGTGAAGAGATTCTCCCGTATGTGATAATTGGATCACAGGTGAGGAGAAGATGGAGAGCTTCATTTCTCGGCATATATCGTAATGCACTCAGAAGTCATCAGAGTGCAGTCCTTTCTTTTAATTGCACCCAAAGACTTGTATGGGTGCGCGCCGTCCAATATACGCTGCCAATCACAGCATGCAGTGAATTTTTTCTCATGCCAAATCGTCATGATATAAAAAGTGCTGGTAGACACTGTCTCTTAGGACTCTGGATCTTCAAATTACCTTTTGTGCCTCTTTGCCCTTTTCCAAAAGGGCGTCTTATGCTTTATTCCTCTCCATGTGATTGTGTCTTCCTGCCTTCATAAGCTCCCGTCCATCTTCCAGTCCTTTCTTCAGTATTCTACTTGGATCCTTGCTCCTTGTGCACATTATGTTTTCTCCTCCTGCAATTCTATTTTGGCTCTTTCCAGAATCTGCAATCTGAATTCCAGCTTAACACAGCTGCTTCCAGTTCCTCTCCTGTATCAAGCTGCTCTGTTTGTCTCTGCTTCAGTTTCCTTCCTGCCAGCCCCATTTCATGTAAGCTTTGTTTGTTTTACAAGCTCTTAGCAGCTTTCCTGTTTGTTTACTCTTGCAGTAGCAGTGCTCTGAACAGTTCAGGATTTTCATAAGTAATAATGCAGTGCATCGAGTTCTGAACTTGTTTTCAAAATCTTTCATTCCCAGGCATCCGTGGTTGTGAATTGTGCCCATAGACTGTTTGCTACATCATCTCCCAGTGTGAATTGAGCTTCTAGACTATTCTGCTTACAGCATTTCCCAGTGTGAGCTGAGCTCACAGACTGTTCTGCTATCAGCATCTTCTTGTGCGAATTATTCTAGAGACTATTCTGTTTGGCTACTCTAAAAAACTATTATTGTGTGTTTTATGAACTTTGTTTACTTTACTGCACTTCTCGTTTGTTCCACTGTTATGTGTGTTATTACAGACTTCTCACCTTTAAACCTTGTCTCAGTCATATCTTTGCCTCACGCTAATAGATTCCTGAGTTATCCACAATAGTTGTTACACTGTTACATAGTATAACATTGGAGAGAGTGCTATCCAATAAAACATCAAAGAACACTCAGTCAGTGTCAGCGTGACCTTATAGCTAATAGCTTGCAAGTGAGAACTCTTTTCGTACGAAACACTACTCCGGTAACACTGGCAATGATCAGTAAATTATATAATTAAAATCCTTCTGCTCTTAAGAATAGAGAGGATTTTTAATTAAAGATAGCATGCACGGTTGTTTGCGCAAGCACCTTGTAATTTTACCCTTTTAATAAAATGAGACAAACCCTTTAAAGCCAGAACATTTATTTAAAGGGAACCTGACCCCTAAAAATCACCCCCAGCCTTTTTACACCTGTCCCTGCGCCACCAGTATAGCACTGTGGGCATCCCTTTGTGTCCAAAATGTGTATTTGTAAAGTTTGTAAAACAGTTTTTTTTCACCTTCAGATCTGCAGCTTCTCAGTTCTTGAGAAGTCACACAGGGTGTTCCCTGTGGCTTCTCATCGCCGCCTGCACATCAATTATTCACGCCCAGATGGGTGTGCTAAGAAATTTTGATCTCCCTCGCCCTCCACCATGGGAGGTTTAGCCGTAATGACGCTATTCGCATCATATCTGGCTATAGTGACGTCGTACACCCATTGGGTGTAGGGAGGACCTTGCAATGCGCATTGCGCATGCGCGAGGTTACTTAATGGCAGCTACGGCAGCTCATCAAGCTGCCGCAAAGTAACCTCGAGCATGCAAAATGCGCATCGCGAGGTCCTCCCTACACCCAATGGGTGTGCGACGTCACTATAGCTGGATATGACACGAATAGCGTCATACCGGCTATACCGCCCATGGTGGAAGGAGAGGGAGATCACAATTCCTTAGCACGCCCATCTGCGCGTGAATAACTGATCTGCAGGCGGTGATGAGAAGCCACAGGGAACGCCCTGTGTGACTTCTCAAGAACTGAGAAGCCACAGATCTGAAGGTAAAAAAAGCAGTTTTATAACCTTTACAAATACCCATTTTGGACACAAAGAGATGCCTACAATGCTATTTGTGGCTACCTCTCCGATATGTGGTTGCAAAAGTGGGTCATGAGTCCAAGGAATTGGTTGGAAAACCTAACAATATTTCTTCCACCATCTCTAGTCTAAAACGAGAAAACATGTATTGGTTAATTCTATATCCTTAAAGGGAATCTATCAGCATGTTTTTGCTATTTAAAACCAGGACAGCATGCTGTAGAGGGTCATAAACCAAAAATCAACTGTGCCCCTCTTATCAGTCTTTGTGCTATTGTTTATGTAAACTAAAAGCTTTATCACCTGTGATTACAATTACTGAACTAATTTGTCACAATAATGACAGTCTGACACACCACCTGTGGTGATCGACACCTCACAGTCAATGCACAATCTTTGTTGAGTGCCTCCTGTGGGCGGGGGCAGCTCTCTCAGCTCTGCTGTGTTCCTAAAACTAAATTCTTTGATTTTTTCAGAACAGCTGCAGCCACTTATCTTTGTGATAATTTATTGGATTCAGTATTTCTTTACCTACATTATGCTGCTGTCAGATGAAGTAGCGAAAACCTGCTGATAGATCCCCTTTAAGTATTCCTAAATATTGATGAGCAAACCCAAACTGTAAAATTTAGGGCCTGTACCAAACACCTAGTGTTCGGGAACAGATCCCAAACACGGACTTCCCTGAGAAGTCAGTGTTGTTTTTCAGGTTTGGTTCGCGTTCGGGAGCTATAAAAAAAAAAATCGTGATTAAACATAAGCATCATACTTACTGGTATCCCGCCGCTTGTACTTCCGAGCCAGTCATTAAGCTCCTGGATAAAGACTGCAGGGGACCCAAAAGTCAATAACAGACGCTGTCACAGAGAATGGGATTCTGTGATTGGCTGTTGGAGTAACCTGAAAACAGCCCATACATTCTAGTATCTAGAATGTATGGGCAGTTTCCAGATTACTCCAACAGCCAATCACAGATGCCCATTCTCTGAGATTGGCGAATAGTAATGATTACACTCGCTCATCACTAGCTGTTGGGCTTCTCTGTAGTGAATATCCCGGAAGTTAATGAGCGTCCCGGAAGGTACAAGCGGGCAGGATGGCGAAAAGTATAATGCTGCCATTTATTCGCTAACTGCTTTCCTTTTACAACAGCCAATCACAGATGCCCATTCTCTGAGATTGGCGAATAGTAATGATTACACTCGCTCATCACTAGCTGTTGGGCTTCTCTGCAGTGAATATCCCGGAAGTTAATGAGCGTCCCGGAAGGTACAAGCGGGCAGGATGCCGAAAAGTATAACGCTGCCATTTATTCGCTAACTGCTTTCCTTTTACAGCTCGCCCGCCCCATCTCATAACTTTAAAGTCCGAGTTCGGGATTGGGACTCAAGTTCGAGTCATGTTCAACCCAGAACTAGAACTTTAGAAAAGTCCTGGCGAGTTCGCCAAACCAGGTCATCCCATTCCTAAACCATATCACACCTGCAGTTTCTTAATTTCATACTATGCACTATTTTGTTACTTTAATTTGTCTTATGTTGCTCCATTTATTGTGTATTGTTCAGATTTGGTGCCGGAGTATTAATTTTACTACTCAGCCCTTCACATTTCGCACATAGTGAGGAAGTAGGGCAATCCAAAGTCAACCACTATTAACGGGTAAATCCCATTAATTGGACACCGAGGACAGGCACTTAGTAGAACTGTCCTCTTCGTACTTTTTCTTAGCGTTGACGCTCAAGGACGACACAGACGGGACGCTCAGCTTTGCTCATCTGAATACATTGTTAAGAAGACTGTGAAAAAGAAAAGACTCATGAATCCATTAGCACAGCTGTTCCAGATGGGAGGATAAGGAGTCGTACCTTGATAAAAGAGATGAGATGGTTTCCATCCGTCAACGATAGGGACGGGAAATGTAGGGGATCAGCTCACTGCGGTAATTAGTAAGTATTTAAGCTGGATAATGTGAGCTGGGAAATAAATGAGTGTATAGGAATATAATTAGAGGCTTGAAAGAAAGCAGATTGGCCAGAATTGTGCTGCTGGTACCTGCATAAAAGAAGTCATATACCGTTTAGCTGAGTAAGTTATGTGAGATAACTAACTGGGATTATATGGTTTTTCGAGGATTAAACAAAATTAGTTTTAATGAGAATCTGTCAGCAGGCTTTTGCTATTTAATCTGACAGCAGCATGATGTAGGGACAGAGGCCCTGATTCCAGCGATGTATACCCCTGATAGTGTATAACCCCACCCACACCACTGATTGTGTATAACCCTGCCTACATCACTGATTGTGTATAACCCTGCTCACACCACTGATTGTGTATAACCCCACCCACACCACTGATTGTGTATAACCCACCCACACCACTGATTGTGTATAACCCCGCCCACACCACTGATTGTGTATAACCACACACACACCACTGTGTATAACCCCACCCACACCACTGATTGTGTATAACTCCACCCACACCACTGACTGTGTATAACGCTGCCCACACCACTGATTGTGTATAACCACACACACACCACTGTGTATAACCCCACCCACACCACTGATTGTGTACAACCCCGCTCACACCACTGATTGTGTATAACCCCACCCACACCACTGATTGTGTATAACCCCGCCCACACCACTGATTGTGTATAACCCCGCCCACACAACTGATTGTGTATAACCCCACCCACTCCATTGATTGTGTATAACCCCACCCACACCACTGATTATATATAACCACACCCACATCATTGTGTATAACCACACCCACATCACTGATTGTGTATATCCCCGCCCACATAACTGTGTACAACCCTGATAACACCACTGATTGTGTATAACCTCACCGACACCCCTGATTGTGTATAGCCCTGCCCACACCACTGATTATCTATAACCCACCCACACCCCTGATTGTGTATAACCCCACCCACACCACTGATTATCTATAACCCTGACCACACCACTGATTGTGTATAATCCGCCCACACTACTGATTGTGTATAACCCCGCCCACACCACTGATCGTGTATAACCCCACCCACACCACTGATTGTGTATAACCCCGCCCACACCACTGATTGTGTATAACCCCACCCACATCACTGATTGTGTATAACCCCGCCCACACCACTGATTGTGTGTAACCCCGCCCACACCACTGATTGTGTATAACCCCGCCCACACAACTGATTGTGTATAACCCCACCCACTCCATTGATTGTGTATAACCCCACCCACACCACTGATTATATATAACCACACCCACATCACTGTGTATAACCACACCCACATCACTGATTGTGTATATCCCCGCCCACATAACTGTGTACAACCCTGATAACACCACTGATTGTGTATAACCTCACCGACACCCTGATTGTGTATAGCCTCGCCCACACCACTGATTATCTATAACCCTGACCACACCACTGATTGTGTATAATCCGCCCACACTACTGATTGTGTATAACCCCGCCCACACCACTGATCGTGTATAACCCCACCCACACCACTGATTGTGTATAACCCCGCCCACACCACTGATTGTGTATAACCTCGCCCACACCACTGATTGTGTATAACCCCGCCCACACCACTGATTGTGTATAACCTCGCCCACACCACTGATTGTGTATAACCCCACCCACACCACTGATTGTGTATAATCCTGCCCACACCACTGATTGTGTATAACCCGCCCACACCACTGATTGTGCATAACCCTGACCACACCACTGATTGTGTATAACCCTGCCCACACCACTGATTGTGTATAACCCCACCCACACCACTGATTGTGTATAACCACACCCACACACTGTGTATAACCCCGTCCACTCCATTGATTGTGTATAACACCACCCACACCACTGATTCTGTATAACCCCACCCACATCACTGATTGTGTATAACCCCATCCACATCACTGATCATGTATAACCACATCCACATCACTGATTGTGTATAACCCCACCCATATCACTGACTGTGTATAATCCTGCCCACACCACTGATTGTGTATAACCTCACCCACACCACTGATTGTGTATAACCTCACCCATACCACTGATTGTGTATAACCCCGCCCACACCGATTGTGTATAACCCCACCCACACCACTGATTGTGTATAACCCTGCCCACATCACTGATTGTGTATAACCTTACCCACACCACTGTGTATAACTCCGCCCACTCCATTGATTGTGTATAACCCCACCCACACCACTGATAGGCAGCTTTCTGCGTAAACCGCATATTGACAGAATTATTATTATTGTTATTATTAACAGCGAAGTGGCGCTTCCACAGGTTACAATACGCAGTGTATTGTAACCCGTGGAAATGTCTCTTTGCTCTGCAAAACAGCCGTTGGTTTGGAGACCCCCTATCCTCCCCCCCCTGCAATCCCCCCTTGTAAGCCTGATGACCGCTAAATTAAGGTGACGCTTTAAACTCCTGTCCGGTGAGAGTGCTATTCCACCTGTCAAGAACGTCATATCTAACATGTCTTCATGTTGCACCAGATAAGAGTCAGATTACGAATATTGAATAAATAAGGTTTATTGGGTGTATGGCAGTCAGTCGTATTCCTGGCATGTCCCTGCTTTAATACAACATGGGTCTTCCATAGTCCTAAATGCGTCATCCTCTGCTCTTTTGTACGTACACAACCTCGGTGTTCAGATTTGGAGCGGCCTCGGTGACGCCTCTCATCTTCTTGGGAGCTGCCAAGAAAAGATGTAACCATTGCGAGAGCACGGTAGCCGAATAATACATCAAGGTGATGATTTGTTATTTATTTTACTAAAATATTAATGCAGTGTACATCTCTGTCTATTCCCTCTGGGTCTGTATTTTCATGCCATGAACGTTGCATAATTACGTGCGCCGGTAACTGTCTGGGACATTAGTGCAGTATATTTTCCGACTGTGCGCTCCCCATCAGGTTCCTTATTCATCTCTCGTATACAGTATACTAGGCTCTTGTTCTTTTTCCGACTTTTACTGTTGTGAAAATAGATAGATCAGTAAATTCGTGGATACTCAAGATTCAACTGGTGTTTTCTTCTTTCCTCCATGTACTCTGCCTACAGTTCCTAACTCCTTTTCCTGACCTCTTCTACAGATTCGCTATTCCTTATAGATTTTAAACTCATACATTGTTAAAGATGACCTACGTAATAACTGAATTTCAACGAGTCAAAAACGGCTTGCCATATATTTCTGCTGCAGTTGATGCAAGGAATGGCAGGAGCGTCACGGTCATTATTATTGTCCAATCTGACATTTGAATGGGACTCTAGGAGCTGTCATAAGACAATCTTCTCAAAGAATATATTTTAAAGGAGGGGGACACTGGCGAGATAAACATTTTTGCACTGCCCCTGCCCTCCTACATGATGAAGCAGAGGTGGGCACCACAGTTCTGTGACCTATAGATCACTTATATATCAATAAAATCATATCTTCTCCTCAGCACTTGTCTCACCCCAGGGCGGGGTACTCGGGTCCCGGGCATTAGTTATGGATGTTGTCAGCGGTGGCCCTTGGCCCTGGCGGACGCTCAAAGAGGGGTTCAATAAAATAATTAAAATCAAATTAAATTAAATTAAATTAAATGTTCGTGACGCCACCAGCGGTGTCTGGTGATGGCACCAGCGCTGCCAGCAGACCTCTGGGAACGATGGGTTGGCAGCCGGATGATGTCGCTCCCCACAGGCGGAGCGGAGTCCCCAGGGCAGACCTCAGTAGTACTCGTTGTCGTGGTAGAAATAAGACGCAGGAGACCTTCTAGCTCTGCACGGGTATTTACTGGCGACTTTCAAGCAATACAGCAGTTGTTATCTGTACACAGTTACGGGTAGCTGGACGGGTAGTCACCAAAGGATGCAAAGTCTCACTGAGGCCCCCAATGATGTTCTTTCAGATTTCACTCTCTGTCCTTTTCTTCACGGAGCCCTCTTACTACCAAGCCTGATTGGGTATGTAGAGGTTACCCTTCTCTCTAAGAGGCTCAACCCGGTTTGGAGCTCCTGGTGGGGACGTGCGTGTCAAACCAGGTCGGGGCTTTATATGAAAGCCCTGCGACCCACCGGCTTTGGCGACTCCAAGCTAAACTTCACTGCACCACACTCGGAGCCAGTACTCCGTCTTGGATTGGGATCCCTCCTGGACTGGCGATCTACAGTCCGGCACGAGCTTGCACAAGCCAGGGATCCCCCTTCTGTCTGGACTGCCTTCCTTTACAGGCACCCTCCACACACACCTAGCAGGGTCCTCTTCTCTCCTCTACCCTCACGGTTCTTTACCCCACTCCGACTGACTCTAACTGACTAACTGGCTGTCCTTCCCGCTATTTTCACTACTCCTAAGCCCTTCCCAATAGGATCGGTTACCCTGGTAACAGGTGTAGCCAATTGGTCCCCTAGCTCTAAGTGTATGAATGCGGGGATGAGGGACTCAGGTTTAACATTACCATCCTCTTGTGACAGGGATACCTTACACACTTATTTGGGTGCAGTACCCCTTCTGTGGCACACTGACCAGTGGGGCACCACATTTTCACCCCTCCCTCAGGGGACACAGCAATACAGTCAAGTATAGTGTTAATGTTTCAGGGGACAGGAAGCTACCAAGTTGATATGGGGAAGGGGAGACCATGGCAGTGCTGAATCAATCACTGTAGTGCTTTGCCTCTGCTCCTAGCCTGATACATGACAGTACACATTATGCATCATCATATCATTGTACAGCAAAAGATCACTTTGTGTATTTAAGTGGCGCCCCTGCGTCCAGGGTGGCCACAGGTAGAAACTGCAGCCAGGCAGGAGGGTAGACAGTTTGTTTAACAAACACCTCAACACACATATACACTGACATGGGGACCTAACCCGGAGTCTGGGACTCTAGGCAGACAAGGGATAGTAGGGCTAGATATGAGTGGATGAGCGTAGTCATGGTAACGGATGAGGATATAAGGGAGCAACAGGAAGCAGTTAGCCAGTAGGCCAGTGGGTGCCGAGCAGAACAGAAAAAGACCAAGAGTAGGCCGGAGTAGGCTGAGAGGAACAGATGAAGGAGTAGGAGTAGGCAGGTGCCGACCAGCCAAGACCGGACCAGTACCATCAGGTCCGGGGAAGACGTGAGGGCCAGCAGTTAACTGACAGAGGAGCCTCCACTGATATACTAGGAAGTTACATGGGAAGAGAAGGACCCGGTGATCCCTTGTGAAACAGGGATACTTGAGGTTAGGCTAAAACCAGAGTGTCAGCTCTGAGGGGGACTGAAGATTAAAACCAGCGCTCCAGACAAACTGACGGGGGACACAGACTCCAGGTCTATATTCCCACCAGAGGATTGGAGCACAGCAGCAACAGAGAGGACCCGGCTTACCGCCCAGAGATTTAGGGGAAAGCTACTAATAGAGACCCAGCTGCCGCTCCGCAATTCACCTAAAGCGGAAAAGTGGAGAATAAGCCTGAAAGGACACATAGAAAGACTGAGGAGTCTAGGAGAGATAACCTGGCTGCAGTGGGCTCAAGTGTACCGGATTCAATTGAGTAAAGCTGTAAAGAACTGTATTGTACCGTGTACTATCTGACAAGAGAGATGGAGAAGTAAACCCGGGTGAAAACTGCTATGGTGTCTGTGTCTGATTTCAGGTATGAAGAACTGTTAGCCATCCATTTGACCCTGTCAAGAGCCATCTCCTCATCATCCCCTTTTCCTGCAACACCTACAATAACCATCACAGACTTTATCACCACTGCCCCGGGGAACCAGCTCTACCTGCGGAGAGCAGTTCCATCTAAAGCTGCCAAAACATCATCCCCGGAGGTTCTGCAGCAGCGGTGGTCCCCTAACTGACCACAACCCTTGGGTGGCGTCACGACAAACCTAATCCCCTGTAAGTAACCCCCATTTTATTGTGCGGGCCCGGGACATGGTCCGGACCAGGACCGCCGTGACATCCCCCAGCAGTACCCCGGTCCGGCACCGAGTACCCCGTCCCAGTGGGCTCCACATTTATATCTAGTTGGTGACGTAATTGCTATTTCAAGGGAGAACACCCCTGTACGTTACATAGGAAGGTATATCAAGGGCAGGATTGTAGTGTGACCATGGGGCCTCCGGTCCCTCCCCCTGCCCATACAGAAGTGTGAGGGGGCAGGAATGTAAGATGATCCTAGAGCCCCCTGGATCCTTGCCCCCAAGACACCACCTGTCATAACTGCTGCATGAGACTGAATTTCTCTGTCTCCAAAGGGAGGGGTGAGACCTGAGGAGCAGATATGATTTTATTGATTTATAAGCAATCTTTCGATCCTACAACTGTAGTGCCCATCATGTAGGGGGGCGGGGACAGTGCAAAAAAAAATATCTCCCTTGGGTTCCCCATAAAGGAAATGATCTAGTGTTTAAATCAACTTTTTGTGTTAAATATGTTTATTTCAATTAATTTTTTGTAATATTTTTTCACCTTATCACAATTTTTACAAATAAATTTGAAATCATGTTGTTTTCATACATTACTTTGGGGCTTTTTTAGACACTTTCTGCTATTCCTGGAAATTCGCATGTACCATACATAAGCAGCAATAGACTGAGTCATTTAATGTCATGAGTGTGTCACGCCTTGCTGTGACCTCTGAGGTATATGGGATCAAATGGTCAAGGCCGCTTGACGATTATCATGAGTAGAGTAGAATTGTTTTCTTTCATTGTTGAAAAAATGAATGGCTCCTTTATCCTGTTGAGAATCCTTATAGCTTTAATCTCAGCTGCTGAAAATTACAGCCACTCCCTTCCTCTATTTAAACTCACTCTGGGCTCTTTCTTTTTAGCACTTTCTGCTATTCCTGGAAATTCACATGTACATAAGCAGCAATAGACTGAATCATTTAATGTCATGAGTGTGTCACGCCTTGCTGTGACCTCTGGGATATATGAGATCAGAAGGTCAAGGCCGCTCGACGATTATTGTGAGTAGAGCAGAATTGTTTTCTTTCATTGCTGAAAAAATTAATGGCTCTTTCTTATCCTGCTGAGAATCCTTATAGCTTTAATCTCAGCTGTTGAAAATTACAGCCACTCCCTTCCTCTATTTAAACTCTCTCTTATGCCGGTTCGAGATCTTCTATGATGACCACTTTAGTAAAGTTGTTCCAGTTAAAGTCGTGGAGTTCTTTCCAGTAGAACCTGTGAAATCCATTTCAGGAGAGGCTGTGGAGTTCCTTTGGTTGTGTTTAGTCCCTCTTATTTGTGTCTCTCCCCATTGTGTTTTATTTTGGTAGTAAGAATAGTGTCTTGCTGCCCTATTCACTAGTTAGGGCTAGCCCTGGGTCAGCCGGCGCCTAGAGACGTGATCACAGGGCACAAGATGATAGGGAGCTCAGAATTCAGACTGAGGTGAGTGTTAAGGGGTGACCCTCTTCACTCTTCCTATCTCCAGGGCCTACCTTTTTCCCCTTTCCCTCCTGATGTGTCACATGCTGACCGTTTCCCCGCTGCGATGAGACATATAATGAGTGGGCTGCACTACAACAAAGATCAGTAACTTCACTGTATATAACATGAGTAAGCAAATGAATGCAGGTGCAAGTTTTTTAGAGGAAGTAATAAAAAATAAAAAATAAAAAACCTTCTAATTTAAATCACATACGTTTTTCCAAATCTAATGAAAAGAAATGTAAAAGATTAAAAAACAAATAAATTTGTATCATTCTGTTCATAAAAGTACTATAGACATCTCTATTAAAGGGAATCTGTCAGCAGGTCTTTTCTACTGCATCTGACAGCAACATAATGAAGGCAAAGAAACCCTGAATCCAACAACGTATCACATAGATTACTGGCTGCAGCCGTTCTCACACAATCAAAGCATTTAGTTATAGGAACACAGCAGAGCTGAGAGAGCAGCCCCCGCCCACATCGAGCTCTCTATAGAGAGGTGTCAATTACAGCACATACAGACTGCCATGCATGTGAAAATGTAGTGTAGTAATGGTAATCACCAGGTCGTAAAGCCTTTAGTTTTTGTTAACAACAGCACAGACCCTGATAAGAGAAGCACAATTTATTTTAGTTTTTTAACCCCTGCAGCATGCTGTCCTCAGCTTACACAGCAAAAATCTGCTGATCGATTCCCTTTAACAGGAACATTTTAAAAAGTTAAAGGGGTTGTCCGGGCTCTTTTGATCATTTCTGTGTGTATCCAGGCTGCAAAATGTTGACAGTTTGTAATTTACATCCTGTGAACATTTTGCATAGTTACCCAGATATCACCTATTTGCGGCAGCCAGAGAACGTCCAGGGGGAGTTGGAGGCTGCATAGAAACGGAGAACGGGATGTTACGCCCAGACTCCAACAAACATGCCCCCTCTCTTAGTCTACAGTATGCCTGGCCACCCCCAGACTGCTACAGGCCTGCCACAACCCCTAATGTCACCACCCACCCCAGTTGCACACAGCGGTTCCCTGCTCCACTGACACACTATGCCAAATCTGCAGCTGTGAAGGAGATTCGGTACACTGCCAGAGCAGGAGGGGACCGCTGAATGTGTGCGCTCACCCTGTGGGCTCTGTGCAGGGGAGCCGAGGTCCGCAGCCTGGGTCTCATTGCCCCGGAGATGCTCCCCTCTATACCTCCTGTACCATAGAGCGGGGCACAGAGTCGGCAACTGTGGTAGAGAGGAGCGGCTCCACCGGCTCTGTGCCCCACTCTGTTACAGGAGGCATAGAGAGGAGCATCTCCAAGGCACAGAGATCCGAGCTACGGACCTCCGCTCCACTGGGTGGAGCGCACACACATGCAGCGGTCCCCTCCTGCACGGACAGTGTACGGAATCTCCTTCACAGCTGCAGATTTGGCACAGTGTGTCAGTGGAGCAGGGGGATCACTGTGTACAATGGTGGTGGGTGGTGACATTAGGGGCTGGGCAGGGCCTAAAGCAGTCTGGGGGAGGCCAGGCATACTGTAGACTGGGGGAGGGGGCGTGTTTGGAGGAGTCTGGGCATAACATCCAGTTCTGCATTCCCATGAAAGCTCCAACACAAACACGCCCACAGAATGTTCTCTGGCTGCCGTAAATAGGTGATAACCTGGGTAACTGTGCAAAATGTTGACAGGATGTAAATTACAAACTGTCAACATTTTACAGCCTAGATATACATAGAAATTATCCAAAAAGCCTGGACGATCCCTTTAAAACCAACTTTTTATCTACAAAGTATTAATTTATTCTAAAGAAAACAGTAAAATATTAATAAAAAGCAGGTGCATTCAAGCACAGGACTCATTATGCCCATTAAATTTGTATGCAGCGGCGTTGCGCACGGTTCATTGCTCTTCATTCAAAGTTTTCCTACGTGCGGTCATGCAGGAAGACGAAAAAGGGGAAAGGAGGTTGTGGACAACCATTTCAGTGAACATAGAGCTACGCTTTATCACTAAATGCAAAAGTACTCATCGTTCTTTATTCTGAGTCCCAAAATATAGCTAATATCCTCACATTTTCCTCTATAATATACAGTTAGGGCCAGAAATATTTGGACAGTGACACAAGTTTTGTTATTTTAGCTGTTTACAAAAACATGTTCAGAAATACAATTATATATATAATATGGGCTGAAAGTGCACACTCCCAGCTGCAATATGAGAGTTTCCACATCCAAATCGGAGAAAGGGTTTAGGAATCATAGCTCTGTAATGCATAGCCTCCTCTTTTTCAAGGGACCAAAAGTAATTGGACAATGGACTCTAAGGGCTGCAATTAACTCTGAAGGCGTCTCCCTCGTTAACCTGTAATCAATGAAGTAGTTAAAAGGTCAGGGGTGGATTCCAGGTGTGTGGTTTTGCATTTGGAAGCTGTTGCTGTGACCAGACAACATGCGGTCAAAGGAACTCTCAATTGAGGTGAAGCAGAACATCCTGAGGCTGAAAAAAAAGAAAAAATCCAATGGGTACATTCTGAGAAAAAAGGAATTGACTGGTGAGCTTGGGAACTGTAAAAGGCCTGGGCGTCCACGGATGACAACAGTGGTGGATGATCGCCGCATACTTTATTTGGTGAAGAAGAACCCGTTCACAACATCAACTGAAGTCCAGAACACTCTCAGTGAAGTAGGTGTATCTGTCTCTAAGTCAACAGTAAAGAGAAGACTCCATGACAGTAAATACAAAGGGTTCACATCTAGATGCAAACCATTCATCAATTCCAAAAATAGACAGGCCAGAGTTAAATTTGCTGAAAAACACCTCAAGAAGCCAGCTCAGTTCTGGAAAAGTATTCTATGGACAGATGAGACAAAGATCAACCTGTACCAGAATGATGGGAAGAAAAAAGTTTGGAGAAGAAAGGGAACGGCACATGATCCAAGGCACACCACATCCTCTGTAAAACATGGTGGAGGCAAGGTGATGGCATGGGCATGCATGGCTTTCAATGGCACTGGGTCACTTGTGTTTATTGATGACATAACAGCAGACAAGAGTAGCCGGATGAATTCTGAAGTGTACCGAGATATACTTTCAGCCCAGATTCAGCCAAATGCTGCAACCTTGATCGGACGGCGCTTCATAGTACAGATGGACAATGACCCCAAGCATACAGCCAAAGCTACCCAGGAGTTCATGAGTGCAAAAAAGTGGAACATTCTGCAATGGCCAAGTCAATCACCAGATCTTAACCCAATTGAGCATGCATTTCACTTGCTGAAATCCAGACTTAAGACGGAAAGACCCACAAACAAGCAAGACCTGAAGGCTGCGGCTGTAAAGGCCTGGCAAAGCATTAAGAAGGAGGAAACCCAGCGTTTGGTGATGTCCATGGGTTCCAGACTTAAGGCAGTGATTGCCTCCAAAGGATTCGCAACAAAATATTGAAAATAAAAAATATTTTGTTTGGGTTATGTTTATTTGTCCAATTACTTTTGACCTCCTAAAATGTGGAGTGTTTGTAATGAAATGTGTACAATTCCTACATTTTCTATCAGATATTTTTGTTCAACCCTTCAAATTAAACGTTACAATCTGCACTTGAATTCTGTTGTAGAGGTTTCATTTCAAATCCAATGTGGTGGCATGCAGAGCCCAACTCGCAAAAATTGTGTCACTGTCCAAATATTTCTGGCCCTAACTGTAGATCTGGTTAATTTGCTTTTCTTTCCATCCTTACTTACAGAAAGTTGGATTGCCGAGAAGTTGCAGCCCTACAATTAGAAAGCCATTTATCACTCGGAGAAGGCTAACCCTGCAGATTACAGTTTAAATCATCCCACTAACCGAGATGAAGGAGATAAAGAATCAGCACAAAGTCCCTTATTACTCGTGTCATTCAAAAGGCAACAATTTCATGATAAATTAAAGATGTTACCGAGGCTGGTATTTTCCTTCCATCCATTGTAAGTATGGCTTGTGATGGACAATAGAAATGTCTGGCATCTCAGGAAAAGAATATGACCCCTGAGGCTTCTCAATCTTCCCCTACTGATAAATAATGAACTCTCTGCCATAGGAGATAAGCTACTCTTGTAGAGAGTTTTTTTACTTGTAAAAATAGAGATGAGAGTTAAAAAGAAAATAAAAAATAACAGTACAAAATCGTGGTGACATTTTCATATACATCTGTCGAGCCCACTGGGACGGGGTACTCGGTGACGGACCGGGTCTGCTACTGGGGATGTCACGGGGGTCCTGGTCCGTACCGTGTCCCCGGCCCTGGCAATAATAAGGGGAATATTTACAGGGGATAATGTCAGTTGTGACGCCACCCACGGCTTGTGGTCAATAGTGGGACCACCGCTGCTGCAGAACCTCTGGGGATGATGTTATAGCAGCTAATGATGGAATAGTTCCCCGCGGGTAGAAATGGGTTCCCCGGGGCAGTGATGATAAAGTCTATGGTGTAGTGTGCACGTTTATGATGGGTGCAGTGCACTTACTGTCCTGATGCTGCAGAATTCTCCCTTCAGGGTTCAGAGTTGACAGGCTGTGGCTCTCCAGGTTGTAATCCTCTGCAGACCCGTTGGAGGGAATCACGCACGGCAATAGGGAATCATGCAAGGGAGTCAGAAGCAGGGTTCACCGTGTTTACTTCTCAGTTTTCTCAGCATAACAGCTTAGTCACAGTTCAAGTTACAAGTCTTTACACGGGCACAACTCTCCCCCTGGTTCCTTTACTCCCTGCAGCCAGGTTGTTCCTCTTTGTGACCCCTCATTCCTTCTCTGTCCTTTCCAGGCTATTACTCTGTTTCTCTCCCTTGATGTGTGTCTCTAGACAGTATGGCGGTGGCTCGGACCCCTGTGGGCCCTCCTGGTTGCCACTGAGCTACCTGTCCTTTGGGGTAGGAACCCTAACTTGAAGCTGGAGTTCCCCGTCGGTTAATCTGGGGAAATCGGGTAGATCATCAGTCCCTTCAGAGCCGACACTCTGCTATCAGCCTAGACTCCAATAGTCCTCCTGGGTGAGGCTCTATCAGGCTCCTTCTAACCGTGACTCAGGTTCCATAGGAAGGCTACTCCGCCTGCAGTCGGTCGTCTCGGCTGTGATACTAGGACCCAGTATCACTGGTCTTCTCTTCCCTCACACTCCTGGGGTGCTGGTTCCGGATGGGCTTTCTCTCTGTGGCTCACGCTGGCTCTCCAGATTCTGCGCTCCTTACACCCCACTCTCCAGGACCTGTGCTTCTTGTCTGTTCTGCTCAGCCTACCTCGGCCTACTGACTCTTTCCTCCTCCCCTTCTCTATTTCTACCATCTATCACCTGACCTGCTTGCTGTCCCACCCACTGTTCTCTAAACCCACCACCCCTTGCCCATCTAGAGTTCCCGGGCTCCGGGTTGGGTGCTGCCCTCTAGTGGCCTGTGGGATGTCTGTGAGGGTGTTGTGGTGCAACTGTCTTTCTATCTTACCTGGCTGCAGTTCCCTATGTGGCCTCCTGGTCGCAGGGGCGCCACGCATCTTCTTCCATTTCCATAAGGGGCTCAGGACTGTCACCACATTTTACAATACATATGAAATGGATCTCTTAGACTTGATGAGGCTTCTATTATTACTATTGCTGTTATTTATCGGCCTTCAGCTCTGTCTCAAGCCATAGTGACTTGATCAACGCTTTGTAGGGAAATCATTCTGGAGCAGCCTACATAGGTCCACCAGGGTCTTCACCAAGCTTATATAGGTCCATCAAGGTCTTCTCCAAGCCTAGATAGGTCCATCAGGGTCTTCTCCAAGTCTAGATAGGTCCACCAGGGTTTTCACCAAGCTTAGATAGGTCCATCAAGGTCTTCTCCAAGCCTAGATAGGTCCATCAGGGTCTTCTCCAAGCCTAGATAGATCCACCAAGGTCTTTTTCAAGACAAGATAGGTTCACTAGGGTCTTCTCCAGCCTACATAGGTCCACCAGGATGTTCTCTGCCGTTATCTCGATAGTATCAAGCCATCGGATTTTTGGTCTTACTCTTCACCTTGTTCCTTCTATTCTTCCATGATGTCCTTCTCCAGTGATTTCTCTCTTTCTATGATGTGTAGACAAGTCGTAGCTTGGTGATCTTTGCTTCCAGTAACATGTCTGGCTTGATTTATTCCAAAATTGACTTGTTTTGTTCTTCTTGTCATCCATGGTGTTGATAACATCCTTCTCCAGCTCCACATTTCGAAGGCGTTGATTCTTCTTCTGTCTTGTTCCTTTATCGTCTATGTTTCACTTCCATATGTTACTACAGAAAAGACCAGACTACGTAGGAGCCGTGTCTTCATCACCAGTGAAATATTTCTTGCTATGTAGACCTTGTCCAGTGACTTCATTATTGATTTCCCTTTAGCTATTGTCCTATTGACTCCCGGTTGAACTTGAACTCAATTTGCCTGATCTGCCGGAAGCCGGGACACTTGCGGCAGGATTGCGGCAAGCCTGCATTCTGGATAATGCATTCCCTATAGGACTTGTGGACATGTGCGGCACATTCGTTTTTGCCATGATCCGGCCAATCCGGCACTTGTGGCAACGGACAAAAACCGGTTTTAAACTCATCACGGCAAAAAAACGAAAGTGCCGCACAAAAGTTCAAATCACCCCCTTTTGCCCCATTGAAAATAATACTATAAGAAAAATAAAAAATGTACACATATATGGTATTGTCGTGTTCAGAAATGCCCGATCTATTACAATATTAATCAATTAATCAGATCTGTAAACTATGTAAAAGTCCAAACACCAATATTAAGTTTTTTTTGTCGCCGCAACATTGCAATAAAATGCAATAACAGCGATCAAAACATTGCATCTCCCCCAAAATGGCATCATTGGAAACGTCAGCTCAAAATGCAAAAAAATAAGCCGTCACACAGCCCCAGATCCCGAAAAATGAAAATGCTACAAGTCTCGTAAAATGGCGTAAAAGTGCAATTCTTTTCTTTCAAAATTCTACATTTTTTTCGACCAATTATTTAACAGTAAAAGTATACATGTTTGGTATCTATGAACTTGTACTGATCCAAGGCGCCATACTGACACATCAGTTTTACCAAATAGTGAACATGGTGAATAAAAAATCCAAAAAAAAAATCTTTAATTTGAATTTTTTTTGCAATTTCACCGCATTTGGAATTTTATCCCATTTTCCTGTACACTACTGTATATGGCAAATAAATTAAGTCCTCGTGTGTCTATATTGATGGAAAAAATAAAAAAAGTTATGGTTCTTGGAAGATAGGAAGGGAAAAATGGAAAACGGAAAATCACCAGGGGTGAAGGGGTTAAAGGCTAATGATATCAATAGCTTCAGGTTTGGCCAAAAGTTCAATGTTCATGGGACCCCCACCAAAATTTTAACTTGGGTTCCTTTTGTTCTTTAAAGGGAACCTGCCACCTAATCTAGCCCTCGTAACCTATGAATACCTGTCCCTGCAGCCTCAAACAACTTTATCAACCATCCCTGTCTGAGCTTTTATAGCGATCTACAAGTGCAGTAAAGCATTTTGCAAACTTACTGAATCCATGTCGGATGGGCATTCCTACAGGGGTCTTTCACGAGAAGGCAGTGTCTCCTGGGCCGCGCTCCCGCCGCCTCGCTGCTAAAATTACTCCCCGATGAGCAGCATTCTTCATTCCGGAGCTCGGGCACGATTCAAACTACCCGCCATTTCGTCATCGTTATGACGCGGTCACGTGATGCCGGCCGCGCGTTACTTCCGCCCGTCATATCACTGGGTGTACTAATAAGCGCACAGACCACCTTCAGAGCATGCGCAGATGGCTTGCTGAAGGCGGCCTGTGTGCTTAGTTTACCCACCCACCAGCGATACGACGGTGGGTGGGTAAACTAAGCACACAGGCCGCCTTCAGCAAGCCATCTGCGCATGCTCTGAAGGTGGTCTGTGCGCTTATTAGTACACCCAGTGATATGACGGGCGGAAGTAACGCGCGGCCGGCATCACGTGACCGCGTCATAACGATGACGAAATGGGCGGGTAGTTTGAATCGTGCCCGAGCTCCGGAATGAAGAATGTCGCCCATCAGGAAGTAATTATAGCAGTGAGGCGGGGGGAGCGCGGCCCAGGAGACACTGCCTTCTTGTGAAAGACCCCTGTAGGAATGCCCATCCGACATGGATTCAGTAAGTTTACAAAATGCTTTACTGCACTTGTAGATCGCGATAAAAGGTCATGAACAATGCCAGTTTTGATGAATCTGCTTAGTTTTTACATGCAGAGTATATTAATTAATATTGCCATGTATCTGTAGGGTGGCATGGGGTAGTATACAGGTGCGATTTCTGTGTCTTCTGTGCCACAGCCAACTTCATGAAGATTGGGGTCCTCGCTGGGTGTGTGGTCGTGCTTTCAGGAGGCAATACACCTTTTCAAGCTTCAATAGTAACTTGCTAATGACCCACCCCAGGGCCGTGGGGTACTCGGATCCCGGGCATTGATTAAGGGTGCTGTCGCTGGTGGATAGTGCCCGGAGCCGTGGCCCTGGGGGTCGCTGAAAAATGTATAAAATAAAAGAAATAAAATAAAATAAAGTTTGTGACGGCACCTACGGTACCTGGGAAGGTTACCTGCGCTGCTTTCAGACCTCCGGGGATGATGATGCTGCAGCCAGATGGTGTTGATCCCCGTAGGTGGAGCAGTATCCCCGGGGCAGGGATGGATGAATGGATTTCTCAATGGAAGGAGGCTCTGCAGGTGAAGGCTGGATGCAGTTTCTGCTGTTGAGACTGGAATGCAGTTTACCCAGCGTGATAGAAATGAGACACCAGACACAGTTCAAGCTATGCACGGGTTTACTGGCAGTATTTTCAGGCAGCTTACAAATGGTACACAGTAACGGGTAGCTGGCCTGGATTGTCACCAGGGGCATGAAATATCTCTCTGAGGCCCTCAGTGGTGTTCCTGCCGGTATCCCATCTTTCCTCACTGTCCTTTTACGCCTTCTCTTCCTGTACTACCCTGCACAAAGACCAGCGCCCGCTCATGGGCTTTACAAGAGTTTCCTTAACTAAGGGCTCCTTACCGTCTGCAGGCCTTGTGGGAATATGCCAGGGCTGGACCGCGGCTCTGAGTAGCCCGCGTCCTGACCGGTTTCTGCGGCTCAGGGGTAAACGTCTGCACCGCCTAAGAGCCGGTTCTCCGGTGTTGGACTGGGTCCCTCCAGGTCGAGTATCGTGCCGGTCCAGATTAGGGTGTTAACTAACACCCGGGGATCCCCCCTTCAGTCTGGACCACCTCTCCTGAGGTGTCCTCCTCTGCCTTTCTCCACAGACATTGGCTCTAACTTCCTTCCCGCTCTTCCATTTCTCTGTCCTGAAGCTCCTCCCTCTGGAACTGGGTCTCGTAGCAGAGGATTTAACCCTGTAGTCCCCTGTTCTACGGTGTGTGGATGCGTGTGATGAGGGCCCAAGATTAACATCTCAATCCCCTGATCACAGGGATACTACACACGCTGGTCTGGGTGCAGTACCCCTCCGTGGCGCACCGACCAGTGGGGCGCCACACTAACAGCTGTGTTCATTAGAAAGCAGGCACATGTCTTCTCCTATGTTTCTTTAACACAGAATATCTCTATACACACTTTCTTCACTTCACCTGCTACAATCTCCATTAGACATGCTCATTCCACCACAACTCAGCCAAGCATCACAGTACAGTACATGAAAGTCACACTTTCCTCTCGAGATTCTGCAATCTCTTAAAGGGATATTGCCAATATAACCATATCTAGCTATAAGCTCTCAGACACTTAGGGAATTCTCGCTTGGGACACTCACTTCGGTTCAGGGTCTGTTCCATCCAGTACTAGGAAATGACTAATTTGGTCACTTAGTCCTTCAGTCAGTATTTTGAACCGACTACCATAGACCACGCTGTAACTCAGTCACTCTCTCTTTGTCACTTGCTCTTAAGGATCTTGCTATCCTCCACTTCAGTCTCGCCTTCCTCTGTGGACACCCACGTCATGGGATGCCACTGACTATTCAGACCTTAGGTCTGTCTCTGTCAAACGTTGGGCCCTATCTGAACCTCTTACAGGAAACTGTCCTCCCACTGTGGGCTAGTCCCAAACATTAACTCTGTCCTACCCTGCTCACTGCCTGTTGCTGGGCAGAACACAGCTTTTTTTACAATACAGTGCACATCATTACAATGTATCACAAGACAATTCACATTATACAATAACGCACAGCATAATACACGTTATACTTTACATTGCAACAATAAAATTCGTGTCTTCAGGGGGGATTGGGCGGTATGTCCATCTCCTTACATATGTACAAAGTTTTATTTTAGTAAAATGTCACATTGATTCCATTTCACTGATATCGAATATTTTTATATAGTTTTTCTCCCTTGAAATGACTCTGTTATTACTCTGTCTTCAAAATATTCAGATGCTGCTTATTACTTTGTTCGTGACCTTTTCACAATTTTAAAATGACTGTGAAACCAAATAAAGGGGACTGGGAAGAGGTGCACGGTATATATAATTTCATAGCAATGCAGAGCGGTGACATATGAATGTATTGAAAGTCTTCAAAGCCATAAGAAAAAGAGTTATTATTGACAATGGTAAATGTAACTCTTAAAGGAAAACTCTGCTATAATAACAATAAAGTGATTCTGAGCTTGGCAATTCCACTCCCCTAAAATCGTCGGTCATTATATCTCTATGGACATAGATGATGTCTCATACTTTATCTGCAATGGCCGTAAGGGCCGGGGGGTTCTCGGCAGCCGGGCCGGCTGGGTCTTTGGGACATCACGGTGACTGTGGCCCAGGCCGTGCAGTGAAGGGGTTATTTACAGTGAAGTTTAGTACTCTTTTCGTGACGCCACCTGTGTAATTCGGACAGGGATGGCCGACGCTGCTGGTTTCGGCCTCTGGGGCAGATGTTACAGCAGCCGGGATGGTATCACTCCCCTCAGGTGGAGCAGGGCCCCAGGAATGGTGTGGTAGTTGTGGCTCCCCACTGGTCGGTCTGCCACGGAGGTGTGCTGCACCCAGACCAGCGTGTGTAGTATCCCTGTGATCAGGGGATTGGAATGTTAATTTGAGGCCCTCACCACACGCATTCACACAGCTAGAGCCAATGGATTAATTGGTTAACCCATTGCTAAGGGGACCAATCCTGGTGGGTGGAGTTAGGTCGGTAGTGAAGAGTGGGAAGAAGTTAGTAAGTGAGGAGAGAGAAGAAGGGGGACCCTGCGAGTGTCACAGAGGGAGGGCACCTAAAGGACGGTGAACCAGACTGAAGGGGGATCCTCGGGTGTCAGCTAACATCCTAATCTGGTTCGGTACAGTACCCGGTCAGAAAAACCCAGTTCATCAAGGGAGGAACGGCTCTGAGAACGGTGCAGGAGTTCAGTCCTGAACTGCTAAACCGGAAAACAAGAGCGACCTAAATGGTGTTGTGCCCTGCAAACATCCCCAAAGGTCCGTATAAAGGGTTATGAGCCCCTCAGTTGAGGGATAACTCTAGTACAACCTGTGGGGACCGGTGAATGGACTCTGTGCAAGGGGAGAAGCGCTAGGAAGGACAGGAGTAACAGCGTGGTGCAAGGACAGAGGGAGAATCCTGAAGGAATATCACTGAGGGCTTCAAAGAGACATTCCATCCTCTGGTGACTACACAGGCCAGCTACCCGTGACTGTGAACCTGTAAGCTGCCTGAAAGTTATCAGTAAACCGTGCAGAGCCTTATCAACATGTGATGTCTTATTCCATTGCGTTGGGGAAAGCTGCATTCCAGTCTCCTCAGGCAGACTGCATCAAGCCTCCACCCGGGGAGCCGCCTTCCTGTATGAGTTCTCCATTTTGATCACTGCCCCAGGGATCCTGCTCCACCTGCAGGGAGCATTACCATTTGGCTGCCTACCATCACCTCTGGAGGTCTGAAGCAGCGCTGGTAACATTACCAGGTACCGTGGGTGGCATTACAAACATTTTGTTTTATTTCTTTTATTTTACACATTTTTCAGTGACCACCAGGGCTAAGGGCCCAGGCACCGGCCATCAGTCACAGCACCTGTACTCAATGCCCGGGATCCGAGTACCCCCACGGCCCTGGGGTGGGTCATAGTTTATGAGGTTGATGGTAACGCATGGTGCGGTGCAGGACAGAGGGTGCGGGAAATAATCGAAGGACACAGAAGGGTGCAGTTTCCTTTACCTTTACTTGGTAAATGGTGGTGCAGTCCAGGGCACTGGTAACCAGGTTGTGACACACCGTGGCTGGGACTCCGGTTGACAGGCGTTTTCTTCCTTCTTCTTGTCACGGATGGACCGCACCTGCCGGTAGTGGGGCCCGGTGGTACAGATCAAAAGAAAGACGTCGTTAGTGGAACAGATTAAGGGGTTAATTGTTTCGTGACGCCACCTATGAGTGTTCCGGTAACTGTACCGGCGCTGCGGGGCCTCCGGGGGATGGAATGCAGCAAGATGGAATGCTCCCCACAGGCTGAGCGGTGATCCCGGAGCCAGAAGCTGCGCAAGATGTTCTGAGGCAGCTGAGGTTACCTTAGCATGTGGATAAACAGTTCATAAGAAGGCACGGACACTGTAAGTCTCTGTAACGGGTAATTTACTGTAACCAGCAGGCAGTACATGGCATACAGTTTGTAGGTAGTGGACCGGGTGGACTCAGCAATGACCAGTGTTTCTCAGAGATCCACGGTGTTCCTCCATTCTAACTAACTGAGTTGCCTTTGTCGCCCAGGAATGCCAGATCGGGTACAAGGAGGCTGCTGAGTGCCCTATCCGGGGTATACGTTCCGGATGCTTTGGAGATCCTTGGGTCCTTTGGTGGGTACACCGCTGGCTAGACGACTGTGTATGGCGGTGGTGGGGTGCTCCTGTAAAGCGGTCCCTCCACTCCTCTGGTTCGCATAGCAGAGCTGAACTACTGCTAGCTTCGGTACCAACAAACCGGCTGTAGATGGGCACGGGATGTTTTTGGACCCGCATGTTGATGCCCGATGATCGGTTGGTAATGCATCGGGGATAGGGGTGCTCAACCGGGGTGATGACAGGGAGATGAGCCAGGGATTTGGCCAGGGGGCCGCACGGAACTGTGCAACCCCCTCTCCTAAGTTGCAGAGCTGGAGATCTTGCTTCCTTCTCCTACGTTGCTGTAACTCCTTCTCCTCACACTCTACCACTACACTCCGCCCACCAGGACCTGATTGGCCCTCTATGCTAGGTGATGCATGTAGGGTATGGATCTCTGAGTTAACTGTGTGACTGCCGAGTCAGAGAATATTGCTGCTGCAGTTCTGGCTGCAATACCCTCTTGTGACGCACTCGTTGCGGGGCGCCACAACATCACCCCTGTGAGGAAGGCAATACCCTTGTGGCAACCGGACCACTGGGGTGCCACATATTCATCCAGCTCTGCATATCTCAAGTATGTGCAGTTAAGGTACAGATCTGCGCAGACTCACTTTTCTCTGCAGAGCAAAATCCTGTATTTCATATGCATCAGCTTCAAGTCCTGGTCGGGAAAGCAAATTGCTGTGCAGGTCTGTGCTTCAAATACACACACTTGAGATTTGCAGCTGGTTGGATCATGTATGTAGGAGATGTCATCCATGGCCGTCAAGATAGGATGGCTGGTGACAGTGCGGAAAGAGGAGGCGCTGCCCATAAATCTACGACACTCATCTGACCCGATTAATATATTTACGGTAATTAGCAAGTAAGAATTTTTAAAGATACTTTCATGGATCTTCAAGGCTTATACAGAGATTAGTGGAGTCATGTCTTTGAGGGCTTAAAGCGAACCTATCAGGTGATTTATGCCCCCCCCAGCTAGTAATGTCTTCATCTGCAGCTTCATAATACTATTCTGATCATCCCTGTCTGAGCACATGGTGTAATGTTAAAACGTTTATACACTTACATTTTCTCATGTAAATGAGGCACCTTGGAGGACGTAGTCACTCATGCAGGATAATAGTTAACATTTCTGCCGAATGTCAGAAGATTCTGTGGGACCTGTGTGATGTCACGATCGTGTGACTATAATAGGCGGTGCTAAGTTTCCACAGCCCATAATGATTTTGCTTGTATAGCTCCGCCCACTATAGTCACATGATCGTTACATCACACAGGTCCTTTATACAGAGAAGTTTTCAGTGAGTTAACTATTAACCTGCCAGAGTGACTATGTCCTCCAAGGTGTAGTCACTGCTTCATTCACATAAGGAAATGTAAGTGTATAAATGCTATGATCTCAGACAGGGATGATTAGAATAGGAATATGAAGCTGCAGGTACAGACAGTGATAGCTGGGGGGGGCATAAACGAGCTGACGGGCTCCCTTTAAAGGTTGTGCTTTTAGTATATGTGAGGAAAAGGGAATTTAAAAGGAAACTGTCAGCAGGTTTTTTGCTATGTAATTTGGGACCACCATAATCTTGGAGCAGAGACCCGATTCCAGCAATGTTTTTGTTTCAATACAATCAGTGTTTTATCAGCAGGAGATAAAATCTGCAAGATACGCTGTCTTTTGCCTAGTAGTCCAACCCTACCCCCACTACTGATTAGCAGTTTACTGTCACTATACAGAGAACACAGAAAGATGCCAATCAGTGGTGTGGGAGAGACTTTACACAGCTCAACAACTGAGCTCTGCTACATATGAGCAGCAAAATCTGTGATTCTATCACAATTGCTGCAACCAGTAAACTATGTGATACATCACTGAAATCAGGTCCTCTGCCCCCTAAATCATGCACTTGTCAGGTAACATAGCAAAAATCTGCTAACAGATTCCATTTGAGATAGATCTGATAGAGTAGATAGCAGTGTTAGCAGCGTCTTCTTACCTCAGCACCTCTGGTATTTCCAATAAAAGATCAGAGATACATGGTCGACAGCAGTGTGAGCAGTCCCCTCTTACCTTAGCATTTCTAGTGTTTCTGGTATTATATCAGATAGACAGGGTGGACAGCAGTGTAAACAGTCTCTTCTTACCTCAGCACCTCTGGTATTTCCAATAAAAGATCAGAGATACATGGTCAACAGCAGTGTGAGCAGTCCCCTCTTACCTTAGCATTTCTAGTGTTTCTGGTATTATATCAGATAGACAGGGTGGACAGCAGTGTAAACAGTCTCTTCCTACCTCAGCACCACTGTTATCTCCAGTATTAGATCAGATAGACTTGGTGAACACAAATGTGAGCAGCCTGTTCTTACCTCAGTGCTCTTGGTATCTCCAGAATTAGATCACATAGGCAAGGTGGACAGCAGTGTGAGCAGCCTCTTTTTACCTCAGCACCCCTGACATTTCCAGTATATGATCAGATAGACATGGTGGACAGCAGTGTAAGCAGCCTTTTCTTACCTCAGAATGTAATAATAATAATATTAATATTTATTTAGATAGCGCCAACATATTCTGCAATGCTTTACTATTCAGAGGTTCATATACAAACAGTCATAAATAAACAGTAACAATACAAAAATTAAAGTAAAATAATGATGACTCTGCTGATAACAGCTTACAATCTGACAATGAGGTGGGGGTGACACAAAGTGCAAGTGCTTATTTACAATGATGGTCCAGCCAACCTGAGGGAATATGGAGTAGATATAGGCTGAATGAGTGGCCATCAGCTATTCTTTTGGGTCTGGTGGGGTGAATAGGCTATGCTTACATTACTTTGATTAGTGAGCATGATAGGCCGCCCTAAAAACATGTGTTTTTAGGGAGCGCCTGAAACTATGTAAGTTGTGGGTAGACCTAATCTCTTGGGATAGAGTATTCCAGAGGATTGGTGCAGCTCGGGAGAAGTCGTGGAGCCGGGAGTGGGAGGTTCGGATTAGTGCAGATGTTAGTCTAAAGTCTCTCCATAGTGAAGAGAATCGGTAAGGTGATAGACAGAGATGAGGGAGGAGATGTAGGGGGGTGCTGCACTGTGAAGAGCTTTGTGGGTGAGAACAAGCAATTTGAATTGGATCCTATAGTGTATGGGCAGCCTGTGCAATGACTGGCGCAGAGCATAGATGTCTGAGTAATGGCTAGGGTCACACTTGAGCCATTGCAGTGCTAGAAGCTACTGTTTTTACACAATTCCCAAATTGTGAAAAACGGTAGCGTTAACGCTTCCATAGGCTCCCATGCAAACAAACGCTTGGTCAAAATGCAACACTTTGGACGCTATGCGTTTTTGCTAAAGCACCAAAAACGTGGTGAGCAACGTTTTTGGGGGTGTTTGCTTAATCTTCCTAACCTAAACCTAGCCCTAATACTGCAAATGAATGTTAATATCCAGTGTGTGTGTATAGTGTGCAGGGGGGGGTTGTATCAGAGCTGCAGAAATTTAAGGTCGCGCTCTACATGTTGCATTTACAATGGGGTGGGTCAGGCTGCAGCCAATCACAGTGCCACACTGCAAAGTGCATTTTTCCACACAACTAAGGTCATCATTGGCTGTGTCGGTCACATGTCCTAGCCTATAAAACCCGGCCATCTTAAAGATCGCTACCATTCTGCTGATAGCTGCTGCAGGTGTTAGACGGCACCCGCGGCTGCTGCTGTGTGCGACCGCCTAAACAGTGCAAACAGTGCTGCAGCTAGTCCAGGCACTTTGTTCGGGCTGGTAGCAGACTATCAGTGTCCCACAGCGGTGTAGCCACTTGTGAGAGAAGCTGCACCTTCAGTGTACTTGATTCTACTAATTTTTTACTGCAACAAGCAAAGTGTGGGGTACGTGGGAAAGCAAGAGTAAAATCTGCTGGAGAAAGAGCATCTTCCAGCCAAAGTAAGGTGTCTACTTCTTTCCTTGGAGATTCTGAAATGATCCCTTTCGTACATGACTCAGACGACGATCAATACCAATTCTCGATGAGGCACAAAAAGAGCAGGCACTTGAAGGATAGCAAGGGCTTCAGCAAGTGGGCTCTCCTCCACCTCAACTTCTACATCACAAATACACCAGTCCTCAGAGGTGTCACCACAATCCCACTTGCTTCCGCACAGCTCCCAAGTCTCCAGCCACCCATCTGAGTATGGGGTAAGACAGATGGTTGACTTTGCATCGCTCTTCACTCATACAATAGCCTGGGAATCAGAGGTCTGCTCAAAAGCTTTTGTGAGTCAAGATGAGGAAATTATCTGCACTGATGCCAAGAAGCTTTTGGAGTCGGATCCAGACCCAGATAAAGAAGGGTTCTGAGCATAATGTAGACCCTCATTTATAAACTGTGAACTGCACCTTGGAGATCTTGTGAGTCCTTCTGCATACGACTCCTCCTGTACTTCCTCCCCTCCTCTAGTGCCACCACCTGACTCCGAATACTGTTTAAAGAGTGCTCCAGCATGTAAATGACAGGAATAGTCATTCTGATAATGGCATAATCATCACTAAACATCTTCTTCGACATTTCAACACTGTACAGAATGGTGCATAGGTCCTTCATTTCAGACCATTCCAGCAGTGTGATATGCCCCACCTCTGGATCTCGTAGGCCCAGGTTATAAATCATGATGTATTGCACCAGGGCTCGTCAGTGCTGCTACAGTTGCTGCAACATGTGCAGAGTTGAATTCCATCGTGTCGGCACATCGCATTTCAGCAGGTGTACTGGCAGGCCGAACTACTTCTGTAGAGATGTAAGGCGTTGAGCTGCGGGAGCTGAACGGTGGAATTGAGCACACAGCGACCGTGACCTCTGCTGAAGACCATCTAGGCCGGATAGTGTGCCAGGTTTAAGACGTGAGCCATGCAAGACACGTGTGTGACATTGCCCCGGCGGAGGGCTGCACCCAGCATTGCAGCATTGTCGCCCACGGCCTTCCCTGGCTGCAGGTTCAGTGGACACAAGCATTGATGAAATTCAGTCTCCACAGGTGACCACAACTCCTCAGCTGTGTGACTCACATTTCCCAGACATTTCAAGGTAAAGACCGCCTAATGCCGTTGAGCCCTTTTGCCATCATAGTAAGGAGGTGTGCAGGAATCCTTGGACGCAGTTAGAACACGGGTGGCATTACCAGACAGGCTTTGGGTGCAGGTGGAGGACTGAGAGGAGGCTGAGGAGGCAGAAGCAGTGGAGGAACTTCTACATACAGAGGATTGACGCACAACTCGTGGGGATGGCAAGACTTGGACAGCAGCCCCTTCTCCTGTTGTCTTCATAGTTACCCAGGTTTTTTAACCGCTACTTACATTTTGGTGACAAATCTTACAGATAACATGGGGAGACTAAAGGCTTGTGGATTTTGGAATGTGCTGCATGAAAGTCACCTCACCAACCATTTTACGCTTGCAACTGTGGGGCAATTGATGCCACTGAAGGGGTGTCTGGGCCCAAATCTTTGGGAAAAATGGAGACTCTTGTTGTAGTCCCCTAAATGTGACACAATGCTCAGCGTGTGCATGAGGCCTTCCAGATGCTGAGGTAAAAACACACCACTCATCGCCTGCACATGGCCTTCCAGATGCTGCGTTAAAAACCACACCAAATACTCATCGCCTGCACAAAGCCTTCCAAATACTGAGGTAAAAGGCACCAAATAATCATCATCTGCACATGGCCTTACAGATACTGAAGTGAAACTCACCAAATAATCATCATCTGCACATGGTCTTACCGATAGTGAAGTGAAAAGCATCAAATACTTATCTTCTTGATGTGGCCTTACAGATACTGAAGTAAAACTCAACAACTACTCATCGTGTGCATGATGCCTTACAACTACTGTAGTAAAAACTGATTTTGGAAGGGCCTGACATGCCTATATCTGTGTCTCCTCCTCCTTTTACTCGTCTATCTCTTTTCTTTACGCATTTTTATATGTAGTTTTCACTTTTCCATATGTTTGTTGCATTCTCTGAGTAGTTTGTCACCTTTTGGACACTTTAGAAGGTGTTTTCTATGTGTTTGTATGTGTTTGTGCTTGGCTGCCATTGTTTTCAATGGGGTTCATCGGTGTTCGACGAACAAACGCCCAATTCGGCGAACCAAATCGAATTAGAACACTAGGGTGTTGGCTCATCTCGAATAGAGAATTACAATTATCAAGGCAGGAGAGGATCAGGGCCACAGTGAGGGTTTTTGTCGTTTCCATGATGAGAAAGGTGTGGATTCTAGAGATGTCCTTCAGGTGCAGGCGACAAGAGAGGGCAAGGGATTGTATATAGGAGGTGAAGGTGAAATTGGTGTCAAACATAACACCCAGACAGTGAGCCTGCTGACTAGGCGATGTCTTGGTGCCGCACACAGAGAGATATGTCATATGTAGGGAGGTTAGTGGAGGATGGTAGCAGAAGAAGTTCAATTTTGGAAAGGTTAAGTTTCAGATAGAGAGTGGACAGGATATTGGAGACTGCAGTTAGACAGTCATTGGCGTTCTTTAGTACAGCAGGAGTAAGGTCAGGGGAAGAAGTGTATAGTTGTGTGTCATCAGCATAAAGATGGTACTGGAAGCCAAATCTGCTGATGGTGTCCGATCAGGGACATGTAGAGAGAGAAGAGAAGAGGGCCAAGGCCTGAACCATGAGGAAGAGAAGAAGTGGAGCCAGAAAATGATATACTGAAGTAGCAGTCTGAAAGATAGGAAGAGAACCAGGAGAGAGCAGTGTCCTTTATGCCGATGGAGTGTAGAATGGAGAGTGAGAGATGGTTTGATTGGAGAGCAAAAGAGTGATGTGGAAGTAGAGCAAGTGCTCCAACAGTTTGGAGATGAAGGGGAGATTGAAGGCTGTTCTGTAATTATTTGTGCAGGATTGGTCAAGAGAAGATTTCTTTAATAATGGAGTAATGATAGAGTGCTTGAAGGAGGAGGGGAAGATGCCAGAAGAGAGGAAGATATTGAAGATTTTGGTTAAGTGAGTAGTGACCACCGAAGAGAGAGACTGGAGTAGGTGTGAGGGAATGGGGTCAATGGTGAATGAACTAGGATGAGAGGAAGAGAGGAGCCTCTGGCTTTATTCTTTGACTGGGTCGAATGTGGAGAGTACGCCAGAAGAGATGTGGGGCGGGGGGGAGGGGATTGAGCAACGCTTGAATGCTGGGAACTGATTTCCTGATGTTGTTGTCTTTTTCTCTGTAAAGTAAGAAGCCAGATCATCAGCACAGAGGTCAGTGATGGGGGCCTGCACTTTAGGACTGAGGAGAGAGTGAAAGGTGTTCAAAGAGTTTTTTTTTGGTTGTTGGATAGTGAGGAGATCGGGGTGATGAAGTAAGTCTGTTTGGTGAGGTGAAGAGCAGAGTTGTAGCTTCTTAACATAAATTTATAGTGGCTAAAGTTTTCTGGTGTGCGATTTTTTTTGTCCATTGGCGTATCTCTGGTATTATATGAGATAAACAAAGTGGACAGCAGCAGTGTTATTCTTACCTTAGCAGTCCTGGTATCTCCAGTATTAGATTAGAAGGACCAGACAGACAGCAGTATAAGCAGCCTCTTCTTACGTCAGCACACCTAGTATTAGAACAGATAGACAAGGTGGATAGAAGTGTGAACAGCAGCCTCTTCTTACCTAAGCACTCTTGGTATCCACAGGATTAAATGGGGAGAGTCTCCACAGCTTGTCTAATTTACGGCAAATTGTGGAAATTCCTATGCCAGACATCTCTCCAGTGCCTGACTGGAGTAAGATTTGTGGCAAGGTGCACAGCACTTATCAGCTACATCTGACTCATTTAGAGGTATACTTCTCAATAAATCAGGAGCGTCTGAATCCAACACACCCTCAATAAGACCTGCGTGAAGATTGTTGTTCTTAACATATACTTAACTATATTTGTGACAAATATTGAGACTTCTTGAAAGTCATAAATGATTTATCAAATGAGAATATCTGGAAGCCCTAAACTCTGCCCACTGTGGCCAACATAAAATACAGTGGAATAGATATAGTAGATATAGACCTTAATTTATCAAAGCTTTTAGACCCATATTGTGGCTTATAAAACATTGATAAGCTGCATAATTTTTGGCGCAACTGAAGACTACTCTAAATATATGCGACTTTTGGCACTTTCCCCCAGCTCTGATAAAGTGGGTGAAGCTTTAGTGGAAGAGAAGACCTCCTCTGATCAAATTCATGATATTTACTATCCCATAAATCATACTGCAGTGGGGACTGAAGCAAGATTTTGGGTGAAGAGAATGCAAAGGAGCATGCCACTCCTGTGCTCCTGATTCATCAAGCAGTAGCGTCTCACTCCAGCATTTGTCCTGGCATGGGTAAGTCAGTGTCACAGGGTGCCAATAGCACAAGTGGAGTTGTAACAGGATAGCAGAGATGGGCTAAGGGAATCAAGAGAACTAGTCTGACACTATAGAATGGGGTTCCCTAGCTGACCCTGGTCCCAGAGACACCTCTAAAGGTGAGGAGGTCTGGGCCGCTACCCTTGCCCTTTTCCTGACCACGCCCCCTCACCCAGGTATACAAATCTCAACTCCACCAGGATGACTCAAACAAAACTAAATGCTTCTGAGAGCTTCAGCAAACTGCACAACATCCAGACAGCTAAAGGTCAGGGTTGAGACTGAACTACTTGAAATTGAACTACTTAAAGACACTCACGGCAAAGCACACCTGAGACTGAGGAGTCACAGACAGCAAATACCATGGACAGCAATTACTGCAGTAGCTACTCACATTAACCCTGCAGACTACATTTGATGTATCGGTCTATAGACTTAAAAAAAGACGCGAATTAAGACATAATTAAGACTTAAAAAAAAAAATGGCGCAAAACTCTTAAAACGGGACAAGAAAAAAAGACGCAAATGTAACAATGAGTCAGGACTAATATCTTATATTCAAAACGTTCCGGACCATAGACACACGGTAACGTTTATTCCTCAGACTGTCTATAGAGGAGCAGCATTATCTATTTTTGCATTAGTTGTTTTTCCGCTTATCTGCTTTGCACATGGTTAACTTTGTTACTTTGTCACAGTCCATTGCAGTCCCACATCCAACTGACTCTGAACTCAACTTGGCTTGACCTATTTCTGTGATCAACCCCACAAATTCCATTAGTAAAACAATTCTCTGCACAAATCCAATCCACACTGATGAGGTTCTCTATAATGAATGTACTGAAGTTTTCCGGCTCATTGTGTCATTATTTATACATCTACTTCACATACAGGGCACTCATCAGCGATGCACCGGCCATATATAATGTCATATTCACTGGTAAGTAGAAGAGGCATTGTACTATAGTTCAAGAAAAAAGTCATCAATGCTACTGTATATCTTTAGAGATTATTAGGGATATGCATAGGCAAGGTTGCTAGCGGGATACATCGGTGTATTAAAGAGCATATGACTCCCAGGTGACGTTCTTTCTGGTTACATTTGCTTACTTGTCTTATCTTTACCATATGACCCAGACCACCATGACATCTTTCAGCCATGATGTGTCTGCAGAGTTTACAACATAGACTAGACTTCACACAATTCCAGCACCATCTACTAGTATTGCCATTTTTGTATTGTGCACTTGACATGTCCCATCTTTCCCATGTGGCCCACACCACCTTGACAACGTCTTCCAGCCATGACTGGAGTCTGCAGTTTCCAATATAGACACGTTTGACTTTTCACATTTCCAGCACTTTCACTGTGTGCTCACTTGTCCTATCTTTTCCATCTAGCCCAGACCCCCATGACTTCTTCCAGCCATGACATGTCTGCAGAGTTTACAACATAGATATATTAACTTCACATAACTCTAGCACCATTTCCAACTGTTGCCTTCTTTACTGTGCATTGACATATCCCAACTTTTTATGTGGCCCACACCACCATGACAACTTCTTGCAGCCATGACTGGTGTCTGCAATTTCCAATAAAGACACTTTTGACTGTTCACATTTCCAGCACTATCTCCACCTATTGCTTTCTTTTACTGTGTGCTCACTTGTCCCATCTTTTCCATCTAGCCCAGACCATGACAACTTCTTCCAACCATAACTTGTGTCTGCAGTTTCCAATATATACATATTGGGCGCTTCACATTTCCAGTACTATCTCCACCTATAGCTTTTTTTCACTGTGTGATTACTTGTCCCATCTTTTCAATCTGGCCCAGACCACCATGACAACTTCTTCAAGCCATAATGTTTCTGCATAGTTTACAACATAGACACCTTTGGCTTTTCACATTTCCAGCACTATCTCCACCTATTGCCTACTTTCACAGTGTGCTCACTTGTCTCATCTTTTCAATCTGGTCCAGACCACCATGATGACTTCTTCTGGCCATGCCTGGTAATTGCAGAGTTTAGAACATAGATGCATTTGACTTGTAACATTTCCAGCATTATCTCCACTTATTGCCACCCTGCACAACCTCCACATCCTGCTGCAAACTGTAAGTCTGAGCTTGTTGTTGCCTTGCTAAACAATAGTATAAAATGATAGTGCACCATGTGTGCAGCAAAGAAAATAATTGTATCCACCTTTTGTGTGCAAGAGTGTTAGCAGGGAGGCCACATAGGAGGTTGCAGCAGTCTAGGTGGGAGATGATGAGGGCATGTATAAGAATTTTCGTAGATTGAGGGTTAAGGAAGGGGCGGCTTCTGGAAATATTCTTGAGCTGGAGGTGACAGGAAGTGGCGAGAGTTTGGGTGTGCGGTTTGAAGGACAAGGCAGAGTCGAGAGTTACTCCAAGGCAGTGAATTTGAGGGGTAAGAGAGAGCATGATGCCAATCCATAATAGATAGATTAGGTGGTGAAGATGATAGATGGGATAGAGGAAAGATGATGATATATAAAGTTTAAAGGCCTTTCAAGTGCTCCTTTAGTAATTAATGCCCAGTGTGACTTCTTAATAGAGAATAATACACAGAGATTCTCTTAAAGGTTTATTCCCATTTTTTAAAATGGTTATTGTCATTGAATAGTGCTTGTAAATGCAACATGTTGTGTTTACAACATATTGTCTTGAAAACCGATCTTCGTTGCTAGACCGCAAAAAATAAGCAGCACTTACATACTCTTCTCTATCGATCTTGTAAGCATTATTTTGCAAGTAGTCAGGAATAGAGATGGGAGAACTGCTCTTTTTTCCCCGGGATTGTGACCAGGGTTGCTCTGTGAAAGCAAGTTAGCAGTTAATAAACATACTAATTATACTTACCGGGTCCGCGTAATCCCTTTCAGCTGTGTCACTTCCGGGCTTCTGGAGGAAATAGTCACATGTCTGGCTCCAATACCCAATCACATACGCCAAGAAGATAAGGGGGGGCTCGGAAGTGACGCAGTGACGTATCACATCAGGAAGAATGAATGCGGACCCGGTAAGTATATTAAGAGTACTAACTAGTGGCTAACTTTAACAGGGCAACGCCGGTCATGAACCCAAATAGTTCACCCATCCCTAGTCAGGAATACCGGAATGTGATGTTACCTATTGTTACCTATACATTGCAAAAGTACAAACTAACTATGGGACAATAGGAACAACCCTTTAACGAGTAAAAATGCAGAGATTACTTCTAATGAGTACAAATGTCCAAAGTGAACCCTAAATTCATAATGCCCAGAGTGCCCTCATAATAATAATAATAATAATATGGTCCATAGTGTCCACCACAATAAGAAAAATGCCCAAGTTGTCCCCCTTAATGCATATTAATAATGCCCAGAGTGCTCTCGTTAATTAATAAAAATGATAACGACCAAAGGGCCCCCAAAATAGTAATTTGCCCCATTGTGTCCCACTTGCATCTTATCCATTGCAGCTGCTAATCCCCTTGTGGAGTGGTACAGGGCAGTCCATCTCCTTACACCAAATATATATCTCTTTGCTTTTTCTAGCATTGAGGGCCAAGCGGTCATGAGGCGCATGATGTGTCTCCCCACTTGAGTATATGGATCTGAGATCTAAAAAGCGAAGAATCAAGCGGAAGACCTGTGGAGTCCAGTGAGTAGAGATGAGCGAACCTGTTCGGGGTTGGAGTTTGGGTGATTTACATGTATGTAGGCGGAGAGCTGAACATCCAATCAGTGATGGCTCGAGTCAAGTTCGGGTCTCAAACAGCACCACTGAACCCGAACATCCACAGGGTTATTTAGCAACGGAACCTGAACCTTGAAAGGATTCCTCATCACTACCGGTGGAGGCCTAGTACTAGCAATCCGAGTCATCACTGATTGGCTGTTCAAATCTCCGCCCACTTACAGCCAGCCATAAGCAAAACACTTCCGGGGGCGGGAGAGTGTTTTTTTAAGAGCCAACACACTATAGCAGAAAACTCAGATTTACCCCCAGTGTGATCCCATTACAACCGCAGGCATCTCGAACTTGGTCGGGCATCTAGCCTACTGCACTTTGGACACGCAAATCACCCGAAATCCAGCTCCGAACAGGTTTACTCATCTCTACCTAGGACAGGTGGAAATAAAGTGCTCTTATTTTTTATTTCTTTCACTACCCTCCATTTATTGTTTGGGTTTTGAGAAATCTCATGGCATAAAAACCAACTTTTCATGGCAATCGGGACACTTTGGCTTCTGACCGAATTGAGCCAAATTAATTTTTTGGAGATTTACTCATGGAAATCACAAGAAGGAACACTGAGAACTGGAAATTGTCTCATTTATTTGTTGAAACTGGAATGGATATTCCTTTACGTTGGGTTTCCGTTGTGTCTGTCCCATATATGTCAATCACAGATTTCAATCTGTCACATCTCATGTGCAGCAGATGTGAAGACCAAGCTTTCTCTTCTGTAGACAACATGGCCAACTAATCACATAACGGATTCTCTTATGGTCTATCTGCTGGGTGCTGTACGCGTGTCACTTGACATACATCTGTGCAGTTGTACTGGATTCTGCATGCCACTGTGCATTAAAAAGTTGACAGGCATGCAGTAATGTGGATGACCATGCAGGAGGATCAGCAACAGTTTCCTTAATATGAAAAAGCAGCTATCAAAACTATCACACAGGAGATTGATTTTTAGATGACACTATACATTTTCGAGAAACTTTTTCAATTTCTCTCATCAGTGCTGGATTCTATGAGAGCCGGCTATGAGAAAAGCCCTCCGTTACCCATAGCAGCCAATCACTGCACGGCTTGTATTTTTTAAGAGCACTGTGTAAAGTGATAATTATGCTGTGATTGGTTGCAATGAACAGACAGTCATTTGGATAGTTTCATGAATCTCCTCCTATAGGGAGAAGAAAAGCCAGAAGTCCAATGCCAGTGCATAATGTTTCCCCAATAAGTACTGTATGGACAGGAGGCATCAGCCCGGCTCACACTGATCATCTGCTGGCGGTGCTGTCCAGTCTGTTCCTCCTGGAGTCAATCTTCAGTATTTGGTCTTTGGTAGGGATGAGCGAGTACCGTAATATTCAGACTCGCTATACTCACAATGAGTAGGTACCGGTACTCGGTACTCGTTGCGAGTATAGCGAGTCTGAATACTTTCACAGTGTATCTATAGAGGCCAGACTGAGGAGCAGAAAAAAAGAACTAGGTGGCTCCAGGAGGAAGAGCGGGTCCCAGTGGCACGGGCAGTGACCATTCCACCCGTGGGGCTTGAATTCATTGTCAGGCAGTGGAGGGACTAGTCCAAAGAAAGGGGCATCGGAATCCCAAGACTAGTGGAGAAGACAGACAAGGCTCAGCTAGCAACCCAGAGAGTGACATGGTCGACAACCGCGCACATCTGCTGAAAAGGTGCAACCATAGGGCTAAGGGGAGACACTGCAGGGGAACCCCTAGGAGAAGCCCACAGTCACTGGCTCAGAGCTCTGTGTGGGGAGGCGTAAGCCAGGACAGGCGAGGCAAGCACAGTGCAAAGAGGCTGAGAAAGGACAGAGAAGGGGTGCCGGTTATGTGTCATCCTCCTACCCGGGAGTAGCTGGATCCCAGTGCTCAGCGGGCTGCTTTACAAAAACTGTGAGTAAAAGAACTGAAGACTGCAGCCCACTGTGTCTATGGACTTTCTTAATGCGGCAAAAGCAGCAGAAACAAAACTACCAACACACTCAGGTACCTCTAGCTGCCTTAGGGGTCAGCCTTAGCCGCAGAGGGCTTCTGAACATTGCTGTCTCCCTACCATCGGCCCCTAGTAAGACTGTCAAGCAGCAGCGGCCATCTATAGCCGTAACGTGTGGGTGGCATCATATAACAAGTATCCCCAGATCCAGTTATCCCTTCCAGAATGAACCCTCCAAGGCAGATCCCTATCCCTAAGAGAGAGAGCCACCCACACCAAACTTTTAATGACACTGCCAGGATCACGGAGCCAGGTCTCGGTCCCTGTGATCCCTGTGATGAATCCTCAATGCCCGCTTCTGAGTATCCTAAGGCCATGGAGGGGCGTGTCACTAATATGCTATGATCCCTGGCTGTAATGTCTGTATACTCTTATATTCTGTGATCCTGTGCTGTAATGTCTGTATACTCTTATATTCTGTGATCCCCGGCTGTAATGTCTGTATACTCTTATATTCTGTGATCCCCAGCCTGTAATGTCTGTATACTCTTATATTCTGTGATCCCTGGCTGTAATGTCTGTATACTCTTATATTCTGTGATCCCCGACTGTAATGTCTGTATACTCTTATATTCTGTGATCCCGGGCTGTAATGTCTGTATACTCTTATAGTCTGTCATGCCCGGCTGTAATGTCTGTATACTCTTATAGTCTGTGATCCCCGGCTGTAATGTCTGTATACTCTTATATTCTGTGATCCATGGCTGTAATGTCTGTATACTCTTATAGTCTGTGATCCCCGGCTGTAATGTCTGTATACTCTTATACTCTGTGATCCCCAGCTGTAATGTTTGTATACTCTTATAGTGTATAATTCCCAGCTGTAATGTCTGTATACTCTTATATTTTGTGATCCCCGGCTGTAATGTCTGTATACTGCCCAGGAGCTGCGGTATATCTCACCTTTTCCTGCATGGTCAGACACATACATTACACAGTCCTTTATTGGTGCCGACACAGAAAAATATCTCCTAGTGAAGCCCATTAGTATTATTTTGCAGTACCCATGTCATTCCCCTCACACAGTATTATGCCCAATAGTGTCCCTTCACACACCATGATTCCACCTTAGCTTCCACTTACAGAATATGATTCCATAATATCCCCTACACACAAGTATGATGGAACCACAACCACATACACCCAATAATGCCCCCACAGTATCCTTCATATGGTGTGATTCCACCACACAGTAAGATGCCACCACAGTCAACCCCAACATAGTTTGATGCTATCAGAGACCACCCAATTTCTCAACCTCTAAACAGGGTATGATGCCTCAACTAACTTATATGTCACCATAACCCAACACACAGTGTAATTCCCACTTAAAGTATGATGTCACCATACCCACATATACAATATGATGCCTCCACAGCAACTCTCTCTCTCCAGTATAATGCTCATACACTCCTCCACACAGAATATGATGTTTCTACATTCCTCCTACACAGAATAATGTCATTATAGCTCCCCATAGAGTAGGATGCTTCCATAAGTCCCACAGCTATTGTGATGTCCATCATACAATATGTGGCCAACAAAGCCTCTCACAATGTATGATATTGCTACAGGCCCACACACTTCTTGATGCCGCCTTAGTAGCACACAGTATGATATCCCCACAGCCACCTACACACAGTAGCATACTCCCACAGCCCCACACAAAGTATGATGTCCCCACAATCACCTACATACAGTAGGATACTCCCACAGCCCCACACAAAGTATGATGTCCCCACAATCACCTACACACAGTAGGATACTCCCACAGCCCCACACATAGTATGATGTCCCTACAGCCACCAACATAGAGTAGGATACTTCCACAGCCCCACACATAGTATGATGCTTCCACAATCACCTACACACAGTATGTGCGATCCACATCTCTCCCACAGAACATAATGCTGCTATAGCCCCCCAAACACGTTAATGCTCTCACATCTACTTACACACAATACGATGTACCCACAGACCACAATACTATAACAACCCTCCATATAGTATGAGATCCTTCTTAGCCTCCACTTACAGAATATGATTCCACAATATCCCCTACACACAAGTATGATGGAGCCACAACCACATACACCCAATAATGCCCCCACAGTATCCTTCGTATGGTGTGATTCCACCACACAGTAAGATGACACCACAGTCTACCCCAGCATAGTTTGATGCTATCAGAGACCACCCAATTTCTCAACCTCTAAACAAGGTATGATGCCCCAACTAACTTATATGTCACCATAACCCAACACACAGTATAATTCCCACTTACAGTATGATGTCACCATAGCCACATATACAATATGATGCCTCCACAGCAACTCTCTTTCTCCAGTGTAATACTCATACAGTCCTCCACACAGAGTATGATGTTTCTACATTCCTCCAACACAGAATAATGTCATTATAGCTCCCCATAGAGTAGGATGATTCCATAAGTCCCACCGCTATGTGATGCCCATCATACAATATGTGGCCAACAAAGCCTCTTACAATGTATGATATTGCTACAGGCCCACACACTTCTTGATGCCCTCTTAGTCCCTAGCACACAGTATGATGTCCCCACAATCACCTACATACAGTAGGATACTCTCACAGCCCCACACATAGTATGATGTCCCCACAATCACCTACATACAGTAGGATACTCTCACAGCCCCAAAACACAGTATGATGTCCCCACAATCACCTACACACAGTAGGATACTCCCACAGCCCCACACATAGTGTGATGTCCCCACAATCACCTACACACAGTAGGATACTCCCACAGCCCCACACATAGTATGATGTCCCCACAATCACCTACATACAGTAGGATACTCTCACAGCCCCAAAACACAGTATGATGTCCCCACAATCACCTACACACAGTAGGATACTCCCACAGCCCCACACACAGTATGATGTCCCCACAATCACCTACACACAATAGGATACTCCCACAGCCCCACACATAGTGTGATGTCCCCACAATCACCTACATACAGTAGGATAATCCCACAGCCCCACACACAGTATGATGCCTCCACAATCACCTACACACAGTATGTGTGATCCACATCTCAATCACAAAACATATTGCCGCTACAGCCCCCCAAACAGGTTAATGCTCTCACATCTACTTACACACAATAAGATGTACCCACAGACCACAATACTATAACAACCCTCCATACAGTATGAAATCCTCACCATTCACCCTGACAGTATGATGCCCCATTATAATATGATGCCATCACAGCATAATGTCCACATATGGTATTATGAGACTATAGGTCCCCACATGTTATGATGCTCACACACCACAGAGTAGGATACCCGGGCTGTCCCCTTATTACAGTATGATGGGTCTTGTTCTCTCCACACAATATCATGCTATCAAACCACCCCACCCAGTATTATGGTACCATAGCCCCCTACAGTGTGGTGACCACCAAATCATATGATGGTCTCACAGTCCAGCTACCCAGGACCAACATAACCATGAACACTACGGCTCTGTGCGCTTTTCATTCAGCAGTGGTGTTCCAATTCCATATTCTATTTACACTGCCAGAGCAGATAACAGCTAATTAGTGGTGGTACTGGAGACCACCGATCTGATATTGATAAGCTATCCTAAGGATGTTTATCCTGGACAACCACCTTAATGATGATAAATAGACATACCTGTACAGAGACAATTCAAATCAAAAGTAACAAGGGGATAAGCTAGACCAGGAGGCATTCAAAAAGTGAAATAGGTAGATGTGCTTTATAAGAAGACTTGTTTCTTTGACCTGACTCAAGTAAAATAGATATTGGTGAAAGTGTAGAATCTGTGTAATCTCGTATTGATGCAGATTCTTTTTTTAAATGATTCTTCATTGATGCAAATCAGCCTGATTACTTCTGTATCTTGAACCTGGCAAATCAATTCTATTCTAAATACTAATGGTGGGTTTACACGTCCCGATATCGGCCCGATATCAGAGCCAACGACGCGGGAGCGCGCTTTTTGAGCGCGCTTTTCCCGCCATCGCATCGCCGGTTTAGACAGCCCGATATCGGGATACAACGTCCCTCAGATGTGTACGCCCCCCCAACCCAGGAACGACCAGTTAACATGGGAGTGAATGGGTGACGTGGGAGTACACATCATAGTTGGGCTGTCACACGGGACAATGCGGCTACAACGGCCATCCGATATCGGGCGGTTGAATAGCACGCTCATTCAACCCCGATATCGTTTTGGCATCGTTCCAGCATCGCATTGTACGTTCAAACCGTACAACGCGCAAACGATATCGGCTCCAACTCCCGAACCACGTGACTTTTGGTCGGAGTTGGGTCGGAGTTGGACACCGATATCGCGACGTGTAAACCCACCATAAGCAATAGAAAGGGTTTACACCCCCGGCTTGGTTAGATATTTCTATTAAGATGTGAAAAAAACCTTCAAGTCCATTTCTTCTTTAGTGCGTAGAAGTAACAGTAATACAAGAAAACTACACCATAGCAAATATAAGGCTGATCGTACATAGAGTCGACTGCGGGTCAGATTTAATATTCGGGCTGATATTTCTATTTTTGAAAGGTCAAACGGTTCAATAAGATTTGTACATACCAAATAATGACAACATTTGCAGCTTTCTGATATATACTGTATAGGTTGTATATATACAAATCTACTATATAATTGTCTAAGGCGTCTGTCGGTCACAGAAATCACGTGCCAATGAGCGCAGACTATGCAAATAGGCGCACAAATTCAAAGTTCGAATATCGCACCAATTTGCAGCCCGGTGACAGCGGCACGTTAGCGCCGCTGTCACTGGGATACACGGGTCCGGCCGACGGTGGCCTGTCCGCGCTCCATACTCCGCTCCTCTGCTCTGTCTGCGCTCCCGCTCCCCGCAGCCCCCTGCTCCTTAGGGCTACTTCTTTAGTGATTTGATTTCGCAGTGCATTATACACTGCAAAATCAAATCTGAAATAAAGACAAATGTATTCAAAATAATAAAGATTGTTATACTTACCCTCCGCCGAGTGTTCAGTAACCGGGAGCAGTAGCAGGCAGTGTTCTGCTAGGACCTTGCATGATGTCAGAATGACATCAGCGTTTGGCACTGTGATTGGCCCTCTCACGGTCATGTGATATGTGCGTCACATATCACATGACCGCGAGTGGGCCAATCACAGCGCCGAACGCGATGTCATTCTGACATCATGCAAAGTCCTAGCAGGACACTACCTGCAACTGCTCCCAGTTACCGAGCACACCATCCTGCCCCCCCCCCCCCGGCTCCATCCTGCCCTTTCGCCACCACCCTGCCCCGCTTGCTGCATCCTGCTCCCCCCGGCTCCATCCTGCCCTCCCGCCGGCTCCATCCTGCCCCCCGCCGGCTCCATCCTGCCCCCCGCCGGCTCCATCCTGCCTCCCCAGCTCCATCCTGTTCCCCCCTTCTCCATCCTGCCCTGATCGCTCTATCCTGCCCCCCGGCTCCATCCTGTCCATCCTGCTTCTCCCCCCCCCGGCTCCATCCTGCCCCCTGTCTCCATCCTGCCCCCCCAGCTCCATACTGCCCCCTCGGCTCCATCCTGCCCCTGCCAGGCTCTATCCTGTCCCCCAGCTCCATCCTGCCCCCCCTCCGGCTCCATCCTGCCCCCCCTGGCTCCATCCTGCCCCCCCCTGGCTCCATCCTGCCCCGCCGGCTCCATCCTGCCCTGATTGCTCCAACCTCCCCCGCCAGCTCCATCCTGCCCCCCTGCTGGCTCCTTCCTGCCTCCCATCAGCTCCATTCTGCCCCCTCGCCGGCTCCATCCTGCCCCCCCGCCGGCTTCATCCTGCCCCCCCGCCGGCTCCATCCTGCCCCCCCGCCGGCTCCATCCTGCCCCCCCAGCTCCATCCTGCCCCCCCAGCTCCATCCTGCCCCCGCCAGGCTCCATCCTGCCCCCGCAGGCTCCATCCTATCCCCCAGCTCCATCCTGCCCTGATCACTCCATCCTGCCCCACCCCTGGGCTCCATCCTGCCCCCCGGCTCCATCCTGCCCCCCTGCCAGCTCCATCTTGCCCCCCGCTGGCTCCATCCTGCTCCCCCGCCGACTCCACCCTGCTCCCTTGCCGGCTCCATCCTGCCCCCCCCCGGCTCCATTCTGCCCCGCCGGCTCCATGCTGCCCTGATCGCTCCAACCCTCCCCCCCTGCTGGCTCAATCCTGATCCCCCGCCGGCTCCTTCCTGCCTCCCCCATCGGCTTCACCCTGCCCCTACCCACGGCGGCTCCATCCTGCCTCCCCGCCGGCTCCATCCTGCCTCCCCGCCGGCTCCATCCTGCCCCCCCGCCGGCTGCATCCTGCCCCACCGGCTCCATCCTGCCTCTCCTTCCCCGGCTCCATCCTGTCGCGCTCGCTCCATCCTGCCCCGCTTGCTACCATCCTGCCCCCCCGCCACCATCCTGCTTCCCCGCCACCATCCTGCCCCTCCCCATCACCATCCTGCCCCCCTGCTCCATCCTGCCACCTCGGCAGTTAGCGGTCATGTGACTGATCAGCTGATCGGTTTCCCAGGCAACGACAGGTCCTAAAGGCCTGTAGGACCTAGAAGACGGAGGTGGAGCGAGCCGGCGGACAGATGAGTATCCTCACTGATGCATATATATATTATATATATATATATATATATATATATATATATATATATATATATATATATATATATATATATATATATATATGCGCATCTCAATGAAATAGAATATCATCAAAAAGTAAAGTTTCTTGCAGCACCTACACTGAATTGGAGATTCTCATCAATCCCATGCAACCGAGTGTGAGAGGTGCTCCTATTTTGCGTTATTACCGAAAAATTTCAGATAATTCCGTTTGTTTTTCAAAATATTATACCTAAAATGTGTTCTTTGTGGCTAAAAGGAGTATACTGGTTGTCATATTTGTTTATTAAATATAGCAAATTAATTTGTTTGAATTTGTGGAGTTTATATGCATTGGTAGAGTCGGGAGGATATGTGTGTGGTGTGATCCCCGTAGAACCCTGAGCCGGAGAGTGATGTCCAGGGGGTCACGCTGGTATCGCCCTTGTGGCTAAGAGGTGCCCATGCCTTTGGCCCTTCACAAGGCGGAGACATGGCGTGCCTGTGGGACTTGTATGTTTGGTGGATGCCCCTGGCTTACCTATAAGTGTAATTAGATTAAACTTACGGTAGTTAAATTCAAAAACTTCACAAATACTCAAAAAGTGAATAGTTATAGCATTAGAGGAACAGTGGTGATGATTGCCATGTGTTTTTAAAGGTTTTCGATAAGTTAGTATGAGTCTTTTAGCTGTTTGATCTAAATGGAGTCCGGGTGTAAGTCCAGGAGCGTTTTGATGAAGTGCGCATGCGCGGAGTATGCCAAGATGGCGCCCGTGGGGTTTCCTGTGTTCCATGGCGACGGGGAAGCCAGACGCACAAAATATGATGTCACTTCCGGTGCGACGGCCCTGGAGCGGCAAACAGCGGTGTATATGCGGAGTGGGTGTCACATGGTCGCAAGAAAAGGCTGCTTCTGATGAACCTGAAGTTAGAGTGCTGCTATCATTGTTTGCCATTATATTGAAGCAAGTGTTGGTTTGCTGGACGGATTTGCACCCTGCCTTTGTGTGCTGCTCAGAAGATTTTTCTTGTAATATATATATATATATATATTGTGAGGTAGCAACCGGGGAACCCGCTTGCAAAACGACAAGAACACGTGTTTATAAGGTTAACCAATGTCTACCCGTTTATTTTCACATATTAATCACATAACCCGGGTAGCATGTTTGACACATATCACATTGATTAACAACACTTTACATATATACACCATACATTTACATTTAACATCACATAACACTTATATTGCACATAACGTTTTATAGTAACCCGGGACCTGTAACCATCTCTGTCCCCATTGGAGCTCTACTAACAGCTCCCATGGTGGCTACGGCCTCCGGCCTACTTACACTATACATAAGTTACAGTACGATGATGACCCTTCCGGGTTCATAACAGGGATTGGCAAACCCTAGTAACCCGTGGGGCTGCGGCCTCCGGCCTAACCACGCGTTACCCAGTACGGGAGCCCTTCTAACCCCTGCTTCTGACCTTCGTTACATACGCCTCAACGGGCCCTGTGGGTCCCAATGGCGGTACCTGCCGCCTGGCTTTAGTCACCCCAGCATGATGATATACATTCACCCGTAGTCAGGAATCTTGCCTGACCGGGACCTTACACACCGTATGTGATCCATCATTCAAACGTCCATGGATCACACACCTGCTCACAGCCCACATCCATGGACTGTGGCCCCTCCATGGCCCATTACAGGGATTGGCAAACCATAGTACACGGGAACCACATCCGATACCTACTAGGAGCCCTATTACCCCTGTCTCTGGCACCACAGGTACACCCACACCATTAGAGGTCGTGGTTGAGGGATCAGGTACCCTCTGCATGCAGCAGGGCAAGCCTCCCTCTCGTCCCAAGGACGGAACGCCTCCAACATCATCCATACCAGCTGGGTCACTGTCTCTCCACATGATTATACATGGGTCATCATCTCTCATTCAGGGCCATTACTTAAGCCCTCATACACATAGTTAAACACATTGTTTCATCAGGTCCTTTAACTGAGCACTCTGACTCGGACCTAAAGGCGGTATATGCCCGCCTGGCACACTACATACAATTGCCTCCAAGGGCTACATACATTCCGGTTCATCAGGACCTTTAACGGACTCCACTGAGTCGGTCCCAAGGGCGGTCTATACTCGCCTAACATGATTTACACACTAGGTGCACAGTTCACACTATCGCTCGGGAACTGCTTTCTTACCGGGCACGGATCCGGGTCTCGCTACCTGTGTCACAGGTTCCACCAGGCATCCCCACAGGCTCCTTTCCCGGGCGTGTTTCACCCCACGCCCGGACCAGTATCCACCAGGTTCAGCCACGGCTTCCCCCTCCAGGTGCGGACACGACCACGGACCTCGGCACCGGCATGGAGCTAGCATGCTCCCATCATGTACTCAGAGCCTCTAGACTGCTCTGCACTTGGCTGGTCTCAGCTTCCATCTGAATCAATCTCAGCTTCCAGAATCTATCTCAGCCTCCAGAATCCATCTCAGCCTCCAGAATCTATCTCTCAATCACTCAGGTGCCCGGCTCCTATCGTGCCAGCCACTCCCACATGGACACACCCCCTCAGCTGCTTGTAATCAGCCTGTCACACAGCTCAGGTTAACTCCCTGTGTTCCGGGTTGTCAGCACTCACTCATTACATCCTATTCCTCATGGATCTCATCCCACTCTCACTGCCGCTCATTAGGCTCATAAAACCTCATTGTGTTCAGGTTGGTTCACACAGTATTATCATCACAGGAAAACCGGCCAGTGTGCACAGGATCATCCTCTGATCCTACATTTGATGTACCCCGGCCATGCGGATCATGCCGGCGGTGCCTCACAATATATATATATATACATCAAAGGGTGAATATAATGTTGATTTATTAGTCAACACATTTCAGGGCTCCCTCAAACCTGGCAATATGATATTGATTTGTCGTAAAGAAGGGACCAGGGAACCCTGAAACGCATTGACTAATAAATCAATATTATATTCACCCTTTGTCTGTTTGGTTTTTAACCCTTCATCCTCCCTACTTTAATTTTCTGAGATAAAGATCTTTGGGTTTTTATTGGCTGCAAGCCATAATCATCAACATTAACATAAACACTTGAAATAGATCCCTCTGTGTGTAATGACGTCACTCTATATAATATATGTGTGTAACTTTTTGTATTGAATTACTGACATAAATTAACTTTTTGATGATATTCTAATTCATTGAGATGCACCTGTATATATATATATATATATATATATATATATACTAGCTGTGAGCCCGATTCTAAAGAATCGGGTAGTCTAGAATGCATATATAGTTTATTTACTAATATTTAGGGGAGTGCGGTGAAATTAATTGTGTGTATACAGGTGGCTCAGTGGTTAGCACTGAATGGTGGCTCAGTGGTTAGCACTGTATATGGTGGCTCAGTGGTTAGCACTGTATGGTGGCTCAGTGGTTAGCACTGTATATGGTGGCTCAGTGGTTAGCACTGTATATGGCGGCTCAGTGGGTAGCAGAGTATACGGTGGCTGAGTGGTTAGCACTGTATACGGTGGCTCAGTGGTTAGCACTGTATATGGTGGCTCAGTGGTTAGCACTGTATACGGTGGCTCAGTGGTTAGCACTGTATACGGTGGCTCAGTGGTTAGCATTGTATATGGTGGCTCAGTGGTTAGCAGTGTATACGGTGGCTCAGTGGTTAGCAGTGTATACGGTGGCTCAGTGGTTAGCAGTGTATACGGTGGCTCAGTGGTTAGCACTGTATATGGTGGCTCAGTGGTTAGCACTGCGCGGTGGCTCAGTGGTTAGCACTGCGCGGTGGCTCAGTGGTTAGCACTTTAGCACTGCGCGGTGGCTCAGTGGTTAGTAGTGCGCGGTGGCTCAGTGGTTAGCAGGAGTTTGGTGGCTCAGTGGTTAGCAGTGAGTGGGGTGGGCAGAGTGGTCAGCGCAGTGCGGCGGGCAGAGTGGTCAGCGCAGTGCGGCGGGCAGAGTGGTCAGCAGAGAACAGAGGCACTCTGCCTGTCATACTTACCAGTGGGTCATCGTGTTCCCCGCCACGGCATTTTCACTCCGCCGTCGCCAGCATGTTGGCTCCACTCATGCAGAGCATTGCTCTTGTGCAGGCTCCTCTCTGCTGAGTATTGCTCCTGTGCAGCCTCGTCTCTGCAGAGCATTGCTCCTGTGCAGCCTCCTCCTCTCTGCAGATTATTGCTCCTGTGCAGCCTCCTCTCTGCAGAGCATTGCTCCTGTGCAGCCTCCTCTCTGCAGAGCATTGCTCCTGTGCAGCCTCCTCTCTGCAGAGCATTGCTCCTGTGCAGCCTCCTCTGTGCAGAGCATTGCTCCTGTGCAGCCTCCTCTCTGCAGAGCAATGCTCCTGTGCAGCCTCCTCTCTGCAGAGCATTGCTCCTGTGCAGCCTCCTCTCTGCAGAGCAATGCTCCTGTGCAGCCTCCTCTCTGCAGAGCATTGCTCCTGTGCAGCCTCCTCTCTGCAGAGCAATGCTCCTGTGCAGCCTCCTCTCTGCAGAGCATTGCTCCTGTGCAGCCTCCTCTCTGCAGAGCATTGCTCCTGTGCAGCCTCATCTCTGCAGAGCATTGCTCCTGTGCAGCCTCCCCTCTGCAGAGCAATGCTCCTGTGCAGCCTCCTCTCTGCAGAGCATTGCTCCTGTGCAGCCTCCTCTCTGCAGAGCATTGGTCCTGTGCAGCCTCCTCTCGGCAGAGCAATGCTCCTGTGCAGCCTCCTCTCTGCAGAGCATTACTCCTGTGCAGCCTCCCCTCTGCAGAGCATTGCTCCTGTGCAGCCTCTTTTCTGCAGAGCAATGCTCCTGTGCAGCCTCCTCTCTGCAGAGCATTGCTCCTGTGCAGCCTCCTCCCTGCAGAGCATCGCTCCTGTGCAGCCTCCTCTCTGCAGAGCATTGCTCCTGTGTAGCCTCCTCTCTGGAGAGCAATGCTCCTGTGCAGCCTCCTCTCTGCAGAGCATTGCTCCTGTGCAGCCTCCTCCCTGCAGAGCATCGCTCCTGTGCAGCCTCCTCTCTGCAGAGCATTGCTCCTGTGCAGCCTCCTCTCTGCAGAGCATTGCTGCTGTGTAGCCTCCTCTCTGCAGAGCAATGCTCCTGTGCAGCCTCCTCTCTGCAGAACATTGCTCCTGTGCAGCCTCCTCTCTGCATATCATTGCCCCTGTGTAGCCTCATCTCGGCAGAGCAATGCTCCTGTGCAGCCTCCTCTCTGCAGAACATTGCTCCTGTGCAGCCTCCTCTCTGCAGAACATTGCTCCTGAGCAGCCTCATCTCTGCAGAGCATTGCTCCTGTGCAGCCTCCCCTCTGCAGAACAATGCTTCTGTGCAGCCTCCTCTCTGCAGAGCATTGCTCCTGTGCAGCCTCCTCTCTGCAGAGCAATGCTCATGTGCAGCCTCCTCTCTGCAGAGCATTGCTCCTGTGCAACCTCCTCTCTGCAGAGCATTGGTCCTGTGCAGCCTCATCTCTGCAGAGCAATGCTCCTGTGCAGCCTCCTCTCTGCAGAGAATTACTCCTGTGCAGCCTCCCCTCTGCAGAGCATTGCTCCTGTGCAGCCTCCTTTCTGCAGAGCAATGCTCCTGTGCAGCCTCCTCTCTGCAGAACATTGCTCCTGTGCAGCCTCCTCTCTGCATAACATTGCTCTTGTGTAGCCTCCTCTCTGCAGAGCAATGCTCCTGTTCAGCCTCCTCTCTGCAGAACATTGCTCCTGTGCAGCCTCCTCTCTGCAGAACATTGCTCCTGAGCAGCCTCATCTCTGCAGAGCATTGCTCCTGTGCAGCCTCCCCTCTGCAGAGCAATGCTCCTGTGCAGCCTGTGCAGCCTGCTCTCTGCAGAGCATTACTCCTGTGCAGCCTCCCCTCTGCAGAGCATTGCTCCTGTGCAGCCTCCTCTCACCTGTATCCTGGAGATCAGCTCTTGGGGGCTCAGTCCAGGGTCCTCTGTCAGCTATATGTTCCCTTGTGATCGCAGGATGTCAGAGGCAGAGAATCAGTGATGAGGACACGTCTGATGTGAGACAGCGGCATGATGTCTCCTGTGCTGACTGCAGCAATGAAAGTGCCTGTGATGATGTCACAGTCATGTGATATAGCCCCGCCCATACCAGTGACATCATCTCAGGTCCTGAGAGTGAGAGACTGTGCATGGACTCGCAAAGGCATTGCGAGTGAGGAGAGACTCTGGAAGAACTCGCAAAGGCATTGCGAGTGTGGCAGGAGAGAGAGAGAGACTCAGCAAGGACTCGCAAAGGCACTCGCAAACACTGCCGAATATGACGGAAGTGGCCTTAGGGTAATTATATATTAAATATATATATATATATATATATATATATATATATATATTTATATATATTGTCAGGCTTTAGTTTTGGATAGCCAGAAAAGGGAGTCAGTGATCCAAAGGTTAGTTGGTGGTTTTGGGGTAGGACCAGATGACCCAGGAGACCCCTCCCAACTCTGCCTTTCATATGAATCTAATAAAAGAAGGAGGGGACCAAGAGGCGCAATAGTGCCCTATCACTATGGCACTGAGTACAAAGTGGTGAAAAAGGGGGTTCACTCACCTGAGGCAGTTGTGTCACCCACAACTGGCTTGAAGGCGTATTCAATGCTTATTACCAGATGGCTGCTGCAGGATTTCCACCGTCCACACAAGTGTGGAAACACATCAAGTTGTAGGGAAAAAATGGTGTATCACAATCCGCGCTGCCAGAATCATCCGCTCCAAAAGTAATGCACATGAAGATGGAACTTCAACATAACTCCTTTATTTCCTCCTACGCGTTTCAGTGCCCTTCTGGCACCTTCCTCAGGGATCTCATTTCATTTCATATGAATCTATAATTCTATGAGTTCACACCAACGGTCTTTTTATTGTCTATCAATACTCTTCAACAGACCTGGAGTTCTGAAGCACAGCCAGCTCACATGTACCGTTCCGTAAAAACACCTGCCCCACTGTAGGACCCTCAGGTGTAGTCTGTAGCCTCCAGTGTCCATTATGCCTCTGTCCAGGTCTCTAGTTTTGTGATCTGTCTTACTTCACACAGACCTGCTCCTCTGCAACCTGAATCAAAACTGAACCCCACCCTGCTCTTTGCTGCAGGATTAAATAGAATTTGGGGCCATGGGTGACTTGCAAGACCCAGGCTGGAGGGAGAGATCTGTCCCACTACCATCCCACAGATCTCTCCAAAAATAACAGCCCCAATTTGGTTTTCCTAAAAAAAAACACTTGGTCAAACAGATTGACCGAGTTCATATTGTTTTAAATTGGGTTGTACTCCAACTGCCATATATATATATATATATATATATATATAAATATATTATAATATATATAGGATTATCGGATCAATGGACATGTTATTGACCTGAGAATGACAACATTTTGGTAGAAATGTTGAAAATATATATATGATTTTACTCAGGATTAAGTATAAGTGCCATGTGCATAATTGCCCTCGCCTCCACGCCTTGGCTGTTATCAATGAGGCTACTAATGGTTGTTTGCAGGAGGTTCTGCCATGCTGAATGCACTTTAGCAAATCATCAATATCTGCGGCTGGCAGCTCCATGTGCAGTATCCGACAGATGATATCCCAGATGTATAAAATACTGCTACTGAACAATATTTCCAAGGCAAATCCATCTGTGGCTTATTGATTCCCTGAAAATTGAAAGTCCTCAAAAACCTCCAATTTTGTTGAAAAATGTACAATATATGATACTACAGTATTTTCTTTTTTTCCCATACTAATGATCACAGCTATGCTATCACACACTATCAGAAGAGTTTTTCCATTGTTTTAGCATTTTTTATGGCTTTCTTTCTCTCTCTTTGGATAAGCTTTGAGCTGTAAAGTCCTCTCACTAGCCAGACCCAAAATAGCTGCTGCATTCCCTGCTTTTGCTTTTAAACAGGCTTTGATGACATATAGCCTATTATGTGTGGGGGTCTTAAGTGTCAGGGACAATGGTTCTCTGCTCTGGATTTGTTTTCAACTGTATCTGTACTGGGGACATATATACAAGTAAAGCCGGGCACATATTACTCTCCTGGCTACGACTAAGGGGCAATTGTTTAACCACCATGTGAAGGTACAGACTTTTTCATTAAAAGCTCTCTATACGCCACAACGCGTTCCAACAGCCACCGCTGTCTTCCTCAGGTCACGCGATCAAACCAATGCCCTTCAAAGTCACGTGACCGCCGTCAGGAGGGTCCACATGCCGTGGCTCTGCCGGAACGCTCCCTCCACGCTGACTCTCATCCACAGGCTTAAACCAGGGTTGTGCATGGGTGCACAACCAGTCTAGGTGAGTGACTAATTGGCACCCAACATTTACCCCCTAGACCACCAGGTCCGGTTTATTGTGTGCTTCTTGCATTGTGTCTTTACTCCATCTACTCCTGTGATATCACTCCATTGGTATACTTTAGTGGAGTGCCTCTGAATAATTCAGGTATTTGGGGTCCTTCCACTAGTTGTGCTGGAATACCTATGCTATATCAGACTTGAACTTCCATGCTACAACTTTGCAACACCATTGTTCCAGCACTACTACTAAGTCGCCTAGTAACCCGATGTGTACCATAGTTACCAGCGATCTCGCTGGTCCACATCGCTGGTGAGTCTGTCTGTGTGACATCTCACCAGCGATGTGAGCGATATTGTTAGCGATCGCGCGTGCACGTGTTCGCTAACAATATCGCTATCGATATTGAAGCGTGTGACGGCCGCCTTAGTCCCCCATACTGTAGCCTGTTACATCATTAGTCCAGCACTGCAGTCAGTCTCCTCTGCTACATTGTTGTTACAGCACCGTTACTCAGACTCCCTTGGTACAACTTTGCTGCATCACTGTTCCAGCTCCGATATTCAGATTTCACAAGTAAAACTTTTTTTTTTACATTGTTGATCTAATACTGATATTTAGACTCAGCTGATACACTGTCTTTGCTCCAGCTCAGCTACATCTGTCTTTGCTGTTCCAGCTATGCTTCATCAATTCTGCATGTTCTCTACAGCTCCTTTGGTCTGTCCTGCTGAAATATTGCTCTTCTGGACCAGTGCCTCTGAGGATCCACCTATCCATATGACACATCAAAATCATCAGTTATTACTGCTGGATATCTAAGGGAACTACTTGATTGTCCTAAAGTTGGTGAATGGCTTACCATGAAACACAAGTTCCATATAAAGTGAGCCCTCTTCTTAAGTATTCTTTATTTAAAGCCATAAATGTTCAAGCAGAGTATCCTACTCTATAACATCACTGATGGTTGCCATACACATTGGTGTGTACCATGCAAGCAGCACTCATATAAGTGTAAAAATAAATAAATAATTGAAAAAAATGGTGTGTGGTCCCCACACTTTGATACACGGCACAGATAAAGTGCACGGTTGTGAACTGCCGTATGTGTTATGTTGGCTAGGTATCAAACGATGGAGGACCTAATGCAGATTTTTAATATTTAAATAAATAATTTGTAAAAACAGCATAGGGTCCACCCCAATTTTAATACTCAGCCAAGATGAAGCCAAAATTGTTAGTATTCTCACGTTTGGGTGACCCAAGGTATTAGGTCCCCCCAGACCAAGAATAGCAACCCGCAGCACCCCCAGAAATGGTGCATCCATTAGATACTCAAAATGTGGCATTTTACCTGGCTCTTCCCAATTACCCTGGTTCAGTGTCAATTGGAGTAATATAAGGGGTTAATGAAAGCTATGAATTGATATCTGACATCAAGCCCTGGATTGGTGAAGTCAAGGTCTCTATGATACCCGCAAATTAACATTCCCATAAGTAAATAGTGAAAAAACACAGAAACAGTGAAAAAATCCCTTATTTGAAATAAAAAAATACAAACACACTCTTTTACCCATTTATTAACCCCAAACATACCCTTGCAGTTCCGATGATAATCTATCACACAATGTCCCTCAAATCTTCCCAGCTCTACTATATCCAGACCTCGCACTGAGCGGTGACATTAAAGTGAAGTTCAGCACACAATGACGCTCAGACGCCTTCATAGATGATGGTGGCACAATCTGATTGCAACAACCGACCAAAGATGCTGCCACAAGGGGTGGGCAGGGGGGTGCAGTAAACATGGATGGGGTTAATGAGCAGACCCAACAGTAATGTGACCATAATGCGGAGACTGGTAAGTAAGAAACTCCGGCTTTTAATCCCCATTTCTTTTTAAGTCCTAAAACCAAAGAAGACCACTATTAAGTTCACTGTTATATTGAAGAGGTATTCCAAAAATGTCTTACCATTGCTGATTTTAGCTCTGGACCACCATCAGCACATAGAGAGTTAAAGATAATATTCTGGTTTCAGGAACAAGTCTATGCAGATCTCTTGCGTTTCCGACACTCATTAAAAAAATATAAATCAAGCCAAGCACCTGACAATTCATTACTAGACAGTGATTAATGTATTAATAAATTTAAATGATAATTGAATATTTTCTTTACCCCTCGATCTAGAAAATTTAATCCCGCCCAACAATAAGAATTAGGGATGGGCGAGTCTACTCGCTAGGACTCGGGACTCGGCGATTCTGAAGGTACTCGCAGGACTCGTTACTCGGCGAATCTCCCAGCTTGGACTCGCACAGTGACGAGTCCAATGGAATTCAATGGCAATAAGCTTGACTCTTCACAGATACCCGCTGTCAGCAGCGAGTCTGAGCGAGTCTACGATTCCGAGTCCTACGAGTCTACGATTCCGAGTCCTGTATACTGTATTCGGGAGTCGGACTCTCGAATACAGAATATGATTATGTTCCGAGTCAGCACAGCGTGCGTGTTAGGTCAGAAAACTTGTGAAGATAGCCAATCATAGTCAGTAATGGCATAGCAAAGTTGGTTGTGTCAGGACTATGATTGGCTGCTGTCCATCGTGATGCCTATGTCATGTATGACAGGCAAGGCAGTATATAAGGCTTGTCCCCGCCATTTTGGCCACATTCCTGAGACGATCTGACCTAGTATAGGGAGAGAGAGATATATGCTGGAGCAGATCAGGGATTGTCAGTGTAGGGAAGATTCCTTATATTAACCCAAAAAGCTCTTCTGAGAGCTAGGAGGAGGACAGAGTAGTGCTGTGTAGGCAGGCATGCAGGGAGGGAAGGAAGGAGAAGCCTTACAGTGCACACAGGACGGACCTCATAGCTTAGCTTACTCACTCAGCTTTGCTAACAGCTGCAGTCAGAGGCTTAGCTGAGGTGCTGTTTCCTTTTTGTTTTTGCACCAGATCGATTTTTGTTCCTAATAAGCCATAGAGCGTTATTTTTTCTGTGGCAGACCAGTGCGTTGCTGCTCTCCTACCTTTAAATAGCACGTACACCACCTTAGGGCCCTTTCACATCAGCGTTTTTTTGAAATCGCGGCAGATGCGGTGAAAAAAACGCATCTGCCGCGATTACCGCATACCGGCTGCACTAGCGGCGCTGTTGCGGTTTTTGCCATGCAAAGTATAGGCGGACTTGCGGCAGGTGCGGCAAGTGCGGTTTTGCACTTGCGGCAGGTGCGGCCGCGAAAAAAACCGCGGTCAGCAAGTGACGCATACAGCAACACCAAACCACATCTCGGTGGCTGTGCGCACTTAAAACCAATTTTTAGGGAGTGTAGTGTGCGGTGTGTTTGGACTCGCACACTTTCAGAGACACATCAGCGAGTTGTAAATGTCATTATTCGCTATTACTCGGTTCCCTATTCATTAACATTGGACTCGCTGGACTCGCAACGAGTCCCGAGTCCTTGACTCGGACTCGTTGGGGTCTTGCGATTCCGAGTCTTTTAGGACTCGCCCATCTCTAATAAGAATACATCATGTCTGTAATGTCCTGGTGAAATGTTTTTAGCATAATTCTTAAAACGCCATTGCAGCATTTAATTATATTGCATTGGAGGACTGGTGCTTTAAATGTAAGCCCCATGTCCCATGTCTGATACTCACCTTCCAGTAGCTTCACCTTCTATTGCTGCCGCTCTAGTCGGTCTTTAGAGATTTCTGACCTGTTTTATGGAACGCGCCGGAGGTCAAAACTCAGTACATCTCTATGAGAGCCTCATTCTGGCCTCATTCTGTCTCCTATATGGATGTGCTGGGAGCTTTTGATGTAACTTCTGACTTCCGGACACTCAGAAAGTCATAAGGTACATGCACATTTACGATGATAGCCAGCATCGGGACTTCATGTGCGTCTTCACCCAGAGATCAAGACGATAAGTCACGCCTGCAGAAGAGGAGCTGAAAACTAAGAGTGGTCGAATTTGTCTATCAATTAACCCTGGAACTTTCCAAAATTATGGATGAACAACTTTATTTCATGTTCAAACTCACCTGTGGCAAGTAACAGGTATGGGTAATATGACAATCGCACATAAAATAAGATAAAAAAGGGAGATGTTGACTCAATATTTGCATCCTGTGTCTGTGTGTGCCACACTAAGCTTGAAGAACAAAAAGAGGATAAGAGAACTGTCTGAGGACTTGAGAACCGAAATTGTTGAAAAATATCAACAATCTGAAGGTTACAAGTCTATATCCAGAGATCTTGATGTTCCTTTGTACATGGGGCACACATAATTAGGAAGTTTAAAATCTATGGCACTGTAGCTAATCTCCCTGGATGTGGATGGCAGAGAAAATTTGGTAAAAAGTTGCAGCGCAGGGTAGTCCAGATGTTGGATAAGCTGTCCCAACTCAGTTCCAAAGAAGCTGTCCTGCATTCTCAAGGTGCATCAGTGTCAGCACAAACTATCCGTCCATACTTGAATGAAATGAAACTCAATGGAGGAAACCCATAATAATTCACTGCTGAAACACTGATGTAAAAAAGCTTGCAAACTGGCCAATCAGGTGGCCGCTAGCGATGACGTAGTTGTGACGTGGCGCCATCTGATTGGCCAGATCGCTACCGGTCATCTGATTGGCTGATAGTAAAAGGTCCTTGTCCAGCGAGCGGAGGTGAGGTTTTCCGGTCCCGGTGAAGGCGTTGGACAGGTGAGTATGTAAGTTTATTGTTTTTTAACAACTTTTACTCACTTTTAGGCTAGTTTCGCAGTGTATCTATATACACTTCGAAAGTATTCGTACTCGCTATACTCGCAACGAGTAGCGAGTACCGCTACCTACTCGTTGCGAGTATAGCGAGCACGAATAATAAGGTACTCGCTCATCCCTAATTAAGTCCAATTCTACTTTAATTGTTTTTTGTGTGTATTGTTTCAGTATACGCACAGGTAATAAACATGTGTATGACAAAACTTGTATAATTGCAATCATTTTCTGGGAGCAATACTTCATTTTCAGGAACAATTTCAAGGGTGCCAACACTTTCAGCCATGACAGTATGGTTAATATAGCGCCCACTAGTGTTTTTTTGATTGTCCCTTAAAATGTCTGTTCCACCCAGGGATAAAAATATCCTGTTCGTGACGCCAGATTGTCCCAAACCGCGCCTGAGATCTGAGTCCCCTGGCCTGGGTGGGACATGTCCACCTAATGTGCTGGTGGTCGCACATGCTCAGTAGCTCAGCCAGACTACCTATATTTTCAAGTTCTTGGGTGATGGGCTGATTTCTATTATTTTATAGTATCCTAAATGAGTACGGTAATCAAACATCACACCAGAATTGGACGTATTGGAAGGATGTTCAATTAAAAGCACACCCGGGGCCACCACATCAAAATTTCATCAAGTAATTATTTTTACAAAGTGATTCCAAATCATAATTTTTTCCATCTAGTAAAGAAATCTTTGACAACCTCATAATTGTTATTCAACAGAGAAATTACTCAACACATGTTTCTCCTATTTTACCTCTTCCATCTAACCAGAATTACAAGTATCCCTTCTCGTTTATCCAAGCCGAATAACATCATTAGCTAATTAACAGAGAGACTAGCTAATTGCCCCATTTGTCCTCATAATAAGAAAGTATTCCCGCAGCCTGGAAAACACTCCCTTCTCTAGCAAAAAAAAACTAGTAAAACATATACAATGAATGGAGCATGCACAATCTGACAAACTCTGGGGTTTTGTGGATAGAAGTAGAGCGTGCCTTTTAACAACCATGTTGTTGACTTAACCTCTATTTCTTTTTTTCTATGGGGAAATCAGAAAATGGATGTGCTTTGTGTTAAAAGCTTGCTTCAAATGTTGAATGCAACCTAAATGTTAAATAAAAAATATCATGGTGAAAGAATTGAACTAAACAAATTCTGTGTATGATTTAAGAGGGATGTGAAAGACAAATAAGTTATGACGGAAGTTAATGTATCTTATGTCTGAAAGGTACTGTCAGGATTCTGACTTTTCCAAACGACCTTCAGTGTCTCCTTGGCCATATCTAAGATGGTGTCTGCTACCTCTTCCTGCCAATGTGTTCCTGCTTTCCTGCTAATTTAAGTTCCAGTCCATTTTCTAGGCCCTGCTTGAGTATTTTGCTTCTACTCTTGATTCTCTGTGCATCATCTTAGTTGTTCCTTCTCCAGCTATAACGGATCAGTTCTTTTAAATTCTCTACAGTCACTTGCTCAGCTCACCTAAACTGCTTTGGGCTTGCCTCTCAGCTTCTTGCAGTGCCCTGTGTAGATTGTATGTCCTACCAGTATGCTAAGTACACTTTCCTGCACGTAAGATCTGCTATTCTAAGAGATTCTGCTCCTACCATTAGTTTATTTGTTCATTATTTGTAAAGGTGGTGCTTAGGACTATTCTGGACTCTACTATTAACTGCACCGCACTGTGCTAAATCTGGGACTTTCTATGCTCAATGGCTATTTTCCATTATCGGCTCTGCAGTGTGTGAAAGGTTCTCAAAGACTATTTTCTGTTATCGGCTCTGCTGTGTTTATGAACTATTTTGCGCATGTGCTAATATAGAATTGAGCTTTAGCCTTTGTCTAAAGGCTGCGATGTCCCAGCGATCCAACCAATGATCAGGATTGCTGCAAGATCGCTGTCTGATCGCTGGTGAGCTGTCGCACAGGCAGACTCACCAGCGATCAGCCACCAGCGAGAACACTGGTAACCAGGGTAAACATCGGGTAACTAAGCGGAGCTCTCCGCTGGTTACCAGCCTCCCAGCGTCTACTGTGCAGCTCAGGGAGGTCGTTGATCGTTGGTCTCCCGCTCTCACACACACCGATGCAGGCCACCCAGCGGGAGACCAATTATCAAAAAATGGTACTGGCCATTCACCAACGAACAGTGAACTGATGGCTAGTCGTTGGTACATGTCACACGCTACGAGGTCGCCGCAAAATCACAAAACCGGTGACGTTGCAACAATATCATTAGCAATATCCCAGCGTGTAACGGGGCCTTTAGTCTTATCTTTGCCCTACACCAATAAATTCCTGAGATATCCACACTAGTAAAAAAGATAATGTGAAGTGGGAAAATATTCAAACTCAAACTCAAAAAGGCTTTTTTGGCAGGACCATTATACATTCCCATTTGTGGGAATGGGGTGTTGGGGGCACAATTTGGGGAATAATAGTCTATTTGGGGGTTTTAAGTTCCTCTCAGCTTATGACATATGGTGACGTATTGGGCAGCGATCTCCACTGTTGATTCTTCTTCCCCCAGTAGGGTGCAGAGTTTCCTCTTCTCGTCCATGGATGGGAAGTCCGGGTTGTGAGTGGAAAGTCTCTGGAATTGGGAGGCCCTCACTGCTGAGTATTTGTTGCAGTGAAGCAAGAAGTGCACCTTGTCCTCCAGTGCCCCCTTCTGGTAGTGCTGGCACAGTCCGTTCTCTTGTCGCTTGTATGTCTGTCGGTGCCGCCCTGTTTCCACCTCTAGAATGTGGGCACCCAGTCTGTTTAGACTCAAGGTCTGCATGTGTTTGGGGTGATGTAACCTCTCCAGATTTAGGGCCAGAGTATTGTCCCTCTGTAGTGGCCTGTAGATGGTGAGTTTCTGGGAGTTCTCTAATTCACTCTGCCAACCCTCTATATATTGCATCTTGCAGATCTCTGAGATTTTCTTTATTTCGACTTTTGTCAGATTGTGTAGCTGACCTTGGTGGGACTGGCTGCCAGGGTTCATGGCTTGCTTTGGGCTATGGCTCAGTAGGGTTTTATGGTGGCAGGAGCTGGGGTTGCTGCACTGTATGTGTGCCTGGTGTGATAGCATCCTGTTGTTCATAGTTAGCCATAAGGGGAATCGTCCCAACTCTGCCCAACAGGCTATGTTTTAGGTGCTGTGATGTAAAGTACAGATCAAAAGTTTGGACACACCTTTTCATTCAAAGAGTTTTCTTTATTTTCATGACTATGAAAATTGTAGATTCACACTGAAGGCATCAAAACTATGAATTAACACGTGGAATTATATACTTAACAAAAAAGTGTGAAACAACTGAAAATATGTCTGATATTCTAGGTTCTTCTAAGTAGCCATCTTTTGCTTTGATTACTGCTTTGCACACTCTTGGCATTGTCTTTGGTTCCCAACTTTGGTGTTTGTGTGGGTTTCTTCGGGTTCTTCGGTTTTCTCCCAAACTACAAAAACAAACTTATAAGAAATTTAGACAATTGGGACACTGATAATAATATCTGGAAAATGCTGCAAAATTAATGGCACTACAAAAGTAAGCTAAATAAATAATAATTATTGTAATCATTTTTTAATTGTGATTCTTAAAGCATCTAGAAGCAATTTCTTATCATTAACTTAGAAGCACCTGTGCCCAGAACTTTAGTATTGGTCACTCCAAATGAAAATTAAACTGTTGCTAAGGAACAAATTAATCAAGATAAAATTTCAAATAAGGAAAGTAAATATGTACTTACTTTTTCTTTTTTCACAAACTATAATTAAAGGGGTTATCAGAATATAGGAAAAAAGCTCTGTCCCTGGTATTGCAATTCAGTTGTATGAGAATGAGCTACAATATCAAACATGGACAAGTGTGGCGCTGATCTTAAAAAAAGGGACCAAAGAAGGAACTTTAAAAATAAAAAAATCATGAGATGATAATAATAACAATAATAATAATATGAAGAAGAATACGAAGAATACAAAGAAGAAGAAGAAGAGGAAGAAGAAGAGGAAGAAGAAGAAGAAGAGGAAGAAGACGATGAAGATGAAGAAGATGTTTTAGAACACAAATTATGTTTCACAAGTGAAATTTTAAGTTGCACTCATAGGGTATAAAGTATTCAGTTCTCTCATTATTAGCAACTATTACTAGCTTTACCCTCATGCATTAATGTATAAACATGACTCACTGGAAGAAGTGATTACATCTTTTTAATAGCCCTGGATGCTTGAGCTGGATTAAAAGTCTAATTCTCAATTTTCTGTCCTTAATAGGTTAATAGGAAAAAAATGATCGATAAATCCCAGAATCCACTGAGAAGGAGATAAAACAAAATTACTTGAATGTTCCCCCACAATGGGAAGCCATTAGTCTTGTGGTGAGGTTGCCGTCATGTACTCAAGACAGAAGTGAGTTAGTAGATAAGAGGAAAAGACAACTGGTCCAGCTTACAAATAAAACATTCAAACACCTTGTGGTTTTTCACATTCAGTAGAACCAACCATGGGTTAAGGTGATGGGGTAATGGCAAAAATTAGGAAGGGAACCTGACCTTTAGTTAATTAATTTCATCCCACTACTCACTTTAAATAAGTTCTCTTTGCCTGAAAGATGGTTCCTTCAACAAATTATCAAGGTGTCCTCCAAGCAGAACCTCCAGTGATTATCTGTTATCTGTGCTAAAGCTGGGTAATAAGTGAATTCCTGCAGTGCCTTCATAGGTGAAACTAAAGATTACACCATGCCCATTGAAATCAAAAGGTTGCCTGTAATCCAAGACAGGCTGAGTCCCCCAGAGCAAGGTGTACGTTTTGTGTATCTTTTGCAGCACACTGCTTGCAATTCCCTCAGCAGCTCTCCATCACATTATAGTAGACTCTGTGTCACTAATTACTTGCAGCTGACATTCTCTGATTCCTTCCATCCACTTGTTAACATAGTTAATAGTTGATGATACCCTACAGGGGACTTCCTACTTTTATCTCGATATACCTTAGTAAAAATTGGATTTCTAAACTTGACACCCTTTTTAGAGGCTCTTGAGCTAGTGTTGCCTTATATTGCTTTGTTTCCGGTTAACCACATACCAAACAGGTTCAGTGTGGCGGTCTTGGGTTGGAGAATGATAGATAGACAGTTGGATAGAAGACTATGATATGGTCCATGAGGTCATTAGGGGGTGTGGTCTTGATTGAGTCTCTCCAGGTGACGTGTCGTTCTGTGATTGGTCAGTCCTTCTATGGAATCCGACTTCCCCTCAGAGCAGGGCATGGTGTGATGAAACAGGAAATGGCAGCCATATTTAGGTCTAAACAAGTTAATGTAAGGTGACATTATACACTCTATGTGTCATTTCTCTCAATCCCTTATGTCTTAAGGTTAATTAAGTATTGGATCGTATGGCTCTCCTCAACACTGCAATTAGCTTGAGGGCAAGGACTGGGAAAGTCCTATTAAAATAGGATGCAGAAAAGTCCTATTCTTGTGACTGAAGAGTGTAGAGTGAAGATTATATAGCTACCAGATAGGCAGAAGAAAAATGATGATGTCTCTATGTGTCATAGGTGCATAAGTGAAAGAAATTGTAAAGCAATAACTTTGGTGCGTATTGAAAAAACAGCTGCAAACTGCCCAGATGAAGCTAAATCAGCAAAATTGCTGTAAGGAAATGGGTGCCCTATGATGGTGATGGGATTATAGTTAGAATGTCAGCTGCAAAGAAATAGTTAAATAGAGTCTAGAACAATGTGGCGGAGAGCTGCTGAGGGAATTGCCAGCAAGGTATTGCAACTATCAGTATAAAGGACAAGAGTTGGCAAGTTGCTGTACATGTAATGCAGTGTCTGCTACTAAGTCTTTCATCATCTGTTCTACCCACCTCCTAGTGTGCTGCCCTTTGTAAGCGTAGGTGCACATGACTATTTTCTCTCCATCTGAGATATATATAAAGTAAGTGGTCCAATTATGCTAATCAGTCTCTGATCAGAGTGGGATGTGTTTTTCTCGGAGCTGGAGAGAAAAAAAAAGTTTCTCTACCTTCTCTAATTGGTCAGTCAGACAGCACACGGAAGTCGTCTGTTTTTGGTTTGATTCTTGTCAAAGTGGGCAAGTGCTATCTGATTCCTGGAATCGTGCGTGCAAGTTTTTTTAACAGATAGCACTTGCCCTGAAAATACGGTTGTGTGCACGAGCCCTTACATACAACCTTATAATTGCTCTAGGTCTGCAATGCACAAACATGCAAGTCAATACATTATTAATTCATCTCTACATGTACACTATTGACTGCCTTGTCTCACTTAAGGGTACCTTTACATGCCGCAACTTTTGGCGGCGATCGGAGGCAACCGAACGTGCGCGTGCACATTTTTCATGGTTTCCTCCGAACGCCGAAGGCGCGTTTACACGCCACAATTTCACCCTCAACCTAAGGCGATGTGTCGTCCTGGATGTTCCCACACTAACAGTGGGAAACATCCGGTTGACTCCCGACGCCGCTTCACATGCCGCAATCCCCAAAGGAATGTGGGCGTACCTGTTCAGCACGGCGAGAACATAGGTGTGCCAAATTGTTTTACACCGCGCCCCAAACACGCTGATTAGACAACACAATAGCGTCATGATTGGGCAGCCTGCGCAGGAAGGCTGGTTAATACATGGAGCCATTGCAATTGTGTAGTGTCGATGGACAGCTGTTCAAATATGGCGCCCTGTGAAGGGACAGCCAATGGAGACACAGTAGCCAACACCAATCATCGCGGGGGGGGGGGCGGTCTCCAGCACGCTGTGGCACGCCTCCTGGAAATCAGTAGGCTATGCTGATTCCATCCCTATCGCCCCTTCACACGCCAAAAGCAGGGAATTTCCCCTTCATGGTTGCCTCTGGTTTTGGAGCAGTGCTCTTAAATTGCAACCGAACGCAACCTTCAAAAACACCACCGGGTTCCCTAATTACATGCCGCAATTTCATAGCAATTTCACAGCGACGGTGACGGGCCTCCGGTTGGTCTCTCAGTTTTCACACCCCAGTTGCGGTGTGTAAAGGTACCTTCAGATGGATACCGTTCACTCTGTAGTTTTTTTAATATAAAATAGCCTTGTATTTCCTCTATCTGTTTGATACTCTCATTGAATCTGATCCCATACTTCCAACCCCCCCCCCCCATTCATGGATCTTATCGCCTCCTTGAATAAAATATCTACACATTTATTGAAGATATTTTCCAGCGACGCGTTAGAAGAATGCACTTTAAGGTTAATGCAGTTAAATATTATAAATGCTTGATTTGCCCTCTCTCAAGCCGTTTCTCAGATCCTTTTATAAGTGAAGTGCTTTCACGGCATGATATTTCAATAGGTTGGAACAAGCTGTACAAATCTGTATAAGACGTGTGGGCACAATCTATATCTCTACCTATAATAACGAACGCTCCATGCTTCATTAGATTTTTCTCAACCACCTAATTCTTCCACTCATTTTTCACTGACTTCATACAATATGTGCATACATATATGTAGAGCACATTCAAGCATTGATGGAAAGGGCAGAAGATGCTGCTGTGACTGCCGGAGACATCCTTCTTGACTGCCTGCAGAATTTAAATTTGCAGAAAAATAATAAGGATCTATATATTGATTGTTTTTCTAGCCCGGAGAGAAAATATGTGGTGTACAGAATTCCAACACATTCCATAAAAAAAAGCTTTCCTCTACACCATGTGTTAAATAGACAACGCAGCACTGCACCGCGATGGAAAAGCCGCATAACAGCTAACAGTCCCAACTCTCATGGCATTAACCTGTTAGCGGATTTTTGACCTATAAACCCAAACTACCACCATCAGCAACCCATGCATATCATGAAGCTGCATGTTAAGCCTTGACTACCCCTGTAAACCCAGAAATACCTTTTGAAAATTTCCCACTCTGTATTTAAATGTGGCCGGTTTGGTCCAATGGGTGCACTTGCTGCACCTTCCGTTCCTACTGTCGGCGCTGATTGCCTCCTCTTGTTATGATTGATGTGGATGATGCCTCCCGCGTCGCCCACATAGCCGGGGAAAACCTCGAGCCTGCGCAGAGGCATCAACAGCTCATGCAGGCTCACTTTGCTCTGCACTACAGAGCCTAAGACACAAGTGCGCATGCCAAACTGATGAGGTCTCTGCCCAATCACGAGATTTCACCCGCATGTGTGGATATTATTATTATTATTCATATAGCGCCATTAGTTCCCATGGCGGTTTACATGATAGGAGGGTAGACAAGGACAAGTTCAATATATTCATGTGGTTCATACAGGAACAGGAGGGAGTGGGACCCTGTCCTCAAGGGCTCACAGTCTATGGGGGATCAGAGGGGATACAGTAGGAGGGGGTAGTGCCGAGTCATGAGACAGTGTGGTGGACTGGGTCTCACTGCAGAGTATAGGCCTGCCGGAAGAGGTGGGTCTTCAGGTGCCTTTTCAAGGATCCCAGGGTAGGCGAGTGCCTGATGTGTTGGGGAAGAGAGTTCCAGAGGACAGCGGATGCAAGGGGGAAACCCTGAATGCGGTTGTGGAGAGGAGTTCCTGGGAGGAGCGCAGGTTGCGTGAGGGTAGGTAACGGGAGACCATCTCAGAGATGAAGCAGGAGACTGAATCCATATAGCCAGGTGATATCTTGCTCATGCACAGAGGTATCACTGGTTTGCACATGTGCACATGTGTTTTAGGCTCTGTCCACAGAAGGGCAGAGTAAAGTGCGCCCGCGCAATTCTGCAACGTCTCTGCACAGGCGTGAGATTTCACCTGGCTATGCGTATGATAAAGAAGTCTCATCCATGTCAATCATGACAACAAGATGATGATCAGTGTGGAGAAGAAAAATAGAAGGCACAGCAAGCACACCCATTGGACTGGACCTGACAGATTTAGATACAGAGCAGGAGATTTACTAAAGGTGTGTCTTGGGTGTGGAGGGGGAGTCAGAGCTTAACCTGCAGCTTCATGGAATGCAGCCCAGGTACTGCTAAAGGTGGTAGTTTTGGATTCTAGGTGAAAATTCTTGTGGCAGGTTCACTTTAAAGGGTGAATCCTCTTTGAAAAATACACATTTTTGGCCAATTACAGAATGTCTATTGCTTGGACCCTTAGTGATGATCGTGTGTTCAACTGCTTTGTAGCACTACCACAGGAAAACATGAACATTACACATTTACCATTGGATGCAGTGAGCTCTTGATATAAAGCTTGGCCATCCTGGGTCCTCCAGTGTGAGACTCTCTTTCTAGATGCTTTCAACTTTGGCAAATTGATTAATTGGATTTAATATATTTCTGTCACGGGGTGGTATAACGAATAAGGAGTCAGGAGGCAAAATGGTAAGATGAGCAAGGCGTTCAGGGGAACTAGTCTGACCCCTATACTTGGGTTCCCTAACTAACCCTGTTCCCGAAGGTACCTCTGGTGGTGAGGAGGTTTGGGTTGCCACCCTTTGCACCTGATTATCCCTAGGCTAAGAGCCCCTACTTCCACCGACGGACCGGGAAAAGACAACTACTCCAATAAGAGGGAATAGCAGCAGCTCCAGCAAACAAGTCTGCACAACACAGGTGCTAGAAGAGGAATGAACTCTTTCTATGACATCTGGTGGAGGGAAGTGGAACTACTTCTAGGCTGAGGGAGTGGAGATCTGAATGCTAAGACACACCCCTCCAACTCCACCTGAATGCTACGACACAGGCTTCCACCTGCAGAGCCGCACACAGCAGCTTGAACTTAAGGAAAAAAAAACTCAAATTTAATTACAGCAGCAACACTCATGGACTGCAAAGCAGTCAACATATGACAGTACCCCCCTTATGAGAGGCCTCTAAACTCTAAACTGGGCATATCCAGTAAGGGCCTAAATTTCCTGAGTGTTGACTTGTGGAAGATATTATGGGTATTCAGCACCGGAAGATGTTCGAGCTGCAACAACACAGAGTTGCAAATGGCCGATATCCTAAAGGAACCAATAACTCCGTCAGTAGGAGCTCCAGCCACACATATCCACCTTATGTGTTTTGACAACACCCACACTGAATCATCCACACTCAGATCTGGACCCTAACATTTATTACCAGTCGTGTGGTTACAGACAGAGGAACCATTCACAAGGGGCAAACAGTAGAAAAGTTTCCCTGCCTCTTCTCTGGAAACTTAGACCATGTCCACACATCTGCGCTTTAAGTATTTAGTGCTTCTCCGCTAAATACCGTACTTAGGTTTTGACAGAGAAGCGCAGGTGTGTGTGTGCAGGTGCTTTCTGAGGACACAGCCCCTGGTTACCCGATGTGTATCATGGTAACCAGTTTACAGACAAGGCTGCCTAGTGTCCGCTTTCCCACGCACGCTTCAGAATTTGTGGGCATATATCACAACCGATACATGGGAAGCATCCGACTCTTATTTTGCCTGTTAACGTAGTTTGGCTTTCTTTTTTTGCACTCCCAATGTCTGCCTTAATTAATTGTTTTTTTAGGGTTCTCCCTTTTCTATATGTTATCAGAGGTTGACTTCTAAATTCTTCCACTTCTGGGTGCGAGTTGCCTAGGACTGGTCAGTGTTTTTTTACTATCTTCTTAAATTTCTCCGCTTCTTCTCCATACTCCATGACCAAAGCTATTCTTGTTTCTTCTTTTTTAGACTGACCCTCTTCTACTTTCCCTGCTTTTTCTTTCTGTTGGGCTAGCAACTTTTTTGGGTAGCCTCTATTCTCCAACTTTTTTAGTAGCCCCTCTATAGCTTCTTCTCTATCACCATCATCACTTACTATTCTTTGAACCCTTTTAATCTGGCCCATTGGTATCGCTCTTTTTATTTGTTGGGGGTGATGACTTTTAAAATGTAACAACTTGTTTTTATACATTTTTTGTTTTTAGCATGTAAATTGGTTTGAATCACTCCATTGTTTAATATCTCATTAACGTCCAAAAATTGTAATTCCGTTTTTGAAAGGACTATTGTAAATGTTATGGTTTGATCTACTTGGTTTAGGTATGTGCAAAACATTTCTAGTTTTTCCTGAGAGCCTCTCCACAGGAGGAAAACGTCATCTATATAGCGGCTCCACTGTATGACATTTTTATAATGGTCCTCCTCCAAAACTGCCATTGTTAAATTTGCATAAGAACATGCCATATGTGCGCCCATGGCGGTCCCAATCATTTGTTTATAATATTTGTCCTCAAATAGAAAATACATTTCCTTAAGGCAAATTTCCAACAGTACATTCTGCTGTGTAAATTGTAAATTCTAATTTCTTTCTTACTGCTGCAATCCCCACATGATGTTGTATGGAGGTGTACAAGGATACCAATATGTCATTTTTCTGGGGTTTTAAAGTTTTAATTTTACGCACAAAATGTCCCGTGTCTCTTACATATGATTGTGTGTCCTTTGCCAGTGGTGCCAATATCTTATCTTAAAATATCCCCACATTATTAAACACTGAATCAATGCCAGCAACTATTAGCCTACCCGGGGGTTGTGACAGAGATTTATGTATTTTAGGCACCAAATACAATACTGGAGAAATACCAATTTTGGGGACTTAATCACTAGGTAATCATATGTATCCTGAAATCCTGATCCATCAAACCACCCATATTTGCTGTCATTAATACTTTTTTAAATTGATTTTGTATTTCAAATTTAGGGTCTTTACTTAGGCTGGCTTCACAACACGGCACAATCCGGACAGCCCCGGACCAGATTTTGGCCCCATAGTATCCTGTTAGAGCCGGATGGCAGCTCTCTGCAATCCGGTTTCCATGTGTTCAGGAGAATCCGAGAGGAATCTGATTTTTCTCCTGGACACAAAATCGGAGCATGCACCATTTTTGTGTCCAGGGAGAAAAATCTCTCCAAATTGAATCCTCCCAGATTCTCCCGGATCCGGGACAATCCGGTGCTCCCTAACATGGGAGCCTATTGGGCCGGATTGCCCTATCCGGGAGGATCTGGCAACCGGACCCCGGCGGCTGCATGCTGCTATAATTTCAGGACTGCGGCTAGCTCCTCACGGGCCGCGGTCCTGAATTATCAGCAGCGCCAGCTGCATCCGACTACAGACCGGACTGGAGGGCATATTAGCCCTCCGGTTCTATGTGCTGATCCAGTCCGAGGCTGTCAGGTTCATCCCTGACAGCCCTGGATCGGATTGTACCGTGGTGTGAAGCCAGCCTTAGTTCCCTGTACACCTCTACATCTTGCAATTGCCGCCTAGCCTCTTGTACATATTGCAGTTTGTCCATGACGACTACCACGCCCCCTTTATCCGCGGGTTTATTCACGAGATCGCCGTCATGGACCAACGACCAACTGCAATAATGCCTCTTGTTCAACAGAAGTAATGTTAGTTTTTTTTTAATTTTTCGCCCATTTTTACGGGAAACTTAGCCATTCTCTGTACTTGTGGCCGGAATAAAGGCATAAAGTGATCAAAAGATTGGAGTGCTGCAACTTATTTTACTTCGTATGTATTGAAAGTCTTGAAGAAAGCGAGGTTGAACTGCACCCACCAGGCATTGCTGCTCTGTTTTTTCTAGATAGATAGATAGATAGATAGATAGAGATCAGGTATCATTTGCAAGAATGTAAAAGAAAACCTTTCCTTCTTCTAATCTTTCATTTCAGATGAGATTTAAATGTTTCCATTCTCCAGATGTCAACTATGAAAGCCGCTGAGTCAGATTTTGCTCTATAACGATAGTTGATCTCATCAATAATGGACAATATTATCATATCTGAAACAACCTAGGGAACACGCAGGTTGCATTTCTGCCACACACAAACAATGCTGTGACAGCAGTCTGACATTATCCTGGATTTATGGCTCCTTTGATGCGTCCGCCAAACCTTTGTATATGAAAAACTAGACTTGTACATAACATTCTAAGCTATCATGGCGTTATTGAGTGCGCTGGAGGAGCAAAATCTATGTGCGCTATTACGGTACTATTACTGCACACACGTTACTAAAGCCAATCTCACCATTTATTAGGAAATGGCTGTAATGTGTATCAATAATATGGACATTATGGAGTATATTGCATTAGTATATCATCACTATTGCATTAGTATTTCATCTGTATTACAGATAAGTAAGTCTAATGGTCTGTCTTCAAGGAAGGATGTAATCTGCAGTATTTGAGACATTCCTTTTAAGAAAAGGAGGCATTACTGATGCAATAGAGATCGCTGATGGATGGATGCCCTTTTAAAAAAGGTGGATAATGTCATAGAGTATAAAAGCTCAACATTAGATACCAGCAAAAAGTATATAACACTACCGTAAGATCGTTCACTTTGCTTCTCCATGCTGTTTCTTTTTTCTTTTGCTGTTGCAATGTGACCCCTACAGTCAATCACTAGCCTCATTGATCTAGTCCCCAATAAAGTCGGAGATTGGCTGCAGTGCCAAATAGATGGAGCCTTTGAGGGCTTGTTTTTTGGTGGACGAGTTGTGCTTTTGCATTAAATCATTTTATGTTACCATATACTATACTGGAAAATAGAAAAAATTACAAAAGCTGCGAAATTGCCGGAATGGGAGTTGGCGGTGAGAGACATGGGCGATCAGCTTTTGCGATTTCCATAACAATTGCGTCACCTGACCAGATCAGATAAGCTGATCTGATTACCCGACTTAATTACTATGGTGACAAGATCATCTGACCCAATCTGGTCAGGTGACAAGATTGCTATGGCAATCGCATCAGCTGACTGCCCACATCACTCACTGCCAGCTTCATTCCAGACCTCAGTGAGGTCACCTGAGGTCACCTTTCAGTTAACCATGGTGGACACTAACCATAACGGGTTTCATGCTCACCTGAGCTGTCCTCGGGTGATCTCAGGAGACACCACTTAACTGACCAAAGCTGGTGCTTTATTCATTCAGTGTTTGGAGTCTGCAGTGACAGGATGCTGTGTTCTTCACCACAGCCGCCAATCAAGGAGATGTTGCAAAAGATCGAGGATGGGTATGAGGGAGTAATAGATATGGAGTCCAGATACGTGTTTGTGATTTTATTTCTAACAAAATGTTTTCTCTCTGTCTTGTATCTTAATTACTTGAAATTCTAACATTGGCCAGACATTAAGAATTTTGGGCTTAATGCAAACTGGCAATAGAAAGCTGGCATTAACCCCTTATTACCCAGTTTGTTACCACTACATAGCAACTGGAGATACTTTGGCCCCACCTGATGCCAACTTCTCTCCATGTCAGCCTTCTCCTGACACTTTTTAAATTGGGCAGTGGTTCCATACGCCAACTGCAAACCATCCATTTACGCCCCACATATTCATGAAAGTGACCTCATCCCCCACAAAGATGGTACATAGTCTTTGGGAAGATTGTCACATTGCACTGTGGAGTGGTTGGCATAGCACCAATGTTTAGTGCCATAATCCACTAGGAACCCATACCACTTATTCTGCCAGAATGCCACCACCTTGCTTTGGGTGCATTAGTCAAGGAAGTCATGAGCATTAGGCCCATGCAGCCAGTCCCAGGCGATGGCACATGCCTTTCAAATCTGTAACAAAGGACACAGGAGGACATGGTGATTGATGCCTTGTTGGATATTTGCTTGGAAGGGGTAGGGGTCCCCACATGACACTGTCACAGTTAAATGCCTCTGGAGTTGGCGAGGGTGATCCACACAGCTGGGAAACAGTGCCTTCTAGGTGATACTCTTCCTGGGGCTACCATAAAGGCCCTGGTGGTATTAGGTAATGGGATGCAGTAGAAGCGACACTGGCTGCAGCTTGAATCTAGCCAGACATGCTGCAAGATCATCTGCAGTCTAACATGTGGTGCCCCTGGTCCCAAATGCCATAAGGTAAGTGTCACCTGACTGATGGGCCTAACTCTTCAGGTCCGCATCTTGCATCGGAGCCCAGGATTGGATCTGCACCGCATTGCAAATGAGGCCCAAACCTGAAAGTGTGGTGGAGTTCCAGCTGACATACATCTCCATCTCTTCTCCTTGATGCCACTCTGGGTCTGGTTCTATCAACCCACCTTTTTGCTCCGGAGGGGATGGGGGGGTTAAGAAGATGACATCTTCAGAGTTGAGGTCAGCCATGCCATGCATAGGATCCATCAGCAAAGTACTGCAGAATGTAGACAGTGTACCCCTGCGTAGCACTGGAAATACACAGGTAAGATGGTGGGAGACACTGACAAGGTTCAGTGGGTTTGGGTGGGTTTAATTTCCCTAAAGGGCCTGCCTCTTCCACTGAGTGACACAATTCAGACCCAAGCAATCAGTACCAGAGTTGAATATTTGCACACTATTGTTGACTAATGCCTGGCTGCTAATTGATGTCACTGGGTTGCGGTTACTTAGTTGAATAGCTACTGGGCATTGCAGAAATGCCAGGACAACTGTAGTATGAATTATACATAAAATGTGAGCCCCAGTGGGGACAGTGTTGCAAATGTATGTAAGGTGCTATGGAATTAAATTGAATATAATATGGAATTATATAAATGAATACATATTATTATTTGTAGTATTTATTATTATGACATTAAATCGTGATTGCACATTTTTAAGAAGCAATATCCGTACTACAGGGGTTTCATCAGAGTGAATAAAAAATTCTAACTCTGGCATACAATAAGTTTGCAGTCAGAAACGATGATTTTTTTTTATTTTTTATTTGTTGCACAAATATATCATTTTCAAACAACAGTGTCAAAATTTTTTGATACTAATAAACCTTTTTACTCCCAAGCACCAAGTGATGGTAACGCTTTATTATATCCTTAAAAGTCATCAGTGTGAACAGACCAACAAGATCATAGATGTGAAGCATAAAATGGCCATACACTATTTTCATATGAATTGCTATCACATAAGTGTAGAACAGATGGTCTTGCATGCTGGTGACCCTCTGCAATAATTAAGGTTTGCTCTCCAAAAAAAAAAAAAATATATAAAAAAATTCTCTTAAAAATATAAGCTTTCTGTACATCCCAACTGCTGCCACATCTTGCACTGTTTAAAAAATTCAGACCCTGCAGGTATTAACCCCTTAGTGACTGCGATTAATAGAGCCGCAGCAAGGGAAACCCGAGATGACGCAGCATATGCATCCAAGGTCGGGAACGAACTTGTTTTCATGACGCATATGCTGAGTCATGGGTCGGAAAGGGGTTAAAGCACTTGCAAACTCCAAGAAGCTTTAAAAAATTCTAAAAATGTCCAACATTAAACAATGGGTCTTCCAGCAAGTATTTTGGTCCAACAGGCATATTCTTGTTCAGGGAAAGTTCGCTCATCTCTACTGGACTATCTGACCCCGGAAGATGTTGAGCAATTGAAGTAGATGTAAAGATAAATGAGTACAGAGCAACTACACTATAAGTCAAGGATATAAGCCAACCAAGACAGTGCTAACGAGCACCAAAATCATTAATATCAGAGCTCTAAATCTTATAGATACGTTGTATATATTGCACATAACCTAAACTACTTATTTTACAATTAGAGGTAAATAATATTTATGGTGCCTTAAATAGAATTATCGGCTTACTCATAGTGTGCACAGTGCTCAGATCACATCAGAGGATGCCTCCAACGCACGTTTCGTGCTTGCTTTATCAAAGGATAAAGTAAATAAAGCAAATGCAAAATACTGTGATACATAATGTACCTTTTATGTGAGATTATATTAATAGACAGACCTTGTAGACATGATTGTGGAATATTCTTTGTATTGCCTCTTCTCAATACATTATGTTTTAATTACGTATGTTATCTAATATGCAAAATAAAAATTATGTTTTATTAAGATGAGCAGTGTGCTCCATTGTGTACCGTATATACTCGCGTATAAGCCGAGTTTTTCAGCCCAAAAATTGGGCTGAAAAGTACCCCCCTCGGCTTATACGCGAGTCAGTGCGGGGGCTGCTGTATACAGCGGTATAAAGCAGCCCCCGCATCCCCAGTAATGCAGGGCCCCCCCCCCTCATGCTCCGGTCACCTGTAAAGCAAATTATACTTATCATTGTCCCGCTGTCCGCACCCGCCGCTGCCGACATCGCGATCCTCCATCTTCATGCGTCTTCTTCCTGTTTCTGTGCGCGTCGCAGGCAATGACGTCATTACCGGCGACGCGCACAGGAAACAGGAAGAAGACGCATGAAGATGGAGGATCGGGATGTCGGCAGATGCGGGCGCGGACGGCAGCGGGACAATGATAAGTATAATTTGCTTTACAGGTGACCGGAGCATGAGGGGGGGGCCCTGCATTACTGGGGCTGCCTGTATACTACCACTGGGGCTGCTGTATATAGGGGCTGCTGTATACACCACTGGGGCTGCAATACCACTGGGGCTGCTGTATATAGGGGCTGCAATACCACTGGGGCTGCAATACCACTGGGGCTGCTGTATATAGGGGCTGCTGTATACACCACTGGGGCTGCAATACCACTGGGGCTGCTGTATATAGGGGCTGCTGTATACACCACTGGGGCTGCAATACCACTGGGGCTGCTGTATATAGGGGCTGCTGTATACACCACTGGGGCTGCAATACCACTGGGGCTGCTGTATATAGGGGCTGCAATACCACTGGGGCTGCAATACCACTGGGGCTGCTGTATATAGGGGCTGTATACACCACTGGGGCTGCAATACCACTGGGGCTGCTGTATATAGGGGCTGTATACACCACTGGGGCTGCAATACCACTGGGGCTGCTGTATATAGGGGCTGCTGTATACACCACTGGGGCTGCAATACCACTGGGGCTGCTGTATATAGGGGCTGCTGTATACACCACTGGGGCTGCAATACCACTGGGGCTGCTGTATATAGGGGCTGCTGTATACACCACTGGGGCTGCAATACCACTGGGGCTGCTGTATATAGGGGCTGCTGTATACACCACTGGGGCTGCAATACCACTGGGGCTGCTGTATATAGGGGCTGCTGTATACACCACTGGGGCTGCAATACCACTGGGGCTGCTGTATATAGGGGCTGCAATACCACTGGGGCTGCAATACCACTGGGGCTGCTGTATATAGGGGCTGCTGTATACACCACTGGGGCTGCAATACCACTGGGGCTGCTGTATATAGGGGCTGCAATACCACTGGGGCTGCAATACCACTGGGGCTGCTGTATAGAGGGGCTGCAATACCACTGGGGCTGCAATACCACTGGGGCTGCTGTATATAGGGGCTGCTGTATACACCTCTGGGGCTGCAATACCACTGGGGCTGCTGTATATAGGGGCTGCAATACCACTGGGGCTGCAATACCACTGGGGCTGCTGTATATAGGGGCTGCAATACCACTGGGGCTGCTGTATATACCACTGGGGCCTGCTGTATATCATACTGCTGGGGCCTGTATACCACTGCTGGGGGCTGTATACCTGTGCTGGGGTCCACCCTCGGCTTATACGCGAGTCAATAGATTTTCCCAGGTTTTGGGGGCAAAAGTAGGGGGGTCGGCTTATACACGGGTCGGCTTATACACGAGTATATACGGTATATATCTGGAGTGATTTTGTGATCTTCCTAGTACTTAATTGTTCATATTGAGATATTAATATTTGTAGTTATTATTATTATTATTATTATGTATATAGCGCTATTAGATTTCATGGCACTTTACATATGGAAAGGGTAGACGAGGACAGGTACAATATATATGGACAATCAAGTCGTACAGATACAGGAGGGGAGAGGATCCTATCCACGAGGGCTCACAGTCTACGCGGGACGGGTGGGGATACAGTAGAAGGGGGTGGTGCCTATCGTGAGACGGTGCGGTGGACCTTGTCTCATTGTAGGGTGTTGGCTTGAGAGAAGAAGTAGTTTCAGGCACTATGCCCTGGAATAGTTTATTTCTGCTATATTGTTGGAATATTTTTTATTCTCATCTGAGATCAGCATAATATAGGAAAAGAGACCCTGATTCCGGCAATGTATCACTTAGTTTACTGGACGCAGCAGCTGTGACACAATTAGAGTTCTTAGATGTAGCATGTAGTAGAGCTCAGAAAGTTAACACCGCCCACAACACATTTCTCTATGTACATTGTCTATTGACGGTGAGCTGTTTATCAGAGGAAGGCACTTTGTGGGTCTACAAGGTGCCACACCCAGTCCTGGCAGTGATAATCACCCTGTGATAAAACCATTATTGTAAGTAAACAACAGCACACAGTATGATATGTCTGTGAATTTGGTGTTTTAACCTCTGTCTTAAGATGTCCTCAGATTACATTGCTGACAGATTGCTTTTAAGAAGTAGGAAACAGGAATGGAAAGGGTGTGAAGGGCATGACCTTCAAAAGGGTGCATGATTATGGAAAAAATATTTTTTGACACATTGCAGGGGATTCCTTTCTAAAAGTCATCCCTTTACGTTGACAAGTATATTTACCTTTTCTCCCGAGATCAGTCTGATGTTCGTTTGACACTAGAGGATGCAGAATTGCAAAAATTGCAAGACTCTGCCTTTGATTAATGTCATGCCCTATTCCTCTGGTAAGAGTGGAAAACTGCATATCTGAATCTGAGTATACCTGAGAAGTTTACCCTGAAATCTTAAAAGTGTCATGTTAGAAAAAAAAAGATAAGCATGAAAAATAGATGAAAAAAAAACATGAAAAAAATGAAAAGAAAAAAAAAACAACTAAGGAGGCTTTCACATCAGCATTTTTCATAATTGCGGCAGATCCGGCAGATTTAATCATATCTGCTGCATCTGCCACATAACAGCCAACTTGTGGCACTAATCCGGCAAGCCCGACTTATTCTCTATGGGGCTTGTGATCAGGTGCGGCAACTGCGGTTTTGCCGGATCTGGCACTTGCGACCGCGCGGAAAGACCGCTGCTAGTAGCATTTTTTTTTTTGCGCGGCAGCAACAGCCATATTTTCCAGATTCAGCAAAACCACACTTGCCGCTCCTGTATGCAAGCACCATAGAGAATGAATGGGGCATGCCGAACTTGTGCCGCAAGTTGGCCGTTAAGTACCAGATGCGGCGAAATCTGCCGTGATTATGAAAAAACACTGATGTGAGATTTCCCTTAGGCTAGGGTCACACATCCGTTTTGTTTTTTTTTAACCTGATCCGGTTTTGAGCTTTTAAAAAGCTCAAAACCGGATCAGGAAATGCTCCTCATAGGAGCCTATTATAAAAACCGTATTGCTTGTGAAGCAATCTGGTTTCCGCCTCCGGTTCTGCAGCCTCCGTGAAAAATCATGCAGGCTGCAGTTTTTGGAGCGGTTGTAACATCCGCAATGCGTGAACCGGATTGATTGCTCAGGATGTGTAATCCTGAGCAATGCGGTTACCGCATATACTTAGCTTATCCCGGCTACCGCCGGGATAGCAAAGTGTTCTGTGTGTGTAATAACTGTTAATTTTATTATTAAATGCTGCTATAATGTCTCTAGGGGGTGCCCACTCCCCCTAGAGAACTTCCACCCACTCAGGTGGGCATATAATGATTTATTCACTTATGTACAGCAGCCGGCTCCTGTCAGCTGCTGTACAGTTTTATCAATGAAGGCGCCGGGCTCCTCTGAGAGCAGCTCGCATACTATTGCTATTGTAACTATAGTATGTGCGCTGTCCGAGGTTCTGAAGCAATTTACAGTAGATCTATGGGCAGCGCTGCCCATAGATCTTACTGTATAAGCCTGCTGGACTACAGACAGCGCACATACTATAGCTACAATAGCTATAGTATGCACGCTGCTCTCAGAGGAGCCCGGCGCCTTCATTGATAAAACTGTATAGCAGCTGACAGTAGCCAGTTGCTGTACATAAGTGAATAAAGCATTAAGTGCCCACCTGAGTGGGTGGAAGGTCTCTAGGGGGAGTGGGCACCCCCTAGAGACATTATAGCTGCATTTAATAATAAAATTAACAGTTATCACACACACAGAACAGTTTACTCATCCCTGCGGCAGCAGGGATGAGCAAACTATTCGGTAACCGGATTGCTCAGGATTACACATCCTGAGCAATTCGGTTACCGGATTGCGGCTTCAGCAATCCGGTTCCCGGATTGCTGCTTGTGTGAAGCCAATTGCGTTCACCACATCTGGATCTGGATACGGTGAACGCAATTCTAGATTTAAGTGTGACCATAGCCTTACTTAATCCTAACACCAATTCCAATAGCTCTGACCGATCGATCACTACCTAAATAACTAAAAGAATGGGACAGTCATTTTAATATTTTATCTTAATGTGAATTTGGAATAAGTAAAAAAAAATCAAACTATCAAATAAAAAAGAACAAAAACAATATTATTAGGATAGCAAAAAAATAAGGTTAAGGCTAGGGTCACACTTAGTAGGGTAATTGCGGTTACCGCATCCAGATGCGGTAAGCGCAATTGCCTTCAGACACATTTTGTTCACAAAATGTGTCCAACAAACCGCAATGTGGTAACCGGATTGCTCAGGATGTGTAATCCGGAGCAATCCGGTTACGGTATGCTTTGTTCATCCCTGCTGCTGCATGGATGAACGAAGGGTTAATGTTAATAATAGATGTGGGCAACATGTCTCTAGGGCGTGCCCACCCTCCCTAGAGACATGCTGTCCACTCAGGTGCGAGTGGTTAATCTTGGCATTTATAATGTTGCCGGCTATTGTCGGCATTTACTATTTTATGAATGAACCCGACGGCTCCTCACTGTGTCGGCGATACAGTACGTAATGTACGTACTGTATGAGGCGCTAGCCTTGGTACTGAAAGCATTAACATTAGGTCATTGGGCAGCGCATCGCTAGCGGCTAGCGGCTCATACAGTACGTACATTACGTACTGTATCTTGTAGTTGTTAAAAATGCATTTAACAAAAGCATAACTAACCATAGCTGTGTTTTTATGATAAATTACCTTTAAGTTCAAAACAATGTGTAAATCAGGTGATAAAACATGTTCTAAGTGTTGGATTGTACAAATTTAGATGTATTAGGCTGGAAACACACTGTTCGAGTGACATGCGCGTTAGTCTTTCGAGTCCCGGATCATTCAACCGGCACGACCCCTGGCTCCTTGGACGAGTCTCGGTTCATTCAGCTGGCACGACCCCTGCCTCTCTGGACGGGATACTGTCTGTGGTATGTTTTTCTATGTAGCTCCACTGCTCCCATCCAGAGAGGGGAAGGCCATCCGGAGACTCCCATGTCACCCGGACAGTGTGTTTCCAGCCTCATTGTAGATAGAACATCCCGGTCTCTGCTGCACTGATTTAGGCTGGTTTCACACTACCGTTTTTTGGTATTCGTGCATCCAACTGAAACTGGATGCACCCACATCTGTTTTTGGCCCCATTGACTTTCAATGGGGCCACAGGAACTGGTGCTTCCAGTTCTGTACGGTTCCCCCTGGTCCAGGTGTTTATGTTTTTTACACACACATTGTGATTTTGGTGTCCGTTTAAAAAATGTGATCACCTGGACCTGGGGCAATACGAGTTCATTTAGAAAGTAGCTCTATGGGACTTGGATCCAGTGGAATCCAGATCCCACTGATTCCAGATGCTAGATCCGGGTTTTTTGGACTAATCATGCCCAGATCCCAGTTTTAAATGACACACCCACTAGGGGGCATGCCACTTACAACTTGACATGGATATAACGGGAAGCTCACACACTGAATTATCACTGATCAGTGATAATGCTGGTGCAGGTGCATCCAGGTGCATCAGGCTTTATAATTGCAGGGCAGTCCGGAGGATGGAGGATTTACTCACATTTACCCCAGAGTCCCTAGAATACAATATCTACGTTCTCTGATGCTCTTTGGTCGGCGATCTTTTTTTTTTTTACCATGAAATATGAAAGGGATATTTTTACAAACACAGTCTACCATTGGCTGGCACTTGGCATTTTACCTTTTGTGACAGAGAAAAGGTACGTAAGAAATTTTCCTTAGATCCACAGGGGCCAAACTTTTGGGAGCATCAGTGAGAGACGAGTCGGCTTTATCTCTTTCGCAGCAGGAAACGATAAAAACACAATTGCCAGAACGAAGGAAAATTGAGCCTGGTTACCATGACAACAAAAGAGTTCCGCTGATGGAAAGCAGGGACATAAAATCCTTGTGTGCCACATTAAAGGCGGCATGGCAATCGCAGGCGCGCAGAACAAGTGGACTTTGTCACAAGAAGGGAGACTAATCCATGACGTTGGGTTTAACCCTTCCCTCCCTGGAGACGTTGCAATTCGCATTGTGCCCCTCCGTCTTCTCATTTTTTAATGATCTTTATTGTAGGTAATTCCAAACGTTTATGGAATTTTCTATAGCCTAAAATAAGAAACCAAGTTAATATTGGGAAGAATAAAACCTCAGTTTGTTAACAACCGCTTCATAACTTTGCCCCAGTGCAAAAGTGGGCCCCCAATGATTGCAAATCTTTACTAACATTAGTCTATTTCTATAGGCCAAAAGGACTTTTGGAACCCCCAAGTTCCAGGGCCCGGGTGCGATTGCAACCCTGCAGCTGTTCTAACACTTTTTTGGGGGGTATGAGTAGGGATGAGCGAGCATAGTAGCTACTATTCGGAACTCGCCGAATAGTAGCGGTATTCGGGTACTCGCTACTCTCCGAGTATCTTATGATTACTCAGGAGTAGCAAGTAGTCTGATTACTTTCACAGTTTATCTATAGATACACTGCGAAAGTACCCTAAAAGTGAATAAAAGTTGTTAAAAATAATAAAATTACATACTCACTTGTCCGACGCCAGCACCGGGACTGTCCCAGAAGACCTGCGATCACCGGACAAGGACGTGTGACTTCCAGCCAATCAGATGGCCGGTAGTGATCTGGCCAATCAGATGGCGACACGTCACAACCACGTGATCGCTAGCGGCCACCTGATTGGCCAGATTGCAAGGTCCTAGGTGTGGCCCAGGTGAGTATGTAATTTTATTATTTTTAACAACTTTTATTCACTTTTAGGCTACTTTCGCAGTGTATCTATAGATACACCAGCCACATCCAGCTCTGAGAGAGGGTCGTGGGCCACATTCAGCTCCCAATCCCTCACAATAGTAACACTCAGAGCCCCCATTACCATTATAATGACAGCCAAAGCTTGTCCACAGAAATCCCAATGAATACTAAGATCCAGGGGTTCTTACCTTACCCCCACTCAGATCTGCTCTACTGTTTGGCATAGTCACAAAAGTCACCATCTGGAGACCTGCTCTTCGTATCTGTTTGTTAGACCTGGTGCTAATGAGTTGGTGGACAGGGTAGGGGGTACTCGGATACCGGGATAGGCGGTTGCTTCGATGGGGGAATCACAGCTGATTGGTTCCCGTTCTGTGCCCTGGACCCTCACTGGCGGGGATGGTGGGGTGATGATGATGGGGGAATTGTTATCGTGACGCCAGCTGTGGTACCTGGTAATGTGGATACCAGCGCTGCGGCCGGCCGCTGAGGTGATGGAGGTGCAGCTCAGAGTAGTACAGCTCCCCACAGGTGGAGCTTTACCTCAGGGCAACGGGGATGGATGAGGGGAGTTGTAGTTATTACCCCTCTGATGATGCTGAGGCTCTCCAGGCGCCATAGGAAAGGATCACAGGACGCCGATTCAACTCAAACATCTCTTTACTGGTAACGGGTGGATGATATAGTGCACAGTCACAGTCTCATTGAACAGGGATGTAGCCACAGATTGTAAGGTGATCCCGTAGAGTCTGTTGATGGTCCCTTTTAATGACTTTCAGAGTCTGTGTTCTTCTTTACCCTCTGTAACCACTTTGCAGAGCTCCTACGCCAGCCGAGAGGTCTGTTACAGTTAAAAACATTCGGTTCCTTACCGGTACGGACGGGAACGGTAACCCGCTAATCCTCCCGCCATCAGTATTTGGTCCCTTTTCCTTAACGTTTCCTGGACCCAATTTAGGACTGAGGTAGAGGTGCAGTCTGTGGTGCTATGGCTCCCTTTTGTCAGTCCCACAGCCTGTCGGTTTGCAACCAGGGATAGACCACTGGTTGCCTATGCTCCGGTATGCCGGTGTGAACCCCGGACTTCCCCAGCTAGCTCCAACCAGGCCTGGTGCCTCCCCTCCATTCCCGGGCCACCTCTCTCTAAGAGGCGCCCTCTTGTCAGAACCTCAGTCAGGCACGTCTTCTCTGGCTGCCTTCCTAGCACTGTCTGACTAAAATTTAGCTCAACTGTCACTCAAGTCTCCCGCTCTACTGTAAGCTCCACCCCCTGGACCTACTGAATATACGGTCCCTATGCTAATGGGGTTAGTGTATGGGTGCTTTGAACAGACTCTACAGGGAAACCTCAAATCCATAACTACGGAGGCACTACACCTTCTGTTTGGGGTGCAGTACCTCCCTGTGGCGCCTAGCCATAGGGGCGCCACACTAATGCACCAAGGTGGAGGACAACGCGAGCCACGCCTCACAGGCCCACGAGCCACATGTGGTTAAGGACCCCTGCTCTAGGGTCTCTGCAGACCGAACAACAAACTAAGGGACTGTAACATCCTCACCAGAGTCAGCTCATGTGACTTCTGTTCTTGATACCAGGTGGCTCCATGTTCACTCCAAAGGTGGTATGTGGCGCCCCTGTGGATCCAGTTGCCACAGCGGTACTGCACCCCTGTTGACATGTAGTACCCCAATCTTGGGACAGAGGGCATAAATAGTGCAAGGAAAGATCTAGAAGTCAGTCGAGTTGGAGGGAAGCTAGTGGAAGCAAGCCTGTCAGAGAGGAGTAAGAAGATGAGAGAAGTGTCCAGAGTACTGGAGCCAGTAGGAGCTCATCCTAAGGCTTGACTGAGGAGCAGAAGGAGAGAACCAGGGTGCTCCAGGAAGAAGAGGGGGTCCCAGAGGCACAGCTAGTAAGCAATCCACTCGTGGTGCTCGCATCCATTGCCAGTTGCAGGCAGTGGAGGGACTAGGCCACAGAACAGGGGCACTGGGACCCCAAGACTAGTGGAGAAGACCAGGCTCAGCTAGCAACCCGGAGGCTGTGGTATTTACAAGGTGTAATACCAATACCGCCACACATCCACTGAAAAGGTGGCCATATAGGGTCCGGCGACAGACTTCAAGTAACCCCAGGAGGGACCCGCATTCTCTGGCTTGGGGCTCTGTGTGAGTGAGGTGTAAGGCAGGGGGGTGAAGCAAGTGCACTGTGAGACGACTGAGAAAGGACAGAGACAAGGGGTACCGATTGAGTGTAATCCCACTACCTGGGAGTAGCTGGATCCCTGCCTCCGAGAACACAGCACTCAGCAGGCTGTTGCACAGTAACTGTGAGTAAACATCTAATGACTGAAACCCGCTGTGTCTGTGACCCTTCTTGATGCGTCGTAACTTAAGTCTTGTGCTGGAGCATAGCTACCAACTCACTCAGTAACATCTGCTGCCCTGGGGGTCATCCCTACCCGTCGATGGCTTCACAACACTGCTGCATCATTACCATCAGCCCCAGAGGAACTGTCGTGCAGCGGCGGCCATCCATAGCCACAACCAGTGGGTGGCATCACGTAAAACATGCCCAGGTCCGGTCAACCTCTCCCTAACAAAACTCTCTGTCCTCATGACCTTCACTAAAGAAGAGAGTCACCCTCCCTGAACTTTTATTGACACATCCAGGGTCATGGAGCCGTGTCTCCCCCTTCATGACTCCCATGAAGCCTCAAAGCCCGGGTCTGAGTGTCCTAAGGTCCTGGAGGGGTGTGTCAGGTACGAGTGATAGGGTGATAGTCTCTGCTAGAAAGTCCCAGCTCCAGCCAATTAGGATGTACCACACCCTATTTATATATTTAGCCTTTTCCTGCAAGCTGCCAGAAATAGTTTTTGGTGAACCTGTTTGTACGCTAATGTGCATTGCTGATTTTCCTGTTTCACCTCTGCCTGTTTTGAATGTTTTTTAAGCTTTACGATTTTGTACGTTGCCGCCATCTTGGTTTAGACCCAAATCTCTGACTGAGCTATTGGATTCTGATTTGGCCCTTTTCTGACATCACAGCTCTTGACTGCAACTCATCCATAGGCAGCAACTCTCTGGACCTTGCAATAAAGCAAGATCCCTGTAGAGGGGTTAAAGGGTGTCTGGGTATCTTGAGGTTCCGCCTGACAGTGCCATCTGGCATCTGGATGATATGGAGCGGGCTCAGCTCCCGAGTCTGCTACATACACTTAAATCAGGATGCCTAAGGGAGTTAATGTGGGATTGGCCTCATTATGACCCACACACTTCATGCCTGTAAATACAAATATTTTTTCCTACATCCCTATTCATATTTACAGATGCATTACTTATACCTCCTGGCTCCCACTTACATTACCATATGCCAATTATAATTCCTGGTGTCATTTTGCAGAGCAGCTTATAGACCCCGTCAGGTCGGTGCTCCTGCTACATCTGCATTCACTAGAGCTAAGTCCCTGGATATTTAAAAGGATTCTTTCTACCATCTGTCAATATACACCAAAGGCAGAAATGGATCATTGCACAGAAAAAATAGAGAATATTACAAACGAAACCTCTAGATGAACTTATCTTTTAGCTGAAGAGTGGTCATGTGGACATCTAGAGGAACGGAGCGATCAATAAGCATTTACATACGCTTACATCACATTCCGTACTTAATTCAGAGTGATTAGGGACAAACAGGTGCTTAGACATTTTCCTTAAAGGGACACTGTCGCCAGGTTTTTGCCATCTCATCTGACAGCAGCATAATGTAGAGACAGAGACCCTGATTCCAGTGATGTGTCACTTACTGGGCTGCTCGGTGTAGTTTCCCTAAAATCACTGTTCAATCAGTTGGAGATGGACATTGTAGGACTAATCAAATAGTCCAACACAGTCATTTACTGCTAAATCTGAAGTAGAGAAAACAGTAATTTTATCAAAGTGACAGCAAGCAGCTCAGTAAGTGACACATCGCTGGAATCAGGGTCTCTGTCTCTACATTATGCTGCTGTCAGATGGGATGGCAAAAATCTGGTGACTGTGTCCCTTTAAATTCAAGTGTTATTCTCATCTTCATAGATGATATTTTCATTTAGTGTTCTTAAAACAAGCAATTTTGTAATTCACTGCTTATTAACATTTTCAGCCATTTTTGAGATAGTAATACTTTTCTTTTATTTACTTCTCGTTGCTTAGGAGACCGACCACCGCAGCTGTCTTGTTTTTAAACTGTTTGCTAAAGCCGGCTGTGATTAAGAGGTAACAGTCCACTCCTGGCCAGCTTCAAAACAGGGCTTACAAGCTTCAAGCTTAATAGAAATATGATTGTTTGCACTTTGTCATGCTTAGGGGAAGAGGAAATCAGGAACTGGATGATGAGGTGGGCGAAGAGATTCAGGGAAAGCTAATCTGACCCTGATACTGGGGGTCCCTAGCTATGCCTGTTCTCGGAGGTACCTCTGATGGTGAAGAGGTCCGTGTTGCCACCCTATCTTCTAAGTTCCTGAAAAGCCCTAGGCACAAAGCCCCTACCTCCACCCACGGACCAGGGAAACCCAGCAGCTTCAAATGAAGGGGATATAAGCAGCTCCAGTGAAACATCTGCACACAACAGCTCTCAGATCAGCAATGAACTGAATCAGCGACATCTGGTGGAAGGAAGCTGATATATTTATGGCCAAGGGGCGGAGACCAGAAAGCTCAGACACACCCTCAACTCAACTGAGCTATTAGTCACTTCCACCAAACATTCAGCAAACTCCACCTGCAGAGCCGCAGTGACTGAAAAAAAGGCTTAGTTTAGGTTCTTTTTACTGTGGCACAGAATTGGGAAATCCCTTGTTGTACGGTAACAGGGTATTTGAGCATGGCTATAGGGTTATGGGGCAGCAAGGAGAAACCTGGGTAAGCTGTCAATGTCATCCAGAAATTGTACAAAATGATATGAACAACACAGTAGGTTATATAGTAATACAATAAAAGGAGCAAAATAACTCCCCGTCTCACATGGTTTTGAATTGCTGCTTAACATGATCTACAACAGCCAATTGAGGGATCAATAGGTTCAAAAACACCATAGGATTAGGCTACATTCACACATAGCACTTTTTTGCAGGGGCGCTTTTTGCTGCGTTCTGCACCTGCGCAAAGAAGCCCCATAAAAAAACGCGGTGCATTCACACAAAGTCTTTTTTTACGGGGCTACTTCTCCAGTGATGTCACAGAGGGGAGGAACAATCCTGCTCCTCCTCCCCTATGTGACATCTATGCCAGCCCCTTTGGGTTTCGTAGTGTATTAAAGGGATCCTGTCACCTCCAAAACACCTCCTAAGCTATCAAAACATGTCCCTGCAGCATCCCATCACTAATCTCACACTCCTTTTGTCTCCTAAAAGCATCCTGTGAAAGTGCATAAAAACGTTTTAATACTTACTCATTACGGATTATAATTAGCAGGGGCTATATTCTTTAGTCACCAAGGCGGGCTGTTTTGCAGCTCCAGGATCCACCCTCTCTCTGTCTGTGCTGCTGTGATGTGCAGCTGAAGGCAGGACTAATGATCTGCATTCTGTGAGTGATAGAGAGGGGGGAGGGTAAAGCCTGCACAAGCAGAGCAAACACACAGAGACAGGGTGGATCCTGGAGCTGCAAAACAGCCCACCTTGGTGACTAAAGAATATAGCCCCTGCTAATTATAATCACTAATGAGTGAGCATTAAAACGTTTTATGCACTTTCACAGGATGCTTTTAGGAGACAAAAGGAGTGTAAGATTAGTGATAGGATGATGCAGGGACATGTTTTGCTAGCTTAGCAGGCGTTTTGGAGGTGCCAGGATCCCTTTAATATGCAAATGTATGAAAAATAATACTGATTGAATACTTACCTCTCCGCCGAGTGTTCGGGAGCCAGGAGATCCTCCGTAGGTATCGACCTGCCAGGGCCTGTGAACACTGATTGGCCTGCTTGCAGTCATGTGATATGTGACATCCTATGACGTACATATCACATGACCGCGAGCGGCCAAATAGCGTTCTTGGAAGGTCCTGGCAGGTCGATACCTGCGGCTGCTCCTGGCTCCCCAAACGCGGCGGAGAGGTAAGGATTCATTCTTTCTTATTTTTCACACATTTGCTTTCATTTAATTTGGGTTTCGCAGTGTATATGAATACATTATGAAACCCGAAGGGGCTGGTGTGGCGCCCCGCAACGAGTGCGTCACAGGAGGGTATTGCAGCCAAGACAGCAGCAGCAATATTCTCTGACTAAGCAATGACATGGTTAAAACTCAGAGCTCCATACCCTACATGCACATCAGCATAGAGAGCCAATAAGGTCCTGGTGGGCGGAGTGTACAGGTAGTGTGTAGTGGAGAAGGAGAACTTGAAAAACAACGAAGGAGAAGGAACGTAGGAGAGGAGGCCTGTACAGTCCCATGCTGCCCCCTGGCCATTACCCCGCTTAGGCGCCATTACCCCGGTGCCTCAACAGCTGGACTCTGGGCAACTACATGCAGGTCCAAAACATGCCCGTGCCCATCTACAACCGGATTACTGGTTCCGAAGCTGGGAGTCGTTTATCACTGCCATGCAAACCAGGAGTGGAGGGACCGCTTTACAGGAGCATCCCACCACCGCCGCACACACAGAGTCGTCTAGCCAGCGGAGTACCCACCAAAAGGACCCAAGGCTCCCCACTAATCCGGTCAGAATTCCCCGGTAGGGAAATTGAAGCAGCCTCCTTGTACCCGATCTGGCACCCCAAGGTGACAACGGCAACACAAACTAGCTTAAAATGGAGGAACACCGCAGAGCTCTGAGAAACATTGGTCATTGCTGAGTCCACCCGGTCCGTTACCCGTTAACTGTATGCCATGTATCATCTGCTGGTTACAGTAAAGTACCCGTTACATAGACTTTCAGTGTCCGTGCCTTTTTCAGAACTGCTTCACTCCGCAAGTAGAAGGTAACTGCAGCTGCCTCAGAACATCTTGTGCAGCTCCTGGCTCCGGGGACTCCCGCTCATCCTGTGGGGAGCATACCATCTTGCTGCATCCCATTCCCCGGAGGCCCAAGCAGCTCGGTGGACATCACTGGAACACTCACAGGTGGCGCCATGAATTGAAACAACCTTTTAAATCTGCTCAGCCAATATTCCTTTGAAGTCTGGACCACCGGGCCCCACTTCGGCAGGCGCGGTTCCGTGACAGGAGGAAGAAGCTATGCCTGCCCCGCGAAGTCCCGGCTACCAGTCTGGTCCCGACACTGGCACAGATGTCACACGGGGAGGAGGAACAGGATTATTCCTCCCCTGTGTGACATCAGTCCCAGCATATTCCAATTATGCAAATGGAGTCCGTGAAGCCTCGATTAAGAGTCTCAAACACCGGACCAGCCATATATTCCAAATGCACAATATGTGAATGTAGCCTAAAACCCAAAAGGATGTGGCACACAGAGATATATTTATGGTGGCCAGTTGCATCAACCCAAGGTGAATGGTGCAGTTAGGAATGCCACTGGCAGTGCTATGAAGTTTGAGCTTAGGATAATATCAAGGCAAACCCCATTTATCTATGTCAATATAATGTCATCTGAAAGGTCAGCAGTATAATAGCCTTCTGGATAGACTACTAAAATGTCACATAACATCAGACTTGTACAATGCAATATTCAACAAAGGAGAGATAACGCCTGTAATCATGCAAATTAGCTCAATGGGATTCAGTTTTGGCCACATCAAAATACTTATATATGGTCCTGCCAAGGTGTAGGGGTCCCCCCTTGGCATGTGGGGTACAGAGGGCGGCCTGACGCATATCGCCGGGAGGGCTTTGTCAGGGAAGATTTGCACATTTTTTTATCAAAATAATGTCACTATGCACCCTATTTTTACTTTTATGCACTTTGCAATTTATCTGTTTATTTATTTTAGGGTATTTTGCTCACTATTTTCTTGTTGGCTTTGCTGTTTTGAGGTCATTGTGAACATGGACCTACTGCATGATTACACTTTAGTTCCAGTTCACTTTTTGTTGGCCTACCTTATAGTGTGGCGCCCGTGTCCAGGAGGCTACAAAGGGAACTGCAGCCAGGCAGGTAGGACGGCAGTTGAACATCAACACTTTCACTGTCCACACAACCCACGTACAGTAGAGGGCAGCACCCAACCCGGAGCCTAGGAACTCTAAGCAGGCGAGGGGTGGTGGGTTTAGAGCAGTGGGTGGGCTAACACGTAGTCAGGTGACAGACAGTAGAAATAGTGAAGGGGGAGGAGGAAGGAGTCAGTAGGCCCAGGGTGCCGAGCAGCAAAGACACAGACCAGCAGCAGGCTGAGGAGCACGGCACAGGCCGAGAGACAACAGTAGGCCGAGGAAGGCTGAGCAGTAAGATGAAATCACACGTCCTGGACGAGTGGGGTGTATAGAGCGCAGAATCTGAACAGAGCCAGTGCGAGCCGCAGAGAGAAAGCCTATCCGGAGGCAGCACCCCAGGAGTGTGAGGGAAGAGAGGGACGGTGATACCCAGGCCCTAGAATTACAGCCGAGACGACAGACTGCAGCGGAGTAGCCCTCCTATGACACTGGAAGACACATTAGAGAGAGCCTGGTAGAGCCTCACACTGGAGGACTGCTGGAGGCTGGGCTGAGTAGAGTGTCGGCTCTAGAGGGGACCGTAGTTTCACCCAGTATCCCCAGACAACCGACGGGGGACCACAGCTACATGTTAGGGTCCCTACCCCAAAGGACAGACAGCTCAGTGACAACCAGGAGGACCCATAGGGGCCTGAGTCACCCCCATACTGTCCGGAGACGCACACCAAGCGAACACAGAAACAGAGAGTTAACAGCCCGGAAAGGACACAGAGACAGTGTGAGGGGTCACAGAGAGAGACCTGGCTGCAGAGAGTAAAGGGAACTCCGGAGGGGAGAGTGTGCCCATGTACTGAGACTTGAACTGAGACTTGTAAGAACTGTACTGAACTGTAACTGAAGCTTGAGAATCTGAGAAGTAAACACGGAGAACCCTGAATACGTCTCTCTTGTCTGTCTCTGCCTGCGTACTATTCTCTCCATACAGGATAATAACAACCCTCCACCTGCAGAGTCACAGCCTGTCAGCTCCAGCACCGAGGAAGGATTCCGGCAGCATCTAGCTAGTAAGTGAATTGCACTCAGCACCAAGCCTGCACACAACATCATAGACTCTAACCATCACTGCCCCGGGGAACACAGTTCTGCCCACGGGAACTATTCCATCTACGCTGCCATTACATCATCACCGGAGGTTCTTCAGCAGCGGCGGCCCCATCACTGGCCGCACACAGTGGGTGGCAACACGACTGACATTCCCCTGTAAATATCCCCTTTTATTTGCCAGGCCCGGGACACAGTCCAGACCAGGACCACCCGTGACTTCCCAAGTAGCAGACCAGGTCCGGTACTGAGTACCCCGTCCCAGTGGGCTCGACAATAGGAGCTGGACATTATACTAGCGTGCACAGTTCTCCATTGCTTGGTGTGCTCCATTGGGACCCAGGTCCTACTTAGTCCTTGTCAGATTCGTGTCACCAACATCTGGTAAATTTTTAAATATGGTTAGGTAGGGACCATCCTGATGGGTCACCTTGACGCGGTGGAACTGCTAGCGCATTTTTTGATCAAAGTAATGTCACTAAGCACTCTATTTTTACTTTTATGCACTTTGCAATTTATTTATTAAATTATTTTAGGGCATTGAGCTCACTATTTTATTGTTGGTTTTACCCTTTAATCTCTATACAGGGATCTGGCTTTACTGCAAGGTCCAGGGGGTTGCTGCCTATAGATGGGTTGCAGTTCAGGAATAGAAAAGTCACTAAGCAGGGTCAAAGCCAGAAGTTCAGAAAAGAACAAAATCATCAGGCTGGAGAATCATGCAAAAACAGGTAGAGGTCAATCTGTAAAATCAACAAAACAAAGCAGGATAATCAAAAGTGAACCAGAGAGTATATCTGGCAACCAACATGAGCACACAGATGGTTCAAATAGACTGATGATTTCCTAATTGGCAGAAGTCAGAGTTAAAGGGACACTGCAGGTAATTTTTCAGTATGATACTAATATTACCCTTAAATAGAGCCTGGGCAGACCTTTTAAAAATATGTAAAATCATTATTGCACCGTTTGTAGTTTCCATGTTGTCACCATTGTAAGATCCTGTAGGCAGTTCCTGTATTAGACCTCTCCATTATAAGCAAACAGGAATAGTCCTGTGCTGTATAAACTGTCATTTAATTATGCACTCCCTCTCAGCAGTTCTCTCCTCCCTCTGCTCTCAGACAGTGCAGTGTCATGTTTCACTTACAAGAGGTCGGGAGGGAGAGAGCTATTACAGATCTGCCTTATCTAGACTCCATTTGTTTCTGTAAGCAAATGTCCTGCTGTGACAGTTTCTGTGTTGTATTTCACCTCTTGTGATGCTGCACGGAGAGCAGAGAATACAGCTGTGTCCCCCCACTGATCTCCTGTGCAGTGATGTGAATATGTGACATGAATATTCATGCATGGGGAGTGAAGAGCAGAGAACTGAGTGGATCATTCACTGTGAGTGACAGGTGGAATTATTCTCTTTATTTGAAGTTTACAGAAGATAGGAGGGGAATATAAATAAAAGACATACATCAATAGAGAGAGTTTAGAGGGAGAAATATAGCAGTTAAATATGGATTTTTGACCTGACAGTTTACCTTTAATGACTGCAGCTGGGCAGCCATATAACACATCCACAAGTCAGACTACTCCATCACCAGCCCCACCTTTGGAGTGAACACAGCAATGCCTGGTGGCAGACGCAGAAGTTGCAGGAGCAGACTCTCGGGATGTGACACTGCTTAGCGGGAGTGGTTGTTCTCCAAGGCAACAAGCTGTAAACTAAGGAAAAGTGTTGATAACTCTAAAACTGATGAGAATTTTAATAAACAGTAAATTGCAAAAGTGTTTTTGTCACGCCCAGGCTTTGGAGTACTCGGGTGTCAGGCTGCAAAAGAGTTCAGCGGTGTCATGGGGAATGGCGGCCGCGCCTGACCCCATGTCCTGGGCCTATCTTTCAAAAAGGGGTTAATGTACAGGGGATTATTTACAAAGTTTGTTGTCATAACGCCACCTGTAGTATCTGGCACCGCCACAGTCCGCTGGAGGTCGATGGTATCTCGGCTAAGATGGTGAAGTCCTCCACAGGTAGGACTGGACTTCAGGGGCAGCATTCCTGTAGGAAACAAAGTTCATGCTAAGAAAGCAGGCTGAGTCCAAAGTCACTGTTTCCCCGGGTACTTTACTGGCATTTGTATTAGTTGCATACAAAGTTACAGTGCAGCACTCCTGATGGTATGTGGACAGGTAGTAGATCTTAGGTGGTATGGTGGATCCTTGGTGTGTGCCTTCGTGCTCTACCCTCGGATATTCCTTTCCTGCTTCCCAGTGGTGGTGTGAGGTCTGGTTACTTAGAGCCAACCTGACCTCCTTCTTTCTCTCTCCCTTGCTCCCATCAGATAACCTTCTGCTGGCTGACGTGTCATCTCTTCAGCTGTGCCTGGTACCTTCTTTTGGTCGCTCAGTTGCCCAGGAGAAGTGTAGATTCCACGGGTCTCCGGATTTTCTGAGGTCCTAAAGTATCCCACAGGTGCGGGCTCCGGTGCCCGGTAAGCCTTCAGGGTTGAACCTCCTCAAGGTCTTTCTAACTCCCTTTCAGGCTGTCTGCTCCTGGGATCTTTTCTCAAACCCTCTCCTCCTCTTCCATCTCTCCACTCCCTTCGAGGCAGAAAACTACAACTCCACAAAGCCCTTCTTGTTCCCCCTAGAGGTGATTTTATTCCCTCCCGGGTAACCTCCCACCATGTCATCTAGTGTGGGAGTGTTGGTTAATGGGTGCCACCCACCATCCTATGATCCACCTGCAGCTTGAGTATTACCCCTCTGTGACGCCTGCTTGGCGGGGCACCACATTTGCATTTACAAGCTCAATACAACAGACCTATTTATGAAGATGGGAATAACCCTTTCAGTATATGTTTACAAAATTAAGTTGATAAGGCTAGGGTCACATTTGCGGTTTGGTTTGCAGATCCTGATCCGGTTTTGAGCATTGAAAATGCTCAAAACCGCATCCGGATCCGCAGCTATAGTCTGCAATGTAAAAAACCGGATTGCACTTAATGCAATCCGGTTACCGCATCCGGTTTTGCAGCCTGCGGTAAAAATCATGCAGGTTGCATTTTTCGGAGCGGTTCCGTTTTTTTTTTAACATAGCACCCTATGGGAACCAGATCCGGTACCGGATCCACATCCGGATGCGGTTTTTAAAATTGCAAAAATCCTCATTCCAACTGGATGCATTAATGCATTCAGATCCGGAATGAGCAGGGCCGCCATTAGGGGGGTTACAGCCCTCACTGCAGTAAGGGACCCGGGGCCTGACTGCAGGGGGCGTGGCCGTTGGACAGGGGCAGGGGGGCCCGGCCATGCCGGTGGGGGGCATGGCCGTTTGGAGTAAACAGACCCGCCCCCAGCCAACATGCTGACTGAGGCTGTCACTCTGTGTGTTCTTAGCCGCAGCGCTGGGCGGCCAGCGCAGCAGCAGAGCAGTGCGACTGTATACTCCTCCCAGTCCGGTGTCAATTAGTTATGTGACACCTCCTCTTCCTCCGGGTCCGGAAGCTCCGCTAGATGTCGTGTCGCCATAGGGAGCGGCAGCCAGCAGGGTCGTCCAGGTCCAGGTAAGAGAGCTACATCATGTAGTCTACATGGGGCTCAGGCTGTCACCGCCATATCCCTGGTTCCCGGAAGGTTGCATTTTAACTGTTGCAAATTAGTATGAAGGCACAATCTAATACCAGATCCAATAATGGATCCGGTTACTGGATTGTGCCTTCCAAGTGTGACCCTAGCCTAAACCAGAGATTCCTGATGAGCAAATTTGTACAAAAAAATCAATTTTACCTTGAATTTTGAAGCAACTTAAATACCTTTTATTTATTTTTTTTAAAGATGACATTAAAAGTAATTAAGGTTGGAGAGGAGGAGATACGACATGATTATGAATTGAAAAGTCACATCTCTAAAGATACGGTGAAACAAATTAGCAGTAAAAAATATTTTTGTTTAATCCTTTGAGAAAGGCGACACGCACACATTCACGATTTACCCTTTACAAATCCTCGTCTGAATTGTTTGAGTCTTAGTGGGTGAAATGGAAAGAACTCCAAAAATATTGACTCGAGAGCTTTAATGGCAGAGTTACTATGGTAACCCGAGATTACGGTGTCATAATGTTTCTTGAATTTTAGGATTACTGGATATTTTAATGCAGTATCAACTTTATAAGGGGCCTCATACAGGGAAGTACAGCGAGGAGGGAGAGGAACATGAAATGCTGCTTCCCCCTGATTCAGCTCTAAATCAGCCGACAAGTGCCATCAGGCGGCCATTTTTCTTCCACAGTTCTGGTAGATTTTTTATTTCATGGTAGCAGAGGACGGAAGTGAACTTCAACGTCTGGTTTTACGATAGGGAACTAGATGGTTAATTGGTCTTTGTTTGTTTTTTTATATCCATAACATATAAAAAAGGTCCCTCGAAGGACCCCTTCACATCAGGTTTTTTTGGGGATCCATGGCTAAAACTGATACCCAACGGACCTGATTTGGCCCCCATGTCTCCCTATGGGCACTAATGGGTAACGGATGGGTCCTTAATGGCCATACGTGTGTGCCAGTTTTATCAGGAATCCGATTGCGTCCTCTTTTTTCCGGTACCCAGAATCGGAGACTGCTCTGATTTTTGGGTAACGTCAAAAAAGCGGACAGAATCGGATCCGACACTGTCCGATTTAAAATAACTATTAGTTAAGGGAGAAAGGGCGCATCTTACCCGGTGATGCTGGCGGCGGAGCCAATCGCACAGGAAGCCGATGTGTGATGCTGGCGCCGCCCCCTTCTCCACTGCCGCTCCCCCTGGCTCCTGCCTCTTGATACTCAGGGCTCACTCTCCAATGGATGGTGTGGCCCTGGGTGCCGGATACGGGAAAAAACAGGATCGTTTCCCGGATCTGGTTTTAGTGTACTGAGCATGCTCAGTACACTTTCACTGCTCTGTTCCCGTGTGACATCTGAGTAATTTCAGTTTAGCAGTGTATCTACATACATTGCTCAAGTGAAATTAAAGAGAGCAATGGTTAAAAGTTGAACAAAAAATGCTCACCTCTCTGCCGAGTGTCCCGCGCTGTGAGGCGTCCACGTCCGATCGCTGCAAGGACCTGAATCAGCTGACCGGCAGCAACCGATCAGCTGATGTGTCACATGACAGCATCAGCTGAGTGGTTTAAATCGCCTGCCAAAACCGATTGATGATTTAAACTGCTCAGCTGATGGTGTCATATGACACATCAGCTGATTGGTTGCCACCGGTCAGCTGATTCAGGTCCTTGCAGCGTTAAGACGTGGACGCCTCACACTCGGCAGAGAGGTGAGCATTTTTTTATCATTAATCATTGCTTTCTTTCGCTTTTACAACATATGTAGATACATTGCAAAAGTGAAAGTACAGCCCCGACACCACTTGCCTGCGCTTTTCAGGCTCGGCTCCTTCCAGCTCTTTTTTTTCACAGTAACATAGTTTTTAAGGTTGAAGGAAGACTTTAAGTCCATCTAGTTCAACCCCCAACAGAGAGATGGCCGGCGGGAGCACTAGTCCCAACCACTGCACTAAGATCAAAAAGAGGGAAGGAAAGACACACAGGGAAGCAACAAGACAACTTCATGCCTGCTGCCACACTCCTAAGAAGCAAACGGCTTGGCAATGGTCAGCTTCTCCAGAGTAGCTCCTTCACCTAAGGTAGACAGGCCGGAAATGAAGTTCAATCTCCAGCAAGGAATGTTGGACCATGTAACCATTTAAAGGAGATGGGAGTGATCACAAAGTACCCATCCTGGAAACACAAGCTCAGGGTCAAACAAATAAAAAGCAAATAAAAAGCTGGGGGGCACAAAAGAAAGCTGTTCACATTTTGGGGTTGGCCTATGCTGATCTGTTCCATATTTCATTTCTCCTTCCTTCAAGGAAACAGAAGATAACTTTAGATTGGAACGTTTATGTATTTGTGGTTTTGCATATTTGTTTGTCATATTTCTTTTTATCTTTTATATATCTTTCTAATATATTCACTGTAATTTTTTTATTTATCAAAGCTTCAAACCTGAAAAGGTTTGATCACAGTATGCTCTAAACAATCTATAACCTTACAGAGAGTGTGTGATCCATTTGTCAGAGAGTAGTGTATTTTGGGGACTCTTTATCCCACACCTTTGATGAGTGGTGGCAGCATGTTATGTGGTCAAGGTGTGTAGACTGTGTCGGGGTGGGATTTACACTCAGTGTATAGCTTTGAGCAGAGGTTGAGTGTTGGACTGAATGAGAGGAGACAAATTAACAAGTGCACCTGACGTCCTATTCAGAAAAGTGTGTGCATGAGAGTACCTACATGGGTTAGGGTCAGTGTTGATGAGTGAGTATCTCATTCAGATACAGTACTGGTCAGGTACCTTCGACTCTAATGGTGGGTTTACACGTCGCGATATCGGCGTCCAACTCCGATCCAACTCCGACCAAAAGTCACGTGGTTCGCGAGTTGGACCCGATATCGTTCGCGCGTTGTATGGTTTGAACGTACAATGCGATGCTGGAATGATGCCAAAACGATATCGGGGTTGAATGAGCGTGCTATTCAACCGCCCGATATCGCATGGCCGTTGTAGCCGCATCGTCCCGTGTGACAGCCCAACTACGATGTTTACGTCCACGTCACCCATTCACTCCCATGTTAACTGGTCGTTCCTGGGTTGGGGGGCGTACACATCGTCGGGACGTTGTATCCCGACATCGGGCTGTGTAAACCGGCGATGCGATAGCAGGAAAAGCGCGCTCCCGCGTCATTGGTCCCGATATCGGGACGTGTAAACCCACCATAAAGCAACCCTTGCTTACTCTAGTCATCCTTGGCATAATTGATACATTTTTGCTTAAAAAATAATAGGCTATATAGTTTATTAATATCAAATTTCAGATTTTAGATTTAGATGGGAACCCACTTAAGGCCCAGTCACTCACTTCAATGTCCGAGCGATCCGATGAACGATCCGACTTGACCTAGATCGCTTGAACGTGGTTCAATGATCGTTAGTGAAATGTCACATGTACAGATATCTTTAACGATTCAGCGACAAGCGAACGATACTTGCGGTCGTTAGCTCGCCTACGTCCATCAGGTCAGAATAGGCCAGGTCGTTAACGACATCGTTATCGAGGAACGATCATCGTCAGGTCTGTGGTCCGGTTCACCAACCTCCGATGAACGATCTGCCCGATGATCGTTGATCGGATGTACATGTCACACTGAACGACCGAAAACCCGTGACGTTTCAACGATATCGTTAACGATATCGTTGTGTGTGACGGGGCCTTTAGTGTTGTGAAGTCAGGGGGTGTAGTAGGTTTTGGAGGATTTTGAAGCTGGGTTGGGTTGAAGGTGAGTCTGAAAGAGTAGACCTGAGTAGAAAGAATTAGCAAGTCTTAATCTATATTCTTCACTGTTAACGGTATTGAAAAATCTATCTCTTCCTGGAAAGAAGAACTCACCAAGACTCTTTGAGTAATAAGAATAATACTGGATCTTCCACATTAAACTGTTCCTTGGATCACAGGCCAGGTCTAGGAACTGATACTTCAATGTAAGGTACCTGCTTATTTTAATATCGATCTTTATTTTCATTCTTTCTTATGGTTTGTTGTAAAAGCGCTAGGTACGGTTACAGTTCAAGTCCAAAAAATGATAAGCAAACATTATTCTCTAATGCTGATCTCCTACCTTGATGGGAACCTGCCTTGTGAAAAGACACTAGTAACCTGCATATATGAGGTTAATCTGCAGGATAATAGCATATTTAACTTGCCCAATGCCCACACTTAGAGTCCTGCTGCCAGGAAGAAAATAATTGTATTTGTCCCGGCAGTGTTCGGCTTCCAGTCATGGGGGCAGCGATAGTGCAGGTTCAGTTGTAGGAGGGTAGCCATAAATGTAAATGTGTAGTAAGATAGCGTTTGGAGTAGGTATGGATGTAATTATAGTTATGTAGACATCTAGTGCTAGCGGAAATTGATAGGAAAATAAGATTAGGTCTGAGGAAGGAGCTAATGGGTTAAGGAGCGGCCATTTTAGATTGTAGATGTGACCCACACCAGGGTCTTGGGGGGTACCGGGATCCCGGGCGTTGATTAACGGGGGATGTCAATGGTGTCTGGGGCGTTGCCCTGGTGGTTGCTGAAAAATGTGTAAAATAAAGAAATAAAATAAAGTATAATGTTTGTGACGCCACCTACAGTACCTGGTAACGATACCAGTACTGCTTTCAGACCTCCGTGGATGATGATGTTGCAGCCGGATGGTGTTGCTCCTCGTAGGTGGAGCAGGATCCCCGGGGCAGGGATGGATGAATGGATCTCTCGTTGGTAGGCGGCTCTGCAGGTGGAGGCATGATGCAGTCTCTGCTGATGAGACTGGAATGCAGTTTACCCGGCGTGATGGAAATGAGACATCAGATGTGGTGCCCTGCTCCCACAGGTAACCACAAGCTTCCCTGGTGCATGGCTGAATTTCTACAGAGGGTACCACCTACAAACAACACCTTTCATCCCAGCACAGGAAGGGGAGCTCAACTAGCCGACCTTAGGCGAGATCCCCTATAAATACTGGTGCTGGGGGAGGAGTTAGGCAGAGTGTGCAGACGCAAAAACGTTCTGGTGCTTGGTGCCCAAACCAGTGACCCAGAGTAGCCCTTCTGTCATCCAGCCAGACCCTGTGGGATCGAAAGGCGAGGAGTACAGAGAACAGTGGGAGTAGAGGAGCCAGTGGAGGTTCGCCCAATTAAACTCCGGACTTCGGGGGTCTGCATCTGCAGTAGTGCTTCAAGACAGCAGAAAACCCTGACACACTGTGGAGACTTCAGTCACCCGATCCCCCTGCGTACTCAACACAAAGGGTGCCAGACACGGTAGAGAGGAGAGGGCAATGGTGATCATTGAGGGTAACCCGCAGACCGCACAGGATGTGAGAGAGAGAGAAGTGTGGTGGCCAGCCAGGTTATACACGGGCAGGGAGAGAGAGAACTTAAGAAGGCTTTATACCCACTCTCTGTGGAAGTTCAATTGTGCTTCTGGTCTCCCGACAGTGCTCTGGACGTATTACCTGAAGTTTCACCAGTAAAAGATAAAGAGACACCCAATGGTGTGTGTGTGTGCGTTATTCCTCCCTGTTTCCGTGCTCCGTAGAGACTGTTTCACTATCAATAACCTTGGCCCAAGCCCCTACTCCAAACTGCCCACTCAACGCTGCCCCGGAGGCCCAGCTTAACCTGTAGGAAGCTTATACCACCCTTGCCGCAATTCCAACGCCCTCGGGAGGACTGTGGCGGCGCTGGTGAATCCCTCACCAGGTACTACAGGTGGCGTCACGATCCATTCTAACAAAAAATGTATTTTAATGTTCAATCTATTTTTATTTAGACTTCAACCTATAAATCAGTATAAAAAAAACAGAAAACATACATACAAAACATGCATCAATAACATTCCATATAAATATACTCCAACATATCTTCTCAGGTAGCTGGATATATTATACACAGATAACAGGTCTTTCTTTCAATATCGTCATATATCAATATCGCATAAGTATGCCGTTCTACAATCAATTACCATCCGGGTTAGGCAACAGACAATAACAGTCACGTAGCATCTCTATTTGGCTTGTCCGCTCGTCCTGGCTCAGTATAGGCCACTATATCTCCTTCTTGGTGAAGGAGAAAGAGTAAAGAGAAAATAGTGAAAGTAGTAAAAAGTAAATATAAAGAAAATGGTAAAAGAGGAGGTGAAGAAATAAAAGAAAGAGAAAGAAGAAAAAGAAAAAGCCACCGGCGTGCCGCGCTCCGGAAAGGGAAAGCCCAGCTAGGATTACTGTCTCTCCCAGCTTTCAGTCAGCTACCCAAACTCCCCAGAATCCCTGAACATGATCCAGGGCTGCCAGGTCCTAACGAACCTAGAGTTATCTCCTGAGGCCTGGGCCAATAACTCCTCCATATGATGGACATGGGAGAATTCAGTGAGCCATTCCGCCATGGTTGGAACCACCGTTGTTAGCCAGTGTCTGGGTATAACCATACGAGCCGCCGTTAGGCAGAATCTAAGGAGACTGCTTTTTTGGCTTTTGATGGGGCCTGGCAGCATGGATAGAATGGCTATTTGGGGTGTGGGAAGCACCCCGTCCCCAATAATGGTATCATATGTCGAGAATACCTTTTCCCAGAAGCTCCGTACGCGTTGACACTGCCACCATATGTGAATCAAGGTGCCCTTGGCGCTTCCACACCGCCAGCACCTGTCCGACACCGTGGGGAAGATAGCATGCAACCTTAGGGTATTGATACCATCGGGTAAGAATTTAAAGTTCTTCTCCTGTGCACAACCAGACAAAAACTCTATTTTAGAAGACACCGACCCCCTGAGCCACGGACTCGGGTGCAGACACCCGTGATAGCGTTCCCCTGACGCCTTGCCCGAGCTCTGAGTACCCCGGCCTGGGCGGGTCACAGACACAGTTCAAGCTCTGCACGGGTTTACTGGTAACTTTCAGGCAGCTTACAAACAGTACACAGTCTCAGGTAGCTGGCCTGGGTAGTCACCAGGTGATTGAATGTCTCTTTGAAGTCTGCTTTCTTTGACTGTAAGCCATAATCATCAACATAACAGAAATAAAACTTGAATTAGATCACTCTGTGTGTAATGACTCTATATAATATAAATTAAAAGAGAAAGGAAGCGCACATAGAGTAGTATTGCTATTATACAGGTCCCTCAGACCCCAAATGGTTAAACTCACCTGATGTAGTTGTGAGTGTCACAACTACAATAAAAGCACACAGGAGGTCGCTGGAGGCTCCCAGCTGAGAACTGAAGAATCCAGAAAAGAGTGAAAAAGAGCTGGATCATGCTGCTGACCACAAAGATAAACACAGAGTAAATCACACACTCTGTTTATTTTGCCTACACGTGTTTCATGGCTCATAGCCACTTCGGAACATTAACTCTAGAGGGAACTGAATGATTGAATAATGAACATCAACCCTATAAGTAACCTGAAGACCGAACAATGTCGACAACAGATGATCCGCGTAAGTCGGGCTATTGCTTCCTGTCGAGATGTACGGTACTCAGTGGGGAAAGGTTAGCCACTGGCATTGGATTGTGGTTTAGCAGGTTCATGATAACCCCTTTAAAAAACCAGTGTGTTGTTAAAAGGGTTATCCAGGATTTATCCCCTCAAAATGTGCTTATAATCTAACAGGCAGATAGCTGCTATGTCCCTGCTTGTTGTGCCCGACTTCGGTCACCACCGACACAAATCGGCCACAGACCGCTCCTGTCGGCAATTTTTCATCTTCTCCTCTCTGTTGACGGGTGTTAGAGCCAACGTCATGCTGATTGACAGCTGGCTCCCCCAATCAGGTAGTGCGGAGAAGCCTGTAAATCATCATGAGGTCGCTGCCCTACCCCTTCCAGAGAGCATAGCAGAAAAGCCGCTTCTGCTCTGTTTACCCCATACATACTGTTGGCAATTTTTCAGCTTCTCCTCTCTGTTGATGGGTGTCAGAGCCAACGTCATGCTGATTGACAGCTGGCTCCCCCAATCAGGTAGTGCGGAGAAGCCTGTAAATCATCATGAGGTCTGCTGCCCACCCCTTCCAGAGAGCATAGCAGAAAAGCCGCTTCTGCTCTGTTTACCCATACATACTGTTGGCAATTTTTCAGCTTCTCCTCTCTGTTGACGGGTGTCAGAGCCAACGTCATGCTGATTGACAGCTGGCTCCCCCAATCAGGTAGTGCGGAGAAGCCTGTAAATCATCATGAGGTCTGCTGCCCTACCCCTTCCAAGAGCATAGCAGAAAAGCCGCTTCTGCTCTGTTTACCCCATACATACTGTTGGCAATTTTTCAGTCTCTCTTCCTGTTGACGGTGTCAGACCAACGTCGTGCTGATTGACAGCTGGCTCCCCCAAATCAAGTAGTGCGGAGAGAGCCTGTAAATCTTATGAGGTCGCTGCCCCACCCCTTCCACAGAGCATTACGGAAAAGCCGCTTTTGCTACTTTTTACCCCACTGCTGTCCCTGTAGGACGTCTGCGACTGCTCTGTGCGGTGTGAATGGTGCTGGAATAAAAGGCAGGTAGGTGGCAGCTATCTGCCTTTCGGCAATTTTTCAGCTTCTCCTATCTGTTGACGGCGTCAGAGCCAACGTCATGCTGATTGACAGCTGGCTCCCCCAATCAGGTAGTGCGGAGGACCTTTCAATCATCATGAGGTCGGCTGCCCCACCCCTTCCACAGAGCATAGCGAAAATCCTGGATAACCCCTTTAAACTGCATCGAATTGATAAGAGGGACTGTGACTGAAGCCGGGGAGATGTCGACATTTCGCTGACCACAAGACTATGTCTAAATTAACTTTAGTTTGTTGACTACTGTACTATATTTCATACACCTTGTGCAGCTCTTATTAACTTACTTTTTTTTGTAATAACTCGTACTATTCCCCTATCATAACTCATCAACTCTACTTTATTTGCGTGAAATAAATTTCTGTTGCGAGTCACCACTGAGTTGCCTTACTGCGTCGTTGCATTCCCGTAACCTGTTTTTCACATACACATGATTTTATCTATAATCCTATGTGTGACATAACAATATATACACTCATTATCTATTTCATATCAGATAATTCAGTGGCACAGAAGCATTAACCTGGAGGAATCCGCTAACTCTGATTGTGTCTGCTTTTCTATGTGTGTATTCTTGTTTTTGCTCAATACTTCCAGGTGGTTAGAGAGGTTTAATGCATCAGCTCTACACGACACAAAGCAGAAAGTCAATAATTCCCAGATGTAGCTCAGACCTTTGAGTTTTCTACATTTGTGAGTACATTTTCATTTCTAAGAAATAAAAGTTTTAGGGCAAGAATACAGTCCCTCTGACCTATACTGCGGTAGTGCACTCCCTCTGCCCAATTCATTGCTAATAAAAACCACTACCATAGTAACATGATTTCAGAATGTTGTGGACACTAATTTGTAATGTTGAGGAACCTGGAAGGGACAGTGTTTTTCTGCATCCGCGCTGATCAAAATCAAATGGTCAAAATCATGGCTTTATCCCAACGCGTTTTGGAGCTACACCTTGCTCCTTCCTCAGGGAGCCAACATATTGCAGTACATAGTGAATGGTATACGATACATAGACGACATTAACAGAGCACATGATCATGACGTCTATGCTGGAGGTAATGTTCTGATGTCACCCAGCATAGATGTCATGATCATGTGCTCTGTTAATGTCGTCTATATATTGTATACCATTCACTATGTTCTGCAATATGTTGGTTTCCCTGATGAAGGAGCAAGGTGTAGCTCTGAAACGCGTTGGCATAAAGCCATTATTTTGACCATTATCTCTGACGAATTGTGTTCCTTCCACTGTATGAGTAGTGCGGATCCAGAAAAACATTGTCCCTTCCAGGTTCATCGCTTGTTTTCACTGCATGATAGTGGGGTGTTGATCCAGTAGCAGCCATACCATGCTTATACACTGGTTGTGAGTCACACAACCATACCAGGTGAGCAGCTTCTTTTTTGTCCTATTGGAGTTGTCTCAAGAATAAGACTCTACTGCGCTCGTCTTCCTTCCCACAGTTTCTGCATTTTTGTAATGTTAGCAAACCTTCTTTTGGGAGACAGCAATTCAAATCACATGGAACTCACTCGGACCTGTTTATAGTTAACAAGCGGCAACACAGGGGTCAGTATTGGGCCCTCTTTTTTTTTTTTTACATATTTATTAATGACCTTTCAGGGGCATACAGAGTAGAAAGGGTCTGTATTGGGTTCTCTTCATTTAACATATTTATTCATGACTTTGTAGGGGACATACAGAGTAGAATTTCAATATTAGCAGATACAGAGGAGGACAATTTTATAATGCAGGAAGATTTATGTAAGCTAGAAGCTTGGGCTTAGAAATGTTAATTAACATTTAATGGGGATAAATGTAAGGTCATGTAATTGGACAACAGTAATAGAATGTATAATTATGTACTTAATTGTAAAACACTGGGTAAGGCTCCCTTCACATTTGCGTTCGCCTCCGCAGCGTTCTGTGGAGGGGATCCGCAATATGACCGCAGCACCGCAAGCCCCTATCTTTATAATGGGAGCTCACGGTGCTGCACTTAACTGCGCATGACCGTGCGCACCCATTCACTGCCATATGTGATCTGTGTGCAGGCGGACGCCTGCGCACAAATCACCCAGTCTCATCCGCACCAGAAATGCAACATGTCGCGTTCGTGGTGCAGACGAGACTGGGTGATTTGTGCGCAGGCATCCGCCTGCGCACAGATCACATATGGCAGTGAATGGGTGCGCACGGTCATGCGCAGTCAAGCGCAGCACTGTATACTTCCATTATAAAGATAGGGGCTGTGGTCACATTGCGGATCCCCTCCGCAGAACGCTGCGGAAGGGAACGCAAATGTGAAGGTAGCCTTGAATGTTCTCTGAAAAAGACTTGGGTGTATAGGTGGACAACTAACTCAACTTTGTGACCAGTGTCAGGCACCTGCTGTAAAGTAAAGGCAAATAAAATAATGGGATGCATTAAAAGAGGCATAGACGCTCAGGATGAGAAAATAGTTTTACCTCTATACAAGTCACTAGTGCGACCACACTTAGAATACTGTGTACAATTCTGGTCTCCGGTGTATAAGAAAGACATAGCTGAACTAGAGCGGGTCCAGAGAAGAGCGACCAAGGTTATTAGAGGACTGGGGGGTCTGCAATACCAAGACAGGTTATTAGAGGACTGAGGGGCATGCAATACCAAGACAGGTTATTAGAGGACTGAGGGGCATGCAATACCACGACAGGTTATTAGAGGACTGAGGGGTCTGCAATACCAAGACAGGTTATTAGAGGACTGAGGGGTCTGCAATACCAAGACAGGTTATTAGAGGACTGAGGGGTCTGCAATACCAAGACAGGTTATTAGAGGACTGAGGGGTCTGCAATACCAAGACAGGTTATTAGAGGACTGAGGGGTCTGCAATACCAAGACAGGTTATTAGAGGACTGAGGGGTCTGCAATACCAAGACAGGTTATTAGAGGACTGAGGGGTCTGCAATACCAAGACAGGTTATTAGAGGACTGAGGGGTCTACAATACCAAGACAGGTTATTAGAGGACAGAGGGGGCTGCAATACCAAGACAGGTTATTAAACTTGGGGTTGTTCAGTTTGGAAAAACGAAGGCTTAGGGGTGATCTTATAATAATGTATAAATATATGAGAGGACAGTACAGAGACCTTTCTAATGATCTCTTTACTCTTAGGCCTGAGACTGGGACAAGGGGGCATCCTCTACGTCTGGAGGGAAGAAGGTTTAATCATAATCACAGACGCGGATTCTTTACTGTAAGAGCAGTGAGACTATGGAACTCTCTGCCACATGATGTTGTAATGAGTGAGTCACTACTAACATTTAAGAAGGGCCTGGATGCCTTTCTTGAAAACTATAATATTACCAGTTATATATACTAGATTCTTTGATAGGGCGTTGATCCAGGGAACTAATCTCTTTGCCGTACGTGGTCTAAGGAAGGAACTTTTCCCTTTGTATAGAGCTTAGTGTTTGCCACATGGGGTTTTTGCCTTCCTCTGGATGAACATGTTTACACTCAATGCAGGTGGAGTGAGGTTGCCTCCATGTAGTGGGAATGTGTCTGGAATTATCGTACAGTAGCGACATGACTGCCGTTCCCACCTCTAACAGTGCACAGTGCGTGAATGTGAGGAGTCATAAGTCTGCAGTCACATAGGATTTAGAAGGGTCAACCCCATTAAAGGATTATTTGCCAAAAATCAAGTTGTCACCTGTAATTAGAGTGGGGTTTTAGAACCCCAAGAATGTGGCTCTATAGACCCATGTTAATGGGACAGAGGGGTGTCTGCACGACCTCAGCTCCAATCAGGATGAGGCTGCAGATTTCGATTCTTGGGATCACTGGAAGTGGTTTTTGGTGAAAAACCCTATAATATATTCCCAGTTCTACTATTTTTGTTCCAATTTAACAGCATTACATTTTATCTGTCACTTTTTGCCGAGGTCACATAGTGCAGGTATTTGTTCACTACGTGGTGCACATTGTATAGAAGTGATATTTGCTAATGTAGCAGTTAGAGTTGAGCGAATAAATTTGGGTGGACTTGGATCCTACACGAATTTTACAAAAATCCTCATTTGCCCAAATGCGTATTGTTTGTAATTCGCTTCCATGTGGATCCCATGGCCGCCATTTTTCTGAACCATAAAAGACCATCAAAGTGTTAAAGAATAATACATCAAGGCCCTCACCACATCCCTCCGCCTCCAGCTTAGAAACATCTCACGGATCCGCTCCTTCCTCACCCACGACTCCGCTAAAACACTCATTCATGCTCTTATCATCTCCCGCCTTGACTACTGCAACCTCCTTCTCAATGGCGTCCCGTCTAACTCCCTCACACCTCTCCAGTCTATCCTCAATTCCGCTGCCTGACTAATCTACCTGTCCTCCCGCTACTCCCCTGTCTCCCCCCTCTGCCAAGCCCTTCACTGGCCCCCTGTCTCCAAGAGATCCCAATTCAAAACACTAACCATGGCGTACAAAGCCATACACAACCTGGCCCCACCATACATCTCCGACCTGGTCTCCCGATACCTACCCTCACGCAACCTCCGCTCCTCCCAAGAACTCCTCCTCTGCTCCCCCCTCATCACCTCTTCGCACAACCGAGTCCAAGACTTCTCCCGGGCATCTGCCTTACTCTGGAACTCCCTGCCCCAACACGTCAGACACTCTCCTACCCTGAGTAGCTTCAAGTGTCACCTGAAGACTCACCTATTCTGTCAAGCCTACAACCTGCCATGAGACCCAGGCGACCGCCACATACCTGACATTCCCCCATCCTACTGTATACTAACCCGCCCCTCGTAGACTGTGAGCCCTCGTGGACAGGGTCCCTGCCCCTCCTCTACCTGTACGTCCTGATCACCTAAATTTAGTGTACTTGTTCTTGTCTCCCTTATCCTCATGTAAAGCGCCATGGAACCTAATGGCGCTATATAAATAAATAATAATAATAATAATAATAAAAAATAACTTATACTCACCACTCCGATCCCTCCATTACACACTGACCCCCGTCTGACCCTCGATGCATCTATGGATCAACATTAGCAACTCTGAAATCTCAGGCTGAAAATGCCATAGGTGTGACTAGGACCAATTGGGTGACAGTGAGGAGTGGAGGGGATGGAGAGGTCAATGGAGGGTAAGTAAACAGATTATTCTTATTTTTGTTAACATATCTTTATTATACTGTGGGGTTTCGAGAGATTAAAAAGCAAAATAATGGACATTAAATTTGCAGAGATGTACTGCTCCACGAATCAAATTTCCTGGCGAAAGTGAGTAACCATGCAAGCTCAAAAGTTGATAGGAATATTAAAGGTTGTCCATTATTAGGACAACCCCTTCTGATTTCATATGTCTCCCCTAGGTAAAATACAAAAGCCTATACTCACCCCCCATGATGGCGCCATCCAAATGATGTCAGTAATAGTGTTCAGGGAGCTCACTTATTGTGACGTCACCTGAGTCCCTTGGCAATCACCACCGTGGTCCACCGGCTTCTCTCTCCCCGCCTTTGTAGAAATGAGTCAATCAATTGAAAATGAACACCACGGCTGCCACTCACTTCCTGTGTAGGTAAGAGAAAAGCTGTGGTGATTGGTCACCGGGCTCTCATGACGTCACAATGACTGAGTCAATGAGTGATCTTGATTACTGACACCTCTGGAACAACACCAGCACGCAGGTGAGTATAGGCTTTTTTTTATTTTACCAAGGGGAGACAAGTGGAATCAGAAGGGGTTATCCTAGTAGTGGACAATCCCTTTAAGGCACAATATGGAACTATTTTTGGAAGGCACCATATAGAAATGACTCTTACTACCCGCCCTTCAAAAAACATTGGCGTTGGGTCTCCGGTTAGTGTTTAATAATTAAAATTAACACAATTATACGACTGACAGTGGGAATAAGATCCGGTTTTATTCATTTTAAATCATTGCATTCATTTAAAAAAAAAAACAGTGCAAGCAAATATAAGAAATTTGTACTACATATTATCAGATAAATAGTTTTGGGCAACTACTTGTTTACCTGCTGCCTCCTGAAGTGATAATTCAATCAAAAGTACAGTAAAATAGTTTAGTTCAAGACAAGATGCAGTCCCATTTCACTGAGGGATCACATTACAACTTGGATTTTAAAGCTTGTGTAGAGATGGGCAGAGATGAACCATGTGAGGAAAAAGCATATATGGTACTGCTTCTTAGTAAGTGAGCAGCAACTAACAGAATATTTTATAAAAGGGAGAAATGCAAAATCCTACATCTGGGCAAGAAAAATTAATAAAAAAATCATATACAGAATGGGAAGAATAGGGCTAAGAAACAGCACGTATGAAAAAGCCTTGTGTACTAATAGATCACAGACTTAACAGGAGTCAGCAGTGCGATGCAGCAGGAAAAAAGACAAACACAATTCTGGGATGTATTAACAGAAGCAACAGTCTAGATAACGTGAAGTCATTATCCCACTCTACTCCTCTTTGGTCAGGCCTCATCTGGATACTTTGTCCAGTTCTGGGGAACACATTATAAAAAAGACATCAACAAACAGGAGCAAGTTCAGAGAAGAGTGACCAGAATGGTGACCGGTCGGCAAACCATGTCCTACGAGGAACGGTTACAGGATTTGGGAATTTTTAGATGGCAAAAGAGAAGACTGAAGGGAGACCTAAAAGCTGTCTACAAATATCTCAAAGGCTGTCACACTGTAGAGGGATCAGGAAAGATTTGAAGCAATGGGGTGAAACTGAATGGGAGGAGACACAGGTTAGATATCACAAAAAAAAATTTAAGAGTGAGGGTGATCAACGAGTGGAACAGGCGGCCACAAGAGGTGGTGAGTTCTTCAATCGAGTCTTCGCACAGAGGCTGGACAGGCATCTGTCTGGGATGATGTAGTGAATCGTCTTTGAGCAGGGGGGTGGATCAGATCTTCCAGAAGGTCCCTTTCATCTCTCACATTCTATGATTCAATTCAATTCAATTTAATTCAAATGAGCTTTATTGGCAGGACTAAGTACATATTAGCACTGCCAAAGCAAATGGTAAAAATAGGGGGACGGGGGTAGGGAGTGGGGTGTAGAGAGGCATATAGAGGTCCAGGATATATCAGGATCCTTTTAGAAGGTAGGGGCATGTCCGGGGTGGAGTATAGGAGTCTATGGCATATCAAGATCTTGGATGGGGGGTAGGGGCATGTCCAGGGTGGGGTACAGATGTCCATGACATATCAGGCTCTTAGTTGGGGAAGGGACATGTCCAGAGTGGGGTACAGAAGTCCATGACATATCAAGCTCTTGGATGGGGGATAGGGGCATGTCCAGGGTGGGGTACAGATGTCCATGACATATCAGGCTCTTAGCTGGGGGATAGGGGCATGTCCAGGGTGGGGTGTAGAAGTCCATGACATATCAGGCTCTTAGCTGGGGAAGGGACATGTCCAGAGTGGGGTACAGAAGTCCATGACATATCAAGCTCTTGGATGGGGGATAGGGACATGTCCAGGGTGGGGTACAGAAGTCCATGACATATCAGGCTCTTAGCTGGGGAAGGGACATGTCCAGGGTGGGTGTAGAAGTCCATGACATATCAGGCTCTTAGCTGGGGAAGGGACATGTCCAGGGTGGGGTACAGAAGTCCATGACATATCAGGCTCTTGGATGGGGGATAGGGGCATGTCCAGGGTGGGGTGTAGAAGTCCATGACATATCAGGCTCTTAGTTGGGGAAGGGACATGTCCAGGGTGGGGTATAGAAGTCCATGACATATCAGGCTGTTAGTTGGGGAAGGGACATGTCCAGGGTGGGGTATAGAAGTCCATGACATATCAGGCTGTTAGTTGGGGTAGGGACATGTCCAGGGTGGGGTACAGAAGTCTATGACATATCAGGCTCTTAGTTGGGGAGGGACATGTCCAGGGTGGGGTGTAGAAGTCTATAGATTCTATGATCTCACATCTACGCTGTATATATTGTTCCCCATACTGTGTCTGAACATGCTCTACAGTGACACTGGAGACAGGACTCCGTCATGTTTGCATGTACTGTGTATAGGAGACATCATAGCAGCAAGTCAAAACCCACTAGCTCAGAGACAACAGAAAATAAGAGGCAGAGCCTGCCAAAGGAAAAACTGATGAAAAATGGAAAGTACAAGTCAAATACCAGCCAGAACTAATTCTATTTTACAGGTACACATATATGACTAGCACACAGTGTTTACCTGCCTGCTTTTAGACTATTTATAAGATGTATTCTTCTCAGCAAAAAAGGAAGACTAATTATGAATTCATCTTTACTGTGAGCCCTGATGATGATATTACTGTCATGCACTCTAATAACAGGTATTGAATGCATTATTCCGTCTACATATTGTTGCGAAGGGGAAAAAAAAAAGAAGAGAGAAATATACACAGCCCAACACAGCCCAACACAGCCCAACACAGCCCAACACAGCCCGTAAGAGCTGGAGCTTTATTTTTCCCTTTGCAAAGTGGTTCCACCAAGCGATGATCTGCACCACACAATAGGGATAATTAGAGCAGCTGTGTGTGCTGGCGGCTGCCTTTACAAGACAAATTGCTACGTTTAATGTGTAATATTAATATGAAAAGAAGGAGAAAAATGCAATGTGCTGTAAAGCTTCAATGTAGCTGCTAAGAATTAGACTAAACCAGAACAATAACCCCCATCACTAATCTCACATTAGAAGGAATCTTTAAAGGCACACTGAACGCTTCATCTCTTACATTTATTCTGCCTGTAACAATATATATATACTAGCTGTGAGCCCGATGCAAATGCATCGGGTGTCTAGAATATTTTTAAATTTTTTTTAAGATTTTCGCGGCCGCACTTGCCGCAAGTGCAAAACCGCACTTGCCGCACCTGCCGCAAGTACGCCTATACTTTCTATGGAGATTACCGCAACCGCGCCGCAAGTGTAACCGCATCTGCCGCGTTCGCCGCATAACCGTTACACTTGCGGCGCGGTTGCGGTAATCCCCATAGAAAGTATAGGGGGACTTGCGGCAGGTGCGGCGGCTCAGGCAGCGACTCGCAATGGTCTCGCGGCCATTGCTCGCGCTACATGAGCGGTAAATCGCTAACTTTGTGGCCGAGCCTCTGGTTCGATTTTCGGCCAGCGACTCACAGAGTGACAAAGCCACGGTCTTTTCGGGGTCCGACACGGAAGTGCCTACGGCAATTATATAGTAGATACATACAGGGGCATCTCAATGAATTAGAATATCATCAAAAAATTAATTCATTTCAGTAACTCAATACATAAAGTGAAACACATATATTATATAGAGTCATTACACACAGAGGGATCTATTTCATGTGTTAAGTTCTGTTAATGTTGATGATTATGGCTTACAGCCAATGAAAACCCAGAGGTTTCAGGTCTCAGAAAACTAAATTATTTGGCAGGCTGTGGCATGGGACCCTGGGGACCGTGGCATGGGACGCTGGAGGTCATGGTATGGGACTCTGGGGCTCATGACTTGAGACACTGGGGGCCATGGTATGGGCCGTGGGGGCCGTGGTATTGGACATGAGGGCCGTGCTATTGGACATGGGGGCCATGGTATGGGGCACTGGGGGCCATGGTATGGGGTGCTGGAGGCCATGGCATGGGACACTGGGGGCTGTGGCATAGGACGTTGGAGGTTGTGGCTTGGGACACTGGGAGCCGTGTAATGGGACGCTGGGGTCGTGGCACATGATGCAGGAGGTTGTGGCATGGCACGCTGAGGGCAGTGACATGGGATGCTGGGGTTGTGGCATAGGACGCAGGATGTTGTGTCTTGGGATGCTGGGGGCTGTGGCATGGCACGCTGGGGGCCGTGACATGGGATGCTGGAGGCCTTGGTATGGCACACTGGTGGCCATGAAATGGGATGCTGGGCGCTGTGGTATGGCATGCTGGGGGCCGTGACATGGGATGCTGGGGGCTGTGGTATGGCACGCTGGGGGCCGTGACATGGGATACTGGGGGCTGTGGTATGGCATGCTGGGGGCCGTGACATGGGATGCTGGGGGCTGTGGTATGGCACACTGGGGGCCGTGACATGGGATGCCGGGGGCCGTGGTATGGCAAATGAAAACCCAAAGGTCATTATCTCTAAACATTAAAGAGGATGAAGAAGGCATCTGCTGAAACACATACATTTAGGGGGTTGAATTTTTTTTCTATACGTGTAAGATTTTTGGAGACATTACTGTTCCTTCAACGTTCACTGGAAACACTTTTCTTGCATGGATATAGCTGTGCTTAGCCTGGGCTACATCCATGCTGAAGTGTCCTAAACGGCCGTCAAAGTGGTGAGCTGAAATAATTTTTTCTTTATTAATTTTAGGGAGAATAAAGGGTTAAAAACCGCACTGCCATATTCCACGAGACATCAAAGGGTCAATATAATATTAATTTATTAATCAATGCATTTAAGGCTTCCTTGAAACATGGCAATATGATATTGATTGTCCTGAGGAAGGGGCTAGGGAGACCTGAAACACGTTGACTAATAAATCAATATTATATCACACTTTGATGTCTTGTGGAATACGGCAGCGCGGTTTTTAACCCCTCATCCTCCCTTCTTTAATTTTCTGAGATAATAACCTTTGGGTTTTCATTGGCTGTAAGCCATAATCATCAACATCTACAAAAATAAACTCTTGAAATAGATCACTCTCTGTGTAATGAGTCTATATAATATATGTGTTTCACTTTTTGTATTGACTTAGGCACCCCCTAGAGACATGTTGACCACAGCTAATATTAATATTTAATGTGATAATAAACATTTAACACTTTGCTTATCCCTGTGGCCAGGGTCCTGTAACCATTAACATTAGGTCTATGGGCAGGGCACCTCCATAGACCTAATATTAATGGTTACAAGACCTCGGACAGCGGCAGATACAGTACGTACATTATTACAGTATCTGCTCTACTGTAAGGGGAACTGCGGCTTCATTCATAAATTAGTACAAAGCTTACTGTAAATGACTTATTAACCCCTAACATGCTGAGTGGAGTGGACAGCATGTCTCTAGGGAGGGTGGACACCCCTGTGTCGTCCACCAGCCTCTTTCTCTCGCCAGATACGGGGATCGCACGGGGAGCCACGTCTCATTCAATACCCCAAGGGCTCCTTTCTTCCTCTACACCTATCGATCTTTCCCTCCCGGGGTGAGCATGGTCGTGTTCAAGCCCGCGGGAGTTGGCATCACACTGCCCCTACACTCCCGACTTCCACTCCACTCCTCTCTGATCGTCTCTCCTTCTCTAGTCTAAATCTACACCTTTCCTCCTGGCTACGCTTGGGTCCTCCCTCTGGCAAAACAAAGTATTCACTGATCTCAGGGAGACCAGTTCAAGAAAACACTGCGGGCAGCCGGCTAAAGCGCTCAACACAGTGAATTCCTAGGCCCATTGCCCCCTGGGAGTTTTGAGTACCTTAGTGACTATATGCAGGTATGTGCTGTTAGTCTTTGGCGCTGTCATTAAGTCCCTCTCATTCACAACTGTCAACTGGTAACTGTCACTTTTTCCCCATTATGTAGATAGGGGCAAAATTGTTTGGTGAATTGGAATGCGCGGGGTTAAAATGTCGCCTCACAACATAGCCTGTGATGCTCCCGGGGTCCAGACGTGTGACTGTGCAAAATTTAGTCTCTATAGCTGACATCTGTCGATTTTCCTCCCACACGTTTCCTTTCCCTTTTTCCCCATTATGTAGATAGGGCCAAAATTGTTTGGTGAACTGGAACGCGCGGCGTTAAAATTTCGCCTCACAACATAGACTATGACGCTCTCAGGGTCCAGACGTGTGACTGTGCAAAATTTTGTCTCTATAGCTGACAGCTGTCGATTTTCCTCCAATATTTTTCCATTCACTTTTTCCCCATTATGTAGATAGGGCCAAAATTGTTTGGTGAACTGGAACGCGCAGGGTTAAAATTTCGCCTCACAACATAGCCTATGACGCTCCTGTGGTCGAGACGTGTGACTGTGCAAAATTTTGCGGCTGTAGCTGCGACGGTGTAGATGCCAATCCCGGATATACACACACACACACACACATTCAGCTTTATATATTAGATATATATCTACTCTATAATTGCCGTAGGCATTTTCGTGTCGGCCCCCGAAATCGCCGTGGCTATGTCACGCTGTGACGTCACCACGCGCGAGCAATGGCCGCGAAGCGGCCATTGCGAGTCGCTGGCCGAAAATAGAACCAGAGGCCCGGCCACAAAGTTAGCGATTTACCGCTGAGGTAGCGCGAGCAATGGCCGCGAGGCCATTGCGAGTCGCTACCACAGCCACCGCACCTGCCGCAAGTCTCTCTATACTTAGCCTGCGCGAGCAATGGCCGCGAGGCCATTGCGAGTCGCTGGCTTTGAGAGTTTGCACAGAATAGCCTCCAGCTACTCGCAAAGCCTCACTCAATGGCTTTGCGAGTCTGCTTCACTTGCAATGTCCGGGACACTCTCTCTCTCCCAGCCCCCCACCGGGTCCTCCTGTGTCATGCCCGCGCTCCCCCGGTCCTCCTGTGTCATGCCCGCGCTCCCCCCGGTCCTCCTGTGTCCTGCCCGCGCTCCCCCGGTCCTCCTGTGTCCTGCCCGCGCTCCCCCGGTCCTCCTGTGTCCTGCCCGCGCTCCCCCGGTCCTCCTGTGTCCTGCCCGCGCTCCCCCCGGTCCTCCTGTGTCATGCCCGCGCTCCCCCCGGTCCTCCTGTGTCATGCCCGCGCTCCCCCGGTCCTCCTGTGTCCTGCCCGCGCTCCCCCCGGTCCTCCTGTGTCATGCCCGCGCTCCCCCCGGTCCTCCTGTGTCATGCCCGCGCTCCCCCCGGTCCTCCTGTGTCATGCCCGCGCTCCCCCCGGTCCTCCTGCCCTCTCTGCTTCTCGCGGGGCCCCCCTTGCTCCCGCTGCCCAGGGCTGCACCATCCATCCGTCCATGCCAGGGGGAGCGGCTGTGCAGAAGGAGCCGCCGCTTCCTGCCTGCCGCGCTGTGCCGGGAGCGGCAAGTTTAAGAGCTGTGTGCATGATGTATGTGTGTGATGTGTGCATGATGTATGTGTGTGATGTGTGCATGATGTATGTGTGTGATGTGTGCATGATGTATGTGTGTGATGTGTGCATGATGTATGTGTGTGATGTGTGCATGATGTATGTGTGTGATGTGTGCATGATGTATGTGTGTCCTGTGTGCATGATGCATGTGTGTGCTGTGTGCATGATGCATGTGTGTCCTGTCTGCATGATGTATGTGTGTCCTGTGTGCATGATGTATGTGTGTCGTGTGTGCATGATGTATGTGTGTCCTGTGTGCATGATGCATGTGTGTCCTGTGTGCATGATGTATGCGTGTCCTGTGTGCATGGATGTATGTGTGTCCTGTGTGCATGATGCATGTGTGTGCTGTGTGCCATGATGCATGTGTGTCCTGTGTGCATGATGCATGTGTGTGCTGTGTCCATGATGCATGTGTGTGCTGTGTCCATGATGCATGTGTGTGCTGTGTCCATGATGCATGTGTGTCTGTGTGCATGATGCATGTGTGCTGTGTGCATGATGCATGTGTGTCCTGTGTGCATGGTGCATGTGTGTCCTGTGTGCATGGTGCATGTGTGTCCTGTGTGCATGGTGCATGTGTGTCCTGTGTGCATGGTGTATGTGTGTGCTGTGTGCATGATGCATGTGTGTGCTGTGTGCATGATGCATGTGTGTGCTGTGTCCATGATGCATGTGTGTGCTGTGTCCATGATGCATGTGTGTGATGTGTCCATGATGCATGTGTGTGCTGTGTGCATGATGCATGTGTGTGCTGTGTGCATGATGCATGTGTGTGCTGTGTCCATGATGCATGTGTGTGCTGTGTCCAATGATTGCTATGTGTGTGTGCTGTGTGCATGATGCATGTGTGTGCTGTGTGCATGATGCATGTGTGTCCTGTGTGGCATGATGCATGTGTGTCCTGTGTGCATGATGCATGTGTGTCCTGTGTGCATGATGCATGTGTGTCCTGTGTGCATCATGCATGTGTGTCCTGTGTGCATGATGCATGTGTGTCCTGTGTGCATGATGCATGTGTGTCCTGTGTGCATGATGCATGTGTGTCCTGTGTGCATGATGCATGTGTGTCCTGTGTGCATGATACATGTGCTTGAAGGTATGCTGTGTGCATGATGCATGTGCGTCCAGGTGTGCTATGTACATGATGCATGTGTGTGCAAGTGTGCTCGCTCCATCCTGCCCCCCCCATCCTGCTCCTCCGGCTCCATCCTTCCTCGCTCACTCCATCCTGCCCTGCTCACTCCATCCTGCCCCCCCGCCACCATCCTGCTCCTCCGGCTCTATCCTGCCCTGCTCACTCCATCCTGCCCCGCTCCCCACTATCTAACCCTACCCCCCTGCCACCATCCTTCTCCGCCTACATCCTGCCGCTCCCTCCATCCTGCCCCCCCCTCCGCCTCCATCCTGCCCCGCCCCCCGGCTCCATCCTGCACACCTGCCATCCTGCCCCCCGACACAATCCCGCCACTCCCCCCCCCGGCACCATCGTCACATAGTGACAAAGCCACGGCGATTTCGGGGTCCGACACGATTTTGCCTACGGCAATTATAGAGTAAAATATATATATATATATATATATATATACAGGACAGGGGTTATGGCACTCTGCAGTATATCTACTCTATAATTGCCGTAGGCATTTTCGTGTCGGACCCCGAAAACGCCGTGGCTTTGTCACTAAGTGACGTCACCACGAGCGAGCAATGGCCGCGAGGCGGCCATTGCGAGTCGCTGGCCGAAAATAGAACCAGAGGCTCGGCCACAAACTTAGCGATTTACCACTGAGGTAGCGCGAGCAATGGCCGCGAGGCCATTGCGAGTCGCTACCTCAGCCGCCGCACCTGCCGCAACTCCCCCTATACTTTCTATATGCTCTTAATACTGTTATTAATGCTCATAATACTGCTAATAATGCTATTAATACTGCTATTACTGCTAATAATAATGCTATTGCTAATATTATTGCTATTGATGATGCGATTATTTATTTAAAAATCTTTAAAAAAACAATAAACATATTCTAGACACCCGATGCATTTGCATCGGGCTCACAGCTAGTATACATATATATATATATATATATAGATAGATACAGGGACATCTGGCCCCACTGTACCCATACGATTGTTTTGTCAATTTGTCTTCGTTTTTCGACCACTTGTCTTTGTCTACCCCTAACTTGTACAGCGCTATGTATCCTAATAGCGCTATATAAATACCTAATAATAATAATAATAATAATCTCTATGAAGTAGAATATATCCAAAGAGTTAATTCATTTCAGTAATTCAATACATAAAGTGAAACCCATATATTATATAGAGTCATTACATACAGAGGGATCTATTTCAAGTGTTCATTTCTGTTAATGTTGATGATTCTAGCTTACAGCCAATGACAACCCAGAGGTTTCAGAAAACTAAAGTATCTGGCAGGCTGTGGCATGGGACCCTGGGGGTCATGGTATGGGACTCTGGAGCTCATGACTTGGGACGCCGAGGGCCGTGGTACCCGTGGCATGAGACACTGGGGCTGTGGCATGGGACGTGAGGGCCGTGCTATTGGACATGGGGGCTGTGGTATGGGGCACTGGGGGCCATAGTATGGGGTGCTGGAGGTTGTGGCATGGGGCGCTGGGAGCCGTGTAATGGGACGCTGGGGTCGTGGCATAGGACGCAGGAGGTTGTGGCTTTGGATGCTGGGGGCCATGGCATGGCACACTGGGGGCCGTGGCATGGGATGCAGGGGGCCGTGATATGGCAAATGAAAACCCAAAGGTCATTATCTCAAAACATTAAAGAGGATGAAGAAGACGTCTGCTGAAACACGTACTTTTAGGGGGTTGAATCTTTTTTCTATACATGTAACATTTTTGGAGACATTACTGTTCCTTCAACGTTCGCTGGAAACACTTTTCTTGCATGGATATAGCTGTGCTTAGCCTGGGCTACATCCACGCTGAAGCATCCTAAATGGCCGTCGAAGTGGTGAGCTGAAATAATTTTTTCTTTATTCATTTTAGGGAGGATAAAGGGTTAAAAACCACACTGCCGTATTCCACGAGACATCAAAGGGTGAACATAATATTCATTTATTAATCAATGCGTTTAAGGCTTCCTTGAAACATGGCAATATGATATTGATTGTCTTGAGGAAGGGGCCAGGGAGACCTGAAACATGTTGACTAATAAATCAATATTATATCACACTTTGATGTTTTGTGGAATACGGCAGGGCAGTTTTTAACCCCCTCATCCTCCCTACTTTAATTTTCTGAGACAATAACCTTTGGGTTTTCATTGGCTGTAAGCCATAATCATCAACATCTACATAAATAAACTCTTGAAATAGATCACTCTTTGTGTAATGACTCTATATATGTGTTTCACTTTTTGTATTGACTTAGGCTGGGGTCACATTTGGGCAGGCAATTGCGTTCACCGCATCCAGATCCGGATGCGGTGAACGCAATTGCCTTCACACACATTTTGTTTTCAAAATGTGTGCTGTGAACCGCAATGCGGGAACTGGATTGCTCCGAATGTGTAATACCATATACTTTGCTCATCCCTGCTACCACAGGGGTAAGCAAAGTGTTAAATGTTTATTAACACATTAAATATTAATATTAGCTGTGGTCAAAATATCTCTAGGGGGTTCCCACCCTCCCTAGAGACATGCTGCCCACTCCACTCAGCATGTTACGTACTGTATCTGCCGCTGTCCGAGGTCCTGTAACCATTAACATTAGGTCTATGGGCAGAGCACCTCCATAGACCTAATGTTAATGGTTACAGGACCCTGGACAGCGGCTGATACTATACGTACATTACGTACAGTATCTGCTCTACTGTCAGGCGAACCGTGGCTTCATTCATAAACTAGTACAAAGCCGACAATAGCCGGCTTACTGTAAATGGCTTATTAACCCCTAACATGCTGAGTGGAGTGGACAGCATGTCTCTAGGGAGGGTGAGCACCCCTGTGCCGGGTCCCTGTGTCATCCACCAGCCTCTTTCTCTCGCCAGATACGGGGATTGCACGGGATCCACGTCTCATTCCATACCCAAAGGGCTCCTTTCTTCCTCTACACCTATCGGTCTTTCCCTCCTGGGGTGAGCGTAGTCGTGTTCAAGCCCGCGGGAGTTGGCATCACACCGCCCCTACACTCCCGACTTCCACTCCTCTCTGATGGTCTCTCCTTCTCTAGTCTAAATCTACACTTTTCCTCCTGGCTACGCTTGGGTCCTCCCTTTGGGTCCACCCACTGTCCCAGGGTCCTAAGTGTTTTGTGTGTGTGAAGCTCAACTGCGCCATCCCAGTACATGAAGACCAGAGGCACAATCTCCCTCTAATGGAGGAGTGCAGCACCTCTGATGGCGGCCTACCCGGTGGGGGGCCAGATATGTGTCCCTACTATGTACTGTGTGATGGATGTGTCTGACCGTACAAGGACATAGTTTGATCACACCATATCTCCTGTGCTGAGATAATCTTATATATGTGTCCCTGCTATGCACTGTGTAATGGATGTGTCTGACCATACAGAGACATGGTCTGATCATACCACATCTCCTCGACTGTGATAATCTTATACATGTGTCCCTACTATGTACTGTGTAGTCGATGTGTCTGACCGTACAGGGACATGGTCTGATCATACCACATCTCCTGTGCTGAGATAATCTTATATATGTGTTCCTGCTATGTACTGTGTAATGGATGTGTCTGACTGTACAGAGACATGGTCTGATCATACCACATCTCCTCGACTGTGATAATCTTATACATGTGTCCCTACTATGTACTGTGTAGTCGATGTGTCTGACCGTACAGGGACATGGTCTGATCATACCACATCTCCTGTGCTGAGATAATCTTATATATGTGTTCCTGCTATGTACTGTGTAATGGATGTGTCTGACTGTACAGGGACATGGTCTGATCATACCACATCTCCTGGGCTGGGCAGGATGTGTCAAGCCCCAGGCCCTGGGGTAATCGGGTATCAGGCTCAGAGATTTTCGTGGGGATGTCTCGGGTGGCGGTGCCTGAGCCTGTGGCCTGGGTGACACTTCAATAGAGGGGTCATGCACAGGGGATATGAGTTTGTTGTCTCACGACGCCACCTGTAGTACCTGGTGATGGGTCACCAGCGCCGCCACAGTCCTCCAGAGGGTGATAGTGTTGCGGTAAGGATGGCAAAGCTCCCTACAGGTGGAGCTGGTCCTCCGGGGCAGCGTAGGGGAAAGGGACAGCTTGGAGTGGGACTTGAGGCCAGGGTAAGAAGCAGTAAAGCAGTCTATAGGGAGGCTGGGGACGGAGAGGAATAACGCACACACTCTGAAGAAAGTCTCTTTTACTGATGGTATTTACAGGTAAAGATGTCCAGGGCACTGTTGGGTGACCAGGTGCACAGTGAGTCTCCACAGCAAGTGGGTATAAGGCCTCCTCAGGTTCAATGATGTCTCTGAAGCCCTGTCTGTATGCAACACGACCGGCCTCCTCACTTTCTCTGGTCCTCTCTCTCTCCTCCTGCGCGGTCCACGGGTTACCCTCTCTGATCACTGCTGTGTGTTCCCACACTACGGTGTCTGGCTCCCTCTTTCTGGCTACACAGGGGGACCGGGTGACTGAAGTCTCCACGGTGTGCCGGGGTTTTCTGCAGTCCTAAAGTGTTCCTGCAGGTGTAGATCCCCGAAGTCCGGTAAGTCTTGGGTAAACTTGCACTAGTTCCTCTACTTCCTTGGCTAAGCCAACTCCTAGGCTTGGCTCAGCGTCAGAAGGGCCACTCCGGGTCACTGCTTCGGGCCTAACCGCGGCACCGAGCACCAGGACGTCTTCGCAGCTCTCCTAGCGTCTGCACATTCTAACTAACTCCTCCCCCAGCAGCAGTATTTATAGGGGACCTCACCTAAAGTCAGTGAGTCTAGCTCCCCCTACTGTGTCGGGGTGGACGGTGTTGCATGTGGTAGGTACCTGATGTGGAAACCCAGCTGTGCAGTAGGGAAGGCTGTGGCTACCTGCGTGATCAGGGCGCCACAGATGCAAAAGAGTATACAGACATTACAGCACAGGATCATATATGATTTTTTCTGAGTTATACCCTGTGATGTAATTTTAAGCTCATGGGCCCCCGATGAGAAAGCTCCAACTGGGTCCCCAATTATTGCAAATCTTTAATAGCAATAGTCTTTTTCTATTGGCCAAATGGACTTTTGGGGGTCCCTTAGGCTCTAGAGTCTGGTTGTGATTGCAACCCCTGCACCTTTTGTATTTACCCCACTGCTCTTGGAAGAAGAGGATGAATAAATGAAAATGAAAACCGGAAAATCGCAGGGGGCTTATTGGGTTAATAAGGAGATTTGTGGTGAAGAGAAAGAGTCACCTCTCTGGTCAGTGTCTGGGGGGCTGTGGTTGGTGCTGCTGAAAAAGTTGATCGACAACATACGAAGAAACTAACAGTCTCTATGGATGGACGGCTCATAACGGGTATTGAAAGGGAGGGTGTCTGCTATATTACACCCCTGGGTATAATATTTCCCTACCTGTTTTTAAAAATGCTTTATCTCAAAGAAAGAATTATTAGCGATCCCGTGCAGTTGCCAGCCCTGGAAGCAGTGGGCCTTGGCAGGAGCCGGAGCACATGGCGGGAGGCCTTGGGATGGCCATGGAGATGAGTATGTTGGCATCCCTGTCATTTTAAATATTTAAAAAAAAATTAATTAATTAATAATTCTCCAAACAAGCCCACTAAATGAATTTACTTTGATGAAAAAGTACATTTTGTCATATGGTTTTCTAACAAATGACTGTTGGGCAGTTTGGCTTCTACAGCCGTGTACATCGTAGACTATAAACCGAGTAAACTCTGAAGCCCTCAGTGAGATCGTTCTGAGGGAATCGTGTATAACTCTAACTTGTCTTCTCAACTTTCTTTTAATCTGATTTATGAACTGATCAGGGTTCACCTTTGATTTGGTCATACCTCATTTAAGCTGTACACTGGCAGCCGAGTATCCTACTGAATTCCATAGAATTGGTAAACAAAGATAGAGATGGTCCAACTTCTCGCAATTAGTTTTTGCTGTGAGTTCCCTTAAAGTCTTAAGGCCCCGTCACACCAGTCGACATCGCCGTCGATTACATAGGTGTAGGGCGTTTCATTGATGTGAAACCAGGCGGCTGACCTGGGGCAATGTGCATATATCACCCCATGTAACCGGCCGCCGGCGACCTGACAGGCGATGGGAGCCATAGGCTCCCATTGTACTGCATCGCCGCTGGGGTTTTGAGACACCTCGGCGGCGATGCCGCCTGTCAGATTGCCAGCGCATCGTTGGAGGGGTTGCCCCATGTAAATGGGGGACGGCGACACTGGCGGGGCGCCAAAAATGTGCGTGCTCCCGCCCATCGCCGCCTACATCTCCAGCGCTGTCGACTGGTCTGACGGTACCCTTAGGAGATGGAGTGAAGGTACCAAAGTGTTAAAATGCTCCAGACAGTAATGGCTCTGCCCTTTTCCTCTCTTTATAACCTTGCCTTTTCCAGTGAAAAAAGAAAAGGTCACTACCTTATAGCTCTCTCCTAATCCTCGGGATCGATGGGATCAACAGATACCACCAGATTCAGCCTCCGGAAGTCACACTTATGTCTCTTGGTGCACATTCCTTGTATAGTAGTCTTTAGTCAAATCCAGCCACTTAAGGAAGCGAACTGGATGAAAGGTAGAACTTAATTTATTAGACATGGCTAAAACCACATGGACACGGGAACTGGAGGGAGGATGACAGCAAAACGAACAACGGCCGTTTCACGCTAGACTGTGCTTCAACAGGTTCAACATCAATGTAGCGTGAAACGGCTGTTGTTCATTTGGCTGTCATCCTCCCTCCTGTTCCCATTTCCATGTGGTTTTAGCGGTGTCTATTAAATTGAGTTCCGCCTGTCATCCGGTGAGTCCTGCCGTTTCCTTAAGTAGCTGGACATAATCTAGCCTTCTGATTACCTGATGTAATGAGTTGAGAATTTTTTTTATAGAAAGGTGAACATCAACTTTTTGAAGACCATGAAATCTCTTTTCTTTATCTAGTTTGTATGCACATTATTAAAACGTATCTTTCCTGCACTCTTAACAATAAAAATAAACCAATAATATTTCGTACCGGATAGTGTTACCAGGTGGACAAGACAAAGAAGATGAAGCCTCCTTGCGTAGATCTCAGAAGAGGACCTCGTCAGAAGAAGACCTTCACGCTAAAACTATCCTTCTTCGACACAAAGGAGCGTTGTCACCTAACATACCGGCTTCCAAGTATCTACACTTGATATGAAGAATGAGTCTATAACAACGGGTCCATCGTCTTTCGAGACTAATGGGTTATCCGGTCAACGTGTCTAACAAAAGAGACGGGAGCGGAAAACAAAAACTTCAACCTTCCTTTAAAACAATGTGAACCAAAGCAAAACCGAGGCAATCAATCCTGACGTTACAATATGATACGGTGACATTCTCAGAAGGAGAGGGAGCGGAGTAATATATAGCCCGTCGTGTCTGTCACTCCGTGGGACATTGTTAGTGATACAGAAAGAATGAGAATAAATGAATGTGCTACTCTTATATCTGGGAAGCATAACACTGGGTAGAAGTGACATCCGGCTTGTCACATTCCCATGGGGCAATTAAAAAGACATATTTTTATTTCAGTTACTGTAGCCTCTGCATGGTCTCAAACTTATATATATATATATAGTTATGTATATCAATGTATATATTTAACTCTATGTAACTGTAAAATTATTATTTTATATAAGTGAAATGCATATATTATATAGAGTCGTTACAGAGTGATTTATTTCAAGCGTTTACTTCTGTAAATGTTGATGATTATGGCTTACCACCAATGAAAACCCAAAAATCATTATCTCAGAACATTAAATTAATTAATACAAAACACCTGCAACAGCTACCGTACTAAGCGTTTAAATTGTTCCCTTAGACTGGTTCAGTAGGCAACACAATCATGGGGAAGACTGCTGACTTCACAGATGTCCAGAAGGCAGTCATTGACACACTCCCCAAGGAGGGTAAGCCACAAAAGGTCATTGCTAAAGAAGCAGGCTGCTCACAGAGTTCTGTATCCAAGCATATTAATGGAAAGTTGAGTGGAAGGAAGAAAGCGGTAGAAAAAGGTGGGATAACCGCAGCCTTGAAAGGATTGTTAAGAAAAGGCCATTTAAAATTTGTGGGAGATTCACAAGGAGTGGAAGCTGCTGGGGTCATCAAGAGAAGCCGCACACAGACGTATCCAGGACATGGGCTACAACTGTTACATTCCTTGTGTCACCACTCATGACCAATAGGCAACTCAAGAAATGTCTTACCTGGGCCAAGGAGAAAAACAACTGGACTGTTCTCAGTGGTCCAAGGTGTTGTGTCAGATGAAAGTAAATTTTACATTTATCAACCACTCCTGGTTTTGGCTACAAATACTAAGGTAAAAAACTCACCAAATACTGATTGATTGGTTAGTAGAACCACCGCTGCCGTATTCCTGCTGGGGACGGTGACTTGGGGAAGCGTGGATGGTAAGCCCTTCTTGTATAGGGCTGATGGTCCCCAGGGCAGGTGTAGTGGTGTTGGAAGGGTCTGGTTAGGGATTGTACTGGGTGTAGTGCACTTACTTCAAAGCTGAAGCTCTCCGCGGTGCTGGTTGTCCTGTTATGCAGCGCTAGAAAGGAACAGTCTTAGGCAGGCATGAGCTTACTGGGTACTTTACTTGGTCTTTCAACAGCAGTTTACACAGTTCACACTTAAACACTTCAGTACTGCTCCGGGTTACTAGACTGTGCAGCTCAGGTGGCTCCTCCGCGTTGCTCCCTCTAAGTCCGTTCAGGCCCTTTTAGTATCTCCTCTAGTACCTCTCAGCTTTTGGGTGAATGTTTACCTCTCAGTCAGGGTCATCAGTCCTAGCATGACGATGTGTTCTTAGACCATGATGGAAAGTTAGGCTGCAGGTCATAAAGCACCTGCCCCATGCCGGTGTGTCCTGTGATTAGGGTCCTAAAGTGCCCCCGGTCACTTCTACAGCTCTCTGGCTGTAGCGGTCTAGTTTTGGCTGTGGGATCACCAGGCTCCCTCTGTCAGTCACTGTTTCAGCTCAATGTTCCTCCGGTCAGCTATGGTGTGTGCGGCTGCCAGGCCCTTGTCCTCCCACTCTCCTTCAACTGTGGGGTCTCTGCTTGCATCTTTAGTCTCACTTGCCTCCGGCAATGGAGCAAGCTTTCTCTCCTAGGGTCTGTGCCACTCAGGATTCTACATCCTCCAGGGAACCTTTCCTCCTGGGAAACTCCTGCCTTTAACTTTGTGTTCTTCTTATACTGTTCTCTACTGTACTGACTCTGACTGTGTCTTCCCAGGTTTTCTAGTGTTGGTCTCTCCACCCACTTTGTCAATGCTACTCTACTCTCCACCCTCACTACTCTTAAGACCTGCCACCCCTTGCCCAACCTAGAGTCCTAGGCGTAGGGTCGGTGTGCGCATCTGTGTGTTTTGTCAACCGTCTTGCCTTACCTGGCTGCACTTCCCTTTGTGGCCACCTGGTCGCGTGGGCACCACACTCTCACCTGTCCAGGTTGTGCCGTCCGCACAATCAGGATGAACGAGCACCGCTACCGGGAGCGAGTTTCTTTGGTCGGCGTATCTTCTCTGCCACACTTCTGGGTATAAGTCACGTGGGCCACCTTCCGATCACTTGGACCCACGTCATCTGCTATGTCACTACAGGCCCTGCAGTTGTTTTCGCTGTCTGTAGCCACCAGCAGCTCCAACCACACAACCACAGAGGGTTGTAGGAAAGTGAAGGAGATAAGTGCTGTGGTTAATACCGCTGCGCTGGGGCAGACAGAGGCAGGGTCAAATAACCTTTTTATTAATGAACACAACAACCTCGCTTCAACAGCAGTACGCCGCCTTCATCAGGTGGATTTAGTTAGCCTTGCTTTCTTAAGCTAGTTGTCAGGTCAACTTGCTACTCTACTAACTTGTGCCTGTGTATCCTTGCCCGCTACTTTTGCCAGCCATCACCATCTGGTGTGCCTGCCATTCAATGCCAGCCATAACTATCTCCTGTGCCTGCCAGCCTCTACCAGCCATCACATCTGCTGTGCCTACCTATGCCTGCCAACCACTACCAACCATTACCATTGCCTGTGTCTACTTAGACCTACAGGTCATCTCCAGCCTCTGCTTTACCACACTGCCTGAACTCTGTACTATCTCATGGTATCTGTCTCCATCTGCCCTCTGTATGCGGTCATGCTCCCCTTCCTGTCTTGTGGTGCCAGCTGCTATGGTACCGAGATCCCCTATTGTTGCCCTCTTTTGGGCACCCACCAGTAAAGTCTGTCGTCACTTCATGTGGTGGCAGTGAAGACTCAATGGTCGCATCAGTGGGGCTCCTTCAGGCAAACGATCGGTATCTTAGGACCAGTGGATCTATAGACCCCTGGGCTTGGCTCATTGGGTGTGACAATTATATTTGCTATTTCCACCTCTCCACCCCTAATTGATGTTGATGATGTACCCTTTTGTCACATTATTTTTGGGGGTACAATCATTTCTGTGCAGGATGATTTTATGAGTTTCATTTTTTCTAAACATTCTATGGAAGCAGGGTAGAAAAAGCAATATCTGACTTTCATTTCTTCTTTTTCATAGATGATTTATTTATTATTACTTTTGTCAGATTCAACTTATTTCTGGGACCATTGTGGATTTTTCTTTCATTGCACGAGGGGTACCAACAATTTTGACCATGTGTGTATAACATTACATTGGAAACTTGAAATATATGGATCGACATCTACTAAAATAGTCTAAAATGAAGATGGAAACACAAATGTATGCCTTGCTTTAACTGGTCAGGGTATACAATGATGACAATGACGACACTTAAGGTACCGTCACAAGCGGCAATATTGCTAGGCACTGTGCCTAGCAATATTGCCGCGCGTGACGGTACCTTAAGACTTTTTTGAGTTTTGTTGAGCAACCAAATCAACTGGAAACACTACTGGTGGTGAGCTGAGAAGGGGCAGACATACCATTGGTGCAACCTGTGCAGCTGAACATGGGTCCAGAGGGTAAGGGGGCCACTTCTATCTCCAAAGGTGAAATTGTGCATTATGAATCATAGAAAGGTACAGTTGAATGGGACCTCCTGGGTCACCTGGTCCATCCCTTGCTCAAAGCAGGATTCACTAAATCATCTCAGACAGATGTCTGTCCAGCCTCTGTGTGAAGACTTCATTGAAGGAGAAATCACTATCTCTCGTGGATGCCTGTTCCACTCGTTGATCACCCTCCCTGTCTAAAAGTTTTTGTAATATCTAATCTGTGTCTCCTCTCATTCACTTTCATCCCATTGCTTCTAGTCTTTCCTTGTGCAAATGAGAATAAAGCTGATCCCTCTGCAGTGTGACAGCCCTTGAGATATTTGTAGACAGCTATTAAGTCTCCTCTAAGTCTTATTTTTGCAAGCTAAACATTCCCAAATCCTGTAATTCTCCGTTCCTCATAGGACATGGTTTGCAGACCGGTCACTGTTCTGGTCGCTCTTCTCTGAACTTGCTCCAGATTGTTGATGTGTTTTTTTTACAATGTGGAGCCCAGAACTGGACACAGTATCCGGATGAGGTCTGACCAAAGAGGAGTAGAGGGCGATAATGATAGATATATGAAGAAAGAGGCAGCACTCACCAGTATTGTGCGACAGTGGTCTCTTTAATCCATCATGTTCAAGGATTCGTGACAGGGTGCAGGGAGGTGACCACGGAGGGCGGACGACGCCGTGGAAGCAAGTCTTCTTGCGAAACGGCGTCGTCGTCCGTCCTCCGTGGTCACCTCCCTGCACCCTGTCACGAATCCTTGAACAGGATGGATTAAAGAGACCACTGTCGCACAATACTGGTGAGTGCTGCCTCTTTCTTCATATATCTATCATTACTTGTGCTGTGGATTAGCACCACCAGGGGAAGGACCTGCCTAGAGGGCAAGTTGCCCCGGAGCATGACGGTTGATACTGTCACTTAGTGCCCTGAATCTCTACCACTTGAGAGGGCGATAATGACTTCACGTGATCTAGATTGTTGCTTCTGTTACTACATCCTAGAATTGTGTTTGTCTTTTTTCCTGCTGCATCACACTGCTGACTCCTGTTCTGTCTGTGATCTATTAGTACCCAAGTCTTTTTCACATGTGCGGTTGCTTAGCCCTATTCCTCCCATTCTGTAGATGCTTGTTTCATTTTTCTTTTCCAGATCCTGGACTTTTCATTCTTCCCATGATGAAATTGGACTGCATATGGCAGTGTCCTTGTAGTTCTGTCTGTCTGTGACGGCTCCTGGGTTCAGTCATGGGTCGTTTGGTTCCCCCATACCTGTCTGCTGATATCCAGCCCTCCCTTGGTGCAAACATCGACACAGACGCATAGTAGCATAGTAAACTATCCATCCATGCAACAAATATATTATCTGCATGCCGGCTCTCACACAGGTGGCAGACAGTATTTCATTTGCAGCCCGGGAACGATAATCTAATACTGCTGACTCTCTGGGCTTCGCCTCTGGAATACAATTTTCCCAATCATTTCTATTCTCATCATTACGTATTCAGCTGGGTTTTTCTTGACTCTGAACAGTTTGATTCATCAGTGATTATATTTTCTAAACTAGCGTTAAAGTTTAAGAAGGTAATCCAGAGGAAACTCTCTGCAGGAAAATGGGTTCATAATAGAATTTATATTGGATTCTCTTATGTATCCAGGCAAGTCAACAAGATAATACATTGTATATACATTTAATAAATTAAACTTAAATTCTAAAGGGCATAAAAATAATACATAGGTACTTGGTGACATTATTTTGATCAAAAAATGCACAAGCCAACCCACCACGGCAAGGTGACCCCATTGGGACGGTCCCTACCTAGCGGTATTAAAACCTTTCCATATGTTCTGTGGTGTGTGTATGCCAAGGAATAAGTAGGCCTGGGTCCCAGCAGAGAACACCAGCAATTGGAAGCTATATCACATATAAATAATGCTCATAAGGCAGGCCACACGTCAGATTGCAATGACTGCAACAAAACATACTGAACCAAAAACCGGAACTTGAACTAAAGTGTAATCACGCAGTAGGTGCATGTTCACACAGGCCTTATTATAGCAAAAACAAAGGAAAAAAATGAACAAATAACCCTAAAAATAAATAAAAGTAAAGTGCTATAGTGCATAAAAATAATAATAGGGAACTTGGTGACATTATTTGATAAAAAATGTGCAGATAATCCCACCGTGACAAGGTGACCCCATCGGGACGGTCCCTACTTAGGTAAGGTTTCAATAACGCTAGGTAGGGACCAACCTACAAGGGGTCACCTTGTCGTTGTGGGACAGCTTGCACTTTTTTTATCAAATATGTCACCCAGCACCAATTTATTATTTTTATGAAGTATAGCATTATATTTTACTTAATTTTTAGGGTATTTACTCATTTTAACTTGTTGTTTTTGTATTATAAGGCCGTAGTGAACATGATACTATTTTTGCAGCTTACTTTCTTTGCGGTGCATCCTTACTGAAAACTCCCTTTTTTGCTTCAGCTTGCACTCATGTTAGAGCGGCTCAGCTCGGGAATGTCTTTTTCTCAGCACCCCAGCCTCCTTCTGCACCCCCAGCTTCCTCTTTCAGACCTCAGCCTCCTTTTCCAGACCCCAGCTCCTCTTCAGTCACAACTGCTTTTCCAGCCCTCAGCCTCCTCTTTCAGCCCCAGCCTTCTCTTCCAGCCACAACCTGCTTTCCAGCCTCAGCCTCCTCTTTCAGCCCCGCCTCTTTCCAGCCACAACTGCTTTTCCAGCTCCAGCCTCCTCTTTCAGCCTCCAGCCTCCTTTCCAGCATAACCTGTTTTTCCATCCCCAGCCTCCTCTTTCAGCCTCCAGCCTCCACTTTAACCCCCCAGCCTCCTCTTCCAGCCATAACCTGCTTTTCCATCCTCCAGCCTCCTCTTTAACAGCCCAGCCTACTCTTTAGCCCCCAGCCTCCTCTTTAACCCCCCAACCTCCTCTTTTACCCCCAGCCTCCTCTTTCAGCCTCCTCTTCCAGCCACAATCTCCTTATTCAGTCTCCATCATCTCTGACACACACACACATACACACACACTTCGGTCACTGCCTCCCCCCCAGCACCTGCTGCATTACGTCCTCTCTCTTCTTTTCCTCAGCTATGTGAATAGAACTACATGAGAAGCCATTAGCCAATCACAGTGCAAAAGCCACTAGCCCAATCAGGGCCTGGCTGCTTCACCGTGATTGGCCGATGGCTTCTCATGTAGTTCTATTCACATAGCTGAGGAAAAGAAGAGAGAGGGAACATAATGAATGCTGCAGGGGGCGGTGACATCACTCCGGGAGCCGCCGCAGAGCACACAATGTGTAGTGCTGGTCTGCGGCAGTGCGATCGGCACCCAGACCCCCGCGGCCCGGTCCTGGATCGCGGACCGGTGGTTGGGGACCCCTGGTTTAATGTGTATAGCTTCCCATTGCTGGTGTTTTCTGTTGGGACCCAGGCCTATTCACTCCTTGCCATGTACACATCACAGGACATATGATAAGGTTTTTCACTGGCAGGTAGGGACCGTCCCAATAGGGTCACCTTGTCGTCGTGGGATGGCTTGCGCCTTTTTTGATCAAATAATATCACCAAGTACTCCATTTTTTTTATGACTATAATATTTTACTTTTATTTATTCTTAGGGTATTTGCTAATTTCACCCTTGTTGCTTTTCCTATTATAAGGCTCATGTGAACATGCACCTACTGTATAATTACACTTTAGTTCCAGTTCTGGTTTTTGTTTCTTTGTATATACATTTATAAGTGAAGAAAGAAATGCAAGAAGTGGTAATTATGTGCAATTGGTGCACGATAGGAGACCGTATGTAGATTTATACAGTAAATACACACAGGATGGGTTCTCTGCCCATTCAAATTTAGTGGGAGAAGGTGATGCTAAATTTGTCAATGCAAAATCCTGTATAATGTAGCATATTATCTCTGTTGAGATGTTTAATGTGATTATCGCCATCTGGCAGCATTACCTGCATTATTCATTGTCTTCTCCATTAAGATCCTAGAGCATTATGGGTCAGCCCCTCAGTATTCCTGGGTATCAACAGCCATTCTAAGACCAGATTCGTCTACAGTTTATGTGTTTGCCTTGCTTTCCTGTATTGCTCTGAAACTAAATTATCCTTGCCAAAGCCCACCGTCATTTGTAGACAGCTCTGCGGTCTCTGTGACCTGCTCCACATTGTGAGTAGTTAACTGGGAGTATTTTGTACCTTAAGGGTTAATTTCTGTTGCTGCAGTATGAGTTGCTGTTGCTGTGTGTATCAGTTGATGTGGTTTGACCACTCACCCAACCTTTAGGTAGTCCCATGACGAATCAACTGATATCGCTGATAGAGTTCATTCTCTACATGTCCGTGAGCTGTGTGGATGCTGTTTGCAGTATCTGCTTAAGCCTTCTTGTAGCTTTACTGGAGAATTGCTATCCAGTGTGTTAGTTGCTATGCTTATTCCAGTCCCTGAATGGAGGTGAGTGGGTAGTACCCTAGGGCTGGTCAGGAACAGGGCAAAGGTGGCATCCCAGACATCCCCAACCTTCAGAGGTTCTTTTGGAAACAGGGTCAGCTAGGGAGCTTCAGTCTAAGGGTCAGAATAGTGTCCCTGATTGCCTTTGCCCATCACTGCCATCCTGCTACCTTACCCCCTCGTCCTTTATTAACACCCCGCCACACATACCTGGTGAGACCACAGCCTTTGTTTCTGCATTGTATAATATTTAGGATTGTTGCTTTGTTACATAGCAATCGATTTACATAGTGTTTATGTCTGTTAGGAACTCTTGTGTCCACATGTAAGCCTCCATTTTACTTGTGCCTTTCCTGTACTGCATATTATCATAACTGTTTGATATGATATGCCCAGTACTCAGTGATGCTTTTGCATTCGTATAGTTTCACCACACACTCAAATGACCTGTTGACCAATAAAATGCTAGACCATAGAAGAAACAGTCTGCTTACTTGGTAAACAGGGAAGGTTTATGTTGTCTGCCGGATTATACACCATGTCAACATATAGAAGGCAATGGGTGTTGGATTACCAACATTTATGGATTATTCCATAGTTAAAGAAATGTATATATTATCCTTTCTCAAGCTGAATATTCAGTAATTGTCCTTAATAAATAAGATATACACCTTTTTTTCTCCTTTTCAAAACCTTTTTCGAAAACATCTGACATGCTCCTAAGCGTAGAGCGCGTGGTCATGGCGGGTGATGCGATGCGAGACTCGCCGAGTGCCACGCATCGCTCTCACAAGTGGAAGCCCAGTCTAACAGGGAATCTTTTACCAATTTGTGATTTCTATAAGGTTTTATTGAGGGCCTTTACATCGGAATTGGACTTAGGCTAGGGCTACACTAGCGTTGGGGGGGTCCACCAAAAAGCAGGATTCCAGATTACCGTAGTGTAACGCTGCCTTAACGCTGCCAATAGAATCCTATGGATGATGGGACCCTGAACGCTGTGCTAATGCTGCTTTTTGGCAGACCCCCCTGACGGAGGACACAACGCTAGTGTGGCCCTGGCCTAAAACAATTCTATCAAATTGGTGAATGCTCTTTTTTGCTTTTTGCCCCAGTTTGATCAGCACAGAGAAAAGTGGGTCAAATAATGTGAAACCTTTTGACTGTGGGGTAAAACCTGAAACAAGACCCAACCAACTATATTATCTACTATATAAAAGCCCTATCCAGTCTGTCTGTCTGTCTGTGTGTCTGTAAGTTTGTTCCGAAAAAAGCGCTACCTGTAGAACATGGTGCAAGTTATAGTAAAACTGGAAAATTACAGTTAAACTGGAATGTGAAAAGGCCCAAAAGTTTGGTTGACCAGTCAAAGAAAACAGAGCCACCTATTGGACATCTGTGATGGGGAGGACCACACACCACGCGGGACACTGGCTGCAGCACAGACATTTATTATCATCAAGGCCTGGGTCTGCTCCTTCATGCACATGGGGCGGACCCATCCTGCTGCTGCGCATCCTCCCATTTGCATTCCACTCTAGGACACAGACTGATGCTGTAAATCCTCAGCATACAGGGGGAAAGAGATGTAGCACAGGGGTGAGTGAGACAGCGCACAACAGAGAAACAGAGAGTGCAAAGGGGGAGAGACAGCACATGGGTAGAGAGAGCACATGGGGAGAGAGACAGCACAAGGGGAGAAAGAGCACATGGATGAAAGACGGCACAAGGGGAAGAGACTGCACAGGAGGAGAGAGAACACAGGGGAGAGAAACAGCACAAGGGGAGAGAGAGCACACAGGAGGCCTACAACACAAGGGGAAAAAGAGTGCACAGGGGGAGAGAAACAGCACAAGTGAAGAAAGAGCACACAGGAGGATAAACCATGCACAGGAGGACAGACAGCACATGGGGAGAGAGAGCACAAGGGGAGAGAGAGAGCACAGGGGAAGAGACAGCACAACGAGACAGAGAGTGAAAAGAGGAGACAGGTAGCACAAGGAGAGTGAGGTAGTGTAGGGGAAAAGGGAGTATGCAGGGGTAAACAGCCAAAGGGGAGAGAGTGCGCAAAGAGGGGAGAGAGCACAAGGGAAGCGAGAGCATAGATGGGGTAGAGAGAGCGCAATGCAGTGAGAGACAGCACCAGGGGAGAGAGAGCACACAGGGGAATGGTAACCAACAGCACCTGCCAAGCCCTGGCCACTCTGTACAGCAGCGGCTCCCCCCACCCTCCTTGGTAGCGCTGCGATGAGTAGCAGGAGTAGTTGTATTAATATATAAGTGCAAATGTTCTAGAATCACCCGATGTGATAGAATCTTGTATGTAAAATATTGATGCTTTTCTTGTAGCCCTTGCACCCCCTTAAGCAATAGTGGTTATTACGTCTGCACCCCTTTTTCCATGTTTTCTAGTTATCACCCCAGACAGTTGTATTCAGTAGCATAATATGTAGCGAGATACTAAGTTTATCTGTAGATTTCGCTACTAAAACACAATATGTGCTGATTATGACGGTGAATCAGCCTCCGCACCTAAGTGGATGTTTGTTTTTACCTAATTGTAGCAATAAGATGCAAGTGCCTGACCTGTCTTAGTATTAGAGGGACTGGTTAATTACCGGCGGCATAGGAATATCCACACTCTTATGACTCACGTTAACAATAGAGGAAGACATGTTCATTTAATAACAGCTCTTTCAAAAGCAAAAGATTTTAGCATCTACTAATGACACCAGAAAAGATAGAAGAGATGAGGACACCTCCAGACGGCAACTATACCTGAGATGGCAACGATAGTAGGAAGGATGTAAACCTACCGACACTACAAAAAAATGACAAAAATGACAATTGCTTTTTAGGTTGTTCTAAACATGTATTCATAGTTTGTGTTTTAGTCTTTCTTTTGCATACTACAGTATTTATGCCACAATGGGGGAATCGTTAAAAGGAATCTGTCAGCAGGTTTTTGCTACCTCATCTGACAGCAACATAAGATAGGCAAAGAAACCCTGAATCCAAAGATGTATCAAATAGATTACTGGCTGCAGCCGTTCTTACACAATCAAACAATTTCCTTTCAGGATCACAGCAGAGCTGGGAGAGCTGCCCCCGCCCACCCCAGGCTCTATAGCAGGGGTGGGGAACCTCAGGCCCCAGGGCCGAATGCGGCCCTCGATGACCTTTTTGTGGCCCTTGGGCAGATTCCTGGAGACCGCAGTGCCCAGGCTGGCAGACGCATTTTGCCGACTGTCGGCCCTTTAAATCCAGCTTTCCAATGATCCGTGTGTCCCATCCTCAGCCTCCCCAGTGAGGTATATCCCCCAGCCTCTCATGTGATGTCTAGGGCTCTACCATGACCAATATCACCTAACAACACAGCCATGCTAAAGAGATGCAAAGAGATGTTTGTATGGCCCCCGAAGGATTGTAGGAATTTCCAAATGGCCCTCGGCAGAAAAATGGTTCCCCACCCCTGCTCTATAGAGATTGTGCATTGACAGTGAGGTGTCAGTCACAGCAGGGAGAGTGTCATGCTGCCCTGCATGTGACATTGTAGTCCTGTAATGCTAATCACAGGGTAATGAAGCCATAAGATTACATAAACAATAGCACACACACTGATAAGAGAAGCACAGTTGATCTTTGTTTTTGAACCCCTGCAGCATGCTGTCCTAAGCTTATATAGCAAAAATCTGCGGGCAGATTCCCTTTAATATCAGATCCATGGGGTTCGATACCAAGCAATCTTGTCGATCAACGGAGCACCAGTGCCATACTTTTTGCAGTGGCCAAGGCTGGTATTGCAGCTCAGTCATGTTTACTTGAGGAACACTAAACTTCAGTGTGCTGCATTACAAGGTATAGCTACTACAGATGAATTCACATGTCAGTAATCATCCGTTAGATGGATATAGCAGCAATCCATTAGCAAAAGAAGTTGTGCAAACACAACATTTTTTGTCCATTGTTAAAAATAACGTATTTCTGCAGAATCTGCCATAGACCTAATGTTAATGGTTACAGGACCCAGGACAGCGGCAGATACAGTACGTACATTACGTACAGTATCTGCTCTACTGTCAGGAGCCGCGGCTTCATTCAGAAATGTGCACAAAGCCGACAATAGCTGTCTATAATGTAAAGGGCTTATTAACCCCTAACATGCTGAGTGGAGTGGACAGCCTGTCCCTAGAGACATGTTGCCCACAGCTAATATTAATATTTAATGTTTTAATACGGCAGCAGGGATGAACAAAGTATACGTTAACCGCTTTGCTCAGGATTACACATCCGGAGCAATCCGGTTACCGCATTGCGGTTGCCAGAGCCGCCCCGAAAACTGCAGCCTGCATGATTTTTAGCGCAGGCTGCAGATCCGGAGCCGGTAACCGGATTGCATGTAGAGCAATCCGGTTACCATAATGGGCTCCTATGGGGAGCGGCTCCTGATCCGGTTTTGAGCTTTTTGACAGCTCAAAACTGGATCAGGATTTCAAAATTTAACCGCATATGTGACCTCAGCCTATGGCCATGTCCACACACCTACGCTGTCGGTATTTAGCGGTGCTTCTCTAAATACTTAGGTTTTTGCAGAGAAGCGCAGGCGCGTGTGTGCGGGCACTTTCTGCAGACGCAACCCATGGTTACCCGATGTGTATCGTGGTAACCTCTTCACACAGGCTGCCTAGTGTCCGTTTTCCCCGAGCGCACAGGGAAACGCTGCTAGCAGCGCTTCCCTGTGTGCTCAGGGAAAGCGGACACTAGGCAGCCTGCTGTGTGAAGTGGTTACCACGATACACATCGGGTAACCATGGGTTGCGTCTGCAGAAAGTGCCCGCACACACGCGCCTGCGCTTCTCTGCAAAAACCTAAGTATTTAGAGAAGCACCGCTAAATACCGACAGCGTAGGTGTGTGGACATGGCCTATGGCTACTTGTATCACCTCAAGATATGAGGGACCACCATTCTGGCAGTCTCTAACAATTTTTGGAAAACTCAACCCCTTCCCAGAGGGGTGAGTGGGGCATACAAGTTGTGTTGAGCCCCAGGTCCTGGGTTACTTGGTTATCAGGCTTGGGTGGAATGCTTGGGATGTCACGGGTGGCAGCGCCTGAGCCCGTGGCCTGGGCGACACTTTAAAAAGGGTGTATTTACAGGGGATAATAGTTTGTCATGTGACGCCACCTGTAGTACCTGGTGATGGGTCACCAGCGCCGCCACAGTCCACCGGAGGTAGATGGTAGTGCGGCTGAGATGGCAAAGCTCCCAAAGGTAGAGCTGGTCCTTCGGGGCAGCGTAGTATAGACGGGCAGCTTGGAGTGGAGCTTTAGGTCGGGATAGGGGTGATGGAGCAGTCTATAAGGGATACCGGGATCGGCGAGGAATGACGCACACACACTGAAGAAGTCTCTTTTACCTTTTACTGGTGGTATGAGCAGGTAAAGACATCCAGGGCACTGACAGAGGACACAGGTGCACAGTGGGTCCACAGCAAGTTGGTATAAGGCCTCCTCTGTTTCTTCCCATGGTTGCTGAAGCCCAGTCTGCTTGCAGCCAGACTGGCCTCCTCTCTCCTCTGTTCCTCTCTCCCTCTCTCCTCCTGCGTGGTTCACGGGTTACCCTCTCTGATCACTGCTGTGCTGATCTACACTGCAGTGTCTGGCTCCCTCTCTCTGGACTCACAGGGGGACCGGGGACTGAAGTCTCCATGTACAACGGGGTTTTCTGTAGTCCTGAAGTATCCTACAGGTGCGGATCCCCGAAGTCCGGTACGTCTCTGGGCAAATTTCCACTAGTTCCTCACTCCCTTTTAGCTCAGCTCCTTGCCTTCTGTCCCCACTCCTAGGCTTGCGGGACGTCAGAAGGGCCACTCCGAGTCACTGGCTCGGACCTAACCGCGGCACCGACCACCAGGATGTCTTCGCAGCTCTCCTAGCGTCTGCACACTCTGACTAACTCCTCCCCCAGCAGCAGTATTTATAGGGGACCTCACCTAAAGTTGGTGAGTAGAGCTCCCCCTACTGTGTCGGGGTGGAAGATGTTGCATGTAGTAAGTATCTGCTGTGGAAACCCAGCTGTGCATTAGGGAAGTCTGTGGCTTCCTGCGTGAGCAGGGTGCCACAGTTGCTTTTCACAACTGTTATCTAGAATATGGCTTTTTTAAAATATGATTGTTAGAAGGATGGCCATTGTTGACTCAGAGAACCAACCACTTCCAGTCTGCACCTGATAAGAAGGTATTTTAATGCTCACAGGGTGAGAGTCGATGGGTGGCCCACTAGGGAATGGCACCAATCACCCCCTGGAGGAGTTATCCTGATTGACTACCAAGTCTTCTGCTAAAGCCATAGAAGGTGGCAATAGGCTTAGCTGGTGCAGCACCAGTTGTCTCGGTACCTTGACAGCTGACACCAGGGGTTGGCTCTTATGGCGGGTTTACACGCCGCGATATCGGCGTCCAACTCCGATCCAACTCCGACAAAAAGTCACGTGGTTCGGGAGTTGGACCCGATATCGTTTGCGCGTTGTACGGTTTGAACGTACAACGCGATGCTGGAACGATGCCAAAACGATATCGGGGTTGAATGAGCGTGCTCTTCAACCGCCCGATATCGCATGGCCGTTGTAGCCGCATCGTCCCGTGTGACAGCCCAACTCCGATCTGTAAGCCGACGCTGCCCATTAACTCCCATGTTAAATGGTCGTTATTGGGTTGGTGGGCGTACACATCGGAGGGACGTTGTTTCCCGATATCGCAGCGTGTAAACCGCCGATGCGATATCGGGAAAAGCGCTCAAAAAATGCGCGCTCCCGCGCCGTTGCCTACGATATCGCCCCGATATCGGGACGTGTAAACCCACCATTATGGAGAGGTCGAGTCCCTGGGTAGGAATAGATGGATGCAGCAGATATGGCATCCCAACAGGTGTAGACAGGTGCAGCAGGTGATGGCGGCACAATCTGACAGAAGGTGGCAAAGCAGGTACAGGTATGAACAGAAGGTGCAGCAGGTAACTAGGAAGAGACACAGGTAACACCAAGCATGGACACAGATACTGCAGGCTGAGCTGACAACTAGCAGCGTGTCTCTAAGGACACAAAACATGTTGCTCAGGCTCCTCCCATGTGGAGATGGTGACTTAAATACTAATTTCTGGTGAGGTGAACTGATTATTTAAAAAAAAAAGGGGGGAGTGCATCCGATAAGAAGAGAAAAGAAGCATATAATCATAGGTTAATAATGAGAAATATCAGCATTAATGTCATTACAACATGAAACAAGAACATATGTCAAATGGGCTCATGTTGGACCAGTGCTCACATGAATGCGTTCTGATGTTATCTTTTAATGATGATTGAAAATTGTAAATTATGAACTTTTCCGTTGCGGAGCTAACTTTAAACAGATGGCGGAGACGTGACAGACTGTAATCTGGAATTAGGTTTCAGATGACAGTAAAGCTTGTATTTGTCTTGGAAATGTCTCAAGTACAGAATTTTGAGTTTAGTCAAGGTACAGTGCATAGATGAAAGGATACACAATTCTGAAAAGACATATGTCTTGAAACAAGGGCAGCGATAAACAATAGTTGCATATTTCTGAATACAGAAGCAATTTAGTGTTAGAAAACCGTAATCTATATGTGACTGTACATGCAGAATTAACATAATTAAGATAAAATATAACATAAAAAGGTCTCTAGCGGCATGGTGTCACGGGTGTGTCAGGAGGCACGGATGAGAATGTGGAGGCCACTCGCAGAAGGTCCCAGCGTTTGGCCAAACAGTCCACATCCTAAAGAAAAAAATGTCTCTGTCGCTTTAAGAGGCATTTCCCTTTTAGTTGAAGCTGGAGGTCACTAGGACCCAGCTGATTCCTTACCTTTGAGCTGCCTATATATTTCCCTTGACTTCCAGGATGCACTGCTGGTGATAGCCTCAGGTGATCCTGATTGATTCTTGGATCAAAGCAGTGTTTCTTGGAGCCTGCTGGTTTGCTGCTTGGATCTGCTAAAGCTAAGTGTATCTCTTCAACACTTTGTATGTTTCCCTTGTGTGTTTTCTAGTTGCTTGCCGGCTTGACTAGTGTTCACCCGATCTGAGCCCTGTGTAGTGGTAGTCCAAGGACAGTCATGGAATAGGTATCCTGGCAGCGACAGTTGCGGAAACTGTATAGGGACGTTAGGGGAGCCAGGTGTCAGCGCTATTTGTTCTAGGGGTCACCATCCTCCCTTTTTGCCCTTAGCATCAGGGACTCCTTTCTCCCCCCCCTGTTGTCGTTCAGTGCTGGGTGTCTCACTTCACCCAGCATGACATATGGACCAACCATTTCTAGAATGTAATTTGTAAGGGTTTAGGATCTTTTGGTGCAAACCCAATCACTGAGCATTATAGGCATGAGCACTAGACACCAATATTATAAATGACCCAAGTCAGAGGTCCTAATATAGATTTTACATTAGGCCCATGTTAGACTTCCATCGGTGTGGCACTATGGACTTCTTGGCATTAAAAGTATTTGATATTGAGGTTTTAGTTATTTTCTTTAAAGTTAAAATTTAGTAAACTTATGAATATTTTTGATATGTTGTAGGCCCTTAAATTCTATGCAAACATGGTAGGTGAGCACCAAACTGCACAAAGTTAAAGGATCTACAACATCTGAAAAATATCCAAAAGTTAAGCTACTTTTTAAAGGTGCCTAAAAATGAGCTACCGTAATTTATTTTGTAAACCCCAGGATTCCAGCTCATCTGATTACCTATTTGTGTCTCCTTGCCCTTATCCAAAATTGGGTCTGCTACCTCATTACTGTCCATGTGTTAGTGCTTTTCTGCCTATATAAGCTCCGGTCCATCTTCTAGTCCTTGCTTGAGCATTTTGCTGGGAACTTTTGCTCCTCTGTGCATCTCAAGTTAGTGCTCCATCACCAGCAATTCCAGTTCCGCTCTTTCCAGCTTCTCTGCAGTATTAAATCCAGCTAATCACCATCTGCTTCCAGTTGGCCTCATTGTATCTAGTTGCCCTGTCTGGAGTTTGTTTCTGCTTCAGTTTCTGCTAGTCTTCCATGCTTCATGTAAGCTTTGCTTGTTCTATAAGGTACTACTGCAGCCATTCAGTTAAGCTTATGAAAGTGCAGTTGCAGAGCGCTGGACTATTCAGCACTTGCATTTTGTTGCTCTGCACTGCATCCAGTTCTGGACTGTGTTCTCAAAGATTATACAGTTTCCAGGTCTCCCTGGATATGAACTGTTACTAATAGACTATTCCATTATTGGCCATTACTACCGTAGTGAGAACTATTACTTATTGACTATTCCATTAATGGCCACTACGAGTGTGGACTGTTACTTATTGACTATTCCGTAACTGTCCACTTCCAGTGTGAACTTTAGTTTAGAGACTTTCCTGCTTGGCTTCACTGTTTTAGAACTTTCATTGGTCTCCATATATCTCTGGTCTTGTTTGGTTCACGTGTGCTGTATACAGACTTTCACTTTAATGCCTTGTCTCAGTCCTGTTTGCTTCCACGCCATTACATTCCTGGGATATTCACAATAGTGTTAACAGTATAATAATATGAGTAAAAAAAGGATCTGTGGAAAAAAAAAGTTGTTCCAGTGATGTTGGCACTGTCTCTTCATGGATCATGTACAGTGTAACGTCACATGATCACGGGGGCCAATCAGCGGCTTCTTCATTCTTGACTTTGAACATGCCATATTAAATACATCTGAAGAAAGAGACAGAGCAGCAGCGCTCACTTCCTTCTGTAAGAAATTTGGTAAAATGTTATTTATGCCACATAGGTGACACTGCAATATTTGGAATAGGAAAAGGTGGCAGAATTCTCCTCTAAGATAGAGTGTTTGGTGATTACATTTAATCCTACACCCTTTTAAATTTGCGGTGTGGGATTAAAGCTGTTGCTCCTGTCATATAAGAGGAGCAGGTCAGATCTGTCACTTTATTAGAGAGAAGTAGTTTACTACAGTTTCTGTCTTATCTTTTTTTGGCTCTTTATCTGGCATTGTGTAATATATTAAATTGAAAAAAAACAACACCGATGCCCCTATTGGAGCCTCCGGGTATCTGCCCACCATACAAAACCCAGATCGGTTATATCAGTGTCTGCTGTTGTCCCCTGTAAGGCCCCTTTCACATCAGGGATTGATGTGCGGCAGATCCGGCAGATTTACTGCCCTATGCATTGCCTATGGGACTTGCGGTTGAGGGCAGGAAGTGCGGTTACGCCGGATCCGGCACTTGCGGGCGCAAAAAATAAAAGCTGTTAACAGCGGGTTTTTTTCACGGCCGCAAGTGCCGGATCTGCCACATCCAGCAGAACCGCACATGCAGCACTGGACCGCAAGCCTCATAAACAATGCATTGGGCTTGCCGGATCCTGGCCGTAAGTGCGGCCGTTAGGTGGCCGATCCGGCAGATGCGGCGCCACCTGCCGGATCGGCTGCACATAAGCGAAAATGCTGATGTTAAAGGGGCCTAATTAAGGTTTCTACAGAGGACCCAGTTACTCAAAAATCTTATGACTGCAACCACATGACTGCAACTTGCACCCTCATCACCCACAGGTGGTCTTAGGTTGAGATGATGTTAGGTTGAGATGATGTCCACCCACTTGAGAGTGGGATAGGGAGGAAAAGGAGGGATGTCAGCGTTAGGACTCATCAGACCTGGGGTCGCCTTGTCGCGGCTAAATGAGCAAACTGACATTGGCCAATGTATGTACTAAGAACCTCAGAAAATAATAAGAATTTTGAGTTTTTTTTAAAAAACGTAAGTTTTTAACATTTTTCCTCAAATATATACAGCTTGCTAGCATGTTTTCACATTGGTAGTAGCTGAGTGCTGCAGAGAATTTTTTTCTAGTTACATATACCGTATATATATACTGGGATGTGGTGCTTTGCTGCATTGCAAGGTGGCAGGTATGTGTCACGGAGGCAGGTATTGTGCTCTGCAATATAAACTCAGAAATATGAATGCTGGGACTCGTAGTTCAGCAAGTTTAAGTATTGCATTATGCTGGGACCGTACCTCCACAGGTTGAGGTAATGCATTGCAAGTGTTGGACTGCAGGTGAGCCAAAAGACAGTCACATGTCTGGTTAATCTGATTTCATTATTTATTTAATCTGATAGGGAATATAGTAAGTGGTGGGCGAACCCAAACAGTACCGAACACCTAATGTTCATACACAGATCTCGAACATGGGTTTAACTTTCGAGGATATTCACTGCACTACCGAGAACAGCTTCAGTTCTAAAGGATAGCTGCGCGGGTTAAAACTTATCCTACAGGGGGCGTGGCCTGGAGCTCAAGAAGAATGGTCGCTGTTTGCTGAGCTCCTCTCCTCATGACTGGAATCTACCAGACAGCAGCCCTCCTAGGAGTCATCCATCCATGATTCCTATAGGGAATCATCCACTTAATCTTTAAGAATGATTTGAGCTTGTTTTGATCTACTTTAACCCGAAATCTTGGCTTTGAGACCCCTGTGACTATTTACCTCACGGAGCGGTCTGTCTGGCCTCGGGCGGACCCTGTTACCATCGATTACCTCTGAGCGGCGCCTGACTGTCAGTACCGACGCGTTATGACTGGCCTGGAACGGGCCCTGCTGCCATCAAACAACTCCAAATAGTGTCTCTCTGCCTGATTTGGCGCGGTCTGACGGGCATCGGTCAGTACCCGCTGCCATTAGTCGTCTTCAGGCATTGCCTGGCTGCCAGATCTAGCACGGTCTGTCTGGACTTGGATAGTCCCTACTGCCAGTATTCATCTCTAAGTGACACATGGCTACCTGAGCTGACAGGGTCTGAATAGCCTCTGTCAAAACCTGTTGTCATCAATTATAAGCAGCACCTGACTTTCCAAGGTCTGACTGGCCTCAGGCATATTATTTACATTATTTTCTCTGAGAGGCACTGATTACTAGTGACACCTTGATCTGACTGTTCACCAGAGGTGGGGAGAAGCAGCCTGATATACCAGGAGGAGAAGGAGCGAGTTTTTTTTCTCCTCTCCAAGCTAGAAACATTCATATAGTTGGGAAAAAAACAGAAGCGACTCTGCTACATTTGCTGCCAATTTGAAAGCAATAATCTGTCAGCCAGAGGTGTAAACTCGCACCTTTTTCTCTCACTGCAGCTCACAGACTTGTTCTTCAGACCGGAAAAACGCATCTTTGAAACCGCAGACCCCTCAGTACGCAGAAATCTCCACAAAACAACACCTATATGAAGAATTCCTGGACTTCAAAACCTATTACAAGTCTAACCTGGAGTTGTCTGGTATTTATGTGAATTACACCTGCTTATCTACTTTGCTGAAATCTTTCCTTGTTTTACCTTATTTCCTCTCTCACTTCTTTTCTATACAACCCTCTCCCTAACTAAATCTCCTAACCAAAAGTGATTCTCGAGGTCATCAGAGCTGAGCACTCTGAGACCCATCGGATTTATACTTTCTAACATCTCCTAAAAATATCTTTCTTCTCTTATTCACACTAGATACCTCCTCTATTTCCCCCTCTTTGTCTCTGTTCTCTGCGCCGTCTTCTAACCCTCATCACTATTTTATAAAAGTAATCCTCATCTGATCTACCTCAGGTCTCTTCCCTGTCCTTAATATCCTCATTTCCTTCTTTCCTGTCCTCTAACAAGTGTATAATATGATTTTTACCAAATGTGTTTTTGTTTAAATTGAAGATTGTATTACCGAGATAACCTACAGATTGTAATATCTCTATTATTTGTAATACTTTTACTGGGCCTTTTGTCAACTGTTCCCGGCTTTATCTGGGCCCTCATTATAAACTTTTCCGATCTCCACGTACTCCCCCTTTGTTCATATAGTCCTAGTCGAATCTAAGTGTATCTTTCTTGTACTCAAATCACCTCATATATCCTTCTACTAGGAGACCAGTTTTTTGTTTTTTTTTATGATAATGCCAAACACAAAGAACAAAAACTCTAAAGGAGGGTTGGATTCTGAAGGTCAAGCCATGGAGACTAATTCAGGGAACATGACAAGAAGAGATAGATCGAGATCTCCTAACACATCTGTACACTCTGACCAATGGTCGGATTCTACTGATAATAATTTAGATGAAACTTCTCCTCTGGATACCTCACAGAGAACAGGTAAAAGAAAAGAACCCGACTTGACCACATCATCTAGGTCCAAATCTCATAACTCTAAAATCCAATTAAACTCTGACGGAGATAAAACCCCAACATCTAGTCCATTAAGACGACGCCACAAAGCTGAGTCAAATCCAGAATTAAATCAAATTTCAGACGGAGATAAACCTCCAGGTAAAGATTTCTTCCTGGAAATTTTCAGTAAATTCAAATCAGACCTTGATAGTCGCTTTGATTCCCTAGAAAACGCTATGGCATCTATTTCCATACGTACTGAAAAAAATGAGGATGATATCAAAATTATCACAACCTCGGTTCAAAAAATATCTGAAGTACAAAAAACACTCAAAGGAGACCTCTCTGTGGTGAGGGCTAAGATGATTGCTATGGAGAACAGGGACAGGAGGCTGAATTTAAAATTCCGAGGAGTACCGGAAACGATCAAATCTCATCAAATCGAACAACACATTAAAAAGATTCTTAAATTAACTCTTCCAGAATTATCTGAACTTGACATGACCCTTGTCCGAGCCCACAGACTAAGCAAACCTACTCACTTGAAACCAGAAATTCCTAGAGACATTATAGTTAGATTTCATTTTTTCCACACGAAAGAGCGCTTCTTGAAATATATAAAAATGCATAAACATCTTCCCAAACCATACGATTCCCTAAAAATACTTATTGACCTCTCAAGGGAGACATTGATTCAGAGGAAAAATCTTTCTGGAATCACCGAAGTTCTCCGTAGAAAATCCATCCTTTACACTTGGGGCTTCAACCCTGCCAAGGTCCTGTTCACCTACAAAGACAAGCTTATAACAATTGATGACTCCACAGAGGGACAAAAAACTCTACGCCGACTCAATCTAATCATTTCTTAAAGTTCAAGTTCTAGACCAGTTATTAGGTTTTAAAGGCTGTAACAGTAGCCTCCCAGGAGGTTTATTCACTTACGAAACCCTCCGTGTTGGGATTCCTCTATTTTATTGTTTAATAATTTGTTCAATTTACATCCCTCACTAGTTGACACTTTGCTCTTTGTGATAACTAATCCACGACTGGAAATTGCCATTCTCTAACTTTCAACTTCTAACCCTTCCTATCTTCTGCCTGAGAGACTCAAAACTACCTGACTTCCCCATGACCTTTTATAAGTATGTTCCCTACACTCCGAGACATATAATTAATCAAAACCAAATATTTAATGTCCCTTAAGTTCCTCTCCATCAATGTCAACGGCCTAAATTCCCCCCAACGCAGGTACCACACTTGGAAACTTATTAAAGAATCCAATTCGGAGATTGTTTGCCTGCAAGAGACAAGAATCTCATCAATTAATCCCCCAAAATTTGAAAACAAAGTCTTCCAGAAATACTACTTCTCCTCAAATGAAAAGAAAAAAGCAGGTGTAGCTATCCTTATTAAAAACTCTATATCCTTCGAGGAAATTTCCCTGACCAGTGATCCTGAGGGTAGGTATTTAATTCTAGTGTGCAAAATCAACAATTACACTTATACTATAGTGAATGTTTATCTCCCGAACAAGAGTCATATTACATTCCTAAATAGACTCATGAATATTGTAAGTGATAAAAAGAAAGGTGAATTAATCATATTAGGTGATTTTAATGTTGTCCCAGACCCTATCCTTGACTCATCCACAAAATCAAGACATTATACTAAACCCCTCAATCCTTGGCTTGCCCGCACTGAGCTATATGACGTTTTCAGATGTATTCATGCAAACTCAATTGAATTTTCTCACTACTCGGGCAGATTTAATTCTTATGCAAGAATAGACCTGGTTCTGACAAATGTCTTTTCACTCCACAAATTTCGAAAAATTAACATAGGACCACGAACTTGGTCTGACCACTCCCCCATACTCTTTGAATTCTCCCCATCTCCAGTTTCTTGCCCTGAAAAATTATGGAGGAACAACAGCTTTCTATACTCACACCCACAATTCAAGACTGACATAGAAAATACTATTAAATATTACTTTGCAGAAAATGACACTCCTGACATCAACATCTCGACTTTATGGCTAGCATTCAAATCTGTCTTACGAGGGAAACTAATTCAACTAAATTCTAGATTAAATAAGCAAAAACGTGAAAAAACCCAGAATTTAATAGACAAAATACAAAATCTAGAAAACATTCAAATCAATAATCCATCCATTAACACCTCAGAAGACATTTTCAAACTGAGAACAGAGCTAAGATCTGTATTAACCTCAAATTATGCCAAGATGATCCAACAATCCAAATCTAGATTCTATTTCTCAGATAACAAACCGACCAAATTTTTTGCAACAAGAATCAAAATTCTCAGACAAAAGAATAGAATTTCTGAGATAAAAGACTCAACAGGGAAAAGTAAATTTCACCCCAAGGATATTGTTAACACTTTAGCCGACTATTATGACTCCCTTTATAATCTTAAAAATGACACTAATACTCAGATTCCTTCCATCGAAAGTATTAAGAATTTTTTAGATCCTCTCAAATTGCCCTCTCTCTCAGATCTTGAGATAGAAAATCTTAACGCCCCATATTCTCTTTTGGAAATCAACTCTTTAATTGCAACCTTAAAAAAAGAGAAAGCTCCAGGTCCTGATGGTCTGCAAAACGAGCTGTATAAAACTTTCACTAAACATCTCTCCCCTTTTATTCTAAGACTGGCGAATTCGATAGCAAAATCGGGCTCCCTTCCTCCAGAGATGTCAGAAGCAGTGGTGATAGTTATTCCGAAAGACAAAGGAGATCCCACTGAACCTAAAAATTACAGACCTATATCCCTCCTAAACAGTGACACCAAAATCCTCGCCAAGCTGATAGCAAATAGGCTCCAAAAGCATATTAGTAAACTAATTAAAAAAGATCAGGTGGGTTTCATCCCAGGCAGACAGACCTCAGATGCCACCAGAAGAGCCATAAATCTGCTAATCCACTCTGAAACTTCTAGGATCCCGACTGCCTTCTTGGCCCTTGACGCCGAGAAGGCATTCGATAGAGTCAATTGGAACTATTTATTTCTAACCTTACATAAATTCGGATTTCGAGGTAATATATTTAATTCAATTTCGGCAATGTACTCCAATCCCACAGCCAAAATTTACTCAAATCAAGCAATCTCCCGTAAAATATCCCTTTCCAATGGTACTAGACAGGGCTGCCCCATGTCACCTATCCTTTTTGCCATTTTTATTGAACCATTAGCAGAATCAATTAGACAAAATGAAAATATCAGAGGTATCCACATAAATTCACAACGGCACAAAATTACACTTTTTGCAGATGATATACTTATATCCGTTACAAATCCGCTTAAATCCCTACATCACCTTTCCTATGCTATCAAGACCTTCTCTAGTATCTCCCATTATAAGATAAATACTAATAAGTCACAAATTCTAGAATTCAACATCGAGAAAACGTTCCTATCCTATCTAAAGAAGCAATTCCCCTTTTCTTGGAAATCTAACTCAATTTCATACTTAGGTATCCAATTAACGAATCCCACTTCAGATATCACTAAAAAAAACATATTGAATCTACAAAATTCCTTCAAAACAGACATTGCAAACCTATCTAAACTCCAACTCTCCTGGACGGGTAGAGTGATTGCTCTAAAAATGAAGATACTTCCAAAGTTTATTTACATGGTCCGAGCGATTACTCTCCCCGTCTGTAAAAATAGCCTAAATGGTCTTCAACATCAATTGAGACAATTTATCTGGCAAAAGTCTAGACCTAGATTTTCTGGTACAATTTTAGAAAAACATAAAAGGAGAGGAGGAATGGGGATTCCTAACCTTCACGCTTACTATCTTGCTTCCGTGTTGAAACTATCCCAGAACTGGCTCAATATTTCATTAAACTCCCCAGTATGGGTTGAACTTGAACTAGAGTTAATTAAATCTAATAATCCATCAGCATTAATAATTGCGCACCTATATAACCCAACAAAAATCCTACCTGCAATCCCAACAATTAAAGCTACATTACAAGCATGGATAGCGCTTCTTAAAAAAACAAACCATCTTGCTTCTGACCCACCCTCTAAGAAAATCCCGTTAGAAACCCTTGAATATATCATCCCAGGCTTAGATCTTTCTTCTTGGTTGGCCCGGGGTATTCGTTTCATAGATGACCTGTTGTCCAGAGGGAAATTAGTACAATTTCTAGTCCTGGAACAGAGATATGGTCTCACCTGGTTAGACAGGTCGGCTTGGAGATTGATTAAATCATCTCAAGTGGATTTTGACTCTGTCTTCACAGTCCCTAGGCCTATCACAGAACTTTTAGACAACCCACAAAGAAAGTCGACTTGGATGACTGGTCATATTTATCGTACCCTGATTGACGACCTCACTATCCATAAACTTCCCTATATAATAGCATGGGAGAAAGAGTTGGGATTTAATATAGAACCGGAAGAATTAGCTAAAGCAATAGATCACTCTTATTCAAATACGAACTGCGCTTCCATCCAAGAAACCTTCTTTAAAATACTAACGAGATGGTATTAGACTCCTTCCAGAATGCATCACATAGACCCTCTTAACTCTCCGAATTGCTGGAGAGAATGTTCTCAAATTGGAACATTAACACATGTATTCTGGAGGTGCCCAAAAATTCTCAACTTCTGGTTGAGTGTTCAAGATTTAATATATAGGACTACCAATTTTAGACTCATTCTCTCCCCTCAACTGGTTCTCCTCTCAATTGGCATATCAGACATTCCCCACACTCTTAGATTCATAGTATCCCAAGTTATTCTCACAGCTAAGCTACTTATAGCCGCTAAATGGAAGTCCTCAGAAATTCCCACCATTGCAGAATTAACGGACAGAATTTCTAATCATTGTTCTTTTGAATTTACTTACGCAGTTAGAGACAACACATATAATAAATTTCTTTATAATTGGGAACTATGGATCTCTACACAATCCTTGAATCATCTGACCAAGGCTGTTGACAAGCAACCCCCTTAACCTCTAAACCTCAATGACTAATAATTAACATTTAAATGCCTCGGATACATACCTATTACTACAGATTATAATAGGATATCCATGTGTTGGTCACCTCAGGTGTTCTTTCTTTCCTCTTTGTTGTTCTATTTATGTACATTACCTTTGCAATATAGACTGATGAGCGCATCTCATCCTATGTTTTTGATGTATTTAATATATGCAGTTTGTATCTTCATCGAATCGACCACTGTTGGTCAAATTTTTTGTCAAAGACATTTATTTCTTCCAAAGTTATTGGAATTTTTTTTTTTTTTTTCTCTTTTTGAAATGTTTATCTGTTTGAGATAGGCAATTGCCTAATTTTATGTTATCTTACTTCTATGTAACCATCGTACTATCCCAATGTTTTTGTCTTCAACCTTGTTTTGTATTACTGTCTGTAAAGTCTTCACCCTGTAAATACCCCCATATAATCAATAAAAATATTTGAACAAAAAAAAACTTATCCTACAAAATAGGAATTCTTATGGGTTGACAAAAAATATAAAAACCATGGATTTTGGAAAGCTGAAGAATCAGTGCACCATTAGGTATCTCAATAGGCTGCATCCGTATGGGGTTAATACACTGAACGTGACATATTAATGTATCAGTATACAGACAACTCGTTCCTTCTCGGCTGCTTACGATACCAACATTATCATGTTATTCACTCTGATGTTCTGAAGTTCATAAAAAATAAAAGCCGACTCAATTATCGTTCTGTCATCTGAACACTCACAAACTTCGCGCGTAATTCATTTTGTTAAAGCCGTTGACATTTAGGAAGTTTATGAAAAATTAAAATGAGTAGGCAACATCCGAATCTCCAGGCTATAGTTATGGTGTAGACCGGCCTCGCGGATCGGAATGTAAGAGATTCCGATATCAAGCACTTGGTAACATTTCAATATTGCTTTGCCTCCGGTAACCTCAATCAAAATTCAATTTGTAGCATAAATAATTATATAGAAATTGGGACCATGGGCGTCACAAAAAATAGGACCCCCATTTGGTATTCTAAACAATTTTTCATGTCATTTCAGCACACATAATATTTCTACAGCACGTTTCAGTGTAAAGACAATATTGCCTCATTCAAACTGTGATGGTGGGATATGGTGGGTCATATTGTACTGGATTTTAGAAGTGTTGTTCCTATATTGTGTATTCAACGCTTCCCCGCTTCCTGTGTACTCATTATACTCCAGAGAGTCTGATAATTGAATTACTGTGGATATGTCCTTACTTGGTCATTCTAGTCCTCTGCCTGTGGATTTTGGTGTTCACCCCCCCTGGTTGGGATTTGCGAGGTGGTTGGGGGAGAAGAAGCAGTACGATTCAGTCTGTGTGTGGAACCCTGAAGCCAAGGTGAGCTCTCCAGATGCATGGGAGAACCACCTGTATTACCTGGATATACAGTATTCTGATGGATTGTTTTATGGATTTTTATGTTTTTCAAGCAATAAAGGTTCTTGGGCTGTGCATGCATCTCTCGCTCTGTTGATTGTCGGATACCAGGGAAGGACCCCGTGACACAAACAAACAGAATATCTATGTATAGTCCCCCCTTTTTTCTTTTCTTAAAGAATTACCCAAAATTTACTTTCTTTGCCGTAGCTCAGAGTCCTGCAGTAAGGGAGTAGGAACAGCAGAAGAGGTAGAAAGTGTTAGCTGGGAGGCCACAGGAGGATGTTGCAGTAATCAAGGTGGGAGATGATGAGGGCATGCACTAGCATTTTAGTAGATTCAGGGATGGGGAAAGGATGGATTCTGGAAACAATTTTGAGTTGAAGTCAAAAGGAAGTGGAGAAAGCTAAAATGTGTGATTTACAATAATAGGTAGAGTCAAGGTTTCCTCTGAGGCAGCAGATTTCCGATAAAGGGAAAAGTGTGATGTAATTTATTGTGATAGTTGGGTAGCCGAGTTAGGTGAGAAGATATGATGAGTTTATTTTGTCCACACTATGCAGGAATACAGCTTGCACGTTTCACAAGGATGAAAACTTTTTGTGACACACAAGCCTTGGATTCAGGATTCTTCTTTATTAGCAAAATTAGGACAGGATAGTATTAAACTGCTCTTCTTGTTTTCAATGCGTGAACTATAACAAAAGGCTTATAAAGAGATGCTATATCACAGCTCAATCAGTTCACACTCACACTGACTCTGCAGGGCACTTCGGTATCACTTGAATCACTGGATTATTATTCACAGACTAAGACTACAACACCAATCGTGTTTCATCATCACTACAGAAGTATGATACAATAAGATTAAGCCTTTTTCTATCCCTTTGTGGAATTGACGGTGCGCTTTGACCTTTTGTACCTACGGTATATGGAAAATTCCTAAAATGATATTGCTTGGCCAGTCCTCATCTTTTACTAGCTATAATAGACCATATGATGCGATATCTGTATGGCATTCACAGGGAACCTGGAGCTGGACGTCATTAACCTGCTTTCTGGCTGCTGCAGTCTTCAGCATTGTGTGAAATGGCTTCGTGAATTTTCTTGAAATTCATCTTGAGTCAAAATCGATTTTTTGTGATTTCAAGTCAAATCTTAATTTGCCAGAATCTGTGAATTTAAGGAAATTTGACTCTAAGGCTAGGGTGACATTAACATTAACGGGGCTTGCGTTTAAAACATAGGTTTTGGCAGCATAAATGCAGTGCTACCGCCAAGGTAGCGCCACGTTAACGCTGCCAATGTTAACCTATGGATATACTGCCCGTAGCGCGGCTCAAACGCCGACATCAGATTGAAATTTCACGCTCTTTCCTAACGCGAGAAGACACTTTCAACAATGTCTTTACTCGCGTTAGGAAATAATGCAACATTTCAAACAGATGTTCACTTTGGAGCCACGCCAGGGTCTGCGTCTCCATAGATTAACTTTGGCAGCATTAACGTGGCGCTACCTTGGCGGTAGCACCGCGTTTCTGCTGCTAAATCCTATGTTTTTAACGCTCCCCCTGGTTAGTGGTAATGTGACCCTAGCCTTGTTTTTAACGGTACCCCCTGTTTAGTGGTAATGTGACCCTAGCCTTGTTTTTAACGCTACCCCGTTTAGTGCTAATGTGACCCTAGCCTTGTTTTTAATGCTACCCCCTGTTCAGTGGTAATGTAACCCTAGCCTTGTTTTTAACGCTACTCCCTGTTTAGTGGTAATGTGATCCTAGCCTTGTTTTTAACGTTACCCCCTGCTTAGTGGTAATGTGACCCTAGCCTTGTTTTTAACGCTACCCCTGTTTAGTGGTAATGTGACCCTAGCCTTGTTTTTAACGCTACCCCCTGTTTAGTGGTAATGTGACCCTAGCCTTGTTTTTAACGCTACCCCCTGCTTAGTGGTAATGTGACCCTAGCCTTGTTTTTAACGCTACCCCCTGCTTAGTGGTAATGTGACCCTAGCCTTGTTTTTAACGCTACCCCCTGTTCAATGGTAATGTAACCCTAGCCTTGATTTTAACGCTACCCCCTGTTTAGTAGTAATGTGACCCTAGCCTTGTTTTTAACGCTACCCCGTTTAGTGCTAATGTGACCCTAGCCTTGTTTTTAATGCTACCCCCTGTTCAGTGGTAATGTAACCCTAGCCTTGTTTTTAACGCTACTCCCTGTTTAGTGGTAATGTGATCCTAGCCTTGTTTTTAACGTTACCCCCTGCTTAGTGGTAATGTGACCCTAGCCTTGTTTTTAACGCTACCCCTGTTTAGTGGTAATGTGACCCTAGCCTTGTTTTTAACGCTACCCCCTGTTTAGTGGTAATGTGACCCTAGCCTTGTTTTTAACGCTACCCCCTGTTTAGTGGTAATGTGACCCTAGCCTTGTTTTTAACGCTACCCCCTGCTTAGTGGTAATGTGACCCTAGCCTTGTTTTTAACGCTACCCCCTGCTTAGTGGTAATGTGACCCTAGCCTTGTTTTTAACGCTACCCCCTGTTCAATGGTAATGTAACCCTAGCCTTGATTTTAACGCTACCCCCTGTTTAGTAGTAATGTGACCCTAGCCTTGTTTTTAACGCTACCCCCTGTTTAGAGGTAATGTGACCCTAGCCTTGTTTTTAACGCTACCCCTGTTTAGTGGTAATGTGACCCTAGCCTTGTTTTTAACGCTACCCCCTGTTTAGTGGTAATGTGACCCTAGCCTTGTTTTTAACGCTACCCCCTGTTTAGTGGTAATGTGACCCTAGCCTTGTTTTTAACGCTACCCCCTGTTTAGTGGTAATGTGACCCTAGCCTTGTTTTTAACGCTATCCCCTGTTTAGTGGTAATGTGACCCATGCCTTGTTTTTAAGGCTACCCCCTGCTTAGTAGTAATGTGACCCTAGCCTTGTGTTTAACGCTACCCCCTGGTTAGTGGTAATGTGACGCAAGCCTTGTGTTTAACGCTACCCCCTGTTTAGTGGTAATGTGACCCTAGCCTTGTGTTTAACGCTACCCCCTGTTTAGTGGTAATGTGACCCTAGCCTTGTTTTTAACGCTACCCCCCTGTTTAGTGGTAATGTGACCCTAGTCTTGTTTTTAACGCTACCCCCTGTTTAGTGGTAATGTGACCCTAGCCTTGTTTTTAACGCTACCCCCTGTTTAGTGGTAATGTGACCCTAGCCTTGTGTTTAACGCTACCCCCTGGTTAGTGGTAATGTGACCCTAGCCTTGTTTTTAACGCTACCCCCTGTTTAGTGGTAATGTGACCCTAGCCTTGTTTTTAACGCTACCCCCTGTTTAGTAGTAATGTGACCCTAGCCTTGTTTTTAACGCTACCCCCTGTTTAGTAGTAATGTGACCCTAGCCTAAGTTGATTATTAACGGATGAACTTGCTCATCAATCAGGTTCACTATATAGAAGATTCCTGCACTCACCAATCTAATATGCATTTGATAAACCTCTTGATAGATCCCGTTCATACCTGGTTGATTGAATAAATGGATACGGAGTGTATTGGGACATTTGTATAATAAATTAACTTATCAGAATAATCTAATTTAGCATTGAGAGTGCACTTGAAGAAAGTATCACATCTGACCAGTAAAGCGCCATACTCCAACCATGGAAATTTGACATCGCATTTCTAATTTACTCCAACAGCCTTAGCATCTGTCAGCCTAAGTATTATCCCTTCAGACTGAAAAGAGAGGAGAGAGGGAGAGGGAGTGGAGAGGGGAGAGTAAGTTAGCAATATTGTTATCAAAAATAATTCACAGCCACATCAGCTTAGGTTTGTGGTTAATGCTCTTGGGCAGACCGTTACGAGTCTGCGCGCACCAAGAAAATGAGCTATTAAGATTAGCATGCTTGGCTGTCAGATTATATGCCACTTCCCAGTGGGGAAAAAGTCCCAGTTGTCTCGGTACACCACAATTAATGGAAAAGCAAATGAAGTTATGATGCATGAATGGCAATATACTTAACGTTTCATTCCATATCTGAAATTCATATATATTTCCGAGCATGGAGCCTACAGTATGCAAAGAAGAAACTCCATAATCAGATTCCCTCGTCCCTTAGGGGCCTGTTGTCTGGCAAGTTCTGCTGGCTGAGCCGGAGGTCAGTACTCAATTAAAAGGGTTCAATTTCTTTATCCGGTTCAGATCTGAAGATGCCATGATATTTAGCCACCAACTCTGGTTCCATTCCCCGACGGGATTTTCGGTTTGTGTCCTCTTTCCGGCTTTTAGGGAAATAAATTAGCGATCTAAGTAGGAGCGCTGGGGTACAGAAACCACAAAGGACAAAGGCGAGTAAGGTGACAAACCTTTTATTTCACCACGACGCGTTTCGGTAGCGCACTTCCGGTTTAGGCACATGGCTTGGAGCTGTCAGGTCTTAGTTGACTGTGACAAAGAAGAGGGCTCCTCTATTGGGATGATCAGTGAACAAACCCCTACAGTTTTGGTTATGTGCTGACTAGGGAAGAGCGAGTCCTAAATTACTCGGAATCGCTAGACCCGCACGAGTCCGAGCCCAGGACTCGCTACTCGTTGCGAGTCTAGCGAGTCCAATGTTAATGAATAGGGAACCGAGTAATAACGAATAATGCTATTTCCAAATCGCTGATGTGTCTCTGAAAGTGTGCGAGTCCAAACTCGCAGGTTTTTCTCTTATTTGGAGCCGATGATGGGAGGGGGAAGCGATTCTCGGGCACACACCATGCTGTAAAAGCAAACATTTTATAATTTCTGGTGGCTTTCTGGGGCTTGTAAAACAAGTAGCAGGTACTATTTCGTGAAAGGTACACACTAGAGGCTTAGGGCCCTTTCACATCTGCGTTTTTCGTAATTCGCGGCAGATGCGGTGAAAAACCGCATCTGCCGCGTTTACCGCATAACCGTTCCACTTGCGGCGCGGTTGCGGTTTTTTCTATGCAAAGTATAGGCATACTTGCGGCAGGTGCGGCAAGTGCGGTTTTGCACTTGCGGCAGGTGCGGCCGCGAAAAAAACCGCAGTAAGCCGCGGTTTTTTTCGCGGCCGCACCTGCCGCAAGTGCAAAACCGCACTTGCCGCACCTGCCGCAAGTATGCCTATACTTTGCATAGAAAAAACCGCAACCGCGCCGCAAGTGGAACGGTTATGCGGTAAACGCGGCAGATGCGGTTTTTTCACCGCATCTGCCGCGAATTACGAAAAACGCAGATGTGAAAGCACCCTGCGATATTTTAAGACAGATGGAAGGTACCGTGCGAGCTGCAGGCAGGACACCGTACAGCAACGCACTGGCACAGGAAAAAATTGTTTAGTACGCAAAACCAGGCACTGTTAGGCTGCGGTGCTGGCTGCGTGCAAGTTTACAAGTACCGTGCGAGCTGCAGGCAGGACACCGTACAGCAACGCACTGGCACAGGAAATTTTTTGTGGAAAAATGGCACCAAAATTATTTGGTAGACTAGTGCCAAAAATAAGAAAAAGCTTAGGATTACAGCTCTGCGGAAAGCTGGGTGAACTAAGCTCTGAGGATGGTGCTGGATTCACTGTAAGGCTGCTCCTATCTCCCTTCCTTACAGTCCTGTACAGCAATCCTCCGTCCTGGTAGTTCTGAAAAGAACTTTTGGGTTATATGTGACTCCTACACTGCCTAACTGTCCCTAGATCTGCTTCAAGTCTCCCTGCACTAGGTCAGCTCTTCTCAGGAATGTGCCCAAAATGGCGGGGGCAAGCCTTATATACTGCCTTGCCTGTCATAGATGACATAGGCATCACGATGGACAGCAGCCAATCATAGTCCTGACACAACCAAAGCTGCTATGGCATTACTGTCTATGATTGGCTAAGATGCTTGTCCTTCTTCACAAGTTTTCTGACCTAACACGCAATGCTGACTAGTAACATAAAAGATTCTGGATTCGCGAGTCCCGAATAGAGAATACAGGACTCGGAATCGCAGACTCGCTAGGATTCGGACTCGTAGACTCGCTCAGACTCGCTGCTGTTTGGGGAGATTCAAGCTATATAGTGATGTGATAGAGCGAGTCTAGCGAGTCTAGCGAGTGAGATAAAGTAAACTCTGACAAAACTAAGATTGCCATTGACTTGCATTGGACTCGTTACTGAGCGAGTATTCGCTAAAAGACTCGCCGATTACCGAGTCCAGCGAGTCCCTTAAGAATCGCCGAGTAACGAGTCCTAGCGAGTAGACTCGCTCATCCCTAGTGCTGACGTGATGATGGTGTAGGTGGGGGGGGGACACTGTATGAAACACCCCCTGGTGGCTGGAGGGTGAGAGGGCCACAATAAGTCCCTTCATATTATGAGATCTCATAAAAATTGCTATCATATGTGTACAAATCTTTGATTCCTAGCCAAAGGTTAAGTAAACGGCCACATTCGAATTATGGCAAATTGCTCATCACCAATAGACACCTGTAGCATAAACATTTCCCGACAATGTATCACAAACTCATGTTTTTTTCAAAGTTGGTCAAGTCACACCACTCATCTAATAATGTGTTTTGCATAGCGCCATCTTATTTCACCACGCTTTACAATTCAGAGGGAACTTGTACAAACAAGATAATACATTATAGAACAACACATGCCAAGAGGAGGGGGACAGAAAAGGTAAAAGTAAAGTGTTTATTGTGTATGGTCCAGCCAGCTATATAATAAATTGGGGTGTTTAAATAATGCTGCATGAACCAGTCACCAGCCTGTACAGTATATGTGTATAAGGACAGATACAGAGTGCTATTTAGTTCATGTTACAATAGTAAGTCGAGTTGATAGGTCAATCTGAAGAAATTCTTGAACCTGTGGGTACTGGAGTTAGCGCGATTGTCCTGGGTAGTGCATTCTAGAAAACTGGTGCAGCAGGAGAGAATTCCTGGAGATTTGGATTATAGAGGCTTTTAACTTTATGCTTTTAGGAGAATGGAAAGGAAGGGTAGGGTGGGTAACAGAGATTTGGGAGGAGATTTAGTGTGTGGTACCGAAGTGTGGAGAGCTTTGAAGGTGACTATGATAAGTTTATATTGGATGGGCAACCAGTGCAAAGACTGAGACAGGATAGAGGTATCGGTGTAGAAGTTGGACAGGAATATGATCCTGTTTGTTACATTCATGATAGATTGAAAAATTAAGTAAAAGGAATGAAAGTATATGTCAGGCTATAAAGAAAGGTAAGGAAGAATGATAAGGAGGAACATGAATATGTTCATAATACTCTCCTTGTATGACTCCTACCCAGGGGCGTAACTACACTGGTGCAGCTGGTGCAGCTGCACCAGGGCCCCGACCGGCTGGGGGCCCCTTCAAGCCTGGAGGGGGGCCCCCAGCCCACCCCCGCAAGCCGCCGTCAAAGGAGAGGAGGTTCAGGCAAGGGAAGCAGAAAGCTTCCTGCTTCCCGTGCCTGATCCCGCCCCTCCTCTCCTCTGCTCCTCCGGCCCCTAGCATACATCCGGCGCGGCTCCCAGGTAGGAGAGCATCGCGCCTGTGGCTCCCTGCGGCTCCCAGCGGCTCCTAGCAGCACCCACCCCCCCCTTCCCGGGCTGCGCCGACGGCCAACGGCACTCCTCCCCCCGGCCGCGCCGACGGCCAGTAGCCCCACCCCCCCGGTCCTCTCCTGCACCAGGGCCCCCGGGGATGACGGTCCGCCCCTGCTCCTACCTATAGCATACTGTATAATAGTACACTAAAGAACGTATTCCACACTTGTATAACTTTTTGCTTGCACTAAAGACTCTTTCAACGGATGATATATGCTGTTTATACTAATATATGGTCATAAGCACCCATTTTATAAATCACTGGTGGTTGACCTGACAAAATGGGAGTTAAGTACTTCTGCATATGTTAAGTCAGTCATAAGCTGCAGAGGAAGCCAGCGTGACATGTTTGCAGCAGATTTCAGCTCTGCCCAATGCCTGTCATTAGTCTTCCTTCTGCTGACCTGTCGCTTATACCATTAGTGTGGGAGGGAGGTCATCAGTGAATGAAGTTAAGAACTTATCTGGGAGAAAGCATCACTGAGGAATAGGAGAATGAGCACATCAGGGATCTGTCAGCTCCATTTGTGCATCTAATGTAACAAAAATGAGAATTTTTAATGGGAATAAAGAACATGCGGCTTGTTCTAAACTGATAATTAAGAAAAGAATCCTAATGCTAGAGAACAAAGGATGTGTCACAAGGTATTAAACAAATTAAGTAAGCACGTACCGTAAAGGCAGTCCGCGGTAGTTTGGAGAGAGGATGCCCGGCTAGCGTTGGTCTAATATCTATTATATTCTGGTGGTAGAAACATGATAAGGAAGGAGAGTGCAAGTCAATATGATGCTAGGTAAGGCTGGGGTCACACATAGTGATTTCCATGACCAATCTGTTTTTTTTGGGTGCTTTTTTGAGCCTCCTGCACCCCTGAACGTTTTTGGACTTAGTCACTTTTTGACCAAAATTCTCAAAAAAACGGATCTGTTTTTCCATAGGGCCCATGTTAAAAAATGTTGTTTTTTTTTAAAAAACGGACCCCAAAAACGTTGCTAGCTCAAAAACGGACAGAGCAATGTTTTTAGGTGCAGAAAAAAACGGACAGGGTGTCTATTACATCCAATCCGTTTTTCTATCAGTTTTTGGACTTAGAAAAAAAAAATGCCAAAAATGAAGCCAAAAACGGACCAAGGGCTTATGTGTGACCCCAGCCTTAGCTGTGTTTTCATAAGAATTTTTGGGATAGAAAAATGTAGAAAAGTATCCAAAAGAGGGCACTAGTACACTAAGAGCTCCAACTGGGTCACAATAATGCGTCTCAAGTCTTGCTTGAGAAAGGCTTGAGCGAAGCCAAAACACTATTCTAGGGAAGGGAGGACTTGAGAGCTTAAAAGAGAGGACCCAGTTGGAGCATTTGGTAAATTAGTGCTCACTAGGGATGAGCGAGTATACTCACTACTATTCGGTATTCGGGCAACTCGCTACTCTCCGAGTACTTATGAGTACTCGGGAGTAGCGAGTAGTCCTAATACTTTCGCAGTGTATCTATAGATACACTGCGAAAGAAGCCTAAAAGTGATTAAAAGTTGTTAAAAATAACAATAAACTTACATACTCACCTTCCAACACCTGCACCGGGACCGTCAGAGAAGCTATCCGATCGCTGGACAAGGACCCTTCACTACCAGCCAATCAGATGGCCGGTAGCGATCTGGCTAATCATATTGCGCCATGTCACAACCACTTGATCGCCAATTTGCAAGATCCTAGATGTACTATCAGGACCTTGCAAACTGGCCAATCAGGTGGCTGCTAGTGATGGCGTAGTTGTGACGTGGCGCCATCTGATTGGCCAGATCGCTACCGGCCATCTGATTCATCTGAGTCACAGGTCCTTGTCCAGCGATCAGATGGCTTCCCTGCCGGTCCCGATGCAGGCGACGGACAGGTGAGTATGTAAGTTTATTATTTTTTAACAACTTTTAATTACTTTTAGGCTACTTTTTCAGTGTATCTATAGATACACTGGAAAAGTATTCGTACTCGCTATACTCACAGCGAGTAGCGAGTACCGGTACATACTGGTTGCGAGTATAGTGAGCACAAATATTTAGGTACTCGCCCATCCCTAGTGCTCACATTTTGATTTTTGGGCGGAATATTCTTTATGGCAACATAGATCACCTAGAGTCTCATTGACTCAACATACCATGTTCAACAATGGGTATTCTAGAAAGAGACTCATGTCATCAGCACATGTGACACTTTTTGTAATTCTAAGTATCTCAATGGAAGAGAACAAGATTTAAAAATTAACTAAGGGCTTCAGGATAGCGGGTGAGGCAGTGACAGTCATACCTGGATTCTTAGGATCACTGGGCCCAAAAGATCCCTTTGGCTAACATCAGAAGACCTGTACTATTAAAGTGAATGTTTGGACCCCTTTTGGAAATTTTGCATTGCGGTTCGCAAATGTTATGGTTGCAGGAGGCGAGCATCCAGGAATGGACCCACCGTGTCCTAAAACCGAACTGCCCTGAAGGAGCTAACCAGCAAGTGAACCCCTATACTGAGATTGTCTGGTGCAACTCCAGGGGGTCTAAAGGGGGTCTAAATGCCTCAAATGCTGGTACCAGTGGGGCTGCTTCTCTGGACTAAGAACCTCCGAGATACAGGAGTACTTATGCAGCACAACTGATACAGACACTGGGATCCGCCAACTGGAGCAGCCTGAAGCAGACAGGTGCTGGCCATAGGAGATGGATGGTTGCTTGTGCAGATCGTAGCAGGCAGTTGTAGGCCATAATGGATGGATGGTATCTTGTGCAGACTGAAGCAGGCAGATGTAGGCTGCAGTCGAGTCTGAGAAGAGAACACAGAAGTCAATTGCAAAATTTACAGGGCAAGGACAAAGTCTTGGGCTCAAGATACAGAGAAAGAGGAGCTGACAACTTGCAATGTTCCAAAGGGTAATGGCAAAACATTGCCCAGGCACTCCCTAAAGGGGGAAGGTGCCTTGAGTACCTGGTGCCTGTCAGCCATAGACTAAGGGATACTTCTGAGTTGGACCGCAGCCAGTGTGAGTAGACTGTGGGATAAGCGTGGCAGTGACACAGGTAGACCACGTGGAGCTGCATGCTGGACACCATTAGGGGCATGACCATAAGATTCAAGTTCAGCCCCTGCAAGGAACTTGATATTGTCTGATTTTTGACTTGAGACAAGTAGGCGTTAGATCATTTAAGAAGAGGATAATGATGCATCTGGAGCCAAATTTATAAGTCAGTTTACTGCTAATGGAAAGCAAACAAGACAAAATACAAGAGAACATACGACCTCTTGTAACTGATAAGTGCTGCATAGTTTCTCATGCATGCTGTTATTTTGTTTCAGAGAATGACAAATCCCGCTGTGAAGTCTTCCGTCTTTGTTTTTTTGCATTGCTCCTAATTGTGTTTTTCAGACATTCTGCAAAATGTTATGTTTGTTTGACATATTTTTGTAAATATTTCATTTTTTATTTTTTTATTTTTTTATCACGTTCAACTCTATTTTTTTTTTTTAGATCCGAGTAACACTAAAGGCTCAGTGCTAGAGATGAACAAACCCGAACATTAACGTTCAGGGTTCATACTGGACACCTAATGTCCAGGGCTCTGATCTACACATGAAAAGTCTGTGTCCAAGTTTGGAGATCGGGTGCTGTTCGTATGCTAATAAAGTTTGTTGAAAGGATGCAGCGCAGTCGATCACTAAGCTTTTTGGCATGTAGAGGATACCTTGACTCTGCTGTGAACAATAACTAATTAATAAAAAAGAGACCCTTTTTTTGAAAGCCAGCACTGGTAAAGCAGACAGCTACGGGCTACAACCTTCAGCTGTCTGCTTTACCCTGGCTAATTATCAAAAAGATAGGATATCCCACAACATTTTTTGAAAATTATTTATTTAAATAATTTATAAAAACGGTGTGGGGTCCCCATTGTTTTTTTAAAACCAGCCAAGGTAAAGCAGACAGCTGGAGTCTGATGTTCTCATGGTGGGAAGGCCCATGGTTATTTGGCCCTTCAATGCCTAAATATACTAGCCTGCAGTTGCCCCAGTAGTGGTACATCCATTAGTTACACCAATTCTGGTGCTTTACCCAGCTGTTTTTCATTGCACTGGTGCTGTGACAATCTGCATAATTGGTAATGGGGTTGATGTCAGCTATGAATTGACATCTAGGCAATGGAATAAAGCGATGTTTGGGTGAGCGCTGGGATATGAAGACAGCTACACTTCAACAAGTATTTTACCTGTAAGTTTATTGTTCAAATCACACTAGGTCCTCTCCCACAACATGTTTCGACGCTCAGGGCGTCTTCCTCAAGTGTGATCCACTTGAGGAAGATGCCCTGAGCGTCGAAACATGTTGTGGGAGAGGACCTAGTGTGATTTGAACAATAAACTTACAGGTAAAATACTTGAAGTGTAGCTGTCTTCATATCCCAGTGCTCACCCAAACATCGTTTTATTCCATTGCCTGCATATCCATCTCCCTATGGGGAGAGCGGTGGAGCAGCTCCGGAGGAGAAGACAAATCTAACAGAGGAGAGGAAAACACGTGACGGATCACGTGCAATTACACAGGTGGACACCGAGGAAGAAGGGAAAGAAATCCACACCGTCCAGAGAGAGACCCCCTGCACTCACTACATGAGCCCCCCTGTTGTGCGGACAGCACAACAGGAAAAGGTGAGTGTAACAGTTAATTAACAGAGGGTGGATATAAAACATAAAGCAGCGTGGCGCAACCAATTTCTATATCTCATTACATGAATTGACATCTGGCATTAAGCCCAGGGGTTAATAATGGATAGGGGTCTGTCATACACCCACATTACTAACTCAGTAAGTGTAGAGTTAAACAACACAGAGACACGGGAAAAAATTGTTTGCGTAAAGAGTCCCCCACACTCCCTCGTTCACCAATTTATTAATTTAAAGAAATCCTTGAAGTTCTGACATAATCAAATTTTGTCATTTTCCCCAAGGCCCATCAATTCCTTTAGATCTTCTTTTGGGTACCTATTGACTCATATGGGGCTTGGGGTCAAGTTCTAAACTAAAATCCAACCGAACTCAGAAATTCTCAACATTCATGAGTTCTCTCATCTGTACTCATTACTCTTTTTTGCCTTAATCTGCTTAATATTTCATCATTATTCTGCCCTGGTTGTACAAGAAATCAACTTTCCATTAAAGGGATCCTGTCACCTCCAAAACGCCACCTAAGCTACCAAAACATGTCCCTGCAGCATCCTATCACTATTCTCACACTCCTTTTGTCTCCTAAAAGCATGAATCCCATTTAACATTAAAATTTATTTTTTTTCCCTTTTCCTTCACCAAATTCGGGGTGCATCTTATAATCCAATGCATACTGTAAAGCAAAAAAACACGGTATATGGCTTCACCTTGCAATAAAAAATGATCAACAGGATTTTTTTCTTAAGTTAAAGGATATCTGTCAAGTCAAAAATCCTTATGTAACTGCTATCCTTTTCTAATTCCTATGGTGAAGCTCTTTCTATTCATATATTTCTTTTATTTATACTCACCTCCTATCCTCTGTAAGCTGCAAAAAAAATATTCACTCCATCTGTCAATCGCAGTGAGTGATCACTTAGTTCTCTGCTGCACACTCCCCAGGGAATGAATATTCATGTAGAGACATCACTGTCATGCCCTATGCACTACCATCCTCCGCAAGCACACAAGGAAAGTTCAGTGGAAATCACTCACATGGGGTGAGCTGTATCCTCCTGTCTATGCTTTTCTTCCAGGCAGCAGATCCTGTCTTGTCGGCACTCACTGCAGAGGAGAGAGGAGGGAGAGTATGTGCTACCTTAGCAAAAGCTAAGCTGTTTATTTGCTCAGTAGATACACACATTACTTGTATGCAGGAAAATATATGTTCATATAAACACATACAAGTCTCTCACAGACAGCACACACTGCAGTGATCTTACTATGAGAGTTGCAGTACAAACTCCTCCCCCCTCTCCTATCTTTCCCTCTTCCTCCTCCTCCTGCAGAAGCAGCTTGCTCTAAGATTTTCAGTGACTGATGACAGCAGAGGTGGGGAGGGAATACCAGCTTGGATAGTCATGGATATTTCATTAACATTTACATACTATTCATTATAAATAATGTAAATAATGGGGATTTAGTCAGCTATGTGCTGGGTGTGAAGATGCTTATAGCAATAAAACTACAGAGGGTACATAAATTATTTTTACATATTTTAAAACTGCTGCTTGAGCACTATTCAAAGGTACTATAAGTATCATATTGAAAAATAACCTGACAGAGTCCCTTTAAAAGCATTTGGAGCCAAAAGTTACAAAGTTCAAGAGCACTTAAAAATACATCCGGTAAGACCCCCTTCACATCATGTTTTGTTCCTGTCTGTGGGGATCCTGCTTTTTGCTTTTGGATTTGTTACTCCGGATGCCATTTCAGGCAAGTGGTGTCGGGGCTGTTACTTTCACTTTTTCAATGTATCTGCATACATTGCGAAAGTGAAAGCAATGGTTAAAAAATAAAAAAAATGCTCACCTCTTCGCTGAGTGTCTCGCGATGGCTGCAGGACTTTAATCAGCTGACTGGTGGCAACCGATCAGCTGATGTGTCACATGACAGTATGAGCTGAGCGGTTTGAACCGCCCGCCAATCGGTTTTGGCGGGTGATTTAAACCACTCAGCTGATGCTGTCATGTGACACATCAGCTGATTGGATTGCCCTGCCCTGCCCGGTCAGCTGATTAAGGTCCTGCAGCCATCGGAGGTGGATGCTTCGCATCGCGGGACACTTGGGGAAGAGGTGAGCATTTTTTTTTATTTTTAACACATTGTTTACCTTAATTTCACTTTTTCACCTTAGCAGTGTATGTAGATAGTGTATGTAGATACACTACTAAAGTGAAATTACACTGAACAGAGCATGCTCAGTACAGTAAAACCGGATACGGGAAACGATCCTGTTTTTTCCCAGATCCGCGCTCCATAGACCCCCATATTATTTGCCAAGGATGGCATCGGATCTGATTCTGTCCAATTTGGTCCGCTGCGCCCAAAACTGGAGCAGTCTCCGATTCTTAATACATCAAAAAAGCGGACACAATCGGATCCATGACAATTTGGACACAATCGGATGGCCATATATGACCAATCCGTGCCCATAAGGATTTTTCACTGTTGGGTTTCAGAGTATGGGTGCTTTTTGTATGCAAACCACGAAGCGAGCATCTCTGTGCTTGGGTACACTCAGTGCTCAGATCAGTGTGATCCGCTGCAGTGTATGAATGGCCGCACTGGGGTAAACTTAGCGTTATAAGATGTTGTGTGTACAAAAAAAGAAAATGACATAACCCCGGCCTCCCTACCCTAGAAGTGCTTTGCTTTGGTTGGTTGTATGTGGGTGGAGAGAAGAACTGTCCCATCAGTGACGTCTAATGAGGTTTGGGTCAAGTTTGAATCCAGAACAAAACTTTTTGTAAGGTTCAACTGAAGCCCCAGAACCCAAACGTCCGCTCATCTCTACTGATATTTTTAAGAAGTCAACAATTTAAAAACATGATCGGGTGTATAAATGGAAGGTAGGGGGAAGATCAAGATCCAACCCACATCCGATTCTGAGGAGAGGGAGGCCCTGCATAACAAATTTAAGGACTTGGCCAATGAAGTGGACCCAATGACACAGGTGAGTTCTCCACCTGATTTTGCCCAGATCCTCGAGGATTCCCCCTTTGTCTGTCTGTCCCGCAGTCGTGATCTTTTCTATGTTGGTTAAAGAGGATCTAAAAAAGTTACCAACTAGACGCAAGTTGGTAATTTAACCTATAAACAACGACATGCGCTTCTCGACTTGGAAAACTAATCAATGAGTAATTGAACAGCCAGAAAAAGGGGGAAATATTTCAAAAACTGCAATTGAACAGGCACAATGTGAACGGGTCTGTAGGACTGCGTTCACACCACCACATAACTAGACCACAGAAAAAACAGTATAACAAACGTGTGGAAGTACACTGCTATAAAAGGTAATAATTAAAAGCAAGTGCTTAGTAAAAAACTGTATCAAAACAGGGTACTTAGTTAATACGTTTTTGCAAATGTACGTAAGCTGTTCCACTTCGCCACAGTGACCCTTATCAGAACGGTCCTATCTAACTAATTTAAAACCTGATCCTGTATAAATATACCTCAAGTGGGAAATATTGTGATCTAGCCAATTGAATTATATGAGCAAGAAAGTTTTTTGCCAGCTCAGAGATAGGGAGACGTACTCAAAATTGACCTATATCCCTGTAGCTTCTTTTTCTGAACAACTCCAGGCCATCTTTGGACAGGCATGTGAAAGCGGTATTATCACTAAAAAGGTGGTAGAGGGCTTGACAGTGAGATTTCTGAAAATACCCACTTTATATATGTTACCAAATATCCAATGAGATTCTGTTGCTCCCCCGGGATGCCTGATTGTCTCCAGGATAGAGGGCTGTGTAACCCGATATGTCAATTCATTGATTATTACTGTAACCTATGGTGGAGACGCTGCCCTCCTATGTCCATGGCACAACGGACATCCTGAGGCAGATAGACGGAATCTCTGTGGAAGACGGAATGCTGTTTGTCACAGCAGACGTCGAATCCCTCTATATGTGCGTACGCCATGAGGATGGCCTGAGGTGGTGCACTTCTTCTTGCAGGCCAGTAGGCGTGACGGCGCTATGTGTAATTTGATCCTCGAGCTGCTCCGCTTGCCCTAACCCACAATTTCTTTGTCTTTAAGGATAATTACTATCTACAGATGGTGTAGCACTAGCATGGACTCGGCCTGTGCCCCTTGTACACAAATCTCTTCCTGGATTTCTGGGAGAGGGGTTTGCTGGGTGATGGAGGTGGTCCGGCCAATGGCCATTTGCAGTGCTGGCTGAGGTACATAGATGACCTCTTGATCCTTATGGCAGGGCACAGTGGAGCAGCTCGACGTCTTTATGGGCCAACTTGATGAGAATAAGGTCAACAGGAAGTCAACTTCAGTCAACTCATTACTCCATGCAAGCTCGGCCCATACTGCATCCACAATCTACATCATCCCAACTGGTTAAGTTCCTTCAGATGAAGTGAATTTGCTCATCCGAGATGACATTTGAGATACAGACAGCGACTTAAAAGAGCATTTCAGGGAAAGAGGCTATAGTAATAGGTCGATCAAGAGGGCCTATCTCTGGGCCAAAACACACCCTGCAAGAACTACTCTATCTAAGCGGGAAGCTGGGGCAGCTACCGCACAGCCTATCCACTTTATATCTAACCTTTAACCAGGAGTGGAATTCATTGCGGGGTGTCTTGAACAAACATTGGTCGTGTACAGTTCGACCCTGTTTTAAAGACCATTATCTGACTACCTTTGTTGACCACTAGATGGGCTAGGAATTTGAAAGATGTGTGGACCAGAGTCATCATACCCCAAAACCACCAAACCACTTTGGCTCCCAAGGCCCTCTGAAAGGATGCTTCCCTTGTGGCCACTGTGCGGCTTGCAGGAATGTCCAGTGCATTGCGTCCTTCACCTCCTCCGATGGCCATGTCGTATGACTTGTAGAGAGCTTAGGAGGAGAGTGAGGGAGCATCTGAGGAATATTGGGCAGCGCCGGCAGCAGAGGACAAGTCCACTCTAAAAACACTGCCGCAGCATTTTCTGCAATACCACAAAAGTGACCCATCATCCCTAATGGTGAGAGGAATAGATGTTACTACAGGGTACCACCCACAATGACACCCCCCCTCAGCTTTCCGCTTGACTAGCGTTTTAGTAATGGTGACAGTCAAAAATATGTAGTTCAACAGAGTTCACTGCACACAGTACCCGTATACGTCAGGCGTGACATCCTGTTCATGATGCCAAAAACCTGGTACTGTGCCACCCCAGGGCCATAGGTACTCAGAACCGGGCTGTTTAGCAGTTGTGGGGAGACACAGGGGTCGAGACCCGCTTTCTGTGACCCTGGGTTTAGTTGTAAAAGGGCAGTTCTTTACTAGTGTAGGGAAATGCATGATTTATAAGGGAGTCATTTGTGATGCCACCCGTGGCTTGTGGCTATGGGTAGCCACCACTGCTGTACAACCTCTAGGATGATGATTGGGCAGCTGGGATGGAGTGTCATCCCACAGGTTGAGCATATCCCCAGGAATGTGGAAGTTGGAAGGGTTTAGGGTGCAGGATGGAGGGTGTACATTAACAGACTCACATTTTGTTGGTTTCTCAGATCCTTTACTGAAAATACCAATTCAACCACAGATGCTGTTGCTATGAGTCCGTGTAACTGGGAGCAACGTGGGGTTCTCCACACCCAGCAAGTTCTGAGGCCTCCCTGCTGCTCCTGTGGGTTCCTGATGCTGCTTGAAGCCGAGCTGCGACCCTCTCTCTCCCTTTCCTGCGCATACCAGTATGACAGGCAGCTCGAGTCCTTTATTAGCCCCACTTCACAGGCGGCTACTCCTGGGCTCTTGATGGTGTTTTGCCTCCGGGTACTTGGTGTGGATGCGAAACTTGGAATTCCCCACTCTCTGGTATTAGCTGCCGGGTCATTAGTCCTGCACAGCCTCGGACTCCGGTGTCCTTTCTTGGCCTTTTCCTCTGGGGTAAGCTCGACACTGCTCTACTCCCCAGGCTCTCCTCAACTTCCTCAGACTCTTGCCTTAGGTCTCTCAGCTAGGCTTAGCTTTACTGGGGCTAGCTTAGCACTGCTCTAGCCCATAGGATGTCTTCCTCAGTACTACTGGGTACTTAACTGACTAACTCCGCCCCAGACCAGAATTTATAGGGAACCTACCCTGAACCCTGATTTAGATCTCCCCCTTAGGCCTGGAGGCAGAAAGGTGTTGTGTGCTTTGGTTTTGCCTGGTGTGTATACCTTCTGTTGCTCTCAGGAATAACACTACCCCCCGAGGGAGATAATGACATAGTGGCATCCGAACTCTGGGGTGCCACAAAACACACACACTTTATATTATTGTGACTAATTGACTGTAATGCTATGATGCTTATGTGCTTTATCTTTGCTTGATGTTTTGGTCATTAACACTCTGTGCTCTATATTGCTGCTTTTGTTGTACATGATATGCATATGCATATGACCTTGTAATTGTAAGATCTGCCCCAGTTGTATGTAGCCTTTGGTGACATTGTTTCACCTCTCACCGCCACCTCTCCTGAGTTTTTACTGGTGTATTAAAAAGCACCTTTTTTGCATAAATTGAAGCTTTTACTCGTATTTGTCTTGTTCTTTCCTTGTCATATTTGAGTAGCTTCTCAAAGGTGACCCCAAACCGGGGACCTCCTATGTATCAATATATATGGAAATCCTCATCTTAATTTAAAAACATTGCTGTCCTCAAAGGTGAACTGGGGAACTAATCTGACCCTTAGACTGGAGATCCCTGGCTCACACTTATCCTGGAATTACCTATGAAGGTCAGGATGTCCAGGCCACCACCCTTGCCCTTTGCTTCTGATCAGCCCTGGACTAAAAGCCTATACCACCCACGGACCGGAAAAAAACAGCAGTTCCAATGGCAGGGTACAACATCAGCAGCACAGCTCTGGACAGAACAGCACAGCAGGTCTTCACTGCATGGGGTCCTATTGGAGAATGAACTCTATCTGCAACACCTCGTGAAGGGAAGTGGAACTACTTCAAGGCTGAGGGAGTGGGGATCTGAATGCAAAGACACACCCTCCACCTCCTCCTGAATGCTATGACACACGCCTCCACCCGAATGCTAAGACACACCCCTCCACCTCCTCCTGAATGCTATGACACCCACCTCCACCCGAATGCTATGACACACCACTCCACCTGCAGAGCTGCACAAAGCATAGACTACAGCATTAACTAAAGTAAAAAAAACTCAGATTGGAATCAACAGCAGCAACACTCATGGACTTCAAAGAAGTTAAAACTTGATAAATTGGTTAAACAGTTTTAGATCTTAGACAAAACCTGACATCTGATGCGTCCTGCCCAAATCCATGCGCAGCATGTGCAGGCACTGTTTGCACGATGATCAAAAGCAGGTATTCTCGACACTGAAACGCGTTTCAAACTAAAAGCTACCTTTAATGGTACCTTTACACGCCGCCACCGAGGGCAGCAACAGGTAGGCACCGCGCGTGCACGCGCGCGTTTTCAACGGTTCCTAACGGTACCTCATGCCACAATTACACGCCGCCACAATGTGCTCCACATAAGGTATTTTCGTTCCCCGGAAGTGCCAATGGATGCCGCAGGTTACCTTCTGTGGAGCACCTTCCCTGATTTACACGCCGCCACCACAAGGGAATCTGGGCGTACATATTGTGCACCATGTCTACATAGGCGTGACAGAGTTGTGTATTACGCGGCGCTCGTACGGTGATTGGACAATGCAATAGCATCATGATTGGCCAGTCAGCGCAGGAGGCTGGCTAATACATGACGCTATAGCAAATGTGTATTGTGACTGGTCATCTCATTAAATATGCCGCCCTGTGCAGAGACAGCCAATGGGTACACAGTAGTCCCCACCAATGATAGCTGATGGGGCGTGGTATACATGACGCTCAAGCACGCCCCAGGTAACTCAAATACCTTGCCTGTGCCCCGATTACACGCTGCCACCACAGGGATTATACCTGCTTGTTTTTCAGCACGGCTGAAACACAGGTATCCAAAGAGACAGGACGGTGCTACCTGAATTAAAAGCCGCCACTTTGCGGTGTTTTGAAGGTAAAAGGTACAATTGTGTCCGATACCTGCCGGTTTCTACCTTTCGGTGGCGGCGTGTAAAGGTACCATAATAGTCATCAGTGACCGAGCTGCGCCCCAGACTAGCCGGACAGGCAGGTGCCCTGTGGCTTTTTCCCACCAGCTGTTTTGGATTGACAGGTCTGTCCTACATGTGCATATACACATGCAGAGACCCGTCAATCTAGGGCAGGCTCCAAAATTGGAATTGATAACATTTTATTTTACATGATATTTTTATCATATTTTATGATCTGGACGCAAATTGGAAGGGAAACCATATTGTTTTGTAAAATGATTCTCCGGTGGGGGGCCATTTTGCTATCTGGCTCATCAGTAGAGATGTTTTCTTCTTCCTTGAGATGGGATGGAGTCTTCACATGGAATTACAGAGAACCCAACTGATTCTCTTTTCACCAAGACAGTTGATTTAATTCACTGTGAATCAAGGTTAGATTGCTTCCCGACTGATGAGCATTTTATACTGGAAGTAGAAAAGCAAATGTTAAAGTGAATTACTCTATCTTTAATTCAGATAGATACAAAAGAACTGATAGACTTCAAGAACGTAGAAACTTAAAGGTTCATTAAGCATTTTCTTTCCTGCTTTCTGGCATAAAACTAATTGAAATGTTGCAAAAGTTTTGTATATGAAAAGTCTACCAAGTTTCGCAAAAAAAAGTTGGAAGACTTTTCAAATACACAATGATAGGAGGGTTTTTTTTTTGCATAAAATCACCAAATTATTTAGACTAGTTGAAGAAGCGGCATGGGGACAATAAATTCACTAGTATGATGACTGATGGTGTCAAGGTACAAAAACAGTAGGAAAGCTCTGCACATTTTGAGTTGCAAATACTGATGTATGCTCTCCCCCATACTGGTGGACTGGACACCCCTCTTGGCCAAACCGTCATTAGATTCAGTTTACAGTACCATAAGACTATAAACATCTATGGTATGATTTCTTTGTCTGTGTGGATTGGATGGGTTGTTACAAACATCTGGTGAGAAATTTAATATCAGTCTCCCCATCCAGGAATCAGCAAGTACAATTGTTTAAAACAAAACAATAAGTAATGCATTCCCTCTCCATGGCCTGTATGCATGCTTACCACGCAAGACTCCGTTGCTAAACAAAAAACATGTTCGTGTGCTATGGTTTCAGTTAGCAGGTTTCTACTTGCCCATTCTAAGAGAGGTTTTTAATCCAGAAAGAGGATGTGACTGAAAGCGTAGGCACAAAAGTAGATTAGGATCTAGTAAAAGAGATATGCCTCGACGTGGCATTCCATCTGTCAATCACAGTGAATGATTCACTTAGTTCTCTGCTGTCCACTCCCCATAAGATGAATATGCATGTCACATATTCACATCACTGCTCAGGAGATCATGGGGGGTGGCTGTATTCTCCTCTTTTGTGTCTGCAGCCAACGAATGAGGTGAAATACAACGCAGAACAGCAGGTATACCTGCTTACAGAAACAAATGGAGTCTAGATAAGTCAGATCGGCAATAGCTCTCTCCCTCCTTGCTTCATCAGAACAGAAGCTACCGAAACCTGACACTGTACTGTTAGTAAAGGGAGGAGGGAGCTGCTGAGAGGGAGTGCATAATTACATGACAGTTTATACAGCAGCCGGACTATTCCTGTTTGGTTATAATGGAGAGGACTAATCCAGGAGCTTACTGGAGGATCTGACAATGCTGATAACATGGAAACAACAAATGGAACAATAATGATTTTACATATTTTTAAAATGTCTGCCCAGGCCCTATTCAAGGGTAATATTAATATCATACTGAAAAATAACCTGACAGTGTCCATTTAAGTATGAGTCTGGAATCTCCTTCCATAGCATTTAAATACTTTTCTGTCCACCAGGTGGCATTGCTGTTAGTTTTCACTGTGCCCTTGACGAGCTTCTGTGTGGATGTTTGTACTTGTGCCGTAGACTCTGGAAGTTTTCCTTTTTGCTGGAGCGCTGCTGACTCCTGTCCATGGTGGGAGGTGAGAGGGAGTAGCATAGATCTGGTGGAGGAGTTGAGGGAAAAGGTGGTGGCCCAGACATCCTCACCATTTGGGGTACCTCCAGGCGCAGGGCTAGTAAGGGACCCCAAGTCCAGGGCCAGACTGGCTTCTCAGGTGCCTTTAACCGTTATAGCAACCTTCTCCCTTCCCCTCATCTGTTACAGGCGTGACATATATTTACTTAGAAAATTAATGATGTGTTCATTTCTTATTTCACCCGCTGTATTATTCTGTGGGAGTTAAATCATTTTGATTGCAACCGTATATTAATAACTTAATCACAGAATTTTGGAGGGTGGAAATTTGGATTAGCTGTAAAAAATGTATAACTTTACAGCATCTTTTAGCCATATGTTGCCAAGCATAAATTAAGAGAAGACCCATAAACTCTTTTTTTTCTATCTGTGATATCTGCAATAACAGAGTAACTATGACTAACGTGCTGATTCAGTATTATAAGAAATGTGGAGTTTTCTTTTATGTGAACAATCCAGTGTGACAGTTCAAAGGTGAAAGGGTTAAAACCGCAATATGTTGTGTGCTGAAGCGTACGCAAAGTCATTAAAATTAATGGAGTCATTTCTTTCCTTGCCGCAGCACACAGGTATAACCGGTGCAATCTATCCATATAAAAGAAGAGAATGAGATATACAATTAGGTATCAGTTGGTGAGGAGCTGTATCATACAGTGATGTCTCCTCCAGTGGGGAAGGTCATAGTAAAAAGGGTAAGAGCAATAAAGTTGACAATAAATACAATAAATGACATCACACTTTGCCCTGTACCTGAAGTCCACTGCCTCGGAGTAACCCTTGACTCTGCCTTGCCCTTCAAAACGCACATCCAAGCCCTCGCCACCTCCTGTCGTCTCCAAATCAAAAATATTTCTAGAATCCGTCCCTTCCTCAACCCTCTATCTACTAAACTACTAGTGCATGCCCTCATCATCTCCCGTCTCGACTACTGCAACCTCCTCCTCTGTGGCCTCCCTGCTAACACTCTTGCACCTCTCCAATCTGTCCTTAACTCTGCTGCCCGAATAATCCACCTCTGTCCTCTGCAAATCCCTCCACTGGCTCCCAATTCCCCAGCGTATTCAATTCAAACTCCTAACATTGACTTACATAGCCGCCCACAATCTTTCCCCCCCATATATCTCTGAACTAATGTCCCGATATCATCCAACTTGTAATCTTCGATCCTCCCAAGACCTCCTTCTTTCCTCGTTCCTCATCGAACCGCCTGCAAATAAAGTCTGTGGAGCCTCGTTTAGGAGTCTCAACACAGGACTAGTCAGATATCCCTCCAGGGAAGGACCTTGCTTTGTGTGGTTCATCTAACCGCCTGCAAGACTTCGCCCGAGCATCCCCCATTCTCTAGAATTCTGCACCCCAAAACATCACACTCGGAACCTTCAAGCGGAACTTGAAATACCATCTCTTCAGAACAGCAACAGCTTGCAATGACCACAGTGCCACCTCTCCACCACTGGACCTGGTGCCCCACCACCACTAGATCTGGTGCTCCAACACCATCGGACCCGGAGCTCCACTACCATCGGACCCGGGGCTCCGCCACCAACAAAGCAGACCCAACCTACTGTCTCTCTCCCCATTGCCCTGTAGAATGTAAGCCCACAAGGGCAGGGTCATCTCTCCCCTCTGTACCAGTCTGTCACTGTTAGTTGTTCATTGTATTTTTATCTTGTTTGCATGTAACCCCTTCTCATGTACAGCACCATGGAATCAATGGTGCTCTATAAATAAATAATAATTATAATAATAAAATTCCATGGTGTTATATACAACTCAGTGTACTGTAGTGTCAGGGGACAAAGCGGAGCCAGGGCTTTAAGAATTTCTGGACTACGTACAGACAAAGAGTTTGGGTCATCACCTCCATATTTTTTGCAAGGACCAGAAACAAGTTACATCAAAGGGGGTGAAATAAAATGCGGTCTGGCAGGGAGGTGAAAATGGGGTAAAGTCAAAGGAGAAGAAAAAAATGGGTGGGAGAGATTATTATTGCTATTATTGTTTATTTATATAGCACCATTAATTCCATGGTGCTGTACATGAGAAGGGTTATATACAAAATTATAGATATAGTTTACAGTAAACAAATTAACAATGACAGACTGGGACAGAGGGGAGAGGACCCTGCCCTTGCGGACTTACAGTCTACAGGATAATGGGGAGGAGGCAGTAGGTCATGGATGCAGCAGCTCTGGTGATGGTGAGACAGCAGCTCTGGTGATGGTGAGGCAGCAGCTCTGGTGATGGTGAGGTGGAAGCTCCGGTGGCAGTGGGTGGCAGAATGGTCATTGCAGGCTGTAAGCTTTCTTGAAGAGATGGACTTTCAGGTTCCGTCTGAAGGATCCGAGCGTGGTAGATAATCGGACATGTTGGGGAGCAGAATTCCACTGGATGGAGAATATATGGGAGAAATCTTGGAGGTGATTGGGTGAGGAACAAATAAGTGTGGAGGAGAGGAGGAGGTCTTGGGAGGATCGAAGATTATGTGAGAGAAGATATTGGGAGATTAGTTCAGAGATATAAGGAGGGGACAGGTTGTGGACGGCTTTGTAGGTCAGTGTTTGAAATGGATTCGTTGGGGGGCTGGGAGCAGTGCAGGCACAGTCCAGAAAAGAAAGGAGGGGGAGGAGGTGTGTCTTAGCAGCTGCACATCTGACATCTTCATTGTATGTATCTGAGGCATATATGTAGTGTGTGCTGGAGATATTTCTATGTGTTTAAAAGAATATTTGTCAATTTGCTCAGCAGGTATGTTGCGCCCCACCGGGTAGTCCACCACCAGAGGTACTGCAGTCCTCCATTAGAGGGAGAGTTGTGCCTCTCCTCTCCAGGTGCTGGGATGGTGCAGTTGAGCTTCACATATACACACACAACACTTAAGACCCCAAGACGGTGGGTGCACCCAGAGTGAGGACCCAGGCGTAGCTAGTAGGGAGAAGGATAGTTAGTGAGTGGAAGTGGTGAAGGAGTAGAGGTCGGGAGTGATGGAGAGGACTGGTGTTGAGTCCCATGGGCTGGAGCATGACCATGCTCACCCGGGAGGGACGGACCGACAGGTGTGGAGGAAGAATGGAGCCCTTAGGGTATGGAACAAGATGTAGATACCCGTACACCCGTATCTGGCGAGAGTATAGAGGGGCTGGTGGACGACACATGGAACCGGCCCTGAACACAATGCAGATGCTGTAAGCCCGAACCGTTGAACCGGAGGCCCCGCGTTCCTAAGGGGAGCTGCGGCCGAACACCTGACAAAACTTGGAGAAGGCGGCCAAACTAGGGAGCAGTACTCAGAAAGGGTACAACTGAGCACCTGTGGCTGTCAGTACCTGAGCTCTGTGAGCGCTGAGAGGAGTGGCTAGACGAGCTCATAGTGCTGAGGGAGCACCAGAGAAAGAAACACCTAGTAAGAGAGAAAGGAACACCAACAGAGGCTCGACTGCACTGTCCCGGTTCTGGAGACAATGCTGAACCGGAGGATGGCAAGGGAAGTACCCGGCGGCCATGCTGATACAACTGAGTAAAAGTAACAGAACTCCAGCTGTGGTGTTTGAGACTTTTCTTAGCGGTGACCACTGGCCGCAGGAGCCGAATGAGATACCGGGGTGCCGATGACCTAATAAACATCTGCCAAGGTACGAACTGACTCCTCCATCCCGGTGCCCTGGGGATTGCACTCCACCTGTGGGGAGCGAAACCATCCAAGCTGCCGGTCACCGTCTCCAGAGGTTCTGAAGAAGCAGCGGCCACCCTTGGCCGCACACCGCAGGTGGCGTCACGAATACCCCCTTTTCCCTCTCATCCCTGTCATCTTCCCCCTTTTATTAAATGACACCGCCAGGGTCACGGGACCGGATCTCGGCCACCGTCTGTCCCCGTTAAAAGAACTGAGAGTAAAGAACAACTGATGACCGGTTCCCGAGTATCCCCGGCCCTGGAGTGGGCATATCAAATACACACATTGCATGTATGCAGGAAAACCAAACTTCATATAAACACATAGAAATCTCCTATACTGTAGACAGCAGACACATTACAGCACAAAACACCTCCCCTTTTCCTCCCCCCTCAGAAGTAACCTGCAGAAGCCTGAGAGATTCAGTGTAACCAGCACAGATGTGAGGGACAGAATACCAGATTAGGTAGGTGTGGTTATTTAAATAACATTTACATAGTGTGAGTCTTAGGAGTCAGGTCAAATACTTTTACTGCTGATGATAGCTGCCTGCAGGATGTGAAAATGCTTATAGCAAGAGAACTACAAAAGGTAGAGTAACAATTTTTACATATTCTGAAAAGTCTACCCAAGCACTATTTAAAGGTACTATTAGTATCATACTGAAAAATGACCTGACAGAGTCCCTTTAAATTATCAACTGTCACATGCTAAAGCAATCCTGAAAACATGCAGTGTCGGTGGGCCTTAAGGACTGGAGTTGGGGAACACTGCTCTAAAATGATTCATCCCTCAGACAAAGCCTTTGTACTGTTTACTCCTGATACCAGCTTTAATCAGATCCTGGCTGCAAAATTGAAACCAGGTATATTTTTTGTCTGCAACACTCCGGTGTTTCAGAGAGCATATATTTCAAAGATCCAGTGCTAGTCGCTAGTCAGTAAGCCAAAGAACCATATCTGGAGGCCAAACTAGCCTCGCACCACCGCAGTACTACTGCAGGGGATTGACAAATCTCTCTCCTGTGTCTACATAGAAAAGACCTGTCAGCATCTGCCGCGATACAGGAAACAGCTGGCCACCGGACTTGTCTGGTCTCCAGCTATAGTTCATGGCCAGCTTTCCCCAGTGCTGCTGCAGGATGCTGAAAAGTCACTCCTACGTACACACAAGAGATGTCGCATCTCCACCATTGCTCCTGCAGTGTCTACTTCTATCGTCTGGCTTCACTGTATTCACTATGTTGGTGGCGCTGGAGATAGAAGACATGTCAGAATCACAGAAGAGCACTGGCCTTGTCCATCCACTAGGGTCATAGTGGCTAGGAACTTAGCTTACCTTAGACCATGCTTGGTGAACATTTCTCCATCTGGTTCACACTTCCGGACACCAGCCCTTCGTGGGTAACAATTCACTAGACCCCATTGTCCAAATCCCTATATAAGGGTTAAAGGGTGTCAGGGTTTCTCTGTGCTAACTGCTCGGTCAATCTGAGGTAGCCCTTTTGAGTTTGTGGTCTCAAACAGAGATTTCAAGAGAGAGAGACCGGTCAATCCCCGGCAGTAGTGTAGGGAAGATCCTTTATTTGGTGGCAGAATAGTCTGGCCTCCAGATAATGTTCCACAGCTTCTTGCCTAATGTATTGGGTTATGCTCTACCAGTGGCATTTTTGTCACTTCAACCATTATTCTTTACTGGCACTCCTGGTGGATTTTAACAGTACCTCGTTTGTGAATTGTTGAACTTACATATAGCACTGTTGTTTGGGCACTTCAATGAATGCAAAGAGGAATGGTAAGGTATAGCCATTAGTGCTATGTAAAACAGTACAACAAATAAGAAGAATGCTTGACTAGAGATGGGCGAACCCGCTGATTTTCGGGTTGGGCCAATCTGGACGGATGTTTTTTGCTTATTTTTGCTTATTTTTGCAGCCTTCTGCCCGAACCCGAATCCGAACAGTAAAGCCGGTTTCACACCACGGTTTGATCAGGTCCAGGGCTGTCAGGTTCACATCGGACCCGATTTTGACACAATGTAGCACTATGGTGACAGATAGGGCCGGATGGCAATAATTTGACATCCGGTTTTGTCCCTGTCCGGCAGCATCAGGCTGTATTTGTTTTTTGCTTTGGACACAAAATCAGAGCTTGCATTATTTTTGTGTCCGGGGCAAAAAACCAAACCGGATCCTGCCGGATTCTCCCAGATCTGGCGCAATCCAGCGCCCCCTAACATGAGAGTCCATGGAGCTGCCCCCTGCTGAGATGTCAGGACTGTGGCCAGCTCCCCGCTAGCCGCGATTCTGTCATTTCAGTAGGGACAGCTCCCTGCAGCTGCGCTCTGCCGAATCCGGCTGCAAACAGGAACGGAGGGTATACAGTTAGGGCCAGAAATATTTGGACAGTGACACAATTTTGGCGAGTTGGGCTCTGCATGCCACCACATTGGATTTGAAATGAAACCTCTACAACAGAATTCAAGTGCAGATTGTAACGTTTAATTTGAAGGGTTGAACAAAAATATCTGATAGAAAATGTAGGAATTGGACACATTTCTTTACAAACACTCCACATTTTAGGAGGTCAAAAGTAATTGGACAAATAAACATAACCCAAACAAAATATTTTTATTTTCAATATTTTGTTGCGAATCCTTTGGAGGCAATCACTGCCTTAAGTCTGGAACCCATGGACATCACCAAACGCTGGGTTTCCTCCTTCTTAATGCTTTGCCAGGCCTTTACAGCCGCAGCCTTCAGGTCTTGCTTGTTTGTGGGTCTTTCCGTCTTAAGTCTGGATTTGAGCAAGTGAAATGCATGCTCAATTGGGTTAAGATCTGGTGATTGACTTGGCCATTGCAGAATGTTCCATTTTTTTGCACTCATGAACTCCTGGGTAGCTTTGGCTGTATGCTTGGGGTCATTGTCCATCTGTACTATGAAGCGCCGTCCAATCAACTTTGCAGCATTTGGCTGAATCTGGGCTGAAAGTATATCCCGGTACACTTCAGAATTCATCCGGCTACTCTTGTCTGCTGTTATGTCATCAATAAACACAAGTGACCCAGTGCCATTGAAAGCCATGCATGCCCATGCCATCACGTTGCCTCCACCATGTTTTACAGAGGATGTGGTGTGCCTTGGATCATGTGCCGTTCCCTTTCTTCTCCAAACTTTTTTCTCCCCATCATTCTGGTACAGGTTGATCTTTGTCTCATCTGTCCATAGAATACTTTTCCAGAACTGAGCTGGCTTCTTGAGGTGTTTTTCAGCAAATTTAACTCTGGCCTGTCTATTTTTGGAATTGATGAATGGTTTGCATCTAGATGTGAACCCTTTGTATTTACTGTCATGGAGTCTTCTCTTTACTGTTGACTTAGAGACAGATACACCTACTTCACTGAGAGTGTTCTGGACTTCAGTTGATGTTGTGAACGGGTTCTTCTTCACCAAATAAAGTATGCGGCGATCATCCACCACTGTTGTCATCCGTGGACGCCCAGGCCTTTTAGAGTTCCCAAGCTCACCAGTCAATTCCTTTTTTCTCAGAATGTACCCAACTGTTGATTTTGCTACTCCAAGCATGTCTGCTATCTCTCTGATGGATTTTTTCTTTTTTTTCAGCCTCAGGATGTTCTGCTTCACCTCAATTGAGAGTTCCTTTGACCGCATGTTGTCTGGTCACAGCAACAGCTTCCAAATGCAAAACCACACACCTGGAATCCACCCCTGACCTTTTAACTACTTCATTGATTACAGGTTAACGAGGGAGACGCCTTCAGAGTTAATTGTAGCCCTTAGAGTCCATTGTCCAATTACTTTTGGTCCCTTGAAAAAGAGGAGGCTATGCATTACAGACCTATAATTCCTAAACCCTTTCTCCGATTTGGATGTGGAAACTCTCATATTGCAGCTGGGAGTGTGCACTTTCAGCCCATATTATATATATAATTGTATTTCTGAACATGTTTTTGTAAACAGCTAAAATAACAAAACTTGTGTCACTGTCCAAATATTTCTGGCCCTAACTGTATTTGACCTCCGGTTCTGCTATATCCGGGGCTATCAGGTTCTGTCCGATGTTTCCTGTAAAACACCGGACAGAACCTGATACACCAAAAACGTGGTATGAAACTGGCCTAACACGGACTTCTCAGGGTCGTCCGTGTTTGGGGTACGTGCCTGACCACTAGGTGTTCGGTACAGACCCCGATCTTTACAGTTTGAGTTTGCCCATCACTAATACTGACATTGGACACGATCCATAATAAGGGTCAACCGTGCACCCTTCTTTGTGTGCGCCATTGATTGATTAACTGTCGTTCACTCTCCTGCTATTATTGCATTTTTAATGGATGACAGCAACAATATGCCAAAATCTGAGAAGTCTGTGCGTACGTACTTTTAGCCAGGCAAAAGAAGCAAATACTATAAAGTCCAGGAAATATATTTTTATGCACTTCTTTTAAGTAATGATATAATATTGCTCTCAGCTTTCTCTTAATGTGGATACTTTTATGTGCTCCTGTTGTGTGCATTAGATCTTCCTGCTGAATTCTGAAAGGGGTATTGCAGGCGGCTTATAAATGATCACTATTACACACCACTATTGTTTTAGAACAGCAATAATCGGCAATCCTGAGAGATGTATTAAACCGTGCATTCATTCAACCAATGCAACAGTAAAAATGAATAAGAAAAACCATCTGAAAACTCAAAGAAATTCTCATCTTATTTAAAGTCTAAGTTAACCTTTAGCAAACCTCCATGAATATATAATGAAATTGTTCGTATAGAAATTGCTGTATATGGAGTTATTATCGAAATGATTTTCTGTAGTGGTGGGGGAGCTCTGATAAAACAACCATGAGGCTTCGGGGAATTTTTTCATTGCCCACTGTTGCATTGTTAAGCCAAGTGCGGGCTACTGTTTTCCATTAATGTCGATAGATTCCAGACTACTGGCTTTCGTACAACAGCTTGTGTCAATGGCTGGATCTCAAAATCCAGACAGGCCTATAACGGGGAGCAAGTCCACCTTGGATAATTTATTTTCAAATATCTAACGAGAATTTTCTATCAAGATATTAGTGTAATACATCACTTTAGTGTTAATAATGACTAGTGATATGTGAAACGTTGAAAATCCGCATCGCTCGCATTTCTCAGAAGAGTACGTTTCTTACTAGGGGATGCATATTTTTTCATGTAAGGCAACAAAGACTTACAGTGGGTTTTCTAATAATTTTCTGTACTCCATAGGCCCCAGAGTGGGTTAAAATAATAAAAAGAGTATCCCTCCCCAAGTCCAGTTCTGAGCCTCCACCCCTCCCCAATGCAGAGGTCACCAACCATTCTGACCTTGAGAGTTACAATTAGCTCCGGAGGATGATAAGGAGCAACACTCAGCTCTGACAGAGGGTCACGAGTCATATTCAGCTCTGAGAGAGGGTCGCGAGCCATGTCCAGGTCTTAGATAGGGTCATATCTCAGAGCTGGACGTAGCTCGTGACCCTATCTAAGGCTGGACATGGTTTGCGACCCTCCCTCAGAGCTGGATGTGGCTCGTGACCATCTCTCACAGCTGGATGTGGCTAGCGACACTATCTAAGAGCTTGATGTGGCTTGTGACACTATCTAAGAGCCGGATGTGGCTCATGACTCTCTCAGAACTGGATGTGGCTCATGACTCTCTCAGAGCTGGATGTGGCTCATGACTCTCTCTCAGAGCTGAATGGGGTTTGCAACCCTCTCTCAATGCTGAATATTGCTCATGACCATCTCTCAGAGCTGGAGTTGCTCATGACTCTCTCAGGGTCATGAATCATGCCCAGCTATAAGAGAGGGTCGCGAGCCACATCCAGCTCTGAGATAGAGCCACGAGCAATATTCAGCATTGAGAGGGGATCGAGAGCCTTGTCCAGCTCTGAGAGAGAGTCATGAGCAACATCCAGCTCTGAGAGCCCCATCACAAGCCCATTCAGCTCTGAAAGTGTTGTGAGCCACATCCAGCTCTGTGAGAGGTCATGAGCCATATCCAGTTCTGACAGAGGGTTGCGAGCCATATCCATCTGAGAGAGGGTCACGAGCCACATCAAGCTCTGAGAGAAGGTCACGAGCCATGTCCAGCTTTGAGAGAGGGTCATGGAAATATTCAGCAGTGAGAGAGGTTGCGAGCCCCATCCAGCTCTGAGAGAGAGTAATGAGCCACATCCAGCTCTGAGAGAGTCATGAGCCACATCAGCTCTGAGAGAGTCATGAGCCACATCCAGCCCTTAGATAGTGTCGCTAACCACATCCAGCTCTGAGAGAGGGTCACAAGCCACATCAGCTCTGAGAGAGGGTTGTGAGCCACATCCAGCTCTGAGAGAGGGTCACGAGCCACATCCAGCTCTGAGAGAGGGTCACGAGCCACATCCAACTCTGAGAGAGGGTCGTGAGCCACATCCCAGCTCTGAGAGAGGGTCATGAGCCACATCAAGCTCTGAAAGAGGGTCATGAGCCACATCCAGTTGTCAGAGAGGGTCACTAGTCACATTCAGCTTACACCCCTCATAGTAGTGACATCCAGATCCCCCATTAAAAGTATAATGACAGCCAAAGCTTTTCCTCAGAAAATACACTTTGGCCATATAGCAAGATCAAAGAGTATCTACCATACCCCCATTCAGATCTGCTCTTCTCTGTGGAGCTATTAACAATAGTCACCATCTGGAGATCTGCTCTTCATGGTTGTTTGCTAGAACTGGCGCTAATGCATCAAGCTGGAAGACAGCTGCGAGCCACACATTACGCGCCTGCGAGTGACATCTGGCTCCCGAGCTACAGGTTGGGGACCTTGGACCTAACCCATCCCTTGATTGAATTTGATGGACATGTGCTTTTTATCAATATTATGTAACTACTTAACTTAACTAATACGATATCTGTTTTCTACACACATTATTGCTAGAGATGAGCCACCACCCCGGTGTTCGAATTCAAATCGATTCGTCGAATCGACGGGGGGGGTTCGACGAAGGTTCGTCGAATGCTCGACGAACACCGTTGAACACCCCGGAAAACGAACAAACCGGGCCTGTGGGGCATTTTCACTTCCACAATGTATATACATACATTGTGGAAGTGAAAAAAAGTGAAAGAAAGTGTTAAAAATAAAAATATAATCAATGCTCACCTGTCCGCGGTCCACCGAAGCCTCCGGCAAGGTCCTGCGGCTTCTAGGACCTGTGGTGACGTCATGTTCTCACGCGAACTCCGGTCACATGACCGGAGTTCCGCGAGAACATGACGTCACCACAGGTCCTGGAAGCACAGGACCTTGCCGGAAAGCTTAAAATAGATACTTTTATGATTCGGACCCTTTCTTTAAGTAAAAGTTACTTAAAGAAAGGGTCCGAAACATAAAAATATCTATTTTAAGCTTTCCGGCAAGGTCCTTTGCTTACAGGACCTGTGGTGACATCACGTTCTCGCGGGAACTCCGGTCATGTGACCGGAGTTCGCGTGAGAACATGACGTCACCACAGGTCCTAGAAGCCGCAGGACCTTGCCGGAGGCTTCGGTGGACCGCGGACAGGTGAGCATTGATTATTTTTTTATTTTTAACACTTTCTTTCTTTTAGGGAATGTTTATTTTGGCTCAAAATGCGGCAGATGTGGTTTTCTGACCGCATCTGCCGCATTTTCGAACCAAAATTGAACATGTTCGAAATTCGCCGAATTGGAACCAAATTGTTCGAATTCGGCGAATGACTCGAATAGCGCCAAAATCGACTTGAATTTGAGATTGGCGAACTATTCGAGTCGAACATCGCTCATCTCTAATTATTGCCACAGTCAATCAGTGATTTCAGCAACTGTTACCTTCTAAGAAGCAACATCCAATCCAATGCAATAAGTACAGCTTCATTTTGAAAAGCAAGTACACCATCTCTGACTGTGATTGGCTGCAGCAATGACTTGTACATGGCCAGCGCATCGTCACGCTAGACAGGTCATAAAGTGGAAAAGTGCAGGATTTACCAGATGAGTAAAACCTCCTTGCCTTGTGCACATTAATTAAAAAATTGTCGACAGCCCCTTTAAATAATTTATATTTTGACGTTACATAAAAATCTCACAAAAAAATTATTGTAAAAACACAATATACATTTGGGCTATCGAATATAGAAATGGAAGACACTAACTCTAAATCTACTCATCTACCAATGTCCACCACATCATGTGACAAGATACCAACCTTTACTGTCACTGACCTATAATTGAGCTAAAGGGGTTTTCTCCTCCTCTATCTTCACGAGCACACCTCTCCCCTGTCTTTTGATTTCCAGCTAGTCAGAGGCACTACACTCCTGATCATTGACAATTTGGACCAACAGTATTGTCATGCAGCTGGTCTAAACTGTGAACTCTGCTAAAGCTGTAATTAGTAGTTTTACACAGTATTGAATTGGTGAAGAGGCACTAAAGCTGGCTGAATCCATGAAGAAGAGAAGATAAACAAATTATATTTTTTTCTTACATTTTTGTATATGATTTGGCCTTTGGATATAATGCCAGATTAGCAAACTGAACTTTTACCCCACCCTTATTGCCTTACTTTCTGTAAATCTGTAGAACAGGGGCGGGCAATTAATTTTCCTAGCTTGTCACATGGACACCATAACTGTCGAGGAGGGCCAAACCTTCAAGCCAAAATAAATTATATTTGTTAAGTTACAATAATAATAATATTATTACTTAAACGGAACCTGAGAGGTACCCCATGCCCCCACAGCCACCAGCAGTTGTATAGGCCATTGAACCAAATGCATATGTAGCACCACAGGGGTCTGGTTGCAACAATGGCATTGCCTCCCTCACTGGAGGTGATGTCACGCCTGATAGCCAAAAGGAGGTTACCTGTTGAGGTGGCACAGCATACAACACTTACCTGTCTCCAGACCAGAAGGGGAGCTCTAGATCCCAGCGTAAGGCGAGCTTCCCTGCATAAATTCTGGCCCGGAGGTGGGGTTAGTGAGAACAGCCATGGAGTGAGTCTGAGGAGGAAGGAGAGCAGAGCCTGGGGGAGCCGAGCAGCATTGTGCTCATCCCAGAGGAAAAGCGACAGGAAACAGACACCGGGTTCGAGGCTGTGCAGGGTCTAATGTCCCAGCAGCCAATACCGGAGTGTGGGGAATTCCAAGTTCCCCATCCACACCAAAGAGCCTGGAGGCAAAGCAGCATACTAGAGCCTGGGGTCTCAACCGAGAAGCGACCCCTGAAACAGGACTTGAGCTGCCTGTCATACTGGCACGCGAAGGAGAGAAAGGGCCAGCACCTTAGCTTCAAGCAGCAGGGAGCCACAGGAGAACACGCAGAGGAGAGGCCTCCAACCCTCCTGGCTAGGGATCCCCTGAGTGCTTCCATGCCACCTAGGTCCACAGTAACATCTAAACCACTGCCCCAGACTGTAACTGCAATGTACAAGTAAAAGGTAAAAGATCCTTTCACTGCTGTGGCCTCCAGTTATTTGCGCATCCTCCATCCTGCACCTTACACCCACCAACATCAACTGCCCCGGTGATCCGCTCTGCCCGTGGGGAGCCGCTCCATCCCAGCTGCCCATCCATCATCCCCGGAGGTTCTGCAGCAGCGGTGGCCATCTATAGCCACATATCACGGGGGGTGTCACGGATAACTTTCCTTTTAAACCACCCCATTCCCAAAATCTGCTTCACACTGAACCCAGGGTCAAAGAGCCAGGTTTCAACCCCTGTGACTCCCCAGAGACAGTATAGTCTTGGGGCCTGTCACAAACAGGACAGTGCTTCCTGGATCTGCGCTGCAAATATGATGAAATGATACGCATAAACCACTGGTTGTTGTGCAGAGATGGCTTTAATCCAACGCATTTCGGAGCTGACCCGGCTCCTTCCTCAGGGAATCAACAAAATTGTATTACATTGGACACATAAGCAGAGTATTAGAAAAAGTATTTCTAAAGTCCATTTACGATATGCAAATGAATCTGACTAGTCGATGGGGTGCTAGTTTCCCCAGACTAGTCGGCCCACTTAGCATGATAACATGATCTGCAAAAATTGGCATCATCATCAGTGTTCTACAAATCACTTTGTTCACTCACATCATTGAGCTTCTGAAGCTGGGTGTATGCATCACATCTTCATAGAGGGGCACTGTGCATGACCAGAAGTGCACAAGACGGCTGTTCTTCGGCTCTTCTGCACTTCAGATCATGGGCAGTGCACATCTCTCAAGCCGGGACGCATATACTGGACTTTGAAGGCTCAATGATATGAGTGAACAAAGCGCACACAGTGAGATTTGTAGAGCTCCGGTGATGATGCCAGCTCTTGCAAATCATGTTATCAGGCTCATAGGGGTGTGACAACATGTCGAGAGGGACGACTAGTCTGGAGAAACTACTACCCCATCAACTAGTCAAAGGGTTCCTTTGCATATCATAAGCATACTTTAGAAATGTTTTTTCTAAAGATCTGTTTATGTGTTCAAAGGACCTGTCAGGCAGGGAATATGGATAATTAAACAGAACTGCTGATGCTTTTTTTTTACAGCACAGGGGACCTGTCAGGTTCCCTTTAATGTTGAGTATGTTGACTTGCTTGTACTGCTAATGCTTGCTATGATAAGGAATAGTGTAACTTGTATTCTGGCCTGTAGCAGTGAATCAAAACCATGTAATTCACTCTGTTTTAAAAATCATAGTGCTCCTGTTACTCGGCCCTTTTACTTTGAAGAAAAGCTCCTCCTACACAGTTAATAACAGATGTGGACAAAATGTCTGTGGGGAGTGCCCACCCTCCCTAGAGACATGCTGTCCACATAGTTTGCCATTTTAAGGGTTAATACTTTAACATTACTTCTATGGCGGTGCGCTGCAGATAGAACTAGTGTTAAAGTTTTCAGGACCCAGGATAGCTGCAGATACAGTACACAGATTACGTGCTGTATCTCCTCCATAGCGAGGAGCCGCCGCCGGGTTTCATTCAGAAAATAGTAAATGCCGAAAATAGCCGGCAACACTGTAATTTCACATATTAACCCTTAACATGGCAAATTATGCGAACAGCATGTCTCTAGGGAGGGTGGGCACTATTATTAACATTAACCCTTTGTTCATCAGGGATGAACAAAGCATCCGGCAACCAGATTGCACATTCTGAGCAATCCGGTTACCGGATCCGGGTTTAAAGACACATTGTGAACACAAAATGTGTCTGAAGGCTCATGCGATTACCGCATCCAGATCTAGGGTCACATTTGCTGTAGCAAATGCAGATCCTGATCCGGTTTGCGGATGCGGTAATCGCAATGAGCCTTCCAAATGTGACCCTAGCCTTAGTAATTTTTTCACCAAAAACGTATATGTGTTAATATGGTGCCTATATGTTTGATTTATTAGAATCTACCTTTACACGACGCAATATTGCATGCAATTTCACTGGCAATTTGCTGGTTGCAGTGAAGTCATGGACACATTGTTCTATTTCTATGTGTCCATGATTTCACTGCAACCAGCAAATTGCCAGTGAAAATGCATGCAATATTGCCGCGTGTGACGGTACCTTAAAGGCCCGTCCAACGGGGCGACATCGCCCCTACGTCGCCTCATGTAAAGAGGCGATGTCGGCACAGCCAGGAGGTCGCCTGGTTTCAGAGCAGTGCTCTGAAACCAGGCGACCGATCTGGGGCGATGTGCACACATCGCCCCATGTAACCGACCGCCGAAGACCTGTCCTGCATCGCCGCTGGGGTTTTCAGACACCCCGGCGGCGATGCCGCCTAACAGCTCGCCGGCACGGCGCTGGAAATGTCGCCCCATGAAAATGGGTTACGGTGACGCTGGCGGGGCGCCAAAAATGTGTGCGCAGCCACCAGTCGCCGCCGACATCTCCAGCCCCGTCGCTAGGTGTGACGGGGCCTTAAGAGTCCTCAATGGTTGATACCTTTTAATGGCTAACTGAAAAGATGGTAAACATAGCAAGCTTTTGGGACACTGTGGCCCGTTCGCCAGGCAGATAATGACACAGATTCTGAAGACAAATACATATATACATAAGCAAATGAAAATAAAAAAATAACATTCTAAAGGCCCTGTCACACCATCCAACATCAGCTGCGATGTCGGATGCGATGCTGCGGGTGCGCGCTCGCTTCCGACATCACAGCCTAACTGTCACACGGCAAGATACTTTGCCGTGGTCCTTTTCACGCCTTCATGGACCCTATAGTGGCAAACTAGCTCTCTCCACATGATTACGACCCAAAACATGACTGCCACCTCCTTGCTGATGTGACATGGTGGCGGTCATCTAGCAACCATCCTCTACTCCAGTGTTTCCCAACTCCAGTCCTCAAGGCACACCAACAGGTCATGTTTTCAGGATTTCCTTGGGATTGCACAGGTGTTAGTTTAATCACTTGCACAGGGGATAATTCCATCATCTGTCTAATCTGTGCAAGTGATTAAACTAACACCTGTGCAATCCCAAGGAAATCCTGAAAACATGACCTGTTGGTGTGCCTTGAGGACTGGAGTTGGGAAACACTGCTCTACTCCAACCATAATGGGAACCTCTAGGCTCCTTTTAGCTACTCCTCTGTCTGCAGGGGGGCGTGGCGCGATGGAGGGGTGCTGACAGTGCCTAGGGCGCAGGAACTTCAAACACGGGCCTGGCTGGAGTGACTGAGATGGGCTGCCGAGAATTTCTGCTGTACAGAGGTGCTTATAGTGTTATATGCCCACCTGAGTGGGTGGAAGGTCTCTAGGAGGACTGGGCACCCCCTAGAGACGGTATACAAACATTTATTAATTAAATATATAGTTTTAAAACAGCACAGAACACTTTGCTTATCCCGGCGGTAGCCGGGATAAGCAAAGTATATGTGGGAACCGCATTGCTCAGGATTACACATCCTGAGCAATCCGGTACCCGCATTGCGGATGTTACAACTGCTCCGAAAACTGCAGCCTGCATGATTTTTCACACAAGCTGCAGAGCCGGAGACGGAAACCGGATTGCTTGTGAAGCAATCCGGTTTTTAGCATAGGCTCCTATGAGGAGCGTTTCTTGATCCGGTTTTGAGCTTTTTGAAAGCTCAAAACCGGATCAGGTTTTCAAAAAAAAACCTGATGTGTGACCCTAGCCATATTCTAATATTTTTCTATCTACTGGCTAACACGGTACAAACCGTTTTCACCTTATTAAAGCAATTTAAGTTTTTTACCTTACCTTTCAAGGAAACTTTGAATCTCCAATTCGTGGTAATGTTTCAAATCTCTCAAGAACTGAGTGTTCTTCCCAGAAACCATTTTTACAAATAGTGACATGAAATAATAGAAGCCACCGTGCAATTAATGGCATCCTCTGTCCCATTGTCTTCCAGTAGTTAATGTCTGTTCTCCGTGCACCTGGCAATACATGGATAAGAAATGTCACCAAGACACTGATAAATAGGGTCCTTCCACTACGAAAAGCAAACCCATAATTATCATATAACCCTTAAAAGTCAAGGGTTAAACACCATTGCACGGTGATCACTTCCCAGTTTCCCTCCTTCTAATAAAATTGAGGAGCCAAGTGCTCTGTCAGAGTGTTTCAACTGCAGAGGGATTAGCGGTAACTGATGCTGGCATCACTAATATGCCATCGTTCATCATCTCCGCTATAACAAAGCCTGCCTGGAGAATAATTTAAGGCATTCATTCCCGCTCTGCATCCGTTTCTTCCAGCCATGTGTCTCTCTTCTCTTGCCCTGGGGACACATTCCATGTGACAGTTTTATACGCCTGTAAGATCAATGGCATTTTTTTAATGATGTTTCATAGACAGACTTGCTCTATTTAAAGGCTAAAGTACAAGACACTACAAGCATCTGCCCCTAACAGAGGAGGTAACTTTCATTTGTTATCGTTCAAGTGACAGCTTGTCGTTAATTTGGCATCATTTCTTCGGGGACAGTGTGACACCATGTCTTCTTGTCACTGTCCGGGGTTAATATTATGGGAATTCTCCATCTTAATTTACATGCAAAAAATCTGATTAATAGTTCAGGGCGAGATGACCTGGGTTGACTCCGGCTTTGAGGCTTGTCTACTTGCCGATCTTAGTTTGGTGCTCGGACCACTTATCTCAGACATACCGGTTGCTACGAATAAACTCTTCGACTATAAGTGATGACAATGTATCCCAAATAGCGGCCTGAAATGAAAGGATTGGCTCTATGACAGGTTAGTTATGAGCGAGAAGTAAGATATTCAAGTCCGGATTGCTCTAACTGAATACTTTGAACGAGTAACAAGTAACGAATGCAATGCAAGTGAATGGGGAACTTACTCAGATCCAAATGCTGAAACAGTTGAAAAGAGTAGCAATCATTCAGCTTGTAGAATACTTAAAAATTAGCTTTTATTTTTCCATATTAAAAACATTGTTTATGGGCAGAAAAAACAACATAGACCTCTCTGCAGCCTTTGACACTGTTGACCACCATCTCCTACTCACTCAATCGGCAAAAACGACATGGCTCTCTCCTGGTTCTCTTCCTATCTTTCTGACCGCTCTTTCAGTGTATTATTTGCTGGCTCCACTTTTTCTCCTCTTCCTCTCACTATTGGGGTCCCTCAGTGTTCAGTCCTTGGCCCTCTCCTCTTCTCTCTCTACACAGCCCCGATTGGACGCACCATCAGCAGATTTGGCTTTCAGTACCATCTTTATACTGATGACACACAACCATACACTTCATCCCCTGACCTTACCCCTGCTGTATTATAGAACGCCAATGACTGCTTCCAACATCATGTCTGCTCTCTATCTAAAACCTAACCTTTCTAAATCAGAATTTCTTTTGCTCCCGCCCTCCACTAACCTCCCTAAATCTCACATCTCCCTCTTAGTGTGCGGCACCACAATAACACCTAGGCAGCAGGCTCGCTGTCTGGATGTTATGTTTGACTCTGATCTTTCCTTCACCCCACATATACAATCTCTCGCCCTCTCTTGCCACTTGCACCTGAAGACGATCTCTAGAGTCCGCCCCTTTCTCACCATGGAAACAAAAAAATCCCTCACTGTGGCCCTGATCCCTCCCCGCCTTGATTGTTGTAATTCTCTATTAATTGGCCTTCCCCTCACTAGGCTTCCCCATCTCCAGTCCATTCTTAATGCAGCAGCCAAGGTCACCTATCTGGCTAACCGTTACTCAGATGCTCCCGCTCTGTGCCATATAAAATATGGCTGGAAAGAAAAAACGGTGCTGATCCGGTCCGGGGCTGTCTGGTTCACACTGGACAGCCCCGGGCCTTGCCGTGGTGTGAAGCCAGCCTCAGACATAGCCTGTTCACTCCACCAGACCCAAAAGAATGACTGATGACCACTCTTGGAGCTCTTATCTATTCCCCAGTCCCTCAAGTTGGCCATCATTGTAAATAAGCACCTATTCTTTGTGTCGCCTCCACCTCTTTGTAGATTGTTAACTCTTATGAGCAGGGTCATCATTATTTTGCTTTCATTTATGTATTTTTATAACTGTTTCTTATGACTGCTTGCATATGAACCTCTGAGTTGTAAAGCGCTGCGGAATATGTTGGCGCCATATAAATAAAGATTATTATTATTATAGACGGTTTACGCGTTTTGAATCATAACTGATTCTTAATGATAGCTAATGAGTCATGATTTGAAACGCGTAAGCCATCTATGTTGTGTTATCTGCACATAAACAATGTTTTTAATATGGAAGAAAGAAGGCTAATTTTTAAGTTTTCTATGAGCCGCCGGATTGCTACTCTTTTCTACCATGATGCTATCCCCAGACTGCGATCTCTCTTGCCCGAGCACCGTATCCACCTCAATAAGACCTGAGACCCAGCGGCCAGACACGGGTGAACTGAATTGACTTCTTCAAATTATGAAACAGTTCAACGTCTTCGGTTAAAGCGATCCGAACCCGAATGTCTTACTACTCACTCATCACTGGCATTTACAGTATAAACTGTCTATTAATTACAATTCCCAAACAAAGATTTAGGTAAGAAACCTGGTGTGAGTGCAATTTTATAATAAAAGTATTGGCAAAGTAAAAGCAGGTTTAGAACCCAAAGAAATTATTTGATTTTCTTTTTCTTAGAATAAACTATAAATGGGTGATTAATGGGGATCCAACCCCAAATCCTTCATGAAAGCAGAGCCCTTACATAGCTATGACTCCCAGGATCATCGCAGTTCACTTAACTGCACTGTTATTATAGTGGCACATATGTTCACGTCAGTACTAGTAGTGCAGTAAAGAACTGTGTACATAGATGTGCAAGGTTACATAGTTAATAAGACTGGAAAAGACAAGTCCAACTGGTAATCCTAAAGCGTTGATCCAGAGTAGGGCAAACAAACACTACTAAGGCAATTACCATATTATTCATATTTCATATATATAATTTGCGATATATCTATACTATACTGCCTTAAAGGGGCTATCTGGTCCTAAAGTACAAATCTGCAGTTGTTTTATGTGACTGCAGACTTGTGAATCCTTACATCAGGTTCTTGGTGCGATGTAGGGATTCTCCGGTCGTCGTGCCGGGAGTAGAGATGAGCGATGTTCGATTCGAATAGTTCGCCAATCTCAAATTCGAGTTGATTTTGGCCCTATTCGAGTCATTCGCCGAATTCGAACAATTTGGTTCAAATTCGGCGAATTTCGAACATGTTCGATTTTGGTTCGAAAATGCGGCAGAAGCGGTCAGAAAACCGCATCTGCCGCATTTTCAGCCAAAATAAATATTCCCTAAAAGAAAGAAAGTGTTAAAAATAAAAAAATAATCAATGCTCACCTGTCCGCGGTCCACCGAAGCCTCCGGCAAGGTCCTGTGGCTTCTAGGACCTGTGGTGACGTCATGTTCTCACGGAACTCCGGTCACATGACCGGAGTTCCGCGAGAACATGACGTCACCACAGGTCCTATTAGCAATAGGACCTTGCCAGAAAGCTTAAAATAGATATTTTTATGTTTCGGACCCTTTCTTTAAGTAAAAGAAAGTGTCCGAAACATAAAAATATCTATTTTAAGCTTTCCGGCAAGGTGCTGTGCTTCTAGGACCTGTGGTGACGTCATGTTCTCGCGGAACTCCGGTCATGTGACCGGAGTTCCGTGAGAACATGACGTCACCACAGGTCCTAGAAGCCACAGGACCTTGCCGGAGGCTTCGGTGGACTGCGGACAGGTGAGCATTGATTATTTTTTTATTTTTAACACTTTCTTTCACTTTTTTTCACTTCCACAATGTATGTATATACATTGTGGAAGTGAAAAAGCCCACAAGCCCGGTTTGTTCGTTTTCCGGGGTGTTCGACGGTGTTCGTCGAGCATTCGACGAACATTCGTCGAACACCCGTCGATTCGACGAATCGAATTCGAACACCGGGGTGGTGGCTCATCTCTAGCCGGGAGTGGGCGATTATGTGATCACAAGTGATATGCCTAGTCCCAGTCGAATCTGACTAGATGGATGGAAACAGTCTAGCCGGAATGTGGCCAGGAGTATACATATCACATACTTGTTGTCACATTACAACCTGCTCCCGGCGCCAGGACCAGAGAATCCTGACAGCACTCAGTGTGTGCAATGTGAGGATTCACAAATCTGCAGTCACATAGAGAGACTGCAAACTTGTAGACCAGACAACCCCCTTAAGTGTTTGCCTCTTTTCATGGGCGGTCCCACTAATTACTTATTAATGGTCCCAAGTGCTGCATAAATTAAAATGTATACCAACCTCTGAGGTCGGTGCCACTACATTATGCTCAGCGTTGTGTCTCTTACCGGTCCTCTTGAGATACACAATGTACTGGAGACAATCAGCAAACACTGATCGGCTGCATTTATATATCTTTATCTTTGTGATTAATTAGTGGTGATCCAGTGGAGGTCAATCCCTTTAAGGGCTCATAACCATAGCAGATCCACCTGAGTGTAGGTGAACAGTCCTTGTATAGTTTGTTTAGTCTGGAGCTGTAAAGCGTCTTCTCACTTTGCAACAGGATAAATTGTATTTGATCACATTACGGTAATTTTTTCCCTAAAATTAATATCAGAATGCTTCTATACATACAGCATCTGATGGAGCTACCATATGCCTCCGCATGAAAATGGTGACACACAAAAGTATTGTAGAGGCCTCATTTACCTCCGTGGCAGTGTCATATGGCTCCATAGACATACTTGCTTTAATATGGCAATGTGCAATAGCCAGTGACATAACTAGAGTTTGATGGGCCCCTGTGCAAAATTTGGATTTGCCCTTCCCCTTCCCAGCCTGGCACATGTTGCCACCATACCTCCCTCCACACGCACATTGGTATGATATGTATGGCCCTCATCCTGTTACTGAATAAGACCCCCAACATGGTACTTGTCCCCCACCCTGGTATTAATGTCCCACATCTTGATACATGTTCCCCACCCTGATGTGTATGCCTGTCATCCTGGTGCATGGTCCCCAACCTGGTATTTTACATAGTCCCCATCGTGGCACATGACCCTCAGCTTCTTATGTATGGCCCCCATCCTGGTATATAGCTGTCCATCCTGGTACATGGACCTCCCCATTCCTGATATTTTCCCCACATCCTGGCATATGCCTCCATCTTGGCACATGGCCCCCCATTCTGGTACATGCCCCCCCCTTCTTGGTACATGACCCCTCCATCTGGTACATGGCACCCCATCCTGGTACATTCACTCGCCTTCCTGTTACATGCCCACTCATCTGGGAAAATGACCCCTCCATCCCGGTACATGGCACCCTATCCGGATACATGGCCCTCCATCCTGTACATGGCCCCACATTCTTGTACATGTCCCCCCTCATCCTGGTACATGAACCCCCCCATTCCTGGTATATGGCCCCTCATCCTGGTACAGAACCCCCCATCATGCTGTACACTTAAAAAATAAATGCACAAACTTACCCTGCCTCTGCTCCCCGCAGAACTGCGTTCTCATCTTAAGCCGGCAGCTGATCAGCGTGTGAACGCCCCCACATGCCGTCATCAGCCGGGATACTTGCTGCTTGTGTGATCCCCTGTGTCTGCTCATTAAGTGCAGTGAATATTCACACTCAATGGCCCTAACTTCAGCAATGGCTGTGTGATCCTGTGTGCCCAAACAGGTGAAGGGGGCCTGGTACCAGAGCTGGCACCTGGACCCCCTGACTCATGGGCCACTGCGATCTGGATGTGCATCCCTGAGGCTGCTGACCTGTCGGCGGGCTCCTGTACCCCAAGACCCGGTTATGTCCCTGACAGTATCTCTGAGCCTCAATAAATCCTCTATGATGATAGTAGAGAGTTAAATGTGTAAATAACACATTTACTTATAAATGCTCATTTCCAATTTGTTCATTACTATCAATATATGTAAAAAAAAGTGATTATTACTTTGCAACCAACTGCAGATGACTGTAAAATGCAATTAAACAGCTGTAGTTTAAATATCCCCTTAAATACTGTTACCGTAACTTTTTTTCATCACCTAACTATGATAACTTGCTAATTATTGTACATGAATACAAGGTACAAAGCAAACCGCCAGTTTTATCTCCCGCTCAGTGGTCTGGTTGATTTCCTGCTGCTCGGCTTTGTAAACTCAAAGGGTACATTTACACGCGGCTACATTTCTAGGGTGGCTACAGGTAACTTACTGGTTGCAGTGAAATCATGGAGACAAGGTTCTATCTTGTTGCTGTGTACAAATGGAATAATCTCTCCATGATTTCACTGCAACCAGTAAGTTACCTATAGCCACCCTAGAAATGTAGCCGCGTGTAAAGGTACCCAAAGGGTATCTTCTCACGCCACAACCGCGGGAGACATTTTTAGTGGCGATATTTCTTCCTGGAATTATTGCCACCAAATTGCCTCCTTATTGCGACGTAATTTAGGAATGTGAAACTTAAGAAATGTAGGACAATACTAAGCAAAGTCATTTACAATGCTTCAATGTATGAGACACATAAGCTTGAGTCTATGATGTAATAAACACCTTGTTTTGGAGACAAAGAGAGCTGCTTCTGATACATTATTGTCTCAGGGAGGCTACTCCTATTCTTACAAATGAGTTCTCTATAATTTTAATAATGACTACACACACAAAGTCTTATAGATCACATGTTGACTGGAGACGACAGGTGAGTATAGGATCGGAGCCCAGGGTCTTACATTTTAAATACCACTCAACTGGGAAAATGTATGAGCTAAAAGGAAGAAAAGCGCAAAAAGGATCTTATCCAATTAATAATAGGAATTCTGAATGGTATAAGAACCATTCACCTGACCAGGTTGTGATAGTCACAACCACTATTGGAGTATAATCGGCTGCTGCAAACCACCCCCGAAATGGAGAAGCCACGTCTTTTAGAAGGAATCGGGGAGTCAAAGTTCACGCAGCCAATCAAAGGTCACCATCCAAAACAAGTCCAGGGGTCTTTGGAAACTTAAGTAAGAGATTTCATATCCTGATGAAGTGGGCAGCCACCAGTGAAACGCATTGATGCAATAAAATCTGTTTTCCAAAGACCTCTGGACTTGCTTTGGAGGGTGACCTTTGGTTGGCAGCACAAACTTTGACGACCTGCTTCTTTTTAACACACGGAGCACCATTCAACCACCGAAGAAAATGCTGGAGTGATTCTTTAGGTCACAGTCGCCGCTCCTGCCGGAAACTACTGCGTAACGGCAGACATGCGTCACTGATCATTCATTCTCAATGGGGCTTGCGGTCGGGTGCGGCAAGTGCGGTTTTGTCCGATCCGGCAATTGCGGTCCTTGCGGCCCCGCAAAAAAAAAGCTGCTAGCCACATTCTTTTTGCGCAGCCGCAAGTACTGGATTGGGCAAAACCGCACTTGCCACACCTGACTGCAAGCCCCGTAGAGAATAGAATGGGGCTTGCTGGATCAGTGCCGGAAGTCGGCCAGTGCATTAGTCGGCCGGATCTGCCTGGAATTACACCTCCCGCCAGGGGCGTATCTAGGGGGGTGCGGCCGGATCCTTTGCTCCAGGCACAACTCAATGGGGGGCGTCGGCGGCACCCCCCCCCTCAACCAAGGCTGCAGGGGCGGCGGGGCTGAAAGCTGACAGCCCCCCGCTCCTCACCTACTCTGGGGGGGGGCACCAAAATAGATCTCTGCCCCGGGCGCCATGACACCTAGTTACACAGCTGCCTCCTGCAAATGGGAAATCAGCCTTAAAGATTTTTTTCTTGTATTATCATACATTTTATAAGATCACAAATAGCTGTAACGTAGTAACATAGCTTATAGTTCATACTTCATGATGAATGACTTTTGCTCCAGAACAACATATACAGTATATGCCTCCTGGGATAGTGCTAGTTAACACCGCGGTATTTACACCTAGTAGGGTGCCTATTATTTCTTACCCAAGCAATGGCCGGCTGTTTAATCTCTTCTATGCTTTGGGCAGCCTCGTATTCTACCAGGGGGATAAACAAGAAAGACACAAGGCTATCTGTCGGCTACTAGAAGAGAAGGGAGATTGATAACACAATTGAGAAAATGTATAGCAAAAAAACGGAGTTTATAGGAAAACCGCTCAACTGTTCCCCGCAGAACCTGAAGTGACAGCTCCGTCATGTCAATATGGAAGTCTCAATCCAAATCTAGATGACAACACTGAGGAATTTGTAATGTGTACATAGCGAGAATAGAATAACATACATTTTAGTTATATTTAACCCCTTCACTCTCATGCCATTTTTTGCCTTTTCGCTTCCATTTTTTCTCCTTTGCTGTAGTTTTCAATGATGCCATACAATTTACCATATAAAAACTGAAAAATTGGGAAAAAATTCCATTAGAAAAAGTCTGGGGAAGAGCTATTCTCCTTGTGAAAAGTACAGTGAGGAGACTTAAAGCCACAATGCTCCTCTGGGAAATTGCATATGCAGATTGTCACTTCAGTGAGGACAAACTCTAATAACACCTAATAAAGGTAGTAATCCTAAAAGTCATAACTGACTCTTTAACAAGCCTTTTAATATGACATAGGATCTGTGCCAGATCAGAACACCAAACTGCAGATGCTGCGTTTCAGGGTGATTGCCCCTCATCAGTGCACTGTGTGGGAATCCTGATCTGGCTGTATGAGAGGCCAAGACGAGGTCTGGGCATTCAGTGAGTAGACTTAAAGCAAGAGTCAATTATGATTTTTCGGATTGCTACCTTTATTAGGTGGCATTAGAGTTTGTCTACGTCCTCACTGAGGTGACAATTTGCATATGCAATTACCCAGAGGAGCATTGCGGCTATAAGTCTTCTCACTGCCTGCTGGCGGAATACTCTCCACAAGGAGAATAGCTGATCCCCAGACCTTGTCTCAGCCTCTCATGCAGCCAGATCAGAATTTCCACACACTGCACTGATGAGGGGCAATCACCCTGAAACGCAGCGTCTGCAGTTTGGGGTTCTGATCTGGCATAAATCCGAAGTCACATTGAAAGGCTTGTTAAAGAGTCAATTATGACTTTTAGGCTGGAAACACACTATCCTACTTACAGGCGAGTCTCTCGGACGAGACTCGGATCAGTGACCCTGAATGGCCTCTCAGAGGAGTGAGGTCCCTACTCGCAAGCTACAATCAATGAGGACATAGGGGAGGCACAAAAGGGTAAATGGTAAAAAGTGCCATCATATATGATCCAGCTATCAATATAATAAATAGGGGATTCACATAATGCTGCATGAACCGGTCACCAGCCAGGATCTGTACAAGAACAGATAAAGTGTTATTAAGTGCATTGAGGGTTTAGACAGATGACCCAAGAGGCCAGATTTGGAAAAGCCAGACTGGGAAAAGTTTGATAAGTGAAGTGAGGTGGTAGGCTAGACTAAAGACATGCATTTTTAGGGCCCACATAGCACTATGTGTATTGGGAATTAATAGAATTGTTCTTGGTAGTACGTTCCAGAGAATTGGTGCAGCTTGTGAGAAGTCTTGGAAACAGGAGTGGGAGGTGAAACTGTAGCTGAAGTCAGTCTTCGGTCATTTGCAGAACAGGGGCATGTGTAGGGCGATAGATAGAGATGAGAGAGGAGATGTAGGGCGGGTGCAGAACTGTGGAGGACTTTGTGGGTCAGAGTGATAATTTTAGATTGTGTTCTGTAGCGGATGGGCAGCCAGTGCAGGAGAGAGGCATCGGTGAAGCGGTTGGTGAGGAATATGATCCCAGCTGCTGCATTCAGGATGGATTAGAGAGGAGAGAGTTTAGTGAATGGAAGACCAATTAGTGAAGAATAATCCAGGCGAGAATGAATAAGGGTGACAGAGTTTTTCCAGAGTCAATGGTAAGAAAAAGTCGAATTCTAGAGATGTTTTTGAGGTGTAGGTGACATGAGCGAGCGAGAGACCGGATGTGAGGAGAGGAGATCCGAGTCAAATATAACCCCAAGACAGCGGGCGTGCTGCTGAGGAATAATGGTAGAGCCACATACAGAAATGGCAATATTAGGTTTCTGAAGATTAGGAGATGGAGGAAACACGAGAAGTTCAGTTTTTGACAGATTCAGTTTAAGGTAGAGAGAAGACATGATGTTAGAGACAGCAGACAGACAATTACTGGTATAGTGTAGTAATGCAAGGGTGATGCCAGAAGAAAAGGTGTACAACTGGGTGTCACAAAGATGGGGCTGAAAACTGAATCTACTGGTGTGTACAATAGGGGCATTGTATAGAGAGAAGAGAAGGGGACCTAGGGCTGAACCCTGAGGATCTCCAACCGTGAGGGGAAGAGGAGAAGAAGAGGAGCCCGCAAAAGATACAGTGAAGGAGCGGGGGACTGAGCCCCGAGGAACTCCAACCGTGAGGAGAAGAGGAGAAGAAGAGGAGCCCGCAAAAGATACAGTGAAGGAGCCGTCAGAGAGGTAGGAGGAGAACCAGGATAGAGCGGTGTCCTTGAGCCTAATAGAGTGGAGCATAGAGAGGAGGAGCTGGTGATCCACCGTATCGAATGCAGTGGAGAGATCCAAGGAGGATCAACAGGGACCATTAGACTTAGCTGTCAGTAGATCACAGAGACTTTAGTGAGGGCAGTTTCAGTAGAATGTAAGGTGCGGTATCCAGATAGCAGAGGGTCAAGAAGAGAATTGTCTGAGAGTATAGATATGACGATACTTATTATGTTTATTTTTTAATTTCTTAGAAATATTTCTTAATTCCATAGATTCTTCAGACTTTCTTTTTTCACCTTAACTAGTAAAACCACTACATTTCCTTTCCTTTGAATTAGAGCAGATTGTTTTTGGACTCCCTGTGTCTGAGAAGTGTGTGCAATATTATTATTCTTACTACATTTTTATTCTTATGTATTTATTCATTTTTCTACTCTTATATTTGTATTTATTTTTTATGAAGTCTCTCTCATAAGGTCAAAAGAGAAATTCAATATTTTATTGAATGTCTTCACCATACACTTACTCAGAATCGTGCACAGGTCTTACCGAATATATATACAGTATATATAGAGAGAATTACCTTGAGAGATCTAGGCCTCAATGTAACATCTGCACCAGGTTCATTCATTATCCATGCAGTCATCATTTTTCATGCAATGACTTTACCTTGTATAGAATCTATATAGAACTGTAATAATCATGTGTACGGATAGAGATCTTCACCCAAGGTTACTACAAAATGGAGGAATCATCATGACCTCTCCACTGTACATGTACAACATAATACTGCTGTCTCCATGTGGTTGACGGCTCTTTGTTCCTTCAGGCACTGAGGCCTGGCTTCAACTCCAATTCTTGCACTTCATTCTAACCGACCGTCCCTGATCCAGTCACAAATTTGGAGCTATCCAACTTCCCCAGTAGGTCAGGGTTATGTCCTAACTTTGACTGTATCTTTGCCCTCATATCACAGATACAGTTAAGCACAATGGAGGATCGGCGAGCTGTCAAATTCCTGCTCCACCAATCAGGCTAGATAGAGACTGAAGGACCTGCAGGGACTTTCAAGTCATGTGACATTCTTTGTTCACGTGACAGGGCAGGTCAGTTGCACAAAAAGATACTAGTATGCTATGCTATGGTGATATTGTGCTGTGTTAAGTCCCCGTCACACATAGCGAGATCGCTGTTACGGCACAGGTTTTGTGACAGCGACCTCGCCAGTGATCCCGCTATGTTTGACACGTAGCTGTGACCAGGCCCCTGCTGTGAAGTCGTCGATTGTTTCAGAATGGCCTGGACCATTTTTTGATCGTCAGGTTCCGATTGGCCAGCATGCATCGGTGTGTTTGACGCCTTAACAACGACCTCGTTAGTGACTCAGATCTCAGCCACGTAGGTCAGAGTCGACAGATTAGCTGCTGCGTGACAGGGCCCCAATGACCGCCGAGGTCGTTATACGGGTCGCCGTTGAGTAGATCTGACTTGTTGACATCTCACCAGCGACCACGTAGCGACGTTCCAGCGATCCTTACCAGGTCGTATGGTTGTCGGGATCGCTGGAACGTCGCCAAGCTTGACTGGACCCTTAGGGCCACTCGTAATATGAGAGGGCATGTAGGGGCTTTATGTTGTGCATAAGATCATTATTCTTTGTTGGGGATGTGTAGTATCATACTGTGTGTGGGGGACTGTAAAGGCATATTATTGTGTTTAGGTGGCTGTGGGGACATCATACTGTCTATGGGGAACTCTAAGGGTACCTTTACACGCCGCTATTGGAGGATGGATACAACCCGCTACTTCACGTGCACGAGCATGCTCAAACGGTTACAAACGGTAAACACACCTCCTTTACACGCCGCCACAAGGTGCGCTACGCTACGCAACATCTATAGCTAGATACATCGCCGGGTGTCTCAAGTAGCCATCTGTAGCTCATCTTAGCTCATTTACACACCGCTACAACCAGCTAATATGGGCGTACCTGGTGCAGCAGGGACAGCACATAGGCGTGCTACAATTGTGGATTACGGGATAGGGTACCTTTACACGCCGCTACTGGAGGATGGATACAACCCGCTACAGGCTACAAATGTAGCTTGTAGCGCCAATATAGCCCGTAGTAGCGGCGTCTGAAGACGGTAGGAGGCAGCCGGCAACAGATGGCTACAAAGCCGATTGTAGCGAGCTGTATCGGCGTGTAAAGAAGCTACAGAAGGGATGTCTATACACCAGGCGATGTACCTGGTATGTAGCTGGGGCGTGACACAGCCTCCGGGATACCGCGCCCCTTCAGCGATCATTGGAGGAAGCTCCTGCGTTACGATTGGTAGTCGCTGCATAGGGCGGCATATTTAAGGAGCTGACCAGTCACACTACACAATTGCTCGAGCGTCAAGTATTAATCAGCCTCCTGCGATGCCGGGCCAATCATGATGTTATTGCATTGTCCTATCAGCGTACGGACGTCCCGTAATCCACAATTGTAGCACGCCTATGTGCTGTCCCTGCTGCACCAGGTCCGCCCATATTAGCTGGTTGTAGCGGTGTGTAAATGAGCTAAGATGAGCTACAGATGGCTACTTGAGACACCCGGCGATGTATCTAGCTATAGATGTTGCGTAGCGTAGCGCACCTTGTGGCGGCGTGTAAAGGAGGTGCGTTTACCGTTTGTAACCGTTTGAGCGTGCTCGTGCACGTGAAGTAGCGGGTTGTATCCATCCTCCAGTAGCGGCGTGTAAAGGTACCCTAAGGCTACATTCAGACATGGTGTTTTTGATGCATTTTTTCAGGATCCATTTTTCAGCTGCAAAACTGGATCAGCTTTTTAAAAAAACACATCATAAAATGGATGCGTTTTGTGAGGATCTGCTTTTTAAGCTCATAGGCAATGGTTGCAATGGGAAAAGCGATTAGAAAAACACCACACAGATTGACATGCTTTTGAGGATCCGTTTTTGAGCCAAAAGACGCACCACTGCAAAAGGTTGTGTCTGAATGACAAATCTTGAAAACTCATTGACTTTGCTGAGAAGCTCAGAAATTGATTTGTTTCACTGCACTGCAAACATGGATCCTCAAAAAATGCATCAAAAACACCAGGTGTGAATGTAGCCTTGCGGCATGATTTTGTGTTTAGGTGGCTGTGGGGGCATCATACTCTGTTGGTGGGGGACCGAACGGGAGATTTCGGGGCACCATATTGTAGTTGGGGCTATGAGAGAGCATTATACGTTGTGTGAGGCACTCTGCAGGCATCATAATACATGTGGCATTCTACTGTGTTGGGAGTCATGATGTTTGGACTTGGGGATAGACCCTCACTCCCCTTTAAAGCAACCATATCTACAGTAAATCAGACACTGTAATAAAGACGAGCCACACATTATTTTGGATGTCACATGGCCACAGCTTTATTTAAATCACAGGATTACCAATCCCAGTAGGAGTCAGGTGGAGTGCTATTACATTGGTATTCACAAGTACTGTGATCCCCCAGCTGTATGACATCCAGCACCAGGCCAGACAGCCATAAAGGGGGGCGGCACATATTGGCTGCTATTCAAGCAGAGCCATTAAACTTCCAGGGCTCCAATGACTCTATTATCCTCACTTCCGTGCTTAACCACTATGCCCACCCCAGATGACGTTACCATTACGGCAGCCTTCAGGCTGGCCACCAAAGCCGAACCTGCTGAACACCATGAGGTTTTACATCCCTTATTAGTTAAAATTAGTTCACCTTAACTTATCTGCAACTTCCACCTGACTCCGACCCTGATTTTCAGCGCAGTCCTTCATTCTGTTTCTGAGAGGTGTAGGGTTGGTTAGGTGTTTCACCTTTCCAGTGATTGCTCAGCTACTTTACCGAGCAACATTTCCCAGAATCCGTCCAGTCATATATTCTATGTGAGTAGTGCTGTTGGCCTGCATACATGTTGTCTGTTCTGATCATTGTTTCCTGACTGTTGATTGACTATCCTCCTGCTTGCTCCCTGCTCCCTACACTTGACATGATATCCTTGTATTTTGACCTTCGTCTGTAACCTGACCATATCTCAGTCGACCCCCTTTGTTTATTGTGTGTCTTCCTGGAAATCTGACCCCAGACTGTTACCTGACCACATCTCAGTTGACTCCCTTTATTTTACGTGTCTTCATGGAAACCGGAACCTGGACCACTACCTGACTACACCTCTGTAAACTATAAGAGTCCTCCTGGTACTTCACCTCGGCTTATCTGTCTACTCTTCTTTCTGAATTACCCGCAAGTAGTGACTAGAGTCACACTGTGGTGTGCACTGTAAAGGTACCTTTACACGCCGCAACTATCACCGGCGATCGGTGGCAACCGAACGTGCACGTGCACGTTTATGATGGTTGATACCGATCGCCGATGCCACAAGTATATGCCGCAATTGCGCCCTCAAGCTAAGGGAACGTGGCTCCCCGGAAGTTAACACAGAACCTGCGGGAAACATCTGGTTGCGTCCCTACGCCGCTTCACACGCCACAATCCCCAAAGGAATGTGGGTGTACATGTTCTGCGCCGCAAGAACATAGGCGTGACAGAGTTGTTTATTCCGCGCTCCAAAGACGCTGATTAGACAACGCAATAGCGTCATGATTGGCCAGCCTGCGCAGGAAGGCTGGCTAATACATGACGCCATTGCAATTGTGTAGTGTGAATGGACAGCTCTTCAAATATGGCGCCCTGTGAAGGGACAGCCAATGGAAACACAGTAGCTCCCACCAATCATCGCTGATGGGGCGCGGTATCCAGCACGCTGTGGCACGCCTCTGGGAAATCACTAGGTGACGCTGATTCCATCCCTATCGCCCATTCACACGCCAAAACCAGGGCAATTCACCTTCTGGGTTGCCTCGGGTTTTTGAACAATGCTCTGAAACCGCAACTTTGAAAATCACTACTGGGTTCCCCAATTACACGCCGCAATTTCGTAGCAATTTCAAGGCAACCGTGACGCAAATCACGATTGCTGCTCAGTTGCTACACCGCCGTAGTTGTGGCATGTAAAGGTACCTTGAGGGTATTATACCATCTGTAGAGGTGACTGTGGGGCATATTACTATGTGTAATGGGCACAGTAGGGGCATTGTAGTGTGTATGAGCAGGGGCACTCTCGGGGCATCATTCTATTTCTGTTAGGCTCTGTGGGAGCTGTGAAAGGAATATCGTACTTTGTGGGAACCCTAACGGGGTTTACTAGCAGCATTAGATTAGTGTGGGACTGGGAGAGGTTCAAGATATGGCTTATATGTGTAGACTATGGAAACGACATGAAATCATTATTTAATGCAGATGGCAGACAATTTTCTTCCTCCCGCCTCCTCCTCCAAACATCAACACCTCTGCTATCCCTAGGGCCTGGGCACCCCTGTGTGCAGCATTCATTCACTGAACGACTGTCTGGTCCTGAGGTATTGTTTCTCGAAAGAAATATTAAATCGGACTGTAGGGTATCCCTGGCCTACTTATCATCATAGTGAGCTGAGCTGTTGGTTGCCATTCCAATTACTGTCAAACATCATCTGGCACTTCATGATGTTGTTATTACAGATGATAAATGAGCAACTCACACAGCCTAAAAATCAGACAGTGCAAAAAGAATCCCCTCAATCTTATAATGAATCCAGCACCAGATATTGTCTTGCATGTGTAGTAAAAAGTTTGATTATGAGCGCTGACACTTCCCCGAAGGGCGTTAGCTGGACAGGATTATCTTGATACTGTCATTGTCTATTTCTACAGTTATTATTGTATATTGAGTTGTTGGTTTAATGATGCATTTTATAAATTGTATATTTTCTTAGAAATTTGCATAATGTAATTTCTCTGTTATTCCTCCAGGAAATGCAAAAATTGTCAATATGTGTCGCCCCGGGACATGGGGTACTCGGGTATCAGGCGGTAGAAGGGTTAACTTTGTCACGGGGAATGGTGGCCGCGCCTGACCCCGTGTCCCGGGGGACGGTTCTCTTTAAAAGGGGTATTTACAAGGAGTTATTTACATATAGTTGTCGTGACGCCACCTGCCGTTTCTGGTGAGTAACACCAGCGCCGCCACCGGCGGAGGTCGGTGGTATTGCGGCTGAGATGTTGTAGTCCTCCACAGGCAGGACTGGGACCTCTGGGGCAGCAATCCTGTGGAAGGAAACAGTTCATAGAAAAGAAGATGCAGCAGAGTCGAAGTCGCTTCACTCCAGGTACTTTACTGAGACTTTAACAGCAATAGTTACAGTTTAGTGCAGTGGATGTTATCAGACAAGTAGCTAATGGTGGCTGCAAGCAGATCACAGGTAGCCGGATGGAACCCTCAGGGTACCTTTACACGCCGCTACTGGAGGATGGATACAACCCGCTACTTCACGTGCACTTGCACGCACAAACGGTTACAAACGGAAACGCACCACCTTTACACGCCGCCACAAGGTGCGCTACGCTACGCTACATCTACAGCTAGATACATCGCCGGGTGTCTCAAGTAGCCATCTGTAGCCCATCTTAGCTCATTTACACACCGCTACAACCAGCTAATATGGGCGTACCTGGTGCAGCAGGGACAGCACATAGGCGTGCTACAATTGTGGATTACGAGACGTCCGTACGCTGATAGGACAAAGCAATAATACCATGATTGGGCATTCATCGCAGGAGGCTGATTAATACTTGACGCTCGAGCAATTGTGTAGTGTGACTGGTCAGCTCCTTAAATATGCCGCCCTGTGCGGCGACAACCTATCGCAACGCAGGAGCTTCCTCCAATGATCGCTGAAGGGGCGCGGAAACCCGGAGCCTGTGTCACGCCCCAGCTACATAGCATGGTGTAGAAACAACCCTTCTGTTCCTTCTTTACACGCCGATACAGCTCGCTACAATCGGCTTTGTAGCCATCTGTTTTCGAGCAGTGCTCGAAACAGATTATCTGTTGCCGGCTGTCACGTCCCGTCTTCACACGCCGCTACTACGGGCTATATTGACGCTACAAGCTACATTTGTAGCCTGTAGCGGGTTGTATCCATCCTCCAGTAGCGCGTGTAAAGGTACCTTCAGCGTGTGCCTTTCTCTCTCCCAAATCTTCCCTGCTTCCCAAAAGTTTTGTGTGAAGTCTGACCCCTTAAAGCGGATTTGGCCTCCTGCTGTCTCTTACTCTCTATTGCTCATGTCGGGTAACCTTCTCCTGAACACTGCGGCTTTGCCTGGCTGTGTCTAGTTCCCTCTCTTGGTCGCTTGAGATTCTGCGCTGTATATAGATATACCCCAAGTTTGCCGATTTTCTGTGGTCCTTTAAGGATCCCACAGGTGCGGGCTCGGTACCCAGTAAGCTGCCGGGGTTGGACTTTCCAAAGTCCCTCTCTCCCCCAGGCCGGCTGTCTGCGCTTGGGAAAGCTTTCCTTCTCCTGGGTCCTTAGCCGAGGAACCCTCCTTCCTCCCTCAGGCCCACTGCCTGGCTGTCCTGAGCTGACTTCTTTCTAGCTCTCCATACTGCTGGAAGACCTCCCTTCTTCCCCTGGAGGTGACTATATACCCTCCCGGGTTCCCATCCCACTGTGTGATCTAATGTGGGAGTGCTTGTGTATGGGTTCCATCCATCATCCTGTAGTCTACCCACAGCTGGGATATCTGCACCGCTTTTATGGGTGCAGTACCCCTCTGTGACGCCAGCTCTGCGGGGCGCCATAAATAGAGGCATGCAAACAGTCTTGAGACCCTACACATTTACACGCTTTCGAACTGTAAGGGGGTGGTCAGTGCCCGGAAGACACCAACCTTACTGTGTGATTTATGTCCTGTGTTATTCTACAGGGTGAGCCATTTGCATGGATATACCTAAGGGTACCGTTATACGCTTCAATGTCGTTAGGATGTCTCTAACGATCTCGGGAGCGCACGGTCGCTTAGGACATCGTTGTGACATCGCTGGTGAGATGTCACACGCCTAGATATTGTGCACGACGCACCAGCGATGTTTCACACAGAGATCGTTCGCACAACCCAGCGATTGTTCCGTGTTCATTGTGGTGAATGGGCAAAGTCGTTATCCGCATCGTTATGACGGTGTCACACTGCACGATGCAGCAGGTTGGCTGATCCCAGATCTTCAGATGTATGAACATGTTCTCAAATCTACGATCAGCGATCCAGCGATTTATCGTAGTCGTATCTCGGTGTCGTCCTAACGATGTCGTTTGAGCGACTCCAAACCCATGACGTTTCAACGATATTGCTCATGATATCTTTGCGTGTAACAGTACCTTAAATAAAATGGGAATGGTTGGTGATATCAATTTTCTGTTTGTGGCACATTAGTATATGGGAGGGGGGAAAACGTATCTAGATGGGTGGTGACCACGGCGGCCATTTTGAAGTTGGCCATTTTGGATCCAACTTTATTTTTTTTCAACAGGAATAGGGACATGTGACACATCCATTGTATTGAGAATTTCATAAGAAAAACAATGGTGTGCTTGGTTTTAATGTAACTTTATTCTTATATGAGTTATTTACAAAATTATGACCCCTTTTTAAATGTGTTCAAAGTGCTGCCCATTGTGTTGGATTGTCAATACAACCCTCTTCTCCCACTCTGGACACACTGATAGTAACACTGCAGAAGAAATGCAGCACAGGCTTCCAGTATCCGTTGTGTCAGAGGCTGCACATCTCGTATCTTCACAGCATAGACAATTGCCTTCAGATGACCACAAAGATAAAAGTCTAAGGGGGTCAGATCGGGAGACCTTGGTGGACATTCAACTGGCCCACGACGACCAATCCACTTTCCAGGAAACTGTTCATGTAATAATGCTCGGACCTGACACCATAATGTGGTGGGGCACCGTCTTGTTGGAAAATCTCAGGGAACGTGCCATCTTCAGTGCATAAAGAGGGCAACACATCATCATGGAGAAATGTCAGATATCCAGGGGCATTGAGGTCTCCATTGATGAAGAATGGCCCCACTATCTTTGTACCCCATATACCACAACATAAAATCAATGTTTGTGTTCCCACAGTCTTGGAGGGATCTATCCACTGTGGGTTAGTGTCAGACCAATAGCGCTGGTTTGTTTGTTAACTTCACCATTCACAAAAAAGTTTGCCTCATCACTGACCATAATGTTCTGTGTTAACTGAGGGTCCTGTTCCAATCTTTGTTTTGCCCATTCTGCAGATTCAGTGCGCCGATCTGGGTCATCCTCATTGAGATGCTGCAGCAGCTGGATTTTGTAAGGGGCCATTTGTGAGTAGCTAATATCCACTGAAGCGATGTTGGACTGATGCCGCTCTCCAGTGACATGCAGCGAGTGCTACGCTGTGGGCTCTTGCTGAATGAAGCTAGGACAGACACTGATATTTCTTCATTAGTGACAGTTTTCTGGCATCCACATTTTGGCAAATCCAACACTGAACCCGTTTCACGAAATTTGGCAAGCAGTTTGCTAACTGTAGCATGGGAGATGGGTGGTCTCATAGGGTGTCCTGTATTGAAATCCGTTGCAATGATCCGGGTACTGCATTTCTGGAACCCCAGCAGTCTGGTTGCCACTGAGGGGTACTGCACCCATGCCAGGGGGTAGTATTCCCATCTGCGGCAACCAGGATTGGTAAATCCAGTCACCCAGAAACACACACTCAACACACCTGGTCCCGGGGTTAGCGAGTGAACCCATGTAGTGGGACGGCTCAGGCAACCTGTAGGACGGCAGGGGGAGAAAGGTGGTGGGTGGGAAAGTTAGCAGGACGTGGTCAGGGACAAAAAAGGGGCAAAGGAAAAACACCACATGAAGTAGGGGTCTGTCGGAGGCGGTCAGTTGAAGAGAGGACAGAGAGGATGGACCCGGGGGACTTGAGCAGTGATGAGGCTCGTCCCGGGTCCCGAGGCCAGAGACCACGAGAAGACAGAAGGAGCCCCAGGGGCATGGGGAGTGAGCAATCCACCTATGCACCAGGGACCCGGCCCGAAGGTGGAGAGGAGACTCCAAGCTCCAACCATGGACCCAGTTGTCACAAGTTCCAGAGAAGCTGTGGCCAACTCCCGTCATATCTGCTAAGAAGGCAGCCGTACTAGGGCCAGGGGAAACAGCTGGTTGCCTGACGAAGGGCTCTGTGCACGGAGGCGCGTGCAGGAAGGAGGAGAACAGGTAGCACTGGGGAAGAGAGGCCTATGAGGGAAGGCATACAAAAGGGGTGTACTGGACAAGCCATCCTGGTTGCTAAGGACTACCCGGACCACCACTGTACTGAAGCTGTAACCTGTATTGCGTGTGGAGGAGACCTCAGTAAACCGGGTTTGGAACTCAGAACAGCGTAAGGCTGTTCATTGTCCACCTGAGGAGCGTTAGACTGCAACACTGCGCAGGCAGCAGGAGTTTGCTTGTGAGATGCCCTGATCTCACCCTACAGCCAGCTCAGCCCCACTGGCTCTCCACGAACTTTAATAACCCCTTACTCCGGATGCTCCACCCATGGGAAGTGACACAATCCTAGCTGCCATTCCACCATCACCAGAGGTCCCGACCTGCAGCCGCAGCTACTAACAGCCGCATACCACGGGTGGCGTCACGACAACAACCCCCCACCAATCCCTCACTCCAAAGAATCTTTGCTATTTAACTCCCCTTGCCTTTTTATTCACCACCCATCTGGGTGTCGACGGACCCGATCACGTCACTGTGACAGCCCCCAGACGCTTGAGGACGTCGAGAGAGAGAGAGCGAGAGATTCGGCTCCGAGTACTCCATTGCCCCCACTGGGGTGAGTCACATTCACCAGACATCAAAACAATTTCTATCCGCGCCTCACGTGTTAACCTCTATGACATGTCAAACTAGTAAATAACTCATAAAAGAATAAAGTTACATTAAAACCAAGCACACCATTGTTTTTCTTATGAAATTCTCAATAAGTTTGATGTGTCACATGACCTTCTACCCATTGAAACAAATAAAGTTGGATCCAAAATGGCCGACTTCAAAATGGCCGCCACCAATCTGGAAAAGTTTTCCTCCTCACATATACTATTGTACCACAATCAGGAATTTAATATCACCAACAATTCCCATTTTATTTAGGTGTATCCATATAAATGGCCCACCCTGTATATATAATAATAATAATAATAATAATAATAATAATCTTTATTTGTATATCGCCAACATATTCCGCAGCTCATTACATTTCAGAGTTTCATAAGCAAACATTCATAAGTAACAGTTATCAAAGAATACTATAAATAAAGCAAAATAATGACGACCCTCCTCAATCTACAATAAGGTGGGGTGACACAAGTTACAGGGGCTTATTTACAATGATGGGGCATCTAATTTGAGGAGATGGGGAATAGATAAGAGCTGCATGAGTGGTCACCAGCCATTCTTCGTCATGTTTTTGGGTCTGGTGGAGTGAATAGGCCTATGTCTAAGTGTCTTCGATTAGGGAGCGAGATAGACCGCTCTGAAAAGATGTTTTTAAGGAGTGCCTGAAACTGTAAGTTGTGGATAGACCTAATTTCTTGGGGTAGAGCATTCCAGAGAATTGGTGCAGCTTGGGAGAAGTCTTGGAGTCGGTAGTCGGAGGTTTGGATTAATACAGAAGTTGCTACCAGAACAAATAGAACAGATGGGTTGATAGACAGAGATGAGGGTAGAGAGGTAGAGAGGTGCTGCACTGTGAAGAACTTTGTGGGTGAGAACAAGCAATTTGAATTGGATCCTATAGTGTACGGGCAGCCAGTGCAATGACTGGCACACAGCGGAAGCGTCCGAGTAACGATTAGTAAGGTAGACGACCCTGGCTGCTGCATTAAGGATGGACTGGAGAGGGGAGAGTCTAGTGAGGGGGAGGCCAATTAATAAAGAATTACAATAATCAAGGCAGGAGTGGATCAGGGCGACGGTGAAGGTTTTTGTTGTTTCCATGGTGAGAAAAGGGCAGATTCTAGAGATGTTCTTCAGATGTAAGCGGCAAGAGCGGGCAATTGTGATGAAATGTATTATGTTCATATACACAGAGTATAAGACAATGTTATGTGATAGTGTAGTGTATAAGATGGGACATAGCACTTAGGGTAAGATAGGAAATGTAGGCGTAGTTGTTTAGTAAGGCTTGTTTGGCTACAGGACTGTAGGACAAGCAGTAGTTAAGTGGTGGGATCAGCCCTCTGGAGTTGGAGCAGTCTCTAGGCTTATAGGGAAGACTCCATCTTAGTTTAGCTTGTTAGATAGTAAGTAGAAGCTGTACTAGTGGGTAGTATAATGAGTAGGAGCAGTGTGCAAGCCAGAAAAAGTACCTAGGCCGCCATAAGTGGGTGCTTGTGGCATCTGTCACCACACCGCCAGTGAACAGCAGGAACAGAGTCCTCCGGGAAGGACTCTAGACAAGGATGTTGAGCCCGCCACTACCGCCCCAGGCTGAGGACTGAGTCCCTTGCCCACGATTACCCCCCTGAGCCACCCTCACACAGCCATAGCTGAGTTTTGTATTGTGTTACTAGCATACTTATTCATATTCAAAGATTGAAACATATCTTAAAAAAAAACTACTTCATCATATGGTTTATGACAGAAAACAGGTGTAAACATTCACACATTTTTTGCAAAGCATTTTTGCTAAAAATTTGGCATTTTTGTGCCAGTTGTATCATAACAAAGTGGCATAAATAAACAAAATAAAATAAATGTCATTATAACATTTTTATAAATATCAGCCAATTATCTAAGGAAGTAATCACTGGTGGACATGAAAATGACCGCTCTCTTGTTACATGAACAGAATACTGTTGTAGAATGTTAATCAAACAGATCCCTGTGACTATATGTAGTAGGAAGGTCTGATCTCTCCCTTCTTGTGTAGGAATATGTACTCTCAGTGGTATTCTGAAAGAGGTGACTGCTCACACTGCTGTTCCCCCCTGTCTATCTGCTCTAATACTGGAGATACCAGGAGTGCTGAGGTAAGAAGAGACTGCTCACACTGCTGTCCCCCCCTGTCTATCTGCTCTAATACTGGAGATACCAGGAGTGCTGAGGTTACAAGAGACTGCTCACACTGCTGTCTCCCCTGTCTATCTGCTCTAATACTGGAGATACCAGGAGTGCTGAGGTAAGAAGAGACTGCTCACACTGCTGTCCCCCCCTGTCTATCTGCTCTAATACTGGAGATACCAGGAATGCTGAGGTAAGAAGACAATGCTCACACTCTGCGTTCCAGACTTTCTGATCGACTTGAGATACTAGGGGTGCTGAGATGAGAAGTGGTTGCCCCCACTGCTTTCCACCCTTTATTATCAACTACTTGAGGTACCAGCGGTGCAGAGGTACTAAGTGTTCACTTACACTGCTGTCCACCCTCTCTAATTGACTTCTTGAGATACCAGGGGTGCTGAGATAAAAAGTGGCTGCTCACATTACTGTCCACCCTTTCTGATCATCTACTTGAGATACCCGGAGTGCTGAGGTAAGAAGAGACTGCTCACACGACTGTCCATCCTCTCTTTCAGATTTACAACTGAAGATACAGCGATTACTGCTGTCTATCCTTTCTTCCTGATATAATGCTGGAAATATCAAGAGTGCTGAACTCATGAGATGCTGATCACCCTGCTCATCCTGCCCAATTGATCTAATACTGGAGATACTAAAGGTGCTAAGCTAAGAAAAGGTGGCACACATTGCTGTCAATCCTGTGTTTCTGATTTAATACTCGAGATATCAGGAGTCCTAAAGGAAGGAGAGACTGCTCACACTGATGTTCATCCTGCCTATCTGATCCAATGCTGGAGTTGCTGCAGGTGCTGAGGTAAGAAGAGGCTGCTCATACTGCTGTTGACTCTGTCTTTCTTTTTTAATACTGGTGCTGAGGTAAGAGTAAGGCCCAGTTCACATCTAAGGGGGGGTTGCGTTTGCATTTCTATCCATTTTTGCACTGCAAAACGCATAGAAACGTAAAGAAACGTATACAAAAAATGCACCCATTGATTTCAATGGAAAATGCAATGAAAACACATGTAAAAATGCATGCCATTTTCAGAAAACACAAAACTCATGCGTTTTTGCAAACGCAGCCAAAAATGTTGCTGGACACGTTTTTGGCTCCGTTTGCAAAAACGCATGAGTTTTGTGTTTTCTGAAAATGGCATGCATTTTTACATGTGTTTTCATTGCGTTTTCCATTGAAATCAATGGGTGTGTTTTTGGATGCGTTTGCAATGCGTTTTTGGCACACATGCTGTCAAAAACTGTTTGCATGCCAACTGGAACAGAAATGCATATGTGAAAAGGCCCTGAGCCAAACACTGTTGTCTACCCTATCAGATCTAATACTAGAGAGGGAGAAGCTGCTTACAGTTCTGTCCATTCTTTGTATTTGATCCAATACTGGAGATATCAGGCGTGCTGAGATAAGAAGAGGTTACTTATACTGCTGTCCATTCCATCTTTATGATCTAAATCTAGAGATATCAATAGTGCTGATGTAAGAAGAGGTTGCTTATACTGCTGTCCATTCCATCTTTATGATCTAAATCTAGAGATATCAATACTGCTGGTGTAAGAAGAGGATGCTCACACTGCTGCAAAACCTGTCTTTCTTTCTGATGTTGAGTACAGCAGTAAAAAGTGGCTGCTCACACTACTGTCCAGTGTGCCTATCTAATCGAGTCCTAGCAATACCAGTGGTGCTGATGTAAAAAGAGTCTGCTCACACTGTTGTCAAACTTGTCTTGATGATGTAATCCAGGAGATATCTGAAATGTTGGGGCAAAAATGGGCTGCTCACGCCGCTGTCTCCTCTGTGTTTTCAAAGGGCCCTTTCACATCAGCGTTTTTTTCAAATCGCGGCAGATGAGGTGAAAAAACCGCATCTGCCGCGATTACCGCATACCGGCTGCACTTGCGGCACGGTTGCGGCGCGGTTGCGGTAAACGCCATACAAGGTATAGGCGGACTTGCGGCAGGTGCGGCAAGTGCGGTTTTGGCACTTGCGGCAGGTGCGGCCGCGAAAAAAACCAAAACCGCACCTGCCGCAAGTCCGCCTATACCTTGTATGGCGTTTACCACAACCGCGCCGCAACCGTGCCGCAAGTGCAGCCGGTATGTGGTAATCGCGGCAGATGCGTTTTTTTCACCGCATCTGCCCCGATTTGAAAAAAACGCTGATGTGAAAGGGCCCTAATATGAAAGAAACCAAGAGGAAAGAATAGGCTGCAAACACTGCAGTCCACACTGTATGCTTAATCTAATACTGCACATAGCAAGATTGCTGAGGTAAGAAGACGCTGTAGACACTGCTGTCCATCCTGTCGGCCTGCCTGATGTAATGCTGGAGATTCCAGGAGCGCTGAGGTAAGAAGAGGCTGCTCACAGTGCTTTTCACCCTGTCTGCCTGATCTAATACTGGATATACCAGGAATATGAGTTACAAGGAGGCTGCTCACAATGTGCAACCTGTTTATATGATTTCAGCTTCCCAGGTATCTCCAGTATTAGAGCAGATGGATGGACTGCAGTGTGAGCAGCCTCTTCTTACTGTAACACTTCTGGTGTCTCTAGTTTTAGGTCAATAAGCAGAATGGACAGCAGTGTGAGCAGCCTCTTGTTACCTTAGCACCTCTGGTGTTTCTAGTTTAAGGTCAATAAGCAGAATGGACTGCAGTGTGAGCAGCCTCTTGTTACCTTAGCACCTCTGGTGTCTCTAGTTTTAGGTCAATAAGCAGAATGGGCAGCAGTGTGAGCAGCCTCTTGTTACCTTAGCACCTCTGGTGTCTCTAGTTTAAGGTCAATAAGCAGAATGGAAAGCAGTGTGAGCAGTCTCTTTTGAGCTTCAACATAGTAGTAAAATTGCTGTATCAGATGGATATTTTAAGATCAAGTCCATTGTTTGACATGTCTCTGTGCAGCACAATCTCATGCAATTTGTGAGTTATATTTGCTAAATTCACCATGTGGCTAAATATACGTATAAAAAGCTAATACAATGTAAATTCACCTAGTCTGATCATTAGAAGTCTATCAAGTGATACTTCCTTGAAGGGTGACACAGCGGAGAGATGTGGCGTGAAAGACACAGCAGTGCACCATGGGTTGAATAACCTTTTCTCACTAAAAGAGTTGGGAATAAAAAGAATTCAAAGAATTCTATGTAAAGGAGTCATAAGCAAAGGACACAAATGCCCCTGATTTGCAGCAATCAGCACACAATGGCCTGTGATTGCTTAATGAGAAGCGAGATGGAAGAACACGCGTCACTTGACGATTGCAGGCGAAGCACTGGTTCCCTTGAATAATTCTTCGTTCTGTAAGCCGCGTATTAAATCCTAAACATGGCAGCTTTATCCGCTGAATAGATTCTAGGGGTTTTTTTTTTCCTCCTCCTTTGAAGTCAATATGCATTTCTGAAGCGGCTGAATACCTTCTACCTTGAGTGAACAAGCAAGTGATTTGTGCTGATTATGTACATGACTTACAGTTAGGGGGAAACATCTCATGCACCTTTCATTTCTCCTTCCATAGCTTGCACATTTTGATAAACCGGTATCCCCGCGTGTTGGTGTCAGGTGAGATGACATCAATATTTGATTTGTACATCTCTGTATGAAATGGAACTAATTGGGTGTATCTTGCAAAAATTTGCTACAAATAATACATACAGGTGTGCAGTGGCGGACCTAGAGCCCGGAGGGCCCTGGTGCAGCCTTGGTGAGGAGCGGTGGGGGTTAGCGGGGGGGGGGGGAGGGGTTGCTGGCGGCAGTCGGCTCTCCTACCTGCGCCCTGCGCTAAGCTGTCGTATGCATTGCTGGGAGCCGGGGCGGAAGAGGAGAGGAGTGGCGGGATCGGGCAGCTTCCTGCTTCCCTTGCCTGACCCTCCTCTGACATCGGGTTATGGGGGTCGGCTGGGGGCCCCCCAGCAGGCTTGAGGGGCCCCCTAGCCGGTCGGAGCCCTGGTGCAGCTGAACCAGCTGCACCACGGTAGGTCCGCCCCTGCAGGTGTGGAAGCATGACCCCCAACCTGACTCCATTCACGGAGCAGGTAATCTTCTAGATCCTATAATTATAGAGTATTCCTGCCTCATTTAAAGAGAACCAGTCGGGTCGTTTTTACCCCCCTAACCTATCACTACCTGTCCCTGCACCTTCCTAGCACATCCCTAACCCTCCCTGTCTGACTTAAAACTGTCCTATGTTGGCTGTGACTTTGATACTTACATTTTCCCATGTAAATAAGGCATCCAGACTACAGTGTGTAGACTGACTGGGCAGTCTCCAGGGCTCCATCTCCACTTCCCACTGGTGGTGTTATCACGCCCTGCTAGGGATTATTTACAGGGGATTAGAGCTTGTCATGACGCCACCCATGGTGTGTGGTCAGTATTGGGACCACCGCTGCTGCAGAACCACCGGGGATGATGTTAGGCAGCTTAGATGGTACTGCTCTCCGTAGGTAGAGGCGGGTTCCCGGGGCAGTGGTTGTTATAGTCTTTGGTGGATGTGGTAATAAGGGATGGATAGTGGAGACGGGTGAAGGACGGGTGAAGGAACACACACTCACGTTTCTGTAGTTTCCAAAGCTTTACTGCAGTTGTTGTAGCAGATTGTCCACGGAGTCTGTACTGGGGCTGGGTTGCTCCCACCCTGTCCGGGTCCTCAGCTTCCTCGTGCTGCACTGTGTGTGTGTGGCCCTGCTGCTGCTTCTAGCTGAGCTGCTGGCACTGTCTCACTCTCTCTCTCCTTTCAGGTACCACTTGGCTAGGCAACTTGAGTCTTCTATATAGTGCTGACCCTGCCGTGTTGCTTTGCACTGGTACAGTGTTGATCTGGAAACTCCACTATTCCTGGATTTACTGTGCTGTGTGTGTCAGTCACAGTGTCGGATCCGGTGTCCGTTCTGTGCGCTCCTCTGGGGTGAGTGGTGATGGCACTCAAGCTCCCAGATGTGTTTCTCTGTCCTTTGTTCTCCTTCCCTCAGACCCTGGCTAGGCCTGGAATCGATGAGCAGACTGTAGAGAAGCCTCTCGCAGCTCCTTGACACTACAGTCTCTCTCAGTTCTCCCAGAAACTGAAACTAACTCTTCACAGTACTGCCTCGTACTGAACTCACTACTTCCTCTTGAGCTGGAGTATATAAGGAAGCTGGTTTAGCTCCCCCTCCTGGCCCAGAGATGCTAGTGTAGGTCAGTGTGTTGTGGGGAGGGAACCCATGTGATGTTACTGTGGCACATTAACCCCTGGGGTGCCACACATACAAAAATGTAAATCACATAGTCTTTTTTCACAGCCAATATAGGACAGTTTTTAGTGAGACGGGGATGGTCAGAGCTGCAAGAAAGAAAAAGGGAGAAAAGTAACCATGCCCAAGCAGAGACAAACACCAGGAGACAGATGGTATAAAACACAGACTGCAGAGACCCACCCACTGGTTCTCCGCAATGAGTAAGGACAACACATAGGATATTTTTTTATCTTTTATTGAGGGTATAAACGTAACACTGCTCATATTTTATTGTAAACAGGGGATTGCATTATTTTGGCCGCAGCTCAAACCATGGGCACAAATCCGCCTTAAAAACCTGAGAGGAAGAGGCATCAGCCATCCGCGGCATGTTGGCCCTCACCAGATCCCTCTTCCACCAACTGCAACTTAATAACTCCAAAGTAGCCCAAACTTGAGGGAGGGCGGGTGATGCTTACCCTGTGAGCAGTATGGTAAGAGGAAGAGGATGGCAAGAAGCCCAGCTTATAAGGCCTACTGAGTGATGATGTAATGGTGGGGGAAGAGCCATTACTTGGAGGGGAGGAGCGGAGGGAGGGTTAGAGCAAAGGAGGACTCCACAGTCAGGGGCAGCGGCAGCAGCTGCGGTGCCCTGCATACAAAAACTGAAAGAACAGACACCCAGTAGAGGAAAGGCACCAGAGGGGAAGTCAAGAAAGCCAAGGTACTAAATCAGAAGGGAAAACACATCCAATTCCAGAGAGTAAGGAAGTATGAGTCAGGTAAGGACACTATTCACAGGCAAAACTTACATAGCCCGCCCAGCAGATCACTTGATTCCTCCAGAACACATGATCCAAAGAGTGTGATTAATGCTAACCAGATCTAGACAGGAGCCTTACCAAGGAAACGCCTGATAAACTGCACATAATGACATGCAGATTCTTATAACCCATGTAACCTAAAAAAGAAATGGGCAGAGTATTCTGCACAAAACTCAGATTTCTCATCACCCATCTGCAGCCGCATTACGTTCCATAGAGTTTGAATCAAGCAGCAAACATCATGAGCAGTCACCAGTCCATTCCAATGGAGCACACAAGACCCACTTTCAGGAATGATGATGGTTCTGGACCGAGGCTTAAAGGGTATATTTAGGACTTTTCTCTGATGCTGCCTTTTTTGAGTAGTTTTTGTATATATTTTGTTAGGACTCGTAAGCATAGGGATCCGTGATGTGGATTACGAGCTTAAGTGTCTTGGCCAATACATGAACCAATATGTATCAGCGTGAATGGCGTCCTATGCAAGCCCAATATGTTCATGGCAAGTCACCTCCCACATATCTTTGTAGGTAGAGGTGATTTTATCTGCCTGCACCTGGGTTTGCTCTATATAATGGGGTCTGACTGCATCCTGTAAGTGCAGTGTTGGTTTTTGTCTTTGGCTGCTGATGGTAAGTTCTTCTGATGAGTAGATTTTGTAGATATTTTGTAAGGACTCATAAGCATGGGATCCGTGACGTGGATCATGAGCTTAAGTGTCTTGGCCAATACATGTTTTAAGAGCAAACTCTGGCACACGAAAAAAATACTAACCACTGATAATAATTGTGCTCAGTTTGTTGAGTAATGTATTAGCCACAAGAAAAAGAATATTTTGCAAAAACGTTTTCAGCCTATCCGGCCTCTCTTAATTTTTATAGTGCTTGCGACTTTGAATAAATTATCTAGAAAATTTACAGAAAGAAAAAATATATCATAGAAACATGACAAAAGCGTATTATACACAATCCATGTGTACATTACAAATTAATCAGGATATGGAAAAAACGAAATAACGGAAACAAAGTTTTTCATAAGAAACATGAGCTGGCGAGACAAAAAACAAGCATGTGATACAAGCAAAGCATGATCTGGAAAAGAAAATAATCTTATACCCCATGGGTAATAAGAGAGCATGATGAATAACGAGTATCATGTATGAAACAGAAACACAGAATGAACATTAAAATGCAAAAGTATCTCAATCAAGGACAAAAACCCAGCAGCGTGATTAATACCTTAACCCTCCCCTTTGAATATCTGTGATTATTTAGAATCTCCCAAAGACTATATGCAATCCATTGAATCTCAGGTGTGAGCACATAATGATGGAATCTGTGCAAAACAGTATATGGAATAATACAATGGATATAGTTAATATCATATATCACAAGCATCAAGGATCAAACCTATGTAATATATACCTTTCAAGAATACCAACTATTTCATGGAATGGCTCACAGCTCAGGAAAACACCCTGTAATGAGTATAATGGCAAACAATGTAACATGCTATTGCACACCCTATAAGAAAGAAACGCCATTACAATTCACCAAGGGGTTAATGCAAACCAATGAAAGATATAAAGATCCAGGGGAGCAGCCACCTCACTAATCAGCCCAAGTTCAAAGCGCCAGTGTAAAGGCCACTTTACACGTCCCAACGTCGGTCCGATATTGGATCCAACGGCGCGGGAGCGCGCTTTTTCTGGGCAGAATTCCAAGATGGCATAGGAGATGTTACACAGCGCGATATCGGCAGGCAACGCCACTACGATGTGTACGCCCCCTTGTACGGCCGACCCAGGAACGACCATTTAACATGGGAGAGAATAGGGGACGTTGTACTTCACATCGTTGTTGGGCTTTCACACAGCACGATCCGGCCACATCGTCCAACCAATATCGGGCCATTGGAGAGCACGCTCATTTGATCCCCGATATCAGTTTGGCATCGTTCCTGCATCGTATTGGACATTTACACCACACAACGCACGAACAATATCGGGTCCAACGCACGAACCACGTCACTTTTGGTCGGAGTTGGAAGCCGATACCGGGACGTGTAAAGTGGCCATAATACTCACTTGTCAGCAGTGGGGAGCCAGGATCAGCTGTGAGCGCTGTGTGCTGCGCTCAGCTGAATTAAGTAGGAACCGGAAATGACGTTATGCAGCCGCGACTTCCTGGTTCCTGTGTTTGGAGCGCAGGGCGTTGCGCTGTGGAATGCAAGCTGCGCATGCGCACTTGCGCTCAGCCTTTACTGAATAGAAAAGGCTCATGAAAGGATACTGAATAGGCTGGAGGCTGTTTTTAGAACTCAATTTTGACAGAAAAGGTCCCTCAAGGGATCTAATAAGAAAGAAAGAGTGTATGCTCTTTTTGTCAGTAGGGTCCTCTCTCTCTCTCATGTTGAGTGTAAGCTCTTATGGTCAGCAGGGTTCTCTCTCTCTTTCCTATAGCTTAGACAGCAGGTGTCAACTACATACCTATTAGTGCTTGCGCATACCATTTATTTATTTTTTTAAGCCCTAGTTCGGGGAAAATAAATTGTGGTAAGCATGACTTTATAAACGTAAAAGCATTAGAGGGAACCTGTCAGCTCCATTATCCCCCTATTCTACCACTACCTGTCCCTGCACCTTGTCAATTCCGGACCTGCGCAGTGTGCAGGTGTATGGGATGTAGGCATATGGAAGCCAGGCCGTACACCTGATAAGCCCCCACAATGCACCTGACTGGAACTGATGTCCGGCTGCACATATTTCTATACATCTCCATGCTCCTGTCCGAAAGTGAGCAGCCATGTTGGATGATGCGATGCAAGACACGCTTGAGCCACTCGTATCTCTCTCGCAAGTGCAACCGCGGCCTTACAAGTTGTTCTACTGAACTGAATAGGAATGAGATGCAATACCACACACACAAAGTAGCCATGTTTTTGGAATTCTGGACAGCCCCTTTAAGACAAGAAATCTGAAAAAGTTGATAAAATACTGAATATTTACCAGAAATGGTTTGGGCAGCAAAAACAAAACACATTTATTTCCTTGTAAGAACTGCATACTAAGGAATTCTTCTAAATGTATTTATTCCAACTTCCTTCCTTGTATATTTCAGCGAAGTAAAACAATCTGTTACAGTCAAAGGGTAAATGTAAGTGGGCGCCTTGTGGAGCTCCCCGGAGAGGTCAGTGTCTACAAATTGCTAAAAAGTAGTAATTGTGTCTGTGTAAGGGAAAAACTGGTTGCATTCTCAGGGGCGAAACTTAAAACTTCTTCACAGGCCCTAATACAAAAGCTATAGCACTCTCGCAATTATGTGTCATATTTATGACTTTCATACGGGGAATAAGAACGTACTTGGCTCTACGACCTTTACCTTGGCTCAAATGCAACCTATGCTCCTCCTACCCATTACAGTTACAACACTGTGTATTTTAATGATGGGGTCCAAGGGCAGTGTTACAATAACACAAATTCTAAAGTGGATCTCATAATTTAAGTTGTTTCTTTTCTTATTGAATCTTTGTCTTCCTTGTAGATTGAGCATGTGTAATCTGGGGCATATGTGTCACGCGTGTAGCAGATGAGGGATTGAAGCAGGATGGTATGACGGGCACGCTAAACTGAGAAGCTAGTCTGGCCCTGGACTTGGGGTTCCTGTCTAGCCCTGTTCTCGAAAGTATCCCAGATGGCGAGGAGGTTCGGGCCACCACCTTTTCCCTTAGAACCTCAACCCTGCCTTGTGCTACTCCTTCTCACCTCCCATCATGGACAGGGGAAAACAGCAACTTCCAAGCAAAGGGCAAAGCTTCAGCAAAGCAAAGCCAGCTTCAGCTTGCTTGGTCAAAGGCAGTGACACCCTCTGGAGGAAGGGGAGGCTATCTAAAGGCCAGGGGCGCGATCACCTGATAACTTATATCTCCACCTGCAGAGCCACCCACCACACATTCAACAACTGCACTTCAATATCAACTCTGAGTCAAAGGAAACAAAACTCTGGTTTAAACAGAAGCAGAACAATTCACGTGAACTGAGGAGCAGCCAACACGTGACAATGTATCATCAATGCACAAGAAGTAGACTAAGAGTGACAATTAGAGGTGAGAAAACTGATCTATCTTCCAATATTACAAAACCTCATATTCTCCAGGATTTTTTGCAATTAACTGTAACTTCTATTTTGCTGAAGCCGATATTAGCTCACCGTTCACACGTCCTGCAGGCCATCGTCTGGTCCTCCGCACCTCTTTTTTCCCATTTCCTTGTAGCGCACAACCTCTTTGGACACTTGACTCCCTGCTGTGGCTTCTGTCACTGACTAGGCCCCTGACATCATGGCAACCAGAGGCCTAGTCGGCCAGGAAAGCTACGGCGGGATTGACGTGGCCAATGGGGAAGAGGAAAGAGCTGTTGAGAGCAATATTATTGCAAGACCGTAGCAGAATATAAACCATCACACAATACCAATGCTACCATCATCTCCATGTAATGGCACTTACCAGTTCTACGCACACTCTCTTCCCTTTCCCATTTGGCTCAGGCTACCATGAAGATGTTTTCCTGCCATTGCTTGTATCTATAGCATTTTGGTCTAGACGTTATTACCAGCTTGCATTTCCAGCACCCATGTTACAATATTTTCCCACCACACAGTAATTATGTTAATTTAGGTCTCAGACAGTAATAGTGGACTCTTACCCCACAAAGTTACAATACCTCACCTAGTAATATGTACCCTGACAGTTAAAATGCATCATTCATGCCCCTGTTAACTGGAACCTGTCTAGATGCTTTTAGTAGACAAACAAGGTATAGGTCATAGAACAACAATAAAAATGATACCTGTCATGTAGTGTAAGGGAGTCTAAGTAGAAGACACATTCAGCTAAGCAGAGAGTAGATACAGCTAACCTCTCATAGTGTCTGCAATGAAACATTGTTATCTGTTGGCCTAAAGGTAATGAGAGCACACAGGATCTAAAGGAGCTGAGTGTTTGTTTCCTGGAGGGAACACAGGAACTAAAGGAGCTGAGTGTTTGTTTCCTGGAGGGAACACAGGAACTAAAGGAGCTGAGTGTTTGTTTCCTGGAGGGAAGAGTTTATAAGACAGTTGTTTTGCAGTTGCAAAATATAAAAATCCAAGAGGAGAGCTTTTAGAATCATCAGAATCTTGTTTCAGAAAGGCCGTGTGACAGTGAAATTAGCTTATAGCCCCATCCCCACAATAGGGTCCTACAACGATAAAAAAAGCCTGAGCTATAAGCTGAGAGGGAGATTTGTGACCTTAACTGAAAGGAAGACCAGCGAACTAATCTAAGTACAAGACCCTGGAGAAAGACAGATGAGGGGTTAATGACCAAGCTGCTGAAATCCATGAGATTTCAAGGGTTAGGTTACAACATACAGTTAGGGCCAGAAATATTTGGACAGTGACACAAGTTTTGTTATTTTAGCTGTTTACAAAAACATGTTCAGAAATACAATTATATATATAATATGGGCTGAAAGTGCACACTCCCAGCTGCAATATGAGAGTTTCCACATCCAAATCGGAGAAAGGGTTTAGGAATCATAGCTCTGTAATGCATAGCCTCCTCTTTTTCAAGGGACCAAAAGTAATTGGACAATGGACTCTAAGGGCTGCAATTAACTCTGAAGGCGTCTCCCTCGTTAACCTGTAATCAATGAAGTAGTTAAAAGGTCAGGGGTGGATTCCAGGTGTGTGGTTTTGCATTTGGAAGCTATTGCTGTGACCAGACAACATGCGGTCAAAGGAACTCTCAATTGAGGTGAAGCAGAACATCCTGAGGCTGAAAAAAAAAGAAAAAATCCATCAGAGAGATAGCAGACATGCTTGGAGTAGCAAAATCAACAGTTGGGTACATTCTGAGAAAAAAGGAATTGACTGGTGAGCTTGGGAACTCTAAAAGGCCTGGGCATCCACGGATGACAACAGTGGTGGATGATCGCCGCATACTTTATTTGGTGAAGAAGAACCCGTTCACAACATCAACTGAAGTCCAGAACACTCTCAGTGAAGTAGGTGTATCTGTCTCTAAGTCAACAGTAAAGAGAAGACTCCATGACAGTAAATACAAAGGGTTCACATCTAGATGCAAACCATTCATCAATTCCAAAAATAGACAGGCCAGAGTTAAATTTGCTGAAAAACACCTCAAGAAGCCAGCTCAGTTCTGGAAAAGTATTCTATGGACAGATGAGACAAAGATCAACCTGTACCAGAATGATGGGAAGAAAAAAGTTTGGAGAAGAAAGGGAACGGCACATGATCCAAGGCACACCACATCCTCTGTAAAACATGGTGGAGGCAACGTGATGGCATGGGCATGCATGGCTTTCAATGGCACTGGGTCACTTGTGTTTATTGATGACATAACAGCAGACAAGAGTAGCCGGATGAATTCTGAAGTGTACCGGGATATACTTTCAGCCCAGATTCAGCCAAATGCTGCAAAGTTGATTGGACGGCGCTTCATAGTACAGATGGACAATGACCCCAAGCATACAGCCAAAGCTACCCAGGAGTTCATGAGTGCAAAAAAGTGGAACATTCTGCAATGGCCAAGTCAATCACCAGATCTTAACCCAATTGAGCATGCATTTCACTTGCTCAAATCCAGACTTAAGACGGAAAGACCCACAAACAAGCAAGACCTGAAGGCTGCGGCTGTAAAGACCTGGCAAATCATTAAGAAGGAGGAAACCCAGCGTTTGGTGATGTCCATGGGTTCCAGACTTAAGGCAGTGATTGCCTCCAAAGGATTCGCAACAAAATATTGAAAATAAAAATATTTTGTTTGGGTTATGTTTATTTGTCCAATTACTTTTGACCTCCTAAAATGTGGAGTGTTTGTAAAGAAAGGTGTACAATTCCTACATTTTCTATCAGATATTTTTGTTCAACCCTTCAAATTAAACGTTACAATCTGCACTTGAATTCTGTTGTAGAGGTTTCATTTCACATCCAATGTGGTGGCATGCAGAGCCCAACTCGCCAAAATTGTGTCACTGTCCAAATATTTCTGGCCCTAACTGTAGGTATAACCTAACCCTTGATGTCTCAGGAACTTTGCCCTCATCTCTTTCTTCTGGATAAACACTAAACGCTGAGGACTGCGGCAGCCGGTTTCATGCTTTCATAGTGGTTGTGACTGTTCACAACCACACAAGTGGAGTCTCTACAATTCCTTTACTGCATTAATGTCTCAGATAAGACCCTATCTGCACTTTATCTTTCCTTCTAAACAGTTTATCTTGAAAGTAGAAAACCCCGACATGTGCCAGTAGAAGCCCCAGACCAGACCACGCCAGGAAAAAAGCCATGATCAGCGCCAGTAGATGTACCTGGAAAAGACCATACTACGCCGATCAAGGTCTAGAGCCAAAACTTTGTGGTCAAGCCGCAGACTACACCGGTTGAGATCCAGAGCCGGGCCATTGTTTCCTGCGCAGAGTTATGGTTTTGAGAGTATGAAGGCTGCCAGCGAGTGAAGGGTGTGCAGAGATCCCCCAATTTGGACTTGCGGACTAGCAAGCAGTGTCTTCAACCCTCCTAGGGCCCGTACACTGTGAAGTATTGTTACAATAAGTAGACAACAGTAATGAACAGAGTGACACTAGACGGATCGGCCAGAGGGATCTAGAGTACGATAATGCCATAGGTGTAGAATATTACTGTGGAAAGAATGCTGCGATTGCATTCCGGATACCTGAGCTGTTGATTATTCCATTGTGAAATAATCTGATTTACTACTGTTATTTGCGCTATACCAATATCTCACCTATAAAATGTTAACCCTTCATTTGTACATATTAACCATTGTTGGTTCAGTCACCATTGCCTCCTCATTGCATCTGATCACCCGCTTTACAGTACTAATCTGATCTGCAGATGTTGAGAAATCAAGTGACCATGGGCGTGGTGATGACCTCTCAGTGCATCACGCCCCCCACCCATGCTTTTCCATTCTAATTTGCATGTGGTTTCAAAGCTAAATTACTCAGTAATGGCTCATCGGATTAATACAAGACAAGTATTATTTGTATTGCTGTAGTAGGATCTGCCTTACTGTGCTGCTAGCTTCATAAGCAAAATTGTTCTGAACTTTGTCCTTTAAAGCAATGTCTCCCTGTGCTCTTAACACAATAATGCCTACTCTTTATCCCCCCACTAAGTATATATGGCCTTCCTTGCAGATTATAAAAATTATGATACCCAACCCTCAGCCCACTGCAGTCAAAGTATCTGATGCATCTTTTGGGCTCCTTCCTCAGCGGCCACTTGGTCAAGGGGCAAGGCGGTGACCCCTTTGCAGGGGCTGACTGGCGACGCAAACCCTGGGTGGCCAGGACCCGGGGGGGGGGGTAGGGGTGCTATCGGAAATTTTCGGCAGCCCATCTCAGTCCCGCCGGCCCTTAGGTGAGGACTGGGGGGGGTTTGCTGTCGGAAATTTTCGGCAGCCCGTCTCAGACCTGCCATCTTAGGGCCGCCAGCCCTTAAGTGAGGTCGCCAGCCCGTTTCTACAGGTGGGCGACCAGCCCAGAGGGCACTTGCCCCCCTGCCACCTGGGCCAGTCCGCCCCTGCCCCTATGTGCCACTTTGATCTGGCCATTAACTCCCTGCATATGGTTCTGAGTACTCTAGATCAGGGCCCTAAAGCGGCTTTTGACCGTCCAGAAAATGAATGGCAAAGCACAAAGTCATTGTATGGATGGAAACACACTTAGGAAAGATGCATGCGAGTATCTCTCATGCATGTCGCATGACTCACCCAGAACAGCCCCGTCATCTTGCTTGTGTTTCTGCGCTCCCGTCCACAGAGGCAGGGGTCATTTTGGGTGAGTCATGTGAGATGCATGTGAGATATTCGCATGCATCTTGCATAGTGTGTTAAATTCCAGCTCTGTCTATCTCCTGATGCCCAGTACTAGCGATGCCACGGCGGCTGCTGAGTAACTAATCCATTAATTATGTGTCTCACAGAGCGGGATAATTTGTATTGTAGTGAACTGGAAAATCTGAAAAATATTTTCATAATTGATCTTAAGGGATTTTTTCTCTGAAAACACACCAGTTATACGAGCGAGTATTTCAGTCATTTGCTTACTAGGCATGCAAAAGCCAAATGTGATGTTTAAACTATTTAATGTGGATCATTCAAGGTAACATTTGCTTTATTCATTCATTATTCAAGTTAATAAAAGTCTATGTAGATAATCCCATAAACATAACACATTTATCCATTAACCAACTAGGCATGTACTACAGAATCTCTCTATGGGATAGATTGTGTATTAATTGGCCAGTGTCAGAGAAGAAAAGCAAATGCCGACACAGACATTTTGTGGTATACGCCCGGTTGGTTGACGGGAACATGTGCACCGTATTGCTAAGGCTGGCTTCACATTTGGGTATGGGAAGGCAGCGTATTGCTGCGTTCCCATACGCAGTCAAACGCATGCGCACTGCGTTCCTATGTTTAACATAGGAACGCATAGTGCTTGCGTTTGCTGCGTTCGGGTGCGGATGCGGACGATATCTGCTCCTTCCGGTGTCCAGCATCCGCACCCGGGATGCAGCATGTTGTTTTTTTTTGTGCGCTTGGGGACCTTGGAAAATCAGCAAGCGTCCCCAAGCGTACAAAACATGCATTGTCTTCAATGGGTCCGCAGTGTTCAGCGCTTGACAGCGCAGGAGAACGCTGCGGACCCATTGAAAAATCTCCCGGTGGCCGCCGGTGATGTCACAGGAGCTCACCGACGGCCACCGGGAGATCAGCTGAGCCACTGCTGTCCTCTTCCTCCCGGCCGCTGGTAATCTGCTAGCGATTTCGGCGGGGAGAAACAGCTGATTTGACAGCTGTTTGAATCTTCCCGCGCCAACATCTCCTCTCGGTGTCGGCGCGGGAAGATTCAAACAGCTGTCAAATCAGCTGTTCTCCCCGCCGACACGTCCCGGAGCTTACCGGCGGCCGGGAGGCGGAGATCTCCGGTGCTGATCTCCGCCCCCGGACATCGCTGATTGGCTGCCGGGCTGCACAGTGATGTGTCCGCAGGCGGACATTCTCCGCTGCGGACACATCAAAATGTCCCTGCTTTGCACTGCGTTTGTGTCTGCATGCCATCAGCATGCAGACACAAACGCAAATGTGAAGCCAGCCTAAGTGACATCCATAGTCAGTTGCAGAAGGCCTGTTATGTTAGCAAGTGTTCTGAGATCATGAAGCTAAACAGGCAGCTAAACCAGTTTATTGAGTCCAATAAAGAGACTGTTACTGAAGTCTGTGTGCTTTATTGAACATGATAGAATGATTCGGTGGGACTGGGAAGAATAGGGATACATACAACAGAAAAATACATATAACAGATAGCTATATAATATGCATTAAATACCTAAATAAACTAAAGCCCCCTTCACACCACGTTTTTTGCCTGTCCATGTGGATCCTTTCATTTGAAGGAGCACACGGAGGGGCACGGATCTGTGCCATTGGATGGCGCTGATGTTCCCGGATCCTTGTTTTTCAGGGATCCGTCAGATACCAGTCCATATGCATTACAAATTTGGAGAGAGAGACCTTCCTGGAGCTGTACCTTGCTTCTGAGCATGCTCAGTATAGCAAAACGGATCCATCTCCATAGACCCCCGTTATTTGAAGTGTACAGCATCGGATCCCTTTCTGTCCGATTGTGTCCGCTTTTTAGAAGGCAGCTCAAAATCGGAGCAGTCTCCAATTCTCAGCACCGGAAATAAGGTGACACAAATGGATCTCTTACAAAAATTACACAAACGGATGTCCATTAAGGACCAATCCATGCCCATCCGTGCCCATAGGGATACATGGCAGGCCCAAACGGATTTGTCTCCATAGACCCCCATGTTATTTGAAGCGTACAGCATCGGATCCCTTTCTGTCCGTTTGTGTCCGCTTTTTAGAAGGCAGCTCAAAATCGGAGCAGTCTCCAATTCTGGGCACCGGAAATAAACGGACACAAACGGATCTCTTACAAAAATTACACAAACGGATGTCCATTAAGGACCAACCCATGCCCATCCGTGCCCATAGGGATACATGGCAGGCCCAAACGGATTTGTCTCCATAGACCCCCATGTTATTTGAAGCGTACAGCGTCGGATCCCTCTCTGTCCGATTGTGTCTGCTATTTAGAAGGCAGCTCAAAATCGGAGCAGTCTCCAATTCTGGGCACCGGAAATAAACGGACACAAACGGATCTCTTACAAAAATTACACAAACGGATGTCCATTAAGGACCAATCTATGCCCATCCGTGCACATAGGGATACATGGCAGGCCAAAACAGATTTGTCTCCATAGACCCCCATGTTATTTGAAGCGTACAGCGTCGGATCCCTTTCTGTCCGATTGTGTCTGAACTAGTGCATTGCAAAAGGGAGGAGAAACAGAGAAACACTCTGCAAATCACTATCTACTATCACAAGAGGGATTAGGAAGGAGACTGTCTTCCTATATGAGTATGAAGAGAAAATGGAGGCTGAACTACCATAATGCATTGCAAAGGGGAGGAGAATCATAAACATAAAAAATAGAAAACTGATGCTGGTAAAAGGTTCAGCCACTAGAGGGAGCTAGAGAAGTATAAACCAAGTAAATAAGGGATATTAGATTTGCAAAGAGCAGAACACTCTGCAAACAAGCTAGTGAAGAAACATAGGTAGATATTACTACAGAGCAAACAGTAAGTAATACAGATTACACGTGGAGGCATAACAGCAAACGTCATGTGATTGGATAGTGGCATGCAAATAATACATGGCAAGCAGATAAACATCTTCACCTGTGAGCTGCATCAGGTGGCAGAAGGACGATTGCCTCTGTTAATGTCCTAGCATAGGAGATGGGGTACATGTGAAGGAAAGCAGAGAGGAGGAGCAGATTGACCTGGTAGGTAGAGACGATATCCCAAAGAGAAGAAATGAGGGGCGAAAGTAGGGTGAATGCAAACTGTCTGAAGTAGCTGTAAGACTCAATGTCTGGGGGAGCAGAGTGGACACAGAGAAAACAAGCACATGCTACCTGAAATAGCTACTATCGTCAAAGCCAGGAAAATGCAACCAGTAACCAACATTGAAAAAAATAGATACATCTGAAGTAGCATGTGAGAAGGGTACCGTCCAGTTGTGCAAGTGGTGCTGATAGGACGGGGGACTGGAGTCCATGTACAGAGGGAGACTGTGTAGTTATGCGAGTGGGTGTTGTAAGGGTGAAGGTCTTTTTTTACCTCTAAAGGTGGTTAAGGGTGAAGGGTTTTTTTTTTTTACCTCTAATGGTGAGGATGTCTGGGCCACCACCCTTGCCCTGCACCTAATCAGTCCTAAGCTCTACAGTGCAGAGAGATATGTAGAGCAGACACAAATATCACTGTGGAGTAAGTCTTATGGAGAGAACCAGGAAACTGGACCTAAGAGCATGACCGGATCGAATGTGTGGACTCACAATGTGGAGCAATTCCCTTGGTGGTAAAAAGGCAACATGATAGTTGGAGGGATCAGAGGTGATATAGAATTTTGGAAAAAGTTCTCCTGTAGTGCAATGTTAAAAGTATAAGTGCCTCCGTACTCCGTATCGTTTTACTGTAAATAAAGTCATGTTGAACTGTTTTTATTGTTTGGTTTCATGTTGAAATCCAGTGTATGGTTGACCCACAATCCTGAGAGTATTTTGTCTGACTCTTCTTAGGCTAGGTTCACACCACGGTTTTGGGCTGTCAGGGTGGATCCTGTTTTTTTCAGGATCCACCGGACAGAACCTAATGTACAGGATGTGTACAAAGTGTGGCCAAATATGGTGGTCCCAGATCAGGTTTTTAAGAGGATTCGTTTTCTGCTGCTCTCGACGGTGTGGATCTGTCAGCCATGTGTGCAGTGCTGCTCTCCATGGTGCTGAACTCTCGGCTGTGTGTGCAGTGCTGCTCTTCATGGTGCTGAACTCTCAGCCTGTGTGTGCAGTGCTGCTCTCCATGGTGCTGAACTCTCAGCCGTGTGTGCAGTGCTGCTCTCCATGGTGCTGAACTCTCAGCCGTGTGTGCAGTGCTGCTCTCCATGGTGCTGAACTCTCAGCCGTGTGTGCAGTGCTGCTCTCCATGGTGCTAAACGCTCAGCCGTATGTGCAGTGCTGCTCTCCATGGTGCTGAACTCTCAGCCATGTGTGCAGCACTGCTGTCCATGGTGCTGAACTCTCAGCCTGTGTGTGCAGTGCTGCTCTCCATGGTGTTGAACTCTCAGCCGTGTGTGCAGTGCTGCTCTCCATGGTGCTGAACTCTCAGCCGTGTGTGCAGTGCTGCTCTCCATGGTGCTGAACTCTCAGCTGTGTGTGCAGTGCTGCTCTCCATGGTGCTGAACTCTCAGCCGTGTGTGCAGTGCTGCTCTCCATGGTGCTGAACTCTCAGCCGTGTGTGCAGTGCTGCTCTCCATGGTGCTGAACTCTCAGCTGTGTGTGCAGTGCTGCTCTCCATAGTGCTAAACTCTCAGCCGTATGTGCAGTGCTGCTCTCCATGGAGCTGAAATCTCAGTCATGTGTGCAGTGCTGCTCTCCATGGTGCTGAACTCTCAGCCGTGTGTGCAGTGCTGCTCTCCATGGTGCTGAACTCTCAGCCGTGTGTGCAGTGCTGCTCTCCATGGTGCTGAACTCTCGGCTGTGTGTGCAGTGCTGCTCTCCATGGTGCTGAACTCTCAGCTGTGTGTGCAGCGCTGCTGTCCATGGACCTGTATGTTCAGCAATGTCTCTAAAATGCTGCTGTCTATGGTGCTGAATGAGTGCAGCAGCATTTCTAAGCATGCAATATCATAATCCGAAGAAAAAATCGTCACTCACCAGTTTCTTTGTGCTCTTTTTATTCACCTATATCCAGGTGAACAGTTTATGCAGGGAGGGGGTGAAGGTGAAAGACAAGTGTGGTCAGTAGTGCCTGGTAATTTCCATGTTCTTATGCTCATTTCGAAGCATGCGCTGTGCAACAAATCGATCCAGGAAACGATCCGATTTTTCCCCGGATCTGGTGCCCATAGGCTTCTTTCCGGTTTTGTCCGATTCTTTTCACTGGAGCCCAAAACCGGTTTTGGGGACAAGGAAAAACAGGACAACTGGATCCGGCACAGAAAACACAAAACCGGATGGCCAAATAGGACCAATCCGCTACCATAGGGATACATAGGAGGCAGAGGCAAACCTAATGCACAAAAACCGTGATATGAAGTTAGCCTTATACTGATAGGGAACCAGTATTCTCAAGGATGGGGCTTGTGTTACATGCTATCTAAGGCTGTGTTCACGCGGTGCGTATTTGTCGCGTCTTTTTATGCACGTTTTTGCCGCAAATACGCATGTGCGTAATTTTACGCAGTGTTTTTGGAACAAAGAATAAACATGTCAATTCTTTCGGCTTTTTTATGCGCGTTTCTTCCATGGGCCCCATTATAAGCACTGGAAATACCCATTTGTCTGCAATTGAGACAATGCGTTTTTCCGCGCATTTTTTAAGCGCGTCTTTCCCCATGAAAGCGCACGCGTAAAAAAAAAAATGCAAGAAAATACGCAGCCTGAAACTAATAAAAGTCCCACTCCAGTGTGTTTGTCTATATTATCGCTCGAGTGGTCCTTCTATTCTAAGTTCCTGGACCTTATTACAATACTTACTCACCACTGTTTTCAACTTCTATCATTTCCATTCCATCAGTCTTCAGCAGGCTGTGACCTACCGGATCACTTTGGTGTTTCATGGAGTGCACCCGCAGTCAAAACTCAATACAAGTCTATGAGAGTCTTGTTCTGGCCTCACTCTGGCTCTCATAGAGACACATTGAGAACTTGTGACGTAACTTCTAACATCCAGTCAGTCAGAAGTTATGACCACAGAATGGAGCTGTCGGACAAGAGTGGTGCCGATAAAAGATGAAGATGCCAGCAGGTGAGTATAAGCTATGAAGCAGGGGACTTAGGCTGGCTTCACACTGCGGCGTGATCCGGTCCGGGATTGTCCGGGATGACCCTGACAGCCGCGGACCGGATCAGCACACAGGACTGGGGGGCTAATATGCCCTCCGGTCTGGTGTGCAGCGCACGCAGTTCCCGCTGCTGATAAGTCAGGACCGCGGGCGCCGCGGTCCTGACCTGTCAGCGGCTGCAGCTGCGTGCGCTGCACACCAGACCGGAGGGCATATTAGCCCCCCAGTCCTGTGTCCATTACTGAGTAATCAGATATTGAATTGATATGTTAATGAGGCTGATGTATTTGTAGCTCTAAAGCCTCCGTCACTCCAGCTCCATTCTCTGCTCACTGCTTCCTCCTCCTGCTTGACTGACAACCAGTGGAATAACTTTAAGCTCTTGTGCTCCAATGCAAAAGCTCCCAGTTATTGGTGATGCCACCTGTAGGTCCAGTGACTGCACCAGCGCTGCTGGGACCTCAGGGGGATGGGCGGCAGCTAGACATAATGACCCTCTACAGGTGGGGCTGGAGATAATGGAGGTTGATGGAATACAGGAGCGCGGCTGGAATAGGGCTGCGCAGTTACTGCTGTAGGAGGCAAGGCAGGTAAAACGCATTTCATCAGAATGGTCCACAGACACGTTGCTCACTCTGTACAGGTGTTTATTTGTCACTGAATAACACAGTTCAACACAGGTTAACAGTCACACAGTTCTGGGTAGCTGGCTTATTTAGCGGCCAATGAGCAGGGTGTCCTCCTGTACTTCTGTCACCTGTGTGTGGTAGTGGGATACCCTCTTGTGGCCTGCCGCTATCTCTCTTCTGACGGCGCCTGGCTCCCTTGTTGGTGGCTGCACAGATGCCCGGGAGACTGAATTCTTCACGGTAAACCAGGATTCTCTGCTGGGTCTGGAGCTCTCCAGCAGACTCGGGCTCCGATGTCCGGGGTGCTGCTTGGGGTGAACCTTCATCGGCTCCTCGGTCCCCAAACTGCTGCTTTTCCCTGGAAGACCCCTTTCCTCCTTCTCTGTCTCTCTCCAGACGTTCACCGCCTCTAACTTCCTCCCGCCCTCACACTGCTTGTCATGAACTCTTCCCAATGGGACTTGGTCTCCTAGCAAAGGCTTTAACCCTGTAGTCCCCTGAGCTAAGGGTGTGTGGATGCAAGGAATAAGCCACAGATTAACCTCCCAATTCACTGACCACAGGGATACCACACACCCTGGTCTGGGTGTAGTGGTGCTCCGACCAGTAGGGCGCTACAATAGCAACTAGGAAAAGCTATGACTGGTGTCTTGGCAGAGTGACCCTAATCATCTGGGGACTAACCTGGCTGTGCCTTGGAGGAGCACAGCTGGGTGAACTTGACTGATCATCAAGTAAAGGTAATGAACTGCACAAACTATTTTTGCCTCCTTCTTCCTCACCCTGCAGCCTTCCTCACCATCAGCACCCTAATAGAATGTTCACACCATCCCTGAGGCCCCGCTACACCTGTGGGGAGCTTTACCATCCCGGCTGCACTACCATCTGCCCCAGTGGTCATATCCTGCTGCTTCGACCATCCATGGCTGTGTACCACTGGTGGCGTCACAAACTATCCCCAGTAAATAATCTCCTTTTACTGCAAGCCCAGGGTCACGGAGCCAGGTCACCGCGACTGTGATCTACCAAAGAATCGACCGGTCTGATTCTGAGAACCTCACAGCCCTGGGGCCCAGCTACACCTGTGGGGAGCTTTACCATCCCGGCTGCACTACCATCTGTCCCAGCGGTCATGTCCTGCAGCATCAGCCATCCCTGGCAGTGTACCACTGGTGGCGTCACAAACTATGCCCTGTAAATAATCTCCTTTTACTGCAAGCCCAGGGTCACGGAGCCGGGTCACCGCCACCGTGATCTACCAAAGAATCGACCTGCTTGGTTCTGAGAACCCCACGGCCCTGGGGCCCAGCTACACCTGTGGGGAGCTTTACCATCCCGGCTGCACTACCATCTGTCCCAGCGGTCATGTCCTGCAGCATCAGCCATCCCTGGCTGTGTACCACAGGTGGCGTCACAAACTATCCACTGTAAATATTGATATTTAACACTAATAAAACTATAATATTAAGAATGTGTTATTTAGAAAAATTCATAACTTCTGAAAGACAAAAAAATACTTTACTACATGGAAAAAAAAAGTTAAATTAGTTAACTTAATCAGCAATAAAAGAAGAAAAACAAGATTTATAGACTTCAGCTTGAGCTTTTTTGCAAAAAACGTACAGACCAATAGCCCTGTTTTTGATACTTTTTTGATAGCACTTGCTACAAACTGGAAAAAAGAAAAAATATTTATTATAAACAGAGAGCTTTTTGTGTGATTCCTGTGCGGATTTTTTGCACTGATTTTTTGCAGATTTTCTGGTGGTGGATGAATGCGGTTATTAATCGCATTCATCAGTGTTTGGACTACTCATTATTGTTTGGTGAATGTATTTCTCCTGTTTGCAGGAAAGGGAAGTGACCCACCCTTCCCCTATGAGTAGTCCACACATAAGCTGTTTCACAGGTAAAAAGCCCACAGAGTGGAGTCCTGGCTGGAGCCTGGATTGAGGTATTGTTCACACACTCAGGTTTTAAATGCACACATCAGCTAGGGACTGTCTCGCTAGGGCAACCGTGACGAGGTGAGACAGCTTACGTATATTTTTTGCAAAAAACGTACAGACCAATAGCCCTGTTTTTGATACTTTTTTGATAGCACTTGCTACAAACTGGAAAAAAGAAAAAATATTTATTATAAACAGAGAGCTTTTTGTGTGATTCCTGTGCGGATTTTTTGCACTGATTTTTTACAGATGCCCGGGAGACTGAATTCTTCACGGTAAACCAGGATTCTCTGCTGGGTCTGGAGCTCTCCAGCAGACTCGGGCTCCGATGTCCGGGGTGCTGCTTGGGGTGAACCTTCATCGGCTCCTCGGTCCCCAAACTGCTGCTTTTCCCTGGAAGACCCCTTTCCTCCTTCTCTGTCTCTCTCCAGACGTTCACCGCCTCTAACTTCCTCCCGCCCTCACACTGCTTGTCATGAACTCTTCCCAATGGGACTTGGTCTCCTAGCAAAGGCTTTAACCCTGTAGTCCCCTGAGCTAAGGGTGTGTGGATGCAAGGAATAAGCCACAGATTAACCTCCCAATTCACTGACCACAGGGATACCACACACGCTGGTCTGGGTGTAGTGGTGCTCCGACCAGTAGGGCGCTACAATAGCAACTAGGAAAAGCTATGACTGGTGTCTTGGCAGAGTGACCCTAATCATCTGGGGACTAACCTGGCTGTGCCTTGGAGGAGCACAGCTGGGTGAACTTGACTGATCATCAAGTAAAGGTAATGAACTGCACAAACTATTTTTGCCTCCTTCTTCCTCACCCTGCAGCCTTCCTCACCATCAGCACCCTAATAGAATGTTCACACCATCCCTGAGGCCCCGCTACACCTGTGGGGAGCTTTACCATCCCGGCTGCACTACCATCTGCCCCAGTGGTCATATCCTGCTGCTTCGACCATCCATGGCTGTGTACCACTGGTGGCGTCACAAACTATCCCCAGTAAATAATCTCCTTTTACTGCAAGCCCAGGGTCACGGAGCCAGGTCACCGCGACTGTGATCTACCAAAGAATCGACCGGTCTGATTCTGAGAACCTCACAGCCCTGGGGCCCAGCTACACCTGTGGGGAGCTTTACCATCCCGGCTGCACTACCATCTGTCCCAGCGGTCATGTCCTGCAGCATCAGCCATCCCTGGCAGTGTACCACTGGTGGCGTCACAAACTATGCCCTGTAAATAATCTCCTTTTACTGCAAGCCCAGGGTCACGGAGCCGGGTCACCGCCACCGTGATCTACCAAAGAATCGACCTGCTTGGTTCTGAGAACCCCACGGCCCTGGGGCCCAGCTACACCTGTGGGGAGCTTTACCATCCCGGCTGCACTACCATCTGTCCCAGCGGTCATGTCCTGCAGCATCAGCCATCCCTGGCTGTGTACCACAGGTGGCGTCACAAACTATCCACTGTAAATATTGATATTTAACACTAATAAAACTATAATATTAAGAATGTGTTATTTAGAAAAATTCATAACTTCTGAAAGACAAAAAAATACTTTACTACATGGAAAAAAAAAGTTAAATTAGTTAACTTAATCAGCAATAAAAGAAGAAAAACAAGATTTATAGACTTCAGCTTGAGCTGCTTTGGTTCCTGTTCTAAGATAAAATTGTTATATTTAGCTCATGCTGTGCAGAGTATAGACTTTAATAAATAATCTCCAGGGAGCCTTGAGGACCAGAGCTGATGAAACATCACCGCAAAGGGGCACGTCTTGTACTATCAAGACTTGGAGGCTGAGCAGGTTAAAGCTGGAGAATTCTCAGCATGCAGATGAAGAGCAGCGGCTTTCAATTTTGTCCTCGACCAAAAATGGAACAAGGATAAAGGCCCCCACATAGGAAGACTCTGAGACTAATTGATGGGTAATCTAAGGTTATAGGAAAGTCTGCGCATTGCAGGGACTTCACAATGATATCAAAGCATTAAGTTATTAGCTATTATTAGGGCAATGACTTAACAATGCAAACTGGCGTGACCAGGGTGGACGGAGAACACATCCGGTAGATACCAGGGTGGACTGAGAACACATCCGGTAGATACCAGGGTGGACGGAGAACACATCCGGTAGATACCAGGGTGGACGGAGAACACATCCGGTAGATACCAGGGTGGACGGAGAACACATCCGGTAGATAACAGGGTGGACGGAGAACACATCCGGTAGATACCAGGGTGGACAGAGAACACATCCGGTAGATACCAGGGTGGACGGAGAACACATCCGGTAGATACCAGGGTGGACGGAGAACACATCCGGTAGATACCAGGGTGGACAGAGAACACATCCGGTAGATACCAGGGTGGACGGAGAACACATCCGGTAGATACCAGGGTGGACGGAGAACACTTCCGGTAGATACCAGGGTGGACCTATCTTATTTGTAGCCAGGTCATCCACACAGGGTCCCGTTGGGACGTGAGGCTCTGTTGAATTAACTGTTGTTCAGTCATAATACTAATGTGTTTTTTCTGTTTTCTCCTCTTTTCCTCCAACTCAAGGCATTGAGGTATGATCCCCTCCTTCTCTGACCCCCCCCTCATTTGTCATTCTTAATTATATACGTTTGTATCTAGTTAATTAATTATTATTGCTTATCTTGAAATTAAAAAAAAAGAAACTCTGAACCTCTAGTATTGCAGGCAGGAGCTCTAGTATGGCAGCAGGAGCTCTAATATCAAAGATAGGTAGGAGCTCTAGTATGACAGGCAGGAGCTCTAGTATGACAGGTAGGCAGGAGCTCTAGTATGACAGGTAGGCAAGAGTTCTAGTATGACAGGCAGGCAGGAGCTCTAGTATGACATGCAGGCAGGAGCTCTAGTATGAAAGATAGGCAGGAGCTCTAGTATGACAGGCAGGCAGGAGCTCTAGTATGACAAGCAGGTAGGAGCTCTAGTATAACAGGTAGGCAGGAGCTCTAGTATGACATGCAGTCAGGAGCTCTAGTATGAAAGATAGGCAGGAGCTCTAGTATGACAGGCAGGCAGGAGCTCTAGTATGACAAGCAGGTAGGAGCTCTAGTATGACAGGCAGGCAGGAGCTCTAGTATGACAGGCAGGCAGGAGCTCTAGTTTCACAGGCAGGCAGGAGCTCTACTATGACAGGCAGGCAGGAGCTCTAGTATCACAGGCAGGCAGGAGCTCGAGTATCACAGGCAGGCAGGAGCTCTAGTATGACAGGCAGGCAGGAGGTCTAGTATGACAGGCAGGCAGGAGCTCTACTATGACAGGCAGGCAGGAGCTCTAGTATGACAGGCAGGAGCTCTAGTATGACATGCAGTCAGGAGCTCTAGTATGACACGCAGGCAGGAGCTCTAGTATGACAGGCAGGCAGGAGCTCTAGTATGACAGGCAGGCAGGAGCTCTAGTATCACAGGCAGGCAGGAGCTCTACTATGACAGGCAGGCAGGAGCTCTAGTATCACAGGCAGGCAGGAGCTCGAGTATCACAGGCAGGCAGGAGCTCTAGTATGACAGGCAGGCAGGAGCTCGAGTATCACAGGCAGGCAGGAGCTCTAGTATGACAGGCAGGCAGGAGCTCTAGTATGACAGGCAGGCAGGAGCTCTAGTATGACAGGCAGGCAGGAGCTCTAGTATGACAGGCAGGCAGGAGCTCTAGTATGACAGGCAGGCAGGAGCTCTAGTATGACAGGCAGGCAGGAGCTCTAGTATACAGGCAGGCAGGAGCTCTAGTATGACAGGCAGGCAGGAGCTCGAGTATCACAGGCAGGCAGGAGCTCTAGTATGACAGGTAGGCAGGAGCTCTAGTATGAAAAGGCAGCAGGAGCTCTAGTATGAAGGTAGGCAGGAGCTCTAGTATGACAGGCTAGCAGCAGGAGTTCTGTTGAGTGAACAGGACAGTATGTACAAGGCAACTAGAATGACAGTGAAATGCCTAGCAGACAGGAGCTCTAGCTAATAAGCAGGTAGGCAGGAGCTCTAGTATGACATGCAAGTCAGGCTCTAGTATGACACGCAGGCAGGAGCTCTAGTATGACACGCAGGCAGGAGCTCTAGTATGACAGGCAGGCAGGAGCTCTAGTATGACAGGCAGGAGCTCTAGTATCACAGGCAGGCAGGAGCTCTACTATGACAGGCAGGCAGGAGCTCTAGTATGACAGGCAGGCAGGAGCTCGAGTATCACAGGCAGGCAGGAGCTCTAGTATGACAGGCAGGCAGGAGCTCTAGTAAGACAGGCAGGCAGGAGCTCTACTATGACAGGCAGGCAGGAGCTCTAGTATGACAGGTAGGCAGGAGCTCTAGTATGACAGGCAGGCAGGAGCTCTAGTATGACAGGTAGGCAGGAGCTCTAGTATGACAGGTAGGCAGGAGTTCTAGTATGACAGGCAGGCAGAAGCTCTAGTATGACAGGTAGGCAGGAGTTCTAGTATGACAGGTAGGCAGGAGCTCTAGTATGACAGGTAGGCAGGAGTTCTAGTATGACAGGTAGGCAGAAGCTCTAGTATGACAGGCAGGCAGGAGCTCTAGTATGACAGGCAGGCAGGAGCTCTAGTATCACACGCGGCAATATTGCAAGGCAATTTCACTGGCAATTTGCTGTTTGCAGTGAAATCATGGACACATTGTTCCATTTGTACACAGCAACAAAATAGAACAATGTGTCCATGATTTCACTGCAACCAGCAAATTGCCAGTGAAATTGCCTAGCAACAGGGGCGTAACTACAATAGGTGAAGGGGTTGCGATCGCACCGGGCCCTAGAGCCTAGGGGGCCCCAAAAGTACCTTGGCCCATAGAAAAATAGTAATATTATGAAAGATTCGCAATAATTGGGGGCCCCGTTGGAGCTTTCGCATCGGGCCCCTGGGTTTGAAGTTACGCCACTGCCTAGCAATATTGCTGCGTGTGACGGTACCTTAACAGACGTTTCGACCCATCAGGGTCTTTTTCAATAGTTGCTAGAACTTAAGATAAAAATCAAGAAAATTAATGATATCTTCATGGGGGGTGATTGTAGAATCCTTAACAGAGTTTTGTTAAATTTTAGGCGTCCTGGAAGCCTCAAGAGATGATAAGAACAGTTGCCTAATACTGTAGCGTAAAGAAGGAAATCGGGCACATCCAGGCCATTTCAAGGCAGTACAGACCTGGGGGTGGCAGGGCATATTTTTCTCGTGTTATTGTGGAGCTTGGCAGTGACGGTACTGAGGTATATATATTCTATGCGCTGGAACTGATGGTCTATATACAATACCCTCACTGCCATTGCCTCAATAATCGGCATAATAGCTAAACAGCCACAGCCTCATTTACTATTGCTTCAATTCTGATAAGGGGCCGGGCTGTTCATGACAATTCCTTAGTGAATTTGTAAATAGCACCGAGATAGATAGATTGATAAACAAATATATATCTGGAGATACTTTATATAATACGTTTAAACCTCAGTTCCTAACTCTAATTTGCACATGATTGATGTAAAGTGGCACAGCAAAAATCATTAATCAATGTACAAAAATATTGAATTACTCTCATTGTCCTGAACAATATTCTTATGCTCTTTGATGAAGAAACGTAAAAATTAGAATTAAACAATAAAAGTCATTTTCTATTCCCTGATACATTCTTTTTCCTTTGATAGTATACAGATAAAAACATGGTCTCCCCTGATTATTACAAGCATCATTCTATTTAATTGGAGAAGACAAGTACAAATTTATGCTGAATACATTTTGATTCTGTCACTTGGAACAACTGTTCCAATAGAAGTAAATGCTTAAAAAATGTCAACTGTACAACGCCTGGCTAAAAACTATACAACTCCTCTCTAAGAAGACATGAAGTATAAGCTAGAAAACACTATCTATCTATCTATCTATCTATCTATCTATCTATCTATCTATCCATGAATTAGCTATCTATCTATCTATCTATCTATCTATCTATCTATCTATCTATCTATCCATGAATTAGCTATCTATCTATCTATCTATCTATCTATCTATCTATCTATCTATCTATCTATCGTGGGTAGCTGCTACCTCCACTGGCATAACTACAGTTCAGAGTCCCCACTAGCATGTAGTGGGCCCCTTCCTGTAATAATATCCCTCAAACTTGGCCCCTTCCTGTAATAATGTCGCCCATCTTGGGCCCCTTCCTTTAATAATATCCCTCAACCTTGGCCCCTTCCTATAATAATATCCCCATCCTGTAATAATGCCCCTATAGTGGGCCCCTTCCTGTAGTAATATCCCCATCCCAAGCCACTTCCTGTAATAATGCTCATGTACTGGGCCCCTTCCTATAATAATATCCCCATCCTGGTCCCATCCTGTTATAATGCCTCTGTACTGGACCCCTTCCTGTAATAATGTCCCCATCCTGGGCCCCTTTCTAGAATAATATCCTCCATCCTAGGCCCCATCTGTAATAATATTCCCCAACCTTGGCCCCTTCCTATAATAATATCCCCCATCCTGTAATAATGCCCCTATAGTGGCCCCTTCCTGTAATAATATCCCCCATCCCAAGCTCCTTCCTGTAATAATGCTCATGTACTGGGCCCTTTCCTATAATAATATCCCCCATCCTGTTATAATGCCCTGTACTGGACCCCTTCCTGTAATAATGTCCCCCATCCTGAGCCCTTTCTGGAATAATATCCTCCATCCTAGGCCCCATCTGTAATAATATTCCCCAACCTTGGCCCTTCCTATAATAATATCCCCCATCCTGTAATAATGCCCCTATAGTGGGCCCCTTCCTGTAATAATATCCCCCATCCCAAGCCACTTCCTGTAATAATGCTCATGTACTGGGCCCCTTCCTATAATAATATCCCCCATCCTGGTCCCCATCCTGTTATAATGCCCCTGTACTGGACCTCTTCCTGTAATAATGTCGCCCATCCTGGGCACCTTCCTTTAATAATATCCCTCAACCTTGGCCCCTTCCTATAATAATATCCCCCATCCTGTAATAATGCCCCATATAGTGGGCCCCTTCCTGTAATAATATTCCCCATCGCAGGCCACTTCCTGTAATAATGCTCATGTACTGGGCCCCTTCCTGTAATAATTTTCCCCATCCCTGGCCCCTTACTATAATAATATCCCCCATCCTCGTCCCCATCCTGTTATAATGCCCCTGTACTGGACTCCTTCCTGTAATAATGTCCCCCATCCTGGGCCCCTTTCTGAAATAATATCCTCCATCACAAAGCACCCACTGACCTTGTGGAGACCAGTGGAGGATAACACTGCGGGCACCAGTTAAAGCACTCAAACACAGTGAAACCCAAGGTGCATTGCTCCCTAAAATTTGACTATGCAGATGAAGTCCATGGAGCCTCGGTTAAGAGTCTACAACATGGACACCAGCCAGTTATCCCACCAGGGAAGGACCTAGCCCAGGGTATTAGTAGCCCTTAAGTCACTATCCAGCCCTTGCGAGCTTGAAGATATGGCCAGGGTTTACCATGGACTAGGTATCCAACCACAGACAGCTGTTTCGGGGTTGTTGCCCCTCATCAGTGTGGCGCAGGATTCTGGCTGGGTGGGAGCAATGCTTGATAGACAGACATCACAAAGCACCCACTGACCTTGTGGAGACCAGTGGAGGATAACACTGCGGGCACCAGTTAAAGCACTCAAACACCTATCCTCCATCCTAGGCCCCATCTGTAATAATATTCCCCAACCTTGGTCCCTTCCTGTAATAATGTCGCCCATCCTGGGCCCCTTCCTTTAATAATATCCCTCAACCTTGGCCCCTTCCTATAATAATATCCCCCATCCTGTAATAATGCCCCATATAGTGGGCCCCTTCCTGTAATAATATCCCCCATCCCAGGCCACTTCCTGTAATAATGCTCATGTACTGGGCCCCTTCCTATAATAATATCCCTCATCCTGGTCCCCATCCTGTTAATGCCCCCCTCCTGGACCCCTTCCTGTAATAGTGTCCCCATCCTGGGCCCCTTTCTGGAATAATATCCTCCATCCTAGGCCCCATCTGTAATAATATTCCCCAACCTTGGCCCCTTCCTATAATAATATCCCCCATACTGTAATAATGGCCCTATAGTGGGCCCCTTCCTGTAATAATATCCCCCATCCCAGGCCACTTCCTGTAATAATGCTCATGTACTGGCCCCTTCCTGTAATAATTTCCCCCATCCCTGGCCCCTTCCTGTAATAATTTCCCCCATCCCTGGCCGCTTCCTGTAGTAATGTCCCCCATCCTTGGCCCCTTCCTATAATAATATCCCCCATCCTGGTCCCCATCCTGTTATAATGCCCCTGTACTGGACCCCTTCCTGTAATAATGTCCCCCATCCTGCGCCCTTGCCATCCTGTCATCATTTTCCAGCCCATTTTTAAAAATAAATGATTCCTCTTACCTTTGGTATCTTTCAATGCAGTGTCCTGTTCCTTCTCTATAGCTGGCACATGGGGGTGGGTGGCGCATGGAAGTAGTGTCATACACCACCTGTAATGTGCCCATCCATGTCGGCTGCTGACCTCTGATTGGCTGGCAGCCTGTAGAGTGATTGCAGTGCACTCTCTGCACCACCTTGAATGCACAGTGGTAAACAGTGCTGGTGTCAGCAGGCCTGCTGGAATCCATGGACCCGGTCACTGTCACACCCCCTGGAACCACGATCATTATGTCCCTGGCTACCTCACCGCTGGACTTTGCAACACATCTGTTTCCAACTCTATTTCACCACTGAGTATTTATATATAATAATAAAAATACATTTTATTTCTATAGCGCCAACATATTCCGTAACACTTTACAATGGAGCAGGGGGCAATGTACAGACAATAATGACAATACAGAATATTACATGGTTCACCAGTTACAGGAGGGGCGGGGGCCCTGCCTGAAAGCTTACACTCCTTATGAACTGTCCGTCCGCATTACAAGGTAACCGCAGCTGCCGCACAACATCTTAAGCAGCTCCAGCCTCCGGGGATCACCGCTCAGCCTGTGGGGAGCGTTCCATCATGCTGCTGTCCATCCCCCGGAGGTTCCGCAGCGTCGGTAACGATTACCGAAACTACTCATAGGTGGCGTCACGAATAAATTGAACCCCTTTAATCTGTTCCTACAAGACGTCTTCACTTTTGATCTGCACTCAACCGGGCCCCACTACCGGCAGGCGCGGCCCACCCGTGACAAGGAGGAAGGAGCTACAGCCTGTCTAAACCAGAGTCCACGGGCTGACGGTGAGTCATATGCATTTGCCCTGGGTACATTAAGGAAAAGTAAATATATTAGATATAAGTCTCACAAAAAAGCAGTAATAAGATCACTTTCAAAGTAATATTTCTAAATAATAGTACAGATACCGACAATATACACAGTTAATACCACCAATAATTACAATTAATATTGCAATAACATGACCATAGATCACCACTACATGGTGTTCAAATATAACTATCAGCCTGTAATTAAACAAAGCTCAATATATTAAATCAGATATCAATAACGCCATATACAAGAGAGAAATATCACCACCATGACCACATGTTACCATATATAGTGGTGACATAAAGGGACTCTTGTCAGGTCATTTTTCAGTATGATACTAATATTATCCTTGGATAGTGCCAGGGTAGACATGCAAAATCATTATTGTACACTTTGCAGTTTCCTTGCTATAAGCATTTTCACACCCTGCATGTAGTTGCTGCATTAGTCCTCTCCATTACTTTCACAGGCGTTAGTCGGGCTAGTTCATTTATTAAGCACTCCTTATTAGGCAGCTCTCATCCTTTTATCTGTCAGAGGGCTAAATAGAGAAAATTGAAAATGAAAAAGTAGAGATACTTGGTATTATGGAAATGGCCAATTCAATAATTCACCATTGTGTTTAGTTAGCACCTTCATAGACAGGACTGAGTGCAGCATAATAATGTATATGTATGACATGGGTTCAACACCCGTTTGCTGGCACCTTTCCTCACTCTAGTTGTGAAATATAAGCTATTGCCCTCTGGTATCAGTCTCTAGCACGCCTAAGGGTTAACCTCTTTTCCCAAGGCACCAATTATATATTCAAAGCAACTGTCTTTAGCTATAAGACTGCAATTCCATTGTTCTCTGGTATCAGCCGATGAGGAAAAGCCCAGAAAAACATCAGGCAGCTACATTAGTGTTAGGACCCAGTTAACAGAGATCGCCTCAGCGTGGCAACTGGGTGAATTATCGAATTGTCCATTTCCATAATACCAAGTATCTCTACTTTTTCATTTTCAATTTTCTCTATTTAGAAATAAGATAAGTCTAAGACACTCATCGAGCACCCAACACACCCATTCCCGGGGACGGTGGGTGGACCCATTAGACCGAGGGCCCAGTCAGGGGACGGAGTGAAGGAAAGTGTGGGGTGGGAAGTTAGTTAGTGTGGGACAGTGCGAGAGTGAGGACTGAAGAGACAGAGGAGTGCGGACTCGGAGGACTTGAGCGGTGAGCAGCTCATCCTGGGTTGTGGGAACAACAAACAACAATTGAGACAGAAGCAGCTCAAAGGGCACGGACCGGAGCTCTGCGTGCGGTGGCACGTGCAGGAGAGGAGGACAGTTAGCGCTGGGAGAGCAACCCGAGAGAGAATGGAACATAAAGGGGGTGTCTTGGACAAACTATCCCGATTCCTAGGGAACTATCTGGACCGAGGCTTGGCAGAAAGCAGCACCGGGTGGCAGTGCTGAAGTAATCGCTAAGTAAATCGGGTAGAGAACTCAGAACCTGTGTGTGAGACTGTTTTCTTTCCGCGCCAAGCAGATGGGCAGGCCACAAAAGACCTATTGCAGTATGGCGCCCATTAGCCTCTCCAGCCCGAGAAATCCAGAGGCCTGCCACCACCATAGACTATACCGGTTGACACCCGTGGGGAGCGATATCACCTTAGCTGCGAATCCATCATCCCCAGAGGTTCCGCAACGCACCATCAGTCATTAATAGCCGAACATCACGGGTGGCATCACGACTCCTATCTCCAAAAACCATGAAGCCCGAACTTTTATTTGATACCCAGGGTCACGGAGCCCGGTCTCGACCCCTGTAACTCCCCAGAAGTATTAAAGCCCGTTTATAAGTACCCTATGGCCCTGGGGGCACATCACATATCCTGCTCAACACCTGCATTGAGCATATCCAGCTCAATACCTGCCATTGAGCATATCCAGCTTTACACCTGCCATTAAGCATATCCAGCTCTATACCTGCCATTGACCATATCCAGCTCTTTAACCGGCCATTGACCATATCCAGCTTTATACCTGTTATCGAGCATATCCAGCTCTATACCTGCTTATCAAGCATATACAGCTGTATACCTGCCATTGACCATATCCAGCTCTATACTGCCATTGAGCATATCCAGCTCTTTACCTGCCATTGACCATATCCAGCTTTATACCTGTTATGAGCACATCCAGCTCTATACCTGTTATCAAGCATATCCAGCTCTATACCTGCCATTGACCATATCCAGCTCTTAACCTGCCATTGAGCATATCAGCTCTATACCTGCCATTGACCATATCCAGCTCTTAACCTGCCATTGACCATATCCAGCTCTATACCTGCCATTGACCATATCCAGCTCTTAACCTGCCATTGAGCATATCCAGCTCTATACCTGCCATTGATCATATCCAGCTCTATACCTGCCATTGACCATATCCAGCTCTTTAACCTGCCATTGAGCATATCCAGCTCTATACCTGCCATTGAGCATATCCAGCTCTATACCTGTTATCGAGTATATCCAGCTCTATACTGCCATTGAGCATATACTGTTCCATGCTACTCTACTCCAAGTACCATCCAGCATAACCAGCTCTGAAGGTGCAGTTGAGCATATACAACTCTGCTGTTATCTGCTATTCTGGGTCACATCATATATATCCAACTCAACTGTAACTCACTGTATCAATGCCTCTATTCCATGCTACACAAAGCCCTAATTCTATGTATCTATCTATCTATCTATCTATCTATCTATTATCTATCATATCTATCTATCTATCTATCTATTGTATCTATCTATCTATCTATCTATCTATCTATCTATCTATCTATCTATCTATCTATTGTATCTATCATCTAGTTTTAATATCCAATTTGGCTAGACACAAACATGCATTCATTCAATATAAAACAGCTTGATATGTATATATAAGAAATTGATGCAGATGGTGACTTCCCATATCCATTTACCTGCTAATAAGTCTCAGCGTGCCGTGTGGTGTATTTATACATATTTTACCTTCTGCTCATGAACTTGAATTAATAATCCATCGTGTATAGTTTCAGTGGTCCGTTGCTTTGCTTCAGCTATTGCATATAGATGATGGAAAAGCAGAATATGGGGGTGATTCCTAACGCTTGTAAGTCTATACTGTTCCCCAACAAAATTGTCATCTCTGTCACCTTTAGGTTTCACGACCTTTCACATCAGGAATCCTAACCTCGGGAGCTCCAACCATGGACTGTGTATACTATTCAGGCAGCTCTCTATTACAACTATGATCAGTATACGTGAAAGAAACAGTCATTCTGATCATTTTAAGGGCCAGGAGAGAATTTCACTGGGTCAATATTGAATCTGCTTGCTACTAAACAGGAATGTAGACTCCAAGAGATCACCTAGTTTCCAGCCTTATCCACTCATTATTATGGACTATCTCAAGGAATCCTGAGGATAGTGTGGCATCCAGAGTCATAGTACCAAAGTGTCACCATTGTTAGTGTCACCAGAGAGCAGTAAGGTATTCCACTCAGGCAATACACAAACAACACCAACACCTCCAGACAGAAGGGGAGACCAAGCCCGGCTTCAGGTGAGCCCCCCTATATATTCTGGTCTGAGGAGCAACAAGTTCAGTGCAGTTCCTGGAGGCCTGTGAAGAGGACAAGTGAGGACCAGACCTGGGTGTAAACAGCTGTGCCAGGCCATCCAATGTCCACTGCTGAACAACAGACCTAGGCTAGGTCTAAGGAAAGAGGAGAGACAGAAACTACCGGAGGCTGCACCACTCCGTGCTTCCCTTCCCTGAGAGGACAATGCCAGATGGACACTGGAGTCAGAGACTGTGCAGTTCACACACACAACAGTCAACACGGAAATGGGGGACCCCAGATTCTCCAGTACATGGTACTAGGGGCACAGCAACATAGAGAATCCAGAAACACTGCCTTCCCCGACTGGTAGAGAAGTGAAAGACTCGAGTTGCCTGTCATACTGGTAGATGCAGACAGAGACAGGGCCGCATTTTAGTTTAGCAACTGCAGGGCACTACGCAAACAGTGAGAAGCCAATATGACCCGTCCGGGTGAGAAATACCCTGAACTGCTCTCCAGGCTCCAGGACAGCTTATAACATCTGCTTTAAATCCAGTAAACAGACTGAGAAACGGCTATCAGGAGTCTGTGTGTGTTAATTATGTCTATTGCCCTGTGCTCTATAACAGAATCCCACCTGAGGAGCCACAGACTGTCGTCCCTGCACACTGGCTGGAGAAGCTGCAACAAAGTAAGTGACTTGTATGAAAGTAATCCCTCACCAAGCCAAGCCCCATCATAGACTATTACTCCTGTCCTGAGGACCTCCAGCCCTACCCGGAGAGGGCTTGCCTCTCATGCTGACACTAGTCACCGTCCCCAGCTGCAACCAGCAGCGGTGGCTCTATTGGCCACAACACTCAGGTGGCGTCACAACAATCCCTGTAAATACCCCCTTTTTGATGATCCCACGACCACCGTGATACCCGAGAGACAGCACCAGCCCGGTTCCGAGTACCATTAGCCTGGGGCGCATCAATAGCATATCACAGAGTCATGCAACTACTGCCCACCAAAGCACCTATCACCTTTCATAGAATAGGCGATTGTTTTTTGTTGATTTTTATTTGTCCAACTCATGGGATTTACCATTGATCCAGACAGCTGGGTTAGGAGACCCTTGTTTGAATGAAGTGATCCATATGGAGTGCAACCACAAATCTATGTATTGTCTAAGTATCTGTAGAGGTGACTGAGTATAGTAGTATCCACTAGAAAGATGAGTTATTATGATGCAACAACCCTTTCATGAGAGGAAGCACCCCTTTAAGGTCCAGTAAGACTTTATTAAATGACCCATCTATATCATAGCTTAGATTGTCTTTCCTTCTCTTGACGTAGAGGTACAATTTGCTGCCCTAAATATATACAGTATCCACATCTTGTTAGTGCTCTTCAGTACATGGGTACAAATTTAGTAGACCCTATGAGCCGTTGCTCTTCTATATCATATAGGACCAAATTCCCTTCACTTCATTTCCCTAAGGCTAGGTCACACTTGAAGGTGACCCACGTTTTCGATCCGCTAACCGTTAACATCGCTCGCTGCCCAGCAACGCTGCTCCATCGTAACCGTACTTTACTTAGAATGCGTCAACACAGAGCCCCAGGAAGTGCACATTAGCTGAGCGCACAGGAAAACGTTGCAGACAACGTTTCCCGTGCGCTCAGCTAAAGCGCATTCTGGCTGTGTGTGTGACCACATCCAAGGTAAACTATGGGTTACTATGGAGCGCATTGCTGGATTTGGAGTCTACTTTCTCTAACCTCTGCCATATTTCCTATCCTGACCTTCCATCCAATGATGTAGTCAACTAGCCCTACCAGCCCGTTCTTCAGACATGATACCTATGTATACCTTCACAATGAAGAGGACGCATTCATTAGGGTTAGTCTGGATTGTATATTCCATTCTTGTTCAGTAGGACATTTTGTTCTTTCCCCATTATGTGACTTTTCACATACTTTTATATAAAATCTGTTTTAAAGGGAAACTCCAGTGAGAAAAAAACTTTTTAGTACAGTCGCTGCCCTGCTACATGATGAAGCAGAGCTGTACACTGAAGTTTGAGAATTTATAAATCACTTATAAATTGCTAAAATCATATCTGCTCCTCAGCTCTGACCACCCCCCTCATTGGACGCAGAATTTTTATCCTGACTGTCTCATGCAGGAGCAGGAGGTGTGTCAGGGGTGTGGATGCTGGGAGCTGTAGGATCATCCTACATTCCAGTGAGGAGTAAAGATGATGATCAACTGAAAGTTGGAGGGATAGGAAGATACCATGTTCCAATGTGGGAGGGGAGACCATGCAGAGCTGAATCATCAATGTAATGATTTGCCTCTGTTCCTATTACTAACAATAACACCTTTCAATGTCATACCCAGCCAAACCTCAGGAATGTTATACAGTGTAATATCCCTTTCATTTCTTTCAGTGTCCCATGACTATTAAATGTACCATTGATATTTGAGGGTGAATAAACAGAATTCACAAAAAATATCAATTGATGCTCAGAATGCGTGCGCCCCATAGCAACGCTTCGCCGGTAATGATGGTTCCCTCATCTCTGCAGTTTGCAGTGCCTCAAATGCTGGAGGTAAATAGGTTACATAACAGGGAGCGGGACCCTGGCTCTGAACCAACCAGTCCAAGGGTCTCCTTTATTCTATAGACAGGGAGGCACAAAAGGGCCCGAACCACGGGAAGCCGTTGCCATGGTAAGTTGCTTTGCTCTAGAACACGGTCTGCATTTTGTAAGCTAAAATCTAAGTACCGGGTGAAAAAGAAGAGGGGAAATCCTCAATGCCTTTTCGACCACAGGAAAGCCAGAGATACTAAAGATTTAACTTCTTGTTGGATTCACTATAACATTGCGGAGTATGTCCATATCAGCAGGCAAGGTGACATGGGCGAGCACTAAAGCTCCCCTCCAGTGTTTTGGGTTTTTTTCACCACTGAAGAGGCTCCTAAATGTAAGCACCCCCACCCCCCCACCCCGACCCCAGTCATACACTCACCTTCTGACATCTTCACCTTTTGCCGACACCGCTCCGGTGCTGTGGCGACATCTTGTGCCTGTAACTTCGGGCTCCCCAAAGTCCGAACTTACATGAAAGCCAGAATGAGGACAGAACGAGGCACCCATAGAGATGTATTGAAAAATGACCTTCGATGTGCTCCATGAAACACTGGAGCTGCCGGCATGTCATTGTTCACCGGAGCATTACCGGAGCGATGGCTATAGCGGGCGTAGCTTCCAGAAGGTGAGTATCAGACAGGGAGCAGGGGACTTGCATTTAAAACACAATTCCAGAAGTGCACCTGCAGTAGGGCTTAAATATCCATATAGGATTTGTTTATGGGTGCTGTCATAGTGGTTATTAAATATCCAGCTATTTATATAATGGTGCCCCAACACGTAGAAAACAATTTTTACACACCTGTCCCAAATCTGAGTTTTGCTCCTCTAACTTCGGTTCCACTATAGGTTGTTGTGCTCCATGTCAAGCTTTGCAAGTGGCACGCTGTGATCATCTGCCCGTGCCTATGTAGGGTTCACTAAAACACACACCTGTCTTGATATTAAGACTTTTAGATATTCTATGTCCCGTCTGCCTGCAGCCTCAAGTATTGCTTCTACCTGCATCCCAGTGTCCTGTCTGCCTGCAGCCTTTATTGCTTTCATTACCCCATTGCCAGTCTCCTGTCTGCATGCGGCCTCCAGTACATCTACCTGCATCCCAGTCTCCTGTCTGCATACAGCCTCCAGTACATCTACCTGCATCCCAGTCTCCTGTCTGCATGCGGCCTCCAGTACATCTACCTGCATCCCAGTCTCCTGTCTGCATACAGCCTCCAGTACATCTACCTGCCCATCCCTGTCTGCATGCGGCCTCCAGTACATCTACCTGCATCACAGTCGCCTGTCTGCAGCAGGGATAGAGCTGGAAGAGGATGATGCCCCAATCACAATCACTTCCTGCAGGAAGACCTCAAAAGTACGCCGGGGGAGCCGAGGAGGGGTATATCATCTTTGAGTTAGGCTGGCTTCACATTAGCGTTTGTGTCTGCATGCTGATGGCATGCAGACACAAACGCTGTCAGAAGCAGTGTCCAAATGATGTGTCCGCAGCGGATAATGTCCGCCTGCGGACACATCACTATGGAGCCCGGCAGCCAATCGGCGCTGTCCGGGGGCGGGCCGGGGCGGAGATCAGCGCCGGAGATCTCCGCCCCCCCCCGGCCGCCGGTAAGCTCCGAGACTGTCGGCGGGGAGAACAGCTGATGTGAGAGCTGTTTGAATCTTCCCGCGCCGACACTGAGAGGAGATGTCGGCGCGGGAAGATTCAAACAGCTCTCACATCAGCTGTTCTCCCCGCCGACATCGCTATGAGATTACAGGCGGCGGGGAGAAGGAGGACAGCAGAGGCTGAGCTGATCTCCCGGTGGCCGTCGGTGAGCTCCTGTGACATCACCGGCGGCCACTGGGAGATTTTTCAATGGGTCCGCAGCGTTCTCCTGCGGTGTCATGCAGAGGACACTGCGGACCCATTGAAGCCAATGCATTTTTTGTACGCTTGGGGACGCTTGCTGATTGTCCAAGCTCCCCAAACGCACAAAAAAAACCCAACATGCTGCGTCCCGGGTGCGGATGCTGGACACCGGAAGCAGCAGATATCGTCCGCATCCGCACCCGAACGCAGCAAACGCAGGCACCATGCGTTCCTATGTTAAACATAGGAACGCAGTGCGCATGCGTTTGACTGCGTATGGGAACGCAGCAATACGCTGCCTTCCCATACGCAAATGTGAAGGCAGCCTTACACCATCATGGAAAGGGAGATTGGATAAATAAATTATAAGCTGTGGGACTTGGAGGATAAATCAAGGCACTGCAACTTTTATATAAGGGGTGTCCCTGAGTCGGTGGGAGATGTGGAGTTAGAAACTACTGTCACTGCATTTGTTCAACTCGTCCTACCAGAGGCCCCCTATATTCACTATCCCCAAACTGGGTAAACCTCTAGAGTCCCCAGGTAGCTACCGTCCTATTTCATTATTTAACTGCAACTTTAAGATCTTCTCCAAACTCTTAGCCAACAGATTACTTGAGGTGATCCCATCTCTGGTGGGTCCGGACCAGATGGGCTTTGTGGCGGAGTGGCAAGCTATGGATGGCTCCAGGAGGGTGTTGGATTTTATCATAGTGGTGGAGTTGAGGGGGCTCCCAGTGCATTCCTGTTCCTGGATGACGAGAAAGTGTTTGACAGGGTGCACTGGGGATACCTCAAGCAGGTGTTGTGGAGATTTGGGCTTTCTGGCCCATTTCTCTTGGCGGTCCTTTTACTGTACTCCAACCCTAATGCCAAGATCCTCTCTTTAGGCTTTCTTTCGTGCAGCTTCCTGATTACCAATGGGACCCACTAGGCGTGTCCCCTTTCACCCATTATTTTGGCCCTGGCTGTGGATCCCCTCGCTGTAATGAATCACTCCAATCGGGGTATCTCGGATATTTAAGTTGGTCCAAAAACTCATGTCATCAGACTCTACCCAGATTACATAATAATCACCTTCACCGATACTGATTCATTCCTCCCGGCGGTGATGCCCTCTTTGTCCCAGTACTTCAATGTCTCCTATGATATATTAAATGCCTCAAAATTTATAATTCTTCACTTCCTTGTCCCTCAGTCGGACATCACTTGACTACAAACTGAGCTGCCCTTCAAATGGGACACTGACAGGATCCCCCATTTTCATTACTTTGACGCCCTCCCATCAGTCCGTGGACCGTAATTTTGACCACCTCCTGTCCTCCCTCAGGAAAGAAATTGCCAGGCATCCCCTCTCTTGCCTCTCCTGGGTTGCTAGCATCCACGCGTTCAAAATGTTGATCCTCCCCAAAATGTTATACTATTTTAGGTGCATCTGATCACCGTCACTGATAGACTCGTGGTTAAACTACAAAACCTAGTTCAGAGTTATGTGGCTAGAAGGGTCATGTTCCTCCCCTATAGATCTGGGGGCAGGGGGGTCCCCAACCTGGTTGGGTACCACAGAACAGCCATACTAGAGGAAGCCAAAACTTGGTAGCACTCTTCTTCACCCTCAAGTTGGGTACAAATTGAGTCCTTTTTCACCAGGGGTGTTTCCCTTAGAATCCTGCTGGTCTTGGAAATGATCGGACCTACCGGGTTCCACCCTCCACTACCCACTATGCAAACCTTGCTATCCTATTAGAGACGCGCAGTGGGGAAGCGGATTTCCCTGCCCCCTGAGGAGGTGCACATCAGGGCTCTCCCAGCCTCACATTCCTTTCCTAAGTCTAGGGGAATGGAGGGGGTGGGGATGTGCTCTCTCGGGGACCCGAGGCGGGAGGGAGACTTTCTACTCCTTGGGCTCCTTTGGGCCAGATTCCTGGAGGTGAGCAGGCACTCATATCAACTCCTCCAAATTAGACACCTCCTTACCTCCACCTCCTACAGGAAAGACTTGAAGTCCCTCACGGGCTCCCTCAGCATTTCAAAAATATATTCTGTCTGAGCCCCGCCGTACCAAAGGCCTTTCAAGTATATACAAAGAAATTATACACTCGGATGTTTCCCCAAGGCTTACTTACATGCGGAGGGGAGGAGGGCCTGAATTTTGCAGCTTCATTGGAGGAGTGGCAGGTGAGTTTGTTAAGAATCCAGAGAGATACCAGGTGTATAAATCACCTGGAGAACCTACAAAAGATTAATCTCCAGTGGTATCTACCTCCGTCACGCCTGGCCCACTTTGGCCCTGGCCACTGTCTGCTGTGTTGGAGACAATGTGAGATTAGAGGCACTTTGACCCCCATGTGGTGGTCATGCCCAAAATGGTCCCATATTGGGTGGTTGCTCAGATCGCTCACTAGAATAGCGAGGACCTCAACTTCCATTGGTGATACTGAATATTGGAATTGAGCAGTTCCCTCCTGACATGCAGGGCGCGGTCTCCTATGTCCTGATAGCAACCAGTATTCCTGGTGGCCAGATGAAAGTCCCATCTTCCCAGTACACTTAATGAGGTGATAGATAAAATCAATTCCATATTCCAACAAGAATATTTTCTGTCCATAGATAGAGGTAATAAACAGAGAGTCCTGAGGGGTTGGGCTACATGGGAGCCACACCTGTTGGCAGCTCCGATCCCTCAATGGTAATGGTCATCATTATTGCTTATGTGGCACCCTGCGGTACAGGAAGCCACTGGAACACCTAGTGCATGGAGGGATTTCCTCATCTGGTACACCTCATACGCGCAACCCGCATACCGCTCCTCTTGCTGCCTTAAGCAAGATCTCCAATAGATACAGGTGCTGGGGGCAGAGTTAGTGAGTTTGCGCAGTACAGAGTAGTACTGTGAAGAAAACCTGGTAGCAGAGCCATGCTAAGCCCAAACCAGAGGAAAGACTAGCCAGTGCAGGAACCCGAGATTGAGGGTTGGAGGCAAAGGAGAGAGACAAATTGGGGGCAGAGGAGCCATACCGGTTCACCCCAGCAAGCAACCCGGACACCGGAGTCCGAGTCTGCTGAGGAGCACTTAGCCAGGAGAAAACACTGGTTCACCGAGGAGACTCCAGTCTCCTGGACCACCTGTATCAGCAGCGAACACAAGAGCCAGGCACCGCAAGGGAAAGATAAAGCCAGCGGGAATCCACAGAAGGTTCTTACTAACCACTATATGGAATACAATAATTCCATATGGCATATAATATAGAGCTACCAGGTTATGCCTAGTTTCACTCAGCGGCTCAAACACGAGCAATAATCAAATACAGAGAACAAAGTGGAGCCATAACTGCTTCACACAATTGCATATAAAATTTGTTTATTTGTAGTAAGATGAGACAAATTTACACACGTGTGTTGGAATCAAGGTGATAAACTCAATATAGCACAATAATACAAGGTGCTCACAATTTTACATAGGTATACATGATATAACCAAGTTCATAGGGTGATGTTCACATCAAAATATGACATTCCCAGTATGGGTGTTATACATAGGTACATACATTTAATCTAAATTCACAGACTATTTGCCCTACTTTTGTTTTAGATAACATTTATATTCCCAGTAGAGAAATGCTATATACAGGCATGACATAGAATATCAGATAACAGACCAACTGTATACCTGCTGCGCATGTTTCCACCTGGTATGTACACTGAAAAGCTCAATTCATGAACCTACAATTGAATCAAACATACCATAAAGTGCAAGTGCTAGGAAAAGAGGGAGGGGTCCCCTGTAACCAGACTCCTAACGTACGTTTCGCTCTTGTGAATGCATGTGCTTCATCATGAGGAGTATAGGTCCCCTATACCGACAGAGATTATATCCCCACAGTGTGGTGGTCACGTTATTGTGGACCAATGCGGTCGCTTTTGGCGGCGCATGCGCAGTTACTATGCCGCGGGCAAACGTCACTTCCGGCGCGACACCCGCCCGTCATCGCCGCCAGCCATAACTGTTGTCCCGGAGACAGGTAAACAAAAAGCGGGAGTTGATGCGCCTTCTGTGATAATGTCTGGAGGCCGGGAGCCGCGCATGCGCACACGACCACAATATATACATACCATCTACACAGATCCGGATCACAAAGCCCAGTATTATATATATATTACAATTGATTACAAATGACAAAATCTTCATTGCTGATGTATTTGGCTTAGTCCGGACTGTACATTGATGAAGATGTTTTCCTCTTATCTTTAGATGATCCAACAGGTAACTGCCGTGTTCACCTCAATAATGGGGAATGCCACTGTCGGCATAAATGAGAAAACAACAAACAATTAAAAACAATCCAATCAGAAATGATAAAACACACTGATACTGTGGTACAAGGGGAAGGGAGGGAAAAGGAAAGATTTTTCGATTCCAAAATCAGTGGGCAAAAACTAATGGTGATCATCTAAAATACTGGACAATTGACCGTCAGATCAAGGAGAAATTTAATTCTGTCAAAGGAAGGAAACAAAGCTGAAGGACTCATTTAGGCCTCTAGGTGGCACTGTGTCCAGTGTCACTATCCATTTCATTTCCCGCTGGGCAAGCAATTTTTTTAGATCACCCCCTCGAATCCCCCTTCCCTCCCGTTTATCCTATCAATACCCCTTACTCTCAATGTTTTAGGGTTGCAATTATGATGATGATAAAAGTGACGGGGTAAAGTCTTAAGGGTGGTGATAACTTTCACTTTACGTGCTAAGCCAATGTCTCTCACATGTTCCCTGACCCTCACTCTCAGTTCTCTTGTGGTCAAGCCTACGTAGATTTTATCACAGCCGCACGTTGCATAGTATACAACGTGCGTACTGCTACAAGAGATGTATTGATTAATTGTATACGTTCTCAGACCATCACTTGACGTGAAGTCAGAGCTGCGAGAGACATTGGCGCAAGCAGCACAATCCCCACAAGGGAAAAAATCCCTCGTCGGCGGGCCAGATCCAAAAATCCTAGGAACCTTTGGGGCATAGTGACTATGCATCAGAATGTCCTTTAGGTTCTGTGATTGTCGTGATGTCATTAATGGATTTTCAGACAAGGTCCCGTTCAGGGTTGGTTCGGACAGGAAAACTGGGCAGTGCCTCCATAGTGCCTGCCTCATGGATTCCCACTCTTGGTTATGGGTTGAGATAAAAAGTATATCCCCATACTTTTCTTATTTCTTCTTGGGAGGTAGGAGGAGATTATCATGTTTGGTACTCTTTGCCCTATCATACCCATTTTTAATAGCTCTACGGCTATATCCAATGCTTGATTCTGAAATTTAGTCTCAAAGCAGATCCGCTTCATCCTTAAAAATTGTCCAACCGGGATTGCATTAATCGTGGATGGAACATGGGCAGATGATGCATGCAAAAATGCATTGACAGACGTTTCTTTTCTAAAAACATCTGTCTGAATAAGCCATGTCCCATGTCCATCACTTCAATTTTGATGTCCAAAAAATCAATGCTTGTCTTACTGAATCTATGTGTGAGTCTAATATTAAGAGTATTTCGGTTCAAAGAATCCATAAACGTCTTGAGCTGCTCGGCAGTGCCCTGCCACACCTTTAGAATATCGTCTATATAGCGCATCCAGCACTGCACATGGTCAATGGCCCGCCCGCCCAGGCCGCAAAGATATCCCGCTCCCAGTTGCCCGGGAACAGGTTTGCATAAGAGGGCGTGCAGGCCGTGCCCATGGCAGTGCCGTGCTTCTGTAGATAGTAGCCATCTTTAAAGGTCAAAAAATTGTTATACAGGTATATCATAGAATATCAGGTATACAGTTGGTCTGTTGTCTGATATTCTATGTCATGCCTGTATATAGCATTTCTCTACAGGGTTTATAAATGTTATATAAAATGAAAGTAGGGCAAATACTCTGTGAATTTAGGATTAAATGTATGTACCTATGTATAACACCCATACTGGGGATGTCATATTTTAGTGTGACTATCACACTATGAACTAAGTTATATCATGTATACCTATGTAAAATTGTGAGTACTTTGTGCTATTGTGCTAAATTGATTTTATCACCTTGATTCCAACACACGTGTGTAAATTTGTCTCATCTTACTACAAATAAACTAAGTATTTTATATGCAATTGTGCGAAGCAGTTATGGCTCCACTTTGTTCTCTGTATTTGATTATTGCTCGTGTTTGAGCCGCTGAGTGAAACTAGGCATAGCCTGGTAGCTCTATATTATATGCTGTATGGAATTATTGTATTTGATTGCTTTTTCTGTGTTTTTCACAGTTTATCCATTGGTCATTATGGATTACAGGACCCGTGACCGCATGTGGCTCCTTCAGCTTGATGAGACCTTTAAGGATAATGGTGATGATGTGGACAAGACTGATGTTGGTTGTCTTTGGGATAAGATTGTTAAGTTCAATGAGCTGTTAAAAAGAAGGACCTGGCTGTGGTGGTACCATGCCTTTTTGGAACGTTACCTTTAAAAAGGGTTAATCCCCAGGGATCTGAGAGTACAAGTATTCCCTGCCTACCCTATTGAAGATGAGGCTTTTAAATCAAAATGGCAGACATTTGCCAATGAATGTTCTAGTGGCTTTAAACCCTGATGAAGGTGCCAGGAGAGGCGCCGAAATGCGTTGGTGGAATAAAGAAGATTGTTACCTTTGGAACCTTGCATTCCTTGTGACTTCTTGGAGCCTTACATTCCTTGTGATTCCATTGAGGCAGCAGCGCGGACTGTGGTACACCATCTTCCCAAGATCTGGACGTTTTTCCTAGTGGCTTTATTGGCCTTTTGACGGCCGACAATAAGTTAAGTATAGCTCGGTTGGAAAATGAAATGGGTGAATTACAGGTTGTTATTAAAGAGGAGCTCTCTAGAGAGGCCTTGGCTAAATTTGAGACCGAAATTGAGAATGATATTACGTAGTGGGAAAATTATATAAAGGAGGCTAAACTTAAGAAATTCCACCGAGACCTGCGGGATTATAGCGATCACCGGGTGTATAAATGGAAAAATAAACGAGGTAAACCGAAGAACCCTCCAGCCCCAAAACCTGGTGCCTCCAGTATACCAAAAGCCACCTCTTTAGTTTCCCTGACCTCCGGGAATGAGACCCAAGAGGGTGAGTCTGGAGATGAAGGGGAGGAACATCTGTGGAAGAGCGTCAGATGATTACCCGCTTGCAAACCTCTAATCCTACAAAAGCTAAGGGAAAGGTAATTAATGATAACACCCTTCAAATGATCAATCTCTCTGAGCATGTCCTTACTCCTATGCAGATTGAGGTCCTTTCGAAAGGCCTTACCTTTGTGCCGGCTAATGCTTTTATTTTCTTTGAAGCCATGAAAGATTTACATCTATTTGCACGAGAGCTACTAATGAAAAAACTGCACACAAGGAATACTCAGGAGACTGGTGAGATGATGGAACAAGAGGCGTTGCTCGCATTGGAGGACTTAGAAAATGAATTACCCCCGAGTAAGCAGGTAGGTTTCCTCTAAAAGGTATGCCACGATCCACAACATTCCCCCCTTTGTCTGTTTGCCCTGCCATAGACTTCTTTACAAAATTGGTGGTGGAAGATTTTAAAAAAATAAAGACAAGACGATCTAACGATAATCTTACCCACCAACATAGACAGGCAATAAGTGAATTAAAAGCATTTGATGATGTGGTAATAAAGGTGACAGACAAAGGGGGAAAATATTGTCATTTGGCCGTGCCATATGTATGAGAAAGAGGCCTTTAGGCAGCTCAGGGATAAGAACACCTATTGCAAACTGGATTCAAATCCGGTTCTGTCCTTCTCAGATGAATTACAATGGATATTGATTGGTGCATATGAGGAGGGGGTCATCACGAAAAAGGTGCTTGAAGGCCTAACTGTAACATTTCCTAAATTGCCTACCTTTTATTTACTTCCGAAGGTTCACCGGGACATCCGATAGTGTCAGGAATAGAAGGCTTGTGGGATCCGATTTGTCGCTTTATTGATTTCTATCTGAAACCCCTGGTGGAAACTCTCCCATCTTACATACGTGACACTACGGACGTCCTTACCAGGATTGACGGGGTCTTTGTTGAGCCAGATATGTATATTGTGACTGCGGATGTGGAGTCCCTCTACACCTGCATTGATAACAGTGCAGGTGCGGAGGCGGTCCGCTTTACCGGAATGCTCATTTGTGTGAGTTGATAATTGAGCTGCTCGGTTTTGTCCTGTCACACAATGTTATATAAAACGAAAGTAGGGCAAATAGTCTGTGAATTTAGGATTAAATGTATGTACCTGTGTATAACACCCATACTGGGGTTGAACCAGTATGAACACTATGAACTATGTTATAGCATGTATACCTATGTAAAATTGTGCTATTGTGCTAAATTGATGTTATCACCTTGATTCCAACACACAGGTGTGTAAATTTGTCTCATCTTACTACAAATAAACGAAGTATTTTATATGCAATTGTGCGAAGCAGTTATGGCTCCACTTTGTTCTCTGTATTTAACCACTATACGGGTGTGAGAGACACAGAGGAGGCCAGGCCAGGATTCATACAGGTCAGGGCTTCAGCACAAGTAAGACAGGAACGAGGAGGCCTTATAAATCACTCGTTGTAGAAATTGTGAAGTGCTTCCCGACTACCTGGAGTGTACCCTGGACAGTGCCGGTTTAACATCAGTAGAAGGTACGGAAAACTACTCCCAGTGTGTGTGTCAGGTCTTACAGCCCTGATCCTGTCCAATCCAGAGACTATAGAGACATCCCGCCTGCAGAGCCACCTCCTTGTTCCAAAATCTATTCCCTCATCACTGCCCCGGGGACCCCGCTCCACCTACAGGGAGCATCATCATCAGGATGCCCATCCATCATCCCCGGAGGTCTGCAGCAGTGCTGGAGCCATCACCTGACACCGTAGGTGGCGTCACGATCTATTCAACAAAACCCCTTTATTTTTAAAAATCCCCTTTTTAAGTGACCACCAGGGCACCGACCCGGGTATCGACCGCCCGTGACAATCCCCCGTAGTCAACGCCCGGGATCCGAGTTCCCACAGCCTTAACATTTGCAGTAGACTGATTGTACTAATATTCCGATGTTGTTTATCTCTTGGTAGGACGATTCTTCTGACGATTCTAAGTATGTTAGCTGTTTGTTTTTCTTGTACTTTGATATTTCTGCTTAGTATTTTTCCATGTTTGTCTCTTAAAAACCTTTAATAAAAATTGTACCTTGTGCCAGTCAAAATACATAATACACAAGCGTAGGATCTTATCCAAATAATGTTACCAGTATAGGTAAAGAAACCTCTAACTTGGTTGGGAGTAGCTTGTCCACAACCACAGAATGCACTTACAGGGAATCTGTCAGGTCAAAAATCCATATGTAACTGCTATCACTTTCTAATTCCTTTCTCTATCCCTCTCACTATTCATCTATTTTATTATTAATACTTCCCTCCTATCCTGTGTAAACTTCAAAATAAAAGATTTGTTCATCTGTCAATCACAGTGAGCCCACTCCCCAAGGAATAATATTCATAATCATTTCACTGCCCTGCCCTCCTGGATTTTATGCTGTGTGACTGCAAAAGGAGAAAGGAGGGGGAGGAGGTGTGTGCTCTTAGAGATCTTCTTTGTGTGTATCTGAGGCATGTGTGTAGTGTGTGCTGTCTGAGATATTTCTATGATGTGATTATTAAAACATTTCATCATTTGCTCAGCAGATACACACATTACATGTCTGCAGGAAAAACCAGCCTTCATAAAAGAAATCTCTTACACAGTACACACAGTGCAGGAGAAAACACCTCCCCCCTCCCAGTGGGGAGGGACAGAGCACCAGCTTGGATAGATGTGGATATTCTAAATGACACTTGTACAGCAGCCGGACTAATCCTGTGTAAAAGTAATGGAGAGAACTAATGTACCAGCTGTCTGCAGGGTGTGAAAATTATTGTAACAAGGAAACTGCAAATGGTACAATAGATTTTACAATTTTTTTAAAAGTCTGCCCAGGCCTTATTCAAGGGTGATATTAGTATCATATTGAAAAATGACCTGACAGAGTTCCTTTAATGCACAACTGCTGCGGCCCCAGATCATAAAAGCCAGTTCACCAGAAAGAAAAGGGGTTTTGCAGTAGTTTCTGTCCTGAAGTAGAATCTATTGCTTTGAAACACGTAGACTTTAATAATCTACTTGGTTAACGTATTCTGCTTCATCTTTGTTTCACCGGTAACTCAGATTGTTAACCCTTTATCTACTCTACTCTTTCACACAGCATTGCTGTTATGCAGTCAAGACACACTAGCATCCAGACTCAACAGATTCGAAATAAATCTGCAAGGCGGTAAAATGTAGTATTTAATATTGATCAGTGAAATGGATGGTACACCATCTAATGCATGAATGATGTAAGCCATACAGAGAATGGACTGTGCTAACTTCAGTCTTACTCAGGGAGTTTTTGATGGGGCCCTTACATATATGTATGCTCTAATAACTCATTAGAAGGGAGTTTGCCAGCAGTAAGACCCCTTTTGACCTAGTTGACAACGAGAATAATTGAAACATTCCTGTTTGGATTCAAATTCAGGTTACAAGAACAAGAAATCCAAGTTTTAATCACTGTTTGTGCTTTCATCAGTTCCTCATGGGCGGTCTCTTCATCTGCAGTGTCTGCCCATTCTAGCAAGGAACACCCCCAAACCCTCCGTTCTTTGGTCGAATACCTGCTGCTGAAGTCTCCTGATTGGATCAACAGTCACCTATCAAAAGGGAAAAGCTAAACAGTGTTTAGTGTTGATAGCTGGGATACTTCAGATAAAGAGACCGCCCATGAGAAGCTTATCATTGCAAGCAAAAGGTGGATGAAAGCTTGGGTTTCTTGGATTTCCACATACAGTACATATGTCTCAACCTGCTCACTTGCAGAGACATGACTAATTACCAGTACTGAGTAAAGCACTGAACTTCTGTATTTTGGTATCTAAACACAAGGTCAACCCTTATTTCCATTACAGAAAGTGCAGTATAATTATTAATGGTATAGCCACTTTTTATGTACTTTTAGATTGAAATGATCTTTAGATTTCACTCGATAATTAACATATTGCATATGTTTTTCACCGGTGTCCGGTTGGTTTACCATTTAATATGTGATAATTAATGCATTATAGGACTCATTTATGTACTAATAAGTGTCAGATATGACTCAAGCCCATATGCATTTTCTACTCTATCACCTAGCATTGCTGAAAAGAAGGCCAAAACGAATTCAAAGTGATTAACAAGATGAAAGTTGGAACTTGAGTCATTCTTCGGAGAGAGACACCCACACAATAAATTATATAGATTTAATATATAGCTATTTACTACAATATTTCCCAAGCCAGGAGTTACTTTCCAGAAACAAAAAAAAAAGGCCTTTGTGTCTGTATAACAATTTAATTAATGTATTTATTTCCCTTTGACAAAAAATAACTATTGTTCCCCAAGTCTTGTCAACGCAAAAAAAAAACGCTTTGTGGCATGTCGCCGAAAACTTGTCCTAGCAGGATATTTATAAAGTCAGTAGGGTTTTGCATGGTATTTCTATTAATTACCTTTAGTTTTTATGTAGTTTAGTAACTTTTATTGAAATTCGAGGCAGTGAGACCTCTAAATGTGCCTCAGCTGGGTCCCCAAAACTAAAGCCCCCGTTGCACGGGGCCACATCGCAGCCGATTACATATGCGACTTGGGGGAGTGGCGTATCGGCGGCGACATCGCCCCTACGTCGCCTCATGTAAAGGGGCGATGTCGGCGGTGCCGGGCGGTCGCCTGGTTTCAGAGCAGTGCTCTGAAACCAGGTGACCATCATGGGGCGATGTGCACACATCGCCCCATGTAACCGGGCTCCGGCGACCTGTCAGGTGATGGGAGCCATAGGCTGGGGTTTTCAGACACCCCGACGGCGATGACGCCTGACAGCTAGCTGGCGCAGGGCTGGAGGTGTCGCCCCGTGTAAACGGGGGACGGCGACGCTTGTGGGACGCCAAAATTGTGCGCGCACACGCAAGTCGCCGCCGACATCCCCAACCCCGCCGCCTAGTGTGACAGGGGCTTAAGGGTCAATAGATCATAGACCATCCTGTTACTCTACAGTCCTAGTGGCTCAGTGCTGTCATCTCTTCCATCTTGGCACACTTTCTTGCACATGAAAGGCTACACTAGGGCCTTCAGTAGAGTCCCCTCTACTTCTTTGACCCTTAGAGGATAAGTAAGTAGATGCAGATAGATTAATAAAAGTTCTGTGGGTTTTTTGATCTATTCAAGGGGTAGTCCGGTCACAAGATATCGATGATCTATTGACTTTTCAGTAGGATGGTTATCAATATCAGATCGGTTCACAACCCAGCATGACCCACCTGTTACAAGCTCCTGTACCAACCGGATGTAAACACAATGAACGGACTTACCCATTCAATGTGTAAAGGTACCGTCACACGCCGCCATATCGCTGGCAAGATCACTGGCAATTCCCAAAGTCAGCGGTGTGGAAACCACATCACATGTGCATAGTGGCGTGTTACTGGGCGATTCTACGGCAAGAAATCGCAGGTGGAGCGTCTCCTGATTGCCCTGCACTGCAGTGAAATCATGCGATATCCACCAGGCGATTTCATTGCATCGTGCCGTGTGACAGGGCGATAGCGACGTACACAGCGATCCTGAAATAAATCTTGTAGGCGTGCTTGGATGTTGGTTTTTTTGCGCCGCATCTGCGGAAATTGGTGGGTGATACTGCGTTCCGATTGGCTGGCCGTGTCCGAGGCGCCTTATTTGATGACCCGTGCGTTCACACAAGGCTGACCAATGGCCCTATTCAAAAGTATGCCCACATCGCTGCTACGATTGTGGCGTGTGACGCGGCGATGTGTGAAGGGAAGATCGCTTCCGGTCTTCTGCAGGCGATTTCCGGAACGCAGGATTGACGAAGATCGCTACATGTGACAGCTCCACAGCGATCAGAAAAAAGTGCCTGACACGTGCGTGCTCATGTCAAATCACCGGCGATATGGAAGCCATATCTCGGAGTGTGACGGTACCTTTACAGTCGCTACCAGATATTGCAGAGAAACTCCTATATAGAGATGAGCAGACCCATGGATGTTTGTGTTCAGCAGGTTCAGCCAGAACTTAAAGGTACCGTCACACACCACTATATCGCCGGCGAGATCGCTGGCAATTCCCATGTGCGTAGTGGCGTGTGACTGGGCAATTCTACAGCGATAAATCATTGGTGGAGCGTCGCCTGATTGCCCTGCACTGCAGTGAAATCAGGCGATATCCACCAGGCGATTTCAGCGCATTGTGGCATGTGACAGGGCGATAGCGATGTAGAAAAACGAGCTCAGACATTCTGGAATCAATCCCGTAGGCGTGCCTGAGCGTGCTGTTTCCCGTGCCCCATCTGCGGCGATTGGTGGCTTGGTGGTAACGCAGTTGTGTATGCCTGTCTCCTCGGCGTGCTCAAACCCTACACCCACACACTGATGTGGTTGTAGCGTGTGACGTGGCGATGTGGGAAGGGAAGATCGCTTCCGGTCTTCAGCAGGCGATTTCCGGAACGCAGGATCGCCAGAGATCGCCTGCGAGATCGCTATGTGTGACAGCTCCACAGCGATGTGAAAAAAGTGCCCGAAACATGTGTGCTCATGTCAAATCACCAATGATGTGGAAGCCATATCGCGGCTGTGTGACGGTATCTTTAGATAAAATTCTGCTCTGGACCTTAATTAAAAGTCACTGACTGGGCAGCTCTGATCTCCGTCCACATACAGCCAGCCATAAACCAAGCAAAGCTGGTGTGAGCACAATGCACCCCCGAGCATTTGCAGGGGCCCTGTGCTGGCGGAGGGGCCCACATGCTGTCTGGGACACTGGCCACCTTGTTCCCTGCGCCACAGTGCCTGCATTCATTATTGTCTGGGTCCACTCCATCTTACCCTTGAGAAGGATCCATCCTGTTACAGGCACCTGTGACATCCTTTCTTTGACTTCCTCCCATTTGCATTCCACTGTGGAATGCAGGCTGGCGCCATGGCTCCTGCTGACTTTCTTCAACTTGTGTTCCACAGAGCACAGGAGAGAAGGCATGCACAGAAGTAGAAGAGCGCACAGAAGGGACAGTGTGCGCCCATAGGTAGAAGACAATACCTGGGGGACAGAGACGATGTACAGGGAAGAGAAAGAATTCACAGGGGGCAACAGACAGTGCATATGGGAACAGAGAGAGCACACAGGGTAAGAAGAGTGCATAGGGAACAGAGACAGTGCACAGGGGGAATAGCACACAAGAGAGAAGAGTACACAGGGGGGACAGAGAGAGCACCTAGGGGGATAGAGACAGCACCTAGGGGATAGAGACAGTACACAGGGGAAAGAGAGACAGTGCACAGGGGAGAAGAGTGAACAGGGGGAAAGAGCACACAGGGGCAGATGAGTGCATAGGGGACAGAGACAGCACACAGGGTAAGAAGAGTGCATAGGGGAACAGAGACAGTGCACAGGGGGAGAATAGCACACAAGAGAGAAGAGTACACAGGGGGGACAGAGAGAGCACCTAGGGGATAGAGACAGCACCTAGGGGGATAGAGACAGTACACAGGAGAAAGAGAGACAGTGCACAGGGGAGAAGAGTGAACAGGGGAACGAGACAGCGCACTGTCAGAGAGAACACTATTGAGGAATGAGACATCATGCAGGGGTGATTATATTTGCAGAGTTGTAATATATATGTATATATGTATACAGCCTGCAGGCTTGATATAATCTTGAATCGTGGTATGTCTTAATGGGTCCACTGAGACTCTTTCGCCTGTGGCCCAAAAAATCTTGTCTAGCACTGGGAGGGAGGGTAGGGTTTTGTCGTATTTTTTGTACACACCACATCTGATAACGCAGATTTTACCCCCAGAGGGAGCCATTCACACACTGCAGGTGGTTCGCACAGGGCCGAGCACCGAGCATACCTGAGCACAGTGATGCTTGCCGAGTGGTTTGCATATGTAAAGCACCTGAACTCCGAAGATGTTTTTTTTATAAAGTCTGTTTTTTGGCACGAACACCGAACTTTAACGTTCACGTCCACACACCTCTATACAAAACAACTACACAAGAGAATAGGAGCTGTTATTTAGTACCAACTACAGTACCAGCAGCAACTACACATTGAAAGGAGCTGGACTTTTTAACACCTGATCAGTGAGTGGTGCCAGATGTTGGACCACCACCAGTCTGATACTGATGGCCCATCCTAATGAGATAGCCTTTTTTCAATTTTCTTGATATTAAGGTGATAATATTGCCATTGACACACAACTCCAAATGGAGCATTTTGGCAATCATACATTTCCTTACAATTCCATTTACTTGCAGTGTTTGCTTTTTCCATCAACTGCTTGCACTCAGCCTCAGGATTGGTCATCAATATTGGGGGGCCAATAACCAGCACCTCTACAGATCATTAATTTGTGGGTCTTATGGTTGCTGGAACAAAACATTGTGCAGAGCCTGAATACAACAGTGCTGTACACTATGTAGTGGAAATTAGTGAATGCTGCCAAGCCAAGCAGCTGATCAAGGTGCCAAATGTTGCACCCCATCAATGTGCTACTGACTTATCCTATGTCCTGGACAACCCTTTTAACTCATGTTCGTTCTTCCCTCAACCTTGAATAGCTGTGATGGGAGTAACCATTTAAATTGTTTCTAGAGTAAGCTCTCCATTCACAAGGATATCTATATGATTACCAATCAAGACTGAATTGTTGGGTTTTCTTGTGCTCACTCAACGTCTTTCTAAGCTGTCAGTTAAAAAATGCATAATTACATTGCAGAAATTCAAGGGAAATGGTATGTGATAACCCCCTACATATTCACATATTATCATTACTTTTACAGGCTACTGTCATAGCTCAAATACGTAACTTCACAACTTTTATTATAGCGATCCAACAGTCATTAGTTATTTTACCTTTTCTTTGCCTTTCTGTTATTTCCACTTGTTTATTGTTTGCACTTCCTTGCTTAGTCTGCCCTATCACAACTTGGGAGGGGCTATTTATCCTCATCATGCACATGCCTCAGTGTAGGCTATATTCATATCTGGATGAATGTTTGGAGTCCCAGCTTCTCAGTTCAGGATAATCTTGCTGAGTTGTCACTTTTGCTTTTCCCTGCAGTTTATTTTTCTCATTCTATTTCTTTTGGTATTTGAAGAGGTTCCACTTGATCCATAAATTATGTTTATTGGAGTTAAATTATACTTGGTTTAAAGCTTAGACCAAGGTTAAGCGACAAACTAGAAATGAGGAGAAAAGTGTGCAATAGGGTCTTATCTTTGGATGTTTTTTTACATGGAAAATGATTGTAATGACTCACTTGGGACGGTTGTGTGACCCACAACCGGTGAAAGCACATAAAATGGCTGCTGCAGGATCCAACACTACACATGCAGTGGTAAACAGAAGACCAACTCAGATGATGTTGGTTCTCTGAGGAAGGAGTGGGGGAATGCTCGAAAATGCATAGGAATAAACCATCACTACCAGACAACTGTGGTCATGTCTTCACATGTGCACCATGGATCTATGAATTACTGTCCATTGAGTATGTCAGTGAAAAGTTAAGGACACTCAGGCTCAGCTGAAGTTGAGTGGGGGCACCATTGCATTATTTTAGGGTGCCAACCTCCACGGTCAGACAGGAACAAAACAGGGTCAGGTTTAGGCTATTCCTTGTCTGTATAGGGAGTCGGGACCAGTGGTTATAGGGAATCTTATCCGGTCAAAAATCCATATGTAACTGATATAATTTTTCGAATTCCTCTAGTGAAGATTTTCCCTTCATGTATTTCTTTTATTTATTCCCATCCTATCCTTTGTAAACTGCAAATAAAGGGATTTATTCTGGCAATCACAGTGAGTGGTCACTTAATTCTGTGCTGTCCACTCCCCATGGAATGAATATTCATGTAGTGACATCACTGCACTGCACACAAGGGAAGTTCAGTGGAAGTCACTCACTTGGGGGCCTGTTTCCTTCCAGTGTTACAGGTCCTGTGTCCCAGTGCATGCGCTTATTCTGGACGCACGATAAACGTCACATGATGAATTTCCGGTGCGTCCAGACTAGCGCATGCGCTGTGACACAGGACATGTCACACTTGCGCTTCCGGGAGGCGGTCTCCTGTGCTCGGCCGTAGAAGGTAATGGCGGCGCTAGTGCAATGTGCTTCATCTGTGCGCCGATACGCTTGGCTATGCTGGGCTGTGATAGCACCCGCGCTTGCACCTGCACTAGTGCAATACTGCTAAATGCACAGGTGTATGGATGTGCACTAGGCCATAGAATCTGTCACAGACAGCATAGTTTGTGCTCAGAGCAACAGATGGAGGAACTTGCCTTACCTAGCTGAGCTATTAGATAAGTGCCTGCCATCTCTCCTTCATTCTCCCTTGTCCTCCCCATCACAAGCACCATGCAGGAAAATGAAAATGAAACTAGTAGTGAGGCAGAGCACAGGGGAGGGAATGCCAGCCTCAGAAGGAGTGAACAATAAATGAACATTAAAGGTATCTTCACGCCTGGCGATGTGAGGCGATCTAGCGTGCGCGTGCACGTTTTTCATGGTCGCCTCAGATCGCCGATGGCGTCATCACATGCCACAATTTCACCCTGAAAGTAAGGCAATGTGTCACTCCAGAAATCACCTCACCCACAGCGGGAGCAAATCCGCCAAATTCCGCCGCTTCACACGCCGCAATGCCAAAGGCAATGTGGGCATACATGTTCAGCGAGGCAAGGAGATAGGTGTGCCGCAGTGGTATACACCGAGCCCCATACGTGCTCATTGGACAACACAACAGCGTTACGATTGGTCAGCCTGCTCTGGAAGGCCGGCTAATACATGACGCCATTGTCTATCGGAGTTTGGACTGAGTTTGCGGATGATTGTGTAGCTGAAGATGTGTTTGGTGCAGAACGGACAGCTCTTCAAATATGGCGCGGTGTCAAGTGACAGCCAATGGGAACACAGTAGCCCACACCAATCATTTCAGACAGGGTGCGGACTCCAGCACGCTGGAGGCATGCCTATGGGAAATCATAGGCAACGCTATTTCCATCACTATCGCCCTATCACACTCCACGACACGGAAATATCGCCTTACCGATTGCGGTTGATTACTGAGCACTGTTCAGAAATCAGGCGAGAGGCGATTTATCCCCGCCAAATTCCCCAATCACACGCCGCAACCGTGAGGCAATTTCACGGCGATTGCGCCGGGACGACATATCACCTTTATGATCTCCAGGCGAGATCGCGGCGTGTGAAGGTACCTTTACAGACTGCGGACTATTCAATAGTGAAATTAAAGGACTGGACTAGTGAAGCAGCTGCCTGCTGGGTGTGAAGGTGCTTATAGCAAGAGAACTACAAAGGGTACAGTAATGATTTTTACATATTCTAAAAGGTCTGCCCAGGAACAATTCAAGGATACTATTAGTATCAAACTGTAAAATGACCTGATAGAGTCCCTTTAAAATCTCCTGTTTTGTTCAATCCTGTGTGAGTGGAAGGGCTCAATCACAACAGCTACGAATAATGCCACGACCCCTTTACCAGACTATAAAGCTGCAATTGGATGCTGACAGTAATGAGCAAAGCTTTCCTAAAGGTCACAACTGAACTCTACAAAACAAGGGAAACTTGCAAATAACTCCATGAGTTAACTCCTCATTTCAGGGGCTTCTCAGACGTTTAGGGAGATTTGACAAGTATTTATTAAAGGGGTTGTCTCTTATGTAGTTTCCTACTTTTACAATACAATTGATGTATACTACAAGGTGTTGTGTTATCAACAGCGGCCACTACTGGAGAAAGGTAGCATTACATGGCGGCCAGTCTCATGATGAAGACAACTGGCTCTCATGATATAACAATTTCTATTTGCGTTACAAAATAAATTGCATTTTTGAGTACAAGAAATGATGTTTAATAACAATATTTCTGGCTAATTATTGAAATGATCTGGGATATATTTTATTGGCGCTGGTTCATAATCTGTATGCACAGGAGAGATATCTCACGATTAAGTGTTTATTCGTTCTGTACATTGAATCATCATTTTAATTAGTCCATAAGTTAAGTTACCAAAGGAAATGTTAATAAAATAAGAAGGAAAAAAACACTTGATTAAGAGACTTGTTATGCAGTGAGAGTCCTATTGGTAAGTACAGGGGTGGATATGCCATTTGTGCAACCGGTATAGAGGCCCATGGGGTAAAGGGGCCCATTTCCATCTCAAAAACAAGAAGAAATGTGCATTATGATGAGCTAATGCATTACAAGGGGCCCATATGATTACCTGTGTCTACATTGTGTCTACTGAACACTCCTTACTGTTATTCTTAGGGTCTTCCAGGTTTGTTGAAAAACAGCTCCACTCTTGGTTGATGGCTATGTGTGGTATTGCAGGTCATACTTAGTCAAATGAATAGGTCTGATCTGCAATACTAAGCTAATGAATTGATGAAGCCTGAGACAGCTTGGGTGGCGGCAATGAGAAGATGCAATGATGAGCAGATGGGTACCGATGGGGAACGGATGGGCAGGAAAAGTGAGCGGTGAGTGTAAGGATATTTTTTACAACTTACATTTATTAGGGCCCTTTCACATCAGCAGTAATTTCAAATCGCGGCAGATGCGGTGAAAAAACCGCATCTGCCGCGATTACCGCATAACCGCGACACTTGCAGCACACTTGCGGCAAGCCCCATGCAATGTCTATGGGGCTTGCGGTAAGGGTGCGGCAGATGCGGCAAGTGCGGTTTCGGCACTTGCGGCAGGTGCGGCCACAAAAAAAAACGCTGCAAGCAGCGCTGCCGCAAGTGCCGAAACCGCACTTGCCGCATCTGCCGCACCCTTACCGCAAGCCCATAGACATTGCATGGAGCTTGCCGCAAGTGTGCCGCAAGTGTCGCGGTGGGCCCTTTCACATCAGCGTTTTTTTTCAAATCGTGGCAGATGCGGTGAAAAAACCGCATCTGCCGCGATTACCGCATACCGGCTGCACTTGCGGCACGGTTGCGGTAAACGCCATGCAAAGTATAGGCGTACTTGCGGCAGGTGCGGCAAGTGCGGTTTTGCACTTGCGGCAGGTGCAGCCGCGAAAAAAAACACGGCTGACTGCGGTTTTTTCCGCGGCCGCACCTGCCGCAAGTGCAAAACCGCACTTGCCGCACCTGCCGCAAGTCCGCCTATACTTTGCATGGCGTTTACCGCAACCGTGCCGCAAGTGCAGCCGGTATGCGGTAATCGCGGCAGATGCGGTTTTTTCACCGCATCTGCCACGATTTGAAAAAACGCTGATGTGAAAGGGCCCTTATGCGGTAATCGCGGCAGATGCGTTTTTTTCACTGCATCTGCCGCGATTTGAAATTACCGCTGATGTGAAAGGGCCCTTATACTGTGGAGTCTGGAGAGATCACAGACAAAAATAAGAGACATTAAATCCTTAGAGAAAAACTTGTCTGTGAAATGAATTTCCTGGGAAAATCCACGTGAGAAGATGAATCTGACTTCTGCCTGATCCGCTCAGCTCTAATCTAAATCTTTAAAGTTCATTTAATCAATAGATCTTGAAATAATAATAATTTACACAATTGGATGTTTAAAAAAATATTCCTATATTGAGATAATCTTATATATGTGTCCCTGCTATGTTCTGTGTAATGGATGTGTCTGACCGTACAGGGACATGGTCTGATCGTACCACATCTCCTGTGCTGAGATAATCTTATATACCGTATATACTCGTGTATAAGCCGACCCGTGTATAAGCCGACCCCCCTACTTTTGCCCCCAAAACCTGGGAAAATCTATTGACTCGTGTATAAGCCGAGGGTGGACCCTAGCACAAGTATACAGCCCCCAGCAGTGTGGTATACACCAGTCCCAGAGGTAGATACAGCAGCCCCAGTGGTAGTATACACGCAGCCCCAGTAGTATATACAGCCCCAGTGGTATATACAGCCCCAGTGGTAGTATAGACACAGCCCTAGTAGTATATACAGCCCCAGTGGTAGTATATACAGCCCCAGTGGTAGTATATACAGCCCCAGTGGTAGTATACAGGGCCCCAGAGGTATATAGCAGCCCCAGTGGTAGTATACAGGGCCCCAGAGGTATATACAGCCCCAGTGGTAGTATATACAGCCCCAGTGTTAGTATACAGGGCCCCAGAGGTATATAGCAGCCCCAGTGGTAGTATACAGGGCCCCAGAGGTATATACAGCCCCAGTGGTAGTATATACAGCCCCAGTGTTAGTATACAGGGCCCCAGAGGTATATAGCAGCCCCAGCGGTAGTATACAGGCAGCCCCAGTAATGCAGGGCCCCCCCAGCCTGACTCCGGTCACCTGTAAAGCAAACTATACTAATCAGTGTCCCGCTGTCCGCGCCCGCCGCTGCCGACATCGCGATCCTCCATCTTCATGCGACTTCTTCCTGTTTCCTGTGCGCGTCGCAGGGAATGACGTCATTGCCGGCGACGAGCACAGAAACAGGAAGAAGACGCATGAAGATGGAGGATCGCGTACGGCAGCTGCGAGCGGGTGCGAGCGGGACACTGATAAGTATAGTTTGCTTTACAGGTGACCGGAGAGACGCTGGGGGGGCCCTGCATTACTGGGGATGCGGGGGCTGCTGTATACCGATGTATACATCGGTATGTACCGATGTATACATCGGTATACAGCACTGACTCGCGTATAAGCCGAGGGGGGTACTTTTCAGCCCAATTTTTGGGCTGAAAAACTCGGCTTATACGCGAGTATATACGGTATGTGTCCCTGCTATGTACTGTGCAATGGATGTGTATGACTGTACAGGGGCATGGTCTGATCATACCACATCTCCTGTGCTGAGATAGCCTTATATATGTGTCCTTGCTATGTACTGTGTAATAGATGTGTCTGACCATACAGGGACATGGTCTCATCATTCCACATCTCCTGTACTGAGATAATCTTATATATGTGTCCCTGCTATGTACTGTGTAATGGATGTGTCTGATCAAATAACCAACAACTATCTGGTAACAATACCACTGATCAAAGGTGGAGGTGCTTAGCTCTAGAACTAAAATGTAAGTGGACCTATGTGTTGAATGGCAACTATGTAGCAAGATATCCCTGTCCACTGATCTACGTTTCAATACATAGTCACCAGGAGGTTGCAAAGGGCTTGAGATAGCTCACTGGTTTTGCCCTATCATGAGATGTTTCTTGTGTGGCACCTTGGTAATGAGACACCTTTTTATAGGCCATTAGTTGAACCAGCTAATTATATTTTGCACTAAGTGGCATGGTTGCTTTCTAATTACTGATAGATTTCAGCTGGTGTCAGGACATTTCATGGCTTTTTGCACTTCTTTATGTCTTCAATTCCTTTATCTGTGTCATTTCTCATTCTTACCCATTACTACATTTATGGACATCCATGGTTTAATTTTTTTGCAAGTGTGGATTGGATGGGTTGTTACACCTGGTGATAAGCTCAGGTCAATAGCTCAGACAAGCATATAAATTAGAAGAGCGCCATCGAATACTTTAGCAGATAGCACTTGTCCCAGTGTTGTTCTAGGGGGCAGTGCCAACCAGCAATATTTTTTTCATGCCTATTTGGCTAATCACATGGCACGCAACCATTCAGGTTCATGGGTATGTGCAAAACCTCAGACTGCACTTGGATGTTATCTGAGTGCAGTCCAATCTATGCTGACACAGTTAATGGAGATTATGGAGAAATTACATTCTCCATCTTCTCCTTAGCTGTGCTTTGATTCTCGTATGTCAGTTTTTTTTGTTTTAATGAAGTAGTAAATAAGGGAAAGTGTTTTGAAGTGTTTATTTCACTAAAGTATTGTTTTGTGTGTCTTTTTATTACTAGGTTAGTAATGGATGTGTCCAATAGACACCATTACTAACACTAGGGCTTGATTTCAGATGTGTTTTTCCCACTACATTGCTGACATTAACCCCAAAAACTAATATTCAGATTGCCAAAGCTCTAGCGCAATCGGGAACAGCCGGGGTAAAGAGCCAGAATTAAAGAAACTCATGCAATGCTCCACTTCTGGGGCCACTGTGAGCTGGTATTTTTAGGCTGGGACGGGCCCCATAACCTTGGACCTTCCCAGCTTGATATTATGAGTGGGACCCCATGTAGTTTTTGTAATTTATTTTTTAATTTGGTGTAATAATTTCCAAACTATCTATCAAGTATCTATATTTCTATCATGTTTCTATCTATATCTTTGCACATATTTACACTTAAAAATCAAGAGTTTCTTCAAAACATGATATTGCAGTGCTTGTCACACAGATGGCAAATGGACTTGACATGGATGCCATCAGAGTGCAGCATATGTTTTCATGGGCCTGTCCTGTCTTCCTTCACATTCTATGCGGTGTAAAGTTCAGCATACAGCTTAACCTTCTCTGTATCCCAAGTAAACAGACTGTTGATTCTGTAGTCTATTGTTTATTGTTTAACAGTGAGTGAATGTTAATTGATTTGATGGATGTGATTTATCAATTAAGTGTGAGTGGTAAAACTGAAGGAACACAAATAATACAAATAAGCTCTGAGTATACCACACAAAACAGTAGTGATAATACAGTACAGAGATGAAATGAGCACTGAATACATACATCATTAAACAGGCATGACAGTATTCAGTACAGGAGATCCTTAACCAAAATAGAGGCTGAAGGTAAACACATATATTCCTGCAGACCTATACCCTATGTTAAAAATGATTGCTGTACAATCCTAACCACAGGCTCTAAAAATATCAAGAACACAGACAGGAGTGTAACTCTCACCAGATTACCTTGACAAGGATGATGGGGATTCACGATAGAGACGATAGAGACTCAGGATGCAAGGGAACACATGTTTTAGATGAGATCCTTTCTGTTTCTGAACTAAAATGGCTGCTCCATCCTCAGAGATGCAGAGGGCTGACCCACAATGTACTGTCTTCTTGGTGGAGAAGACACCTAGATATGCAGGAATACTGCCAGGTTGTGCTAAACATATTTAAACATCATAACAAGGTAACATGTCACATCTCACAGGTTGTAACAAGTGTCAAACTAGAATTGCTTTCTCTTACTGAGTCTGAATGGGCAGAACAGACCTACACACTTGTGTTGGCCCCTGTCATGCATGCTGCCAGTAAAAAATGGACGTCTCCATATGTTTTAGCCTAGAGTCACACTGGGTTTAGGACCCATGTTTCCAGGCCAGCGCTAATACCAGACAGCATTAACGGCATGCGCTTCCTGGAAACGGAGGCCGATAGCAACCCATGCTTACCTTAGTAGCAGCCGCACACAGAGCTGTTGGGCGACCGCTTTTCTTCAGCGCAAGCGAAAATGTTTTCCTGTGCGCTGAAGAAAAGCGCACCTCCTTCCGCTCTGAGTGCGGCTGCTACTAAGGTAAGCAGCGGGTTGCTATCGGCCTCCGTTTCCAGGAAGCGCATGCCGTTAACACTGTCCGGTATTAGCGTTGGCCTGGAAACATGGGTCCTAAACCCAGTGTTACCCTAGGCTTACACAGACACATGGTCCATGTAAAGGACGGACATGTAAACAACACCATGGACTGTAATGGCTACATGTATATATGTGTCTCCTGTACGGTTCGCGCATGTACTGGAAACGCTGACATGTAAAGGTAAAAATATAGAGGTGTGAGGGTGGGAAACTTTGACTTAACAACTCCTCAGCTCTGATTACAGCACATCTTCATTAAAGTGAATGGGACTGAGCTGCACAACCGGCATACAGGTGCTGCATCTTGAGGAAAGCAGTCTGTTTTCCAAATCCTGGGCAATGTCTTTTAAATCAAGCTAATTATCAAAATATACAGTATATATATACCGTATATATAAAACCAACAATTGTGCCTCATGGCTATGGTAACATAACCCTCGCCCCCACGATTCTATGTTTAGGACAGAATATATTAGTATACTGGGTCTCCTGTTATTCCGCTGCTTTGTATTCTGCTCAATAATTTCTCTTTCTTTTTGTGATAAGTTGCTTTGGAAAAGCAATTTGTAATAAAACAGCGTGGAAATACAATTACATCTTTAATCTATACAGCAATTTGTAATAAGTCATGTCAGCCCCACTTCACATGAATGCGACCAACAACATTATAAAATCTCATAAAAATCATAAAATGGTGTTATTAATATTTGCTTCCTGCTTGTATGTCTATCTCGCTAGTTTAGTCTTTGTGTTATGTAAAGCGGAGGTCTCCACCCTTTGGCTTCTCCAGCTGACATGAAACAGCATTATTTTCTCAATCTCCTTTTGCAGATTGGATGGGAACTAGTGATGAGCGAGTAGTAAGATATTCGGGTTCGGAAAGCTCTAACCCAATACTTTGATTGAGTAACGAATCCAATGCCAATCAATGGGGAACTCACTTGGATCATAATACTGAAATAGTTCAACGTATTCGGTTGGAGCTATCCGAACTTGAATATCTTAGGCTAGGGTCAAACCAGCATTTACCCATGCAATCAGGGGGGTCCGTCTAAAACATAGAATTTTTCAGCATTAATGCAGTGTTATCGGGTTCCGTCTGCCAACACTGGTAAACACTGCGTTAATGCTGAAAAATTCAAAGTTTTAGACGAATCCCCCTGAATGCAAGGGTAAATACTAGTTTGACCAAAATGTAGCCATGTCAAATATTCATCGCACCTAGCAGGAGGCTGCCAGTTCCTCTGGAAGGCAAAACATGTGTCTGAATACGGTGCTCAATCCCTTGCAACCCAAGCATGGGGTAGGTTGTGGCACCTGCGACCAGCCAGTGGAGCTGGCAGTAGCGGACCTTGAGCCTGGAGGGCCCTGGTGCAGCAACTGAGGAGCGGGAAGGGGGGGTGCTGTAGGTGGTGCGGCTCCTACCTGCGCCGAGCCACGCATTGTAGTCCTGGGAGCCGGGGCGGCAGAGGAGAGGAGGGGCGGGATCAGCCAAGGGAAACAGGAAGCTTCCCTCAGTTAACCTCCTCTCTTCTGACACAGGGTCACGGGGTCAGCTGGGGGGCCCTCTGCAGGCTTGAGGGGCCCCCTAGCCAGTCGGGGCCCTGGTGCAGCTGAACCAGCTGCACCACGGTAGGTCCGTCCCTGGGAGCTGGCTTGGTGCAAAGGGTATTTGACTGGCTAAATTTTGGTAATTTTTTAAAAATCTTTTATGTCCTAGTTCGGTGATTTTTCCAAACACTAGTTTGACCCTAGCCTTACTACTCGCTCATCACTAACGGGAACTTTTTTCCTTACCTTCAGGAATCAAACACATACCAGGTTTTGTAACGTGCGTTCATTATGAGCAATCTTTTACGATCTACATATGTGACCGTGTTACTATTGTGTCCATAACTATTGTAGGACAGTTTCGGCAGAGCTTCCTGGCCTTTGTTCTGAAAAGATTCTTCACTCATGAACTTAATCAATTTTATTCCCATTTATGAAGATCTTAAAAATTTTCCATAACTGGCATTTCATATACCAGTCTTTAAGAAATGTTCACTGGAATAAGATGTGCCAAATTAATGAAAAGGTATTGTCTGGGATTTTAAAGGGATCCTGTCACCCCCAAATCACCTCTAAACCTATTAAAACCTGTCCCTAGAGCATATTAACACTGTCCCTACACTCCTTTTAGCTCCTAAATGGCATTAGTCAAAGTGAATATAAACGTTTTATAAGTACCTGATTAGTCATGATAATGAGTGACTATGCTATTCATAGTCACTCATCAAGGCAGCCCCTCTTCTTCATATCACGCCTATTCAGGCGTGCTCGTCAGTCTATGTTCAAAATCGCGCCTCCCTGCGCGCCTCCCCTCTCTCTCATAGCGTCCGGGCTTCACTGTAAGCTGTATGACGCGATTCGCGTCATTCCCGGCGCCGGATGACGTATTTGCAGCCGCGCCGCGCTGTCAGCTTCAAGTCCCGCACTGCGCATGCGCATGGGCATGCGCAGTGCGTATTTTGAAGCTGACAGCGCGGCGCGGCTGCAAATACGTCATCCGGCGCCGGGAATGACGCGAATCGCGTCATACAGCTTACAGTGAAGCCCGGACGCTATGAGAGAGAGGGGAGGCGCGCAGGGAGGCGCGATTTTGAACATAGACTGACGAGCACGCCTGAATAGGTGTGATATGAAGAAGAGGGGCTGCCTTGATGAGTGACTATGAATAGCATAGTCACTCATTATCATGACTAATCAGGTACTTATAAAACGTTTATATTCACTTTGACTAATGCCATTTAGGAGCTAAAAGGAGTGTAGGGACAGTGTTAATATGCTCTAGGGACAGGTTTTAATAGGTTTAGAGGTGATTTGGGGGTGACAGGATCCCTTTAACTTTGAACAAATGTTCTTTTTCTCTGATTTTTCTAAATGGCCGATGCAAATGACAGTCAGTGTAATAAAAGTCATCACCCGTTAGAGTATACATCCAATTTTATTGAAGAAATCTCCCTATGATAACAGTATAATCTTCAAAATTAAAAAAAACGTCTAAAAGCACTGTTCCAAATTATTAGGCACAGTAGAGTTTGTAAACATTTGATATGTTTGAGAGAACTGAAAATGCTCATTTGTTGAATTTGCAGCATTAACAGGTCACATTCACTGAAATAAAAAGCTATTTAACCCCAAAACATCCTAACAGGCCAAGTTACATGTTAACATAGGAACCCTACTATGATATCACCTTCACAATTCTTACATCCATTGAACTTGTGAGTTTCTGGAGAGTTTCTACTTGTATTTCTTTGCATGATGTCAGAATAGCCTCCCAGAGCTGCTGGTTTGATGTGAACTGCCTCCCACCCTCCTAGATCTTTTGCTTGATTATACTCCTAAGGTTCTCTATAGGGTTGAGGTCAGGGGAAGATGGTAGCCACACTATGAGTTTATCTCCTTTTATCCCCATAGCAGTCTATGACACAGAGGTATTCTTTGTAGCATAAGATGGTGCATTGTCATGCATGAGGATGATTTTGCACCTAAAGGCATGCTTTTGCTTTTTGTACCATGGAAGAAAGTTCTCAGTTGGAAACTCTATATACGTTGCAGAGGTCATTTTCACACCTTCAGGAACCTTAAAGGGGCCTACCAGCTGTTTCCCAATGATTCCAGCCCAAAGCATGACTCCTCCACCTCCTTGCTGACGTCACAGCCTTGTTGGGACATGGTGGCATCCACCAACCATCCACTATTCCATCCATCTGGACCATCCAGGGTTACTCGGCACTCATCAGTAAACAAGACTGCTTGAAAATTAGTCTTCATGTATATCTGGACCCACTGCAACTGTTTCTGCTCGTGAGCACTGTTTAGGGGTGGCCGAATAGTAGGTTTATGCACCACAGCAAGCCTTTGACGGATCCTACACCTTGAGGTTCGAGGGACTCCAGAGGCACCAGCAGCTTCATATATCTGTTTGCTGGTTTGTAAGGCCTTTTTAGCAGCTGCTCTCTTCATCTGATGAACTTGCCTGGCAGAAACCTTCCTCATTCTGCCTTTATCTGCACGAACACGTCTGTGCTCAGAATCAGCCACAAATCTCTTGACAATACGATGATCATGCTTAAGTTTTCGTGCAATATCTAATGTTTTCATCCCTTGTCCAAGGCATTGCACAATTTGTTGCTTTTCGGCAGAAGAGATCCTTTTTCTTTCCCATGTTACTTGAAAACTGTGGCCTGCGTAATATTGTGGAACACCCAGTTTTCCTTTTATTGGGCTCACCTGCCAAACTAATTATCACAGATATCTGACATTGATTTCAGTGAACCAAAGAACCCTGAGACACAATACCATCAATGGGTTTCATTGAGAGAAAAAAAAACCCTATGACACTTAAAATCAATTTACCTAATAATTTAGAACACAGTGTAGTTCAATGGGCATTCAAGATGAGTGAGGGCCATGCTATCAAGCCTTTGTAGGGGTAACACAAAAGGTAAAAAAGTAAAATAAAGTGCTTGTTGTATAAGGTCCAGCAATCAGTAAAGATCATAGGGGCATTCAAATAACACAGCATGAACCAGTCACCAGCCAGTATCTAGAAGAAAGTACAGGGGATAGTAGGATGAGTGAAATGAGGTGATAGGCCAGTCTAAAGAAATGAGTTTTTAGAGAACAAATGAAACTGTGGATACTAAGAATTACCGTATATACTCGTGTATAAGCCGACCTGTCTATAAGCCGACCCCCCTACTTTTGCCCCCAAAACCTGGGAAAACGTATTGACTCACGTATAAGCCGAGGGTGGACCCCAGCACAGGTATACAGCCCCCAGCAGTGTGGTATACAGCAGGTCCCCAGGATAGTATACAGCAGGTCCCCAGCAGTGTGGTATACAGCAGGTCCCCAGCATAGTATACAGCCCCAGCAGTGTGGTATACAGCAGGTCCCCAGGATAGTATACAGCAGGTCCCCAGCAGTGTGGTATACAGCAGGTCCCCAGCATAGTATACAGCCCCAGCAGTGTGGTATACAGCAGGTCCCCAGGATAGTATACAGCAGGTCCCCAGCAGTGTGGTATACAGCAGGTCCCCAGCATAGTATACAGCCCCAGCAGTATGGTATACAGCAGATCCCCAGCATAGTATACAGCCCCAGCAGTGTGGTATACAGCAGGTCCCCAGCATAGTATACAGCCCCAGCAGTGTGGTATACAGCAGGTCCCCAGCATAGTATACAGCCCCAGCAGTGTGGTATACAGCAGGTCCCCAGCATAGTATACAGCCCCAGCAGTGTGGTATACAGCAGGTCCCCAGCATAGTAGACAGCCCCAGCAGTGTGGTATACAGCAGGTCCCCAGCATAGTATACAGCCCCAGAAGTGTGGTATACAGCAGGTCCCCAGCATAGTATACAGCCCCAGCAGTGTGGTATACAGCAGGTCCCCAGCATAGTATACAGCCCCAGCAGTGTGGTATACAGGTCCCCCTCACAGAATTGGGCCCCCCCCTCACAGGATGGCCCCCACATGCAGCACTGCGCACATACATTACCTGGCTATCAGCTGTCACCCTCCGGTGGTGGATCGCTGCTCCTGGCTCTGGGCTGCATCTTCATCCATGTCCTCCTGCTTGAGGCCGGGGCTCATCGCGATGACGTCATCACGACCCCGGCCGGACACGTGACAAGCAGGAAGACACAGAGGAAGATGCAGCCCGGAGCCAGGAGCAGCGATCCATCACCGGAGGGTGACAGCTGATAGCCAGGCAATGTATGTATGTGCGCAGCGCTGCATGTGGGGGCCATCCTGTGAGGGGGGGGCACGCCATACTGTGAGGGGGGCCTGTATAATTGTCAGCCTCCTCCAGCCCCCTCCAGCACTGACTCGCATATAAGCCGAGGGGGGGACTTTTCAGCCCAATTTTTGGGTTGAAAAACTCGGCTTATACGCGAGTATATACAGTAATCAAATTATGTGGGGTAGCGCATTCCAGAAAATTGGTGCAGCATAAGTGAAGTCATATGGTACCGACACACTTGGAGACCGGCGACGCACGGGAGCGCGCACGTTTTTGGCACTCCGCCAGCATCGCCACCGCGTGTTTACACGCGGCGATACCTCCGGCGACACACCGGCGATGTTACAGGCGCCATCGCCGCTGGGGTGTCCAAAAACCCCAACGGCGATCCTGTAACTTGGGAGCCTGTGGCTCCCATCACCTGTAACATCGCCGTCCCCATGTTACATGTGGCAATGTGTACACGTCGCTCCAGAGTGCTCGCCTGGTTTCAGAGCACTGCTGGGAAACCAGGCGACAACTCTAAGGCATTGCCCTCGCCTCTTTACATTAGGCGACGCACCGGCGATGTCGGTGGTGATAGGCCACGCCCCTGCCTCGCCTATGAAATCGCCGCCGATATGGCCAGGTGTGACGGTACCCGTAGAGATTGGAGTGAGAGTTTCAGAACATAGATGATGTTTGCTTTAGGTCATTAGCAGAACAGAGAGGACGGGTGGAGAGGTAGACCGAGATGAGGAAAGAGATGGAAAGAGAAAAATGTTGTAAGAAACATTTTTGTGTTCTGAGAGAAAAATGCAAATTCACCCGGATCCTCCGAACAGATGGAAACCAGATGACACATAGCTGCCAGCCGGTTCCATCCGGCCCCATAGGGCTGTTATGTCAAAATCGGGTCTGGGGCTGTCTGGTTTACACCGGACAGCCCCGGACCTGATCAGGCCGTGGTGTGAACCCGGCCTAAGACAATGCAGATCTGTGGAGAGCTTTGTGTGTGACAGTGATAAGTTTATATTAGATTCTGTAATGGAATGGCAACCAGTGCAATGACTGGCACATGGTTGGCGGCATCAGTGTAGCTACTGACCAGAAATATGCTCCTAGTTTGCGAGAAACCTTTAACGCTTCTCCATTTTTTGTATTAGAAATAACTTCTGGCTTTTAATTAACCATATAAGCCTATTTCTATAATGTTTCATGTTGGTCTAAACGAAAAAAGATATCTATACATATTAAAGCTACTTCATTCTTTATGGAAACAGAGAACAGAGTTATCTAAGCATTTATAAAATGACCCATAATTATGTCCAGACATCAAAGTCAACTCCATTAACAGTAATGAGGGAAGATAAGACTAATGTATTGTGATAGTAATATTTCATCAATTTATAAACTTCACAGTATTTTATTAATACTTCCCTCATAAATATTGTCAATGACGATGGTGTCAGGTTAATGGTCACCTTAGAAGTGGGAAGATAGAAGAATATTACTCATTTCAACCACAACCATAGTTGTAATTATGTGACATTTTCTCTCTAATCAGACATCTACTTCCAAGAATAAACCTTCACATCTCAAGTGGCATCAATCCACATATCAGGCGAGATTGTGAATGAATAAAGGTTGACAAGATTACCAGGGTGTAATGGTGGGGTTACACGTCCCGATATCGCGGCGATATCGGAGGCAGCGGCGCGGGAGCGCGCATTTTTTCAGCCCTTTTCCCGATATCGCATCGGCGGTTTACACGCTGCGATATCGGGAAACAACGTCCCTCCGATGTGTACGCCCACCAACCCAGTAACGACCATTTAACATGGGAGTTAATGGGTGAGTTGCGAGTACAGATCGGAGTTGGGCTGTCACACGCTGCGATGCTGCTACAACGGCCATGCGATATCGGGGAGTTGAATAGCTCTGCTATTCAACTCCGATATCGTTTTGGCATCGTTCCAGAATCGCGTTGTACATTCAAACCGTACAACGCGCACACGATATCGGGTCCAACTCGCAACCCACGTGACTTTTTGTCGGAGTTGGGTCGGAGTTGGACGCCGATATCGCGGCGTGTAAACCCACCATCAGGGTATGTTCCTATGATATGGACACACTGTGTCGCCTCTACTGCAGGGATGCCAATCATCTCCGCGGGTGCCCACGGTCAGTGTTCTGGGCGGAGCAGTACTTCGCTGTGTCCTCCCGCCAAGATCATTCGCATATCCGCAGCATTAAATGAACCTGATGTGGCTCTGGAAGCCACCCCGCATGTCAGTTTAAGCTGCAACGAACACAGACACAATGGGACAAGATTTCTATAAATCCATCCACTGCGCTTGTACTGTACAACATAGCATTAAAGATGCAGTGCAAGCACTCTGCATCCATAACGCTGCAAACGCTGATCGTGGAAATATACCCTAAGGGTACCTTTACACACCGCAACTTTTGGCGGCGATCAGAGGAAACCTAAAGTGCGCGTGCACGTTTTTCATGGATGCCTCCGAACGCCGAAGGCGCTTTTAGATGCCGCAATTTCGCCCTCAACCTAAGGCAACGTGTCTTCCCGGAAGTTCCCACACCAACAGCGGGAAACATCCGGTAGACTCCCATCGCCGCTTCACACACCGCAATCCCCAAAGTAATGTGGGCGTACATGTTCAGCGCGGCGAAGACATAGGCATACCAAAATGTTTTTCACCGCGCCCCAAATACGCTGATTAGACAACGCAATAGCGTTATGATTGGCCAGCCTGTGCAGGAAGGCTGGCTAATACATTACGCCATTGCCATTGTGTAGTGTGAATGGACAGCTGTTCAAATATGGCGCCCTGTGAAGGGACAGCCAATGGAAACACAGTATCCACCACCAATCATCACTGATGGGGTGCGGTGTCCAGCACGCTGTGGCACGCCTCTGGGAAATCAGTAGGAGACACTGATTCCAACCCTATCGCCCCTTCACACGCCAAAACCAGAGAATTTCCCCTTCATGGTTGCCTCTGGTTTTGGAGCAGTGCAGTGAAATCGGAACCAGGCGCAACTTTTTTGGTTGCCGCCGGATTCCCCAATTACACACCACAATTTTGAGTCAATTTCACGGCGATGGTGACGGGACTACAGATTGCCGGTCAGATTTCTCACCACAGTTGCGGCGTGTAAGAGAGCTCAATACCCTGAAAACCTTGGCTGTCAACTTTTTGAAGTCTTTTCACAGTAGATTCTGAATCACCATCTGGAAGATGGGTCTTAGTTTGATAATAAAGCATCCTTGAGTCACAGCGAGTGCTAATTATCAAAATTTACCGCCATTTGCCCAATCTTCCAAAGGAATGGAAAGTCTCCACCTTTTTCTGGGTTTTCTTGGAAAGTTGGCAAATATGATCTTAAAGTGGTTGTCTAGTCTAAAATGATAATTCTGTAGTCAGTCTGTGTGATTGTAGAATTGTCATTCCTTCCAGGGCAAGCACTGTGCTTTATGAGGATTTGCCATTTTGTAAGTCGTGAACAGACCACAATTATGCGGTATGTATTTTCCCAGCAAAACAAGACTAGTGGGTGCAGCTTCACTCAATATAAGTTTGTAGAGCGGGTGAATCCGACTAGTGGGCGCGACCGTCTAGTGGGCGCCAACTTGCTTCATACAATATTATTGAGCAAGACCGCGCCCAATAGATGGGGGCTCCGGTCGCAGTGCTGGGAGGATTGATAATTCTGCAGTCACTCTGCCGAATTATTATTTTAGACCGGACAACCCCTTTAATATACTTTAATCAGTGACAAGATATTAGAGCCACCAGATAATAACCAGATAATAATGAAACTATTCGCACTAAGCACAGCAATGAGAAGGTCTAAAACATCTTTCCCTGTGAAGTCAAGTGGCTGACTGTTCAGTTGAATATCTAAGCCAGCCATCTTTTATGGCCAATACATACACAAAGAGGAGGCTTGGCTTAACTATTGAAATGAACAGTTAGCCAACCTCTTTACACAAAGCTCTGGTGATGGGTTAACACGGGAAGCCATTCAATATGCTGCGAAACTTAGGTCTGAGAAAGAGAGCTGAAGATTGGGACACGTTTGAAAATAAAAATGTATTATAAAAACATATAAAATTGTTGGACAACACATTTAGTGCAACCATACCCCACATTAATGACAAAGCTCAACAATGTGTCACGCTTCCGGGGGAAGGTGCCCTAGAGTGGACCCACTGGGTCGTGGTACTGAACTCCCCTGGGTGAGCTGGTCCTAGTTTTAACCAGGGATTGTCAGGGGCAAGCCCAGGGGGTCTAAATACCACGGCTGCTAGTGCCAGGGGGGCGGCTCGTAAGGTTAGCCTATGCTACTGCACAGCTAAGGAGTCTGGGATAACAGGGTACAAAGCTAGGAGAACAGCAATGGTGCTACCGGAGAAGAGCACAGCAGGGGTTCCAGGAAACAGAGTACAAGGAAGGCCTGACCAACAGTCAGCAAGGCAGAAGCAAACTGACTTAATAATTAGGCACCTCCCATCAGTGGAGGTGGCCTGATATACCTGAGGAAGAACAGCTATTGGTCGAGGGGAGTGTCAGGTTGAACCGTGCCGGCCCCTAGAGTCACAAGGGAGGAGTGCACCTAGTGTGCCGCTGATTGGTCACATGAATACAACCAATGCGCTCATGTGTGAGTCCGGTGGTCAGCTGACAGGAAGGGAACCCGGCGACGGCTCCGAGACACAGTACGCCTGGATGCTGGATGCCCGGTCGGAAGAGGGGCAGAGGATGCCGACCCGGGAGAGGTGAGCTGGGGAGCGGTGCCAGGGGACCTAATGCAATGGACTCCAAGAAAAAGATTAACATTCTTTAGAGACATTGGGGATGAGTCTGTGATGCTAGTCACTACACGGACAAGCTATGAAGCAGGGTAGTCAAATTTTCTGAGGTCAGATACCAAGAGACTATGTCATAGACTAAGGTAATAGATAAATTTGTAGTATGGTCACAGTCTGACATCAGAATACCAGGAGTATGGTGGATCAAAGCCAAGGGATGAATGAAATGGATGGTCAGATAAAGTCCAAAGTCAGGCAGCAATAGATCAGAAAACAGCACAGATAAACAGAGCCAACATGCACCAATCAGCAAAATGGTAAGACTGGAAGAGTTTTGGGAGTAACTACTCAGCTAAGGCTGCTTTCACATAATGATTTTCGGTCATCCGATTGTATCCATTTCAAAACGGATACAATCGGATCCGAATTAGGACCCCATGTATCCCTATGGGAATCGGATGGGATCGGATGTGCCACTATTGGTATCCGATTTTGGCACCATCCGATCCCATCCGATGTAATCACGGGCACAAAATTGTAGCCTGCTACGATTTTGTGTCCGTGACTCACATCGGACAGCCTCGGATCACTGATGATCCGAGGCTAATCCTAGTGCCCACAGCATGGGAGCCTATGGACATCGGATCCGAGTTCACCTCGGATCCGATGTCGGCTCCGTATCCCCTGTCTTTCCCTGCTTCTTCTCCTCCATCTTCTTCCCTCTCCTATTCTATATGCTGTGCCCCCGCTATTCTTTGCTGTGCCCCCTCTTCTCTCTCCTCATCTATCCCTATCCTGTCCCCTATCCTGTCCCCTGTCCTCTCCCTGTGTGTAAAAAAAATAAAAACCTCCTCCGGGAGTATACATCACCTGTCACCGCTCCCACGCTGCACACGATCAGGACTGAAGGAACTGTGATGATGTAAGAGCCCGGTCACGACTCGTCAGCTGACCGGGTCTCTTACATCATCACAGGCTCTTCTACCCTGATCGTGCTGCAGCGTTGGAGCCGGTGACAGGTGATGCATACTCCCGGAGGAGTTTTTTATTTTTTTTACACACAGGGAGAGGACAGGGGACAGGATAGGGATAGAGGAGGATAGAGAAGAGGGGCACAGCAAAGAATAGCGGGGGCACAGCATATAGAATAGGAGAGGGAAGAAGATGGAGGAGGCAGGAGTAGGGAGAGACAGGGGACCGCAGGATCCACACGGATCCTGCAGATCGGATGGCTATTTGCATAGTGACAGTCATTTAGACTGGCGTAATGCAAGTTTGTGCTACTCCAGTCTTGTTGGGGTACAAGATGCCAAATTCATTAGGAGGCACTTCGTCTGAGCGGCGGGTGCCTTGCGAGAAATGCTATTTCAGGCGATGACTGAAGTAGCATTTTTGGTGTACAAAAAGCCTTGTAATAAATTGGACACTTATGGCTCCTCCCTAGTTTCATTCATTTTGGCGGAGCTGAATCAAACTGGAGTGAAGACGCCAAAAGTCGGAAAAATTTAAGCAATTACATCTTGCACAAAAACATGTGAAACTTTTCATTGTCGTTTCTGAGTTGAAATCTTTGATGAATTGGCCTTTATTTTTGTCTTTTAGTTGATCTTCTGACAAAGTACATTTCTTGGAAGGTCCACTACATCAGAAATGCAGGAAAAATTCTTAGTTCAATTCTAAAGACTTTTTGGCAATGCTAAATTACTTAAAAAATTAAAAAGAACATGTTATGAGAGGTGTGATGACATGGGGGTCAGTGTGTGCTCTCGTCCGCAAGAATCACCACCCGGACCAGGACCCACTGAACTCCTGAATTTGTTCCCCATGGACAGAACACTACTCAGACAACACAGGGAGAGGGAACTATACGTTGGTAATATTTTATTGGATCACCAACAGACAAAAGCATATAACACATTCTCAGCAAGAACACAAGGTGGTAGAGGTAACAGAGTCTCACCCATCCACTGGCTCACCAGGGATTCAAATCTTTGTGCTTTTTATGCTTCCAGGCTAGTTTAGCAGCACCCACTTTTGGCAGGCAAGTAGCAAGATTAAGAAGTTGACCGAGCACAGCAAAGTATGTAGCCAGGTGATTAATCGCCCTAACCTGTGTTCTTCAAGCAAGCTCTGATCCTCCACGCTGAAGTCCTGTAGAATATGAAGACCCTGGTCACTTGAGCAAGTCATTTTTATACTCTTAGGGTGCCGTCACACCTGGCGACGGCACCGGAGATGTCGGCGGCGACTGGCGGGAGTGCGCACGTTTTTGGCACCCCGCCAGTGTCGCCGCCCCCGTTTACATGGGGAGACACCTCCGGTGATGCCCCGGGAGCTGACAGGCGGCATCGCCACCGGGGGTGTCGCAAAATCCCAGCGGCGATGCAGCACAATGGGAGCCTAATGCTCCCATTGCCTGTCAGGTTGCCAGCGGCCGTTTACATGGGGTGATGTGGACACATCGCCCCAGATCGGCCGCCTGGTTTCATATCACTGACGTGAAACCAGGCGACCACTTAGAAGTGCCAACATCGCCCCTTTACATTAGTCGACGCAGTGGCGATGTCGGCTCTGATAGTCCATGCCCCTACGTCGCCTAATACATCGGTGGTGCCATCACCTGGTGTGACGGCACCCTTAGGGCTTGAACACACTCTGCTACGACACTCGGAACAGGCTGGAGCAGTGACCCTGAAGGCTTCTCTCTCTCTGCATGGGAATAACAGTTGTCTGTAGTTCTGAGCAGCATTACATTCCCTGTCCAGAGAGGGAGAGGCCGTTCAGGGTCACTGCTCCAACCTGCTCCGAGTGTCGTCCGGCAAACTCGGATGTTAGTAGCAGAGTGTGTCCGAGCTCTAAAGGTGGGGTCACACGTGGCGATTTCGCCCACGACATCGCCGAAAAGTGACGTCACAGCGATGTCACTGGCGATATTGCAAGTGCGTCGCGCTGTGTGACAGCGCGACGCAACTGCAAATTATCGCTGGTCGCAGCTTGACAGGTTTATGAACATGTTCATAAATCTGTCAACCTGTGACCAGCGATTAGGCTGGATCGCGCCGTCTGACACTGTTGGCGGCGCGATCCAGCCTATATCGCAATGTTGCTGAGGATCGCTCGCTGGGCTGAGCCCAGCCCAGCAAGCGACGGCTCCGCCCACATCGCCGCCGCGTCACCGGCAACGTCGTGCCTTGTGACAGCTGGCCTGCGATGTCGGAAGCGAGCGTGTACCTGCACATCGCTTCCGACATCGCAGGCCAGAATCGCCACGTGTGACCCCACCTTAAGCCTTCATCTCAGATATTGTGTTCTTACAGGATTGGTGGGATAGGGCTTTTCTTTCATTGGTAAACAGTTCGATCCAACTGCTTAATTTCTCTAAATGATGTAGACAAAGGGGACTAAGGCAATTGACATTTGGCTAGCAATCCACAAACTAAGACAATGGGGCTCTGAGCAGTCTGAGCAATAACTGGTTCCTCTTGATTAACCAAACAAAAGTCTAATACGTGTGGCCTAATTAAAAATAGGTAACCCCTAACACAAGTGGTTAAAGGCTGTGTCATCACAGGAGGATTGCACTAAAATTCTAAAATAATATTACTACGGTCAGGAAACATAATTTTGAGTCAGTAATTCCCATTGGTGCCATACGCTTAAAGTAATGTTGAGAATCGTTGACTTAAAATGTTTGCTATTAAAAAATACAAAAACAAATTACAATCAAAAAATAGTAAATGGTAAAAAGACGTAAGCTTCACCAATCTCTTCGGAGTCATGAACCTATAGTCTTACAAACAATCACGTACGCAATACGTAGGTTTACAGTTCAGATCGCGACTTGCAAATGTGGTTTCCTGTCGGGGTCATTGTATAATGGAACACATGCTGAGCTTCCCACACACTCGCGTACAGTCATGGTACCTTTCAAGTCATCTCAATGTATTCACCATACAATGCCATTTCCTCAGCTCTGCACGAAGTATACAATTTATTGTTAACCTCATATAAGCTCCATGTGAAGCAGCAGATGCAGAAAAACAATAGTAACAGCAAAGAGAACAAAAGTTACCATAGATTTTTTTTTTTTAGTAGTAAATAGAAGTATATTAAAAAGAAAGTGTGTTTTGTCAGGATGCAGGTGCCTAATAGAAGGGCTGGGGCAATGTAGGGAAGAGCGAATTTGCTACTACAGACATGATAAAATTTGGCCTGGAAATTCGATTTACCCAATGTGAAAGAACTGTGCCTTCTCATGCTCTGAGATACTAAAGACGCCATAGTTTATTAAATTTAAGATTTTAAATCATGACAAAAATATATACTCACCTCCCCTGGACTTTATCTGTCCATAAGAGCAGTTCTTTGCTGGCATAGGCAACCTCTTCTAGGTAACTCTAGTCCTTTTCTATGTTCCTCTATTTCTCTTCTAGGCTCCACCAATCTTCTTCTAGATTCCACCAGTCCTCTTCTAGGTTAATTTTTTCCTCTTCTAGTTTGATTCAATCCTCTTCAAGGTACCTTCAATCCTCTTCTAGGTTCTTTTCGTCCTCTTCTCGGTTCCTCTAGTCTTATTCTAGGTGCTTCCAGTCTTCTTCAAAGCTCCTTCGGTCCTCTTCAAGGTTCCTCCAATCTTCATCTTGGTTCTTCCAGTCATCTTCTAGGTTTCTCCAGTTCACTTCTAGGTTCCTCAAGTCCTCCTCTAGGTTCCTAAAATCGTATTCTAGATTTCATCAGTCCTCTTCTAGGTTCTTCCAGTCTTCTTCAAGGTACCTTCGGTCCACTTCAAGGTTCCTTCAAGCTTCTCCTGGGTTATTACAGTAATCTTCTAGGCTTCTCCAGTTCTCTTCTAAGTTCATAAAGTCTTCTTCTAGATTCCATCAATCCTCTTTTAAGTTCTTCCAGTCTTCTACAAGGTCCTTTGGTCCTCTTCAAGGTTCCTTGCAGCTTTTTCTAGGTTCTTACTGTCCTCTTCTAGGTTCCTTTAGTCTTCTTGTAAGTTTCTCCAGTCCTCTTCCAGATTCCTCCAGTACTCTGCAAGGTTCCTTTAATCCTATTCTCGGTCCTTTCAATGATCTGTTCCTCCAAGCTCCGTCTATGTTCTTAGAGTCATCGTCTAGGTTCCGCCAGTCCTCTTCTAAGCTTTGCAAGTTCTCTTCTAGGTTCCAATTTTACTCTTCTAGGTTCTGCCAGTCATCTTCTATGTTTTTCTAGTCGTTTTCTAGGTTCTGCTAATAGTTTATTAGGTTCCACCAGTCCTCTTCTTGGTTACACCAGTCATCTTCTAGGTTCGCCCAGTCCTCTTCTTGGTTACACCAGTCATCTTCTAGGTTCACCCGGTCCTTTTGTAGGTTCCACTAGTCTTCTTCTATCTACAAAAAGGTCTTCTAGTTAGGCCTCCATCAATCATGATGGCACATGAGGACAGCGAAAGTTGCACCAGTCCTCCTCTATGCTTTACAAGTCCTCTTCTTGGTTCCAACTTACCTCTTCTAGATTCCTTCAATCCTCTTTTAGTTTTTTCCAGTCTTCTACAAGGTTCCTTTGGTCATCTTCAAGCTTCCTTCAGGCTTTTTCTAGATTCTTACAGTTCTCTTCTAGGTTCCTTCAGTCCTCTTCTAAGTTCCTCCAGTCCTCTTCTAGATTCCATCAGTCCTCTTTTAGGTTCTTCCAGTCTTCTACAAGGTTCCTTTGGTCATCTTCAAGCTTCTTTCAGGCTGTTTTTAGGCTCTCACAGTCCTTTTCTAGATTCCTCCAGTCCTCTTCTAGATTCCTTTAGTACTCTTCTAGGTTCCTTTAATCCTATTCTAGGTTTCTTCAGCAATCTTTTAGGTTCCTCCATGCTCTGTCTATGTTCTTAGAGTCATCTTCTAGCTTCCATCAGTCCTCTTCTATGCTTTGCAAGTCTTCTTCTAGGTTCCAAATTTCCTCTTCTAGGTTCCATCAGTCCTCTTCTAAGTTCCTCCAGTCCTCTTCTAGATTCCTTTAGTACTCTTCTAGGTTCCTTTAATCCTATTCTAGGTTCCTTCAGCGATCTTTTAGGTTCCTCCATGCTCTGTCTATGATCTTAGACTCATCTTCTAGCTTCCATCAGTCCTCTTCTATGCTTTGCAAGTCTTCTTCTAGGTTCCAAATTTCCTTTTCTAGGTTCCATCAGTCCTCTTCTAGATTCTGCAAGTCATATTTTAGGGTTTTCTAGTTGTTTTCTAGGTTCTGCTAGTCGTTTACTAGGTTCCACCAGTCCTCTTCTTGGTTATACCAGGCATCTTCTAGGTTTGTCCAGTCCTTTTGTAGGTTCCACCAGTCTTCTTCTATCTTCAAAAAGGTCTTCTAGCTAGGCCTCCATAAATCATGATGTTACATGAGGACAGTGAAGGACAGGTCAAAACTGGAGTGTGATCCAAAGAATATTTTTAAAAATATTTTAACCCACTTCTCAGCTCTCTAAAATCCAGATTGCTGACATTTTCCTTAATTTGGCTGAACTGAATGGCAAAAAATCTGATTATATCTGATTTAAGCGAATTTAACTGGCTTCAAATCAATTTCTTAATTTCTAGAACCATCATTACGCATAACTATCCTGTGCCAAATTAGCATCAATCAGCCAATCAATGGGTAAAACACTTGTTTGTCAGTAGACGGTATGGTACATGTTGGCCTACAAGTTATTGTTAGCTTCATATCTACCGCGCGAATAGAGTAGGTGCTGAAGACAATATGCATAACGTATGGAGACTCAACTAGTGTATGAACGATCATCTGTCCAAGAGGCCTTCAAAGACAATCTGTTAACAAGTTTTGCCACCTAAAAAGAGAGCATTATAAGAGACCCTGATTCCAGAGATGTGTCACTTACTGGTATGCTCGGCACCAGGATTTACCCACCTGTAAATCAGTGCAGCAGGTGATTGATGTGTGCAGCGTGACATCACTATTTGGGTATTTTGTTATTCCTCCCCCGTGGGCTTGTCTTTCTGTTGTAAGCCAAGCCCCCTCCCCTCCCTCTCATTCAGACTTATCCAGGGGGAGTTTGGCTTACAGCAGAAAGACAAGCCCACAGGAGAGAAATAAAAATAAAACCAAATAGTGATGTCATGCTGCACATGTCAATCACCTGCTGTACTGATTTACAGGTGGTCAAATCCTGGTGGTTTGTTCCCTTTAAGTTCACTGATTTATCAGCAGAATGTTATCACTAGATGATTAGTAACCCTGCTGACCTGTTGTCAGTGGCGGACCTATAGCCTGATGGGCCCTGGTGCAGCCTTAGGTGAGGACCGGGGCAGGCTGGGGTGCTGGCAGAGTCGGGCGAGGACGGGGGGGTGCTGGCAGCGTCAGGCGCGGGGCTACGGGTGCTGGTGGTGAGAAGCGGGGGGGTGCTGGCAGGGGGGAGCGTGCGGCTTTTACCTGCACCGCATTGTAGATCTAGGTGCCGAGGCGGCTGGAGAGGAGAGGAGGGGCGGGATCAGCCGAGGGAAGCAGGAAGCTAACCAGTTAATCCCCTCTCCTCTGACACAGGGACATGGGGGTCGGCTGGGGGCCCCCCTGCAGGCTTAAGGGCCCCCAACCCGGTCAGGGCCTGGTGCAGCTGAACCAGCTGCACCACGGTAGGACCGCCCCTGCCTGTTATCCTCCATATTCATGACTCCTGTACAACTCTCCCTCACCACTAATTGGTAGTTTTCTGCCCATACACAGTTATGTGGGTGAGTTTATACAGAGATAGCATTCAGAAAACTGGTAGATATGCGGTAGATAACGCTGTGATTTTAGCAAAACCGCAGCAAAAGCAAGATAAGTGATACATCACTGGAATCAGGGTCTCTCCCCTATATCATGGGGTATCAAAAAGCTGGTGACAGACTGTCTTTATATGAACACGACTTGTTATATCGTCAACCGCCACTCAACAGTCCATGCTAATAACTGCCCATCAGTCTTGAGTATTGGATAACCCTTGTTAGAAGAAATCTTGCTCCTTGTATCTCTTTTGCTTCCATGAATAATGCATAGTTTTATGTGCTCCATGAAATATTGCAGTAGTCAGGTTACTGATGAGTTGGACATGACATGATTTCTTTCTGAGATTTCATATGCACTGCTGCTTCTCTCAACAAATGCACAAGACCGCTCGTACCGTTCCCCTGCTGCTCACCTCATGCCTGCCTGTTTCACGCTCATCTCTTGCCCTCGGGCTCTGCAGCTGGCTCAAGGTTATTGCACTTGGGAATAACTGGCGATAGTATCTCTGTAATGAAAACAGCGAGCACGTCCGATTTAAACACAGCGACTCTGTGTCTTGTTGTATCCCTTATGGCGACAACTAATTAAAGCCCCGGTGTTTGAGATTCCCAAGAACAGCGCACTTATTGGTGACATACCGTGTAATCCTCGTAAATAGAAGGATGTTGAAACACAATAGTGTTCCCCCTTCGGGATCTTCCGAGTATCACACTACACATGTTTTATCGGAATATAATTCCCATACCGCCATAACCACTGGCCCTTCCAGATTACGGCAGTCCCAGCAACAAATACAATGAGAAATCTAGGTCTTCGCTATTATTTGTAGAGTAAAGTACTTTAATTAATGAATCTACTTGTGTTTGACCTTGTCCATAGCCTAGACTTTGGAATTGTCTTTTTCTTTTAGATTTGAACCGGTAGGCTGACCTCCTGATTTAAACCCCCAATTAAGGGCTCATTCAGATGTCCAATTTTTTAATATATGTGTTTCAGGGGCGGACCTACCGCAGTGCAGCTGGTTCAGCTGCACCAGGGCCCCGACCGGCTAGGGGGCCCCTCAAAGCCTGCAGGGGGGCCCCCAGCCGACCCCCATGACCCTGTGCCAGAGGAGAGGGGGTTAACAAGGGAAGCTTCCTGCTTCCCCTGGCTGAGCCCGCCCCTCCTCTGCCGCCCCGGCTCCCAGGACAGCGCTGGGTCGCCCATGCAGTGCAGGTAGGAGCAGCCGCACATATAGCCAGCGCCAACCCTCCCGCTCATCGCCGTTGCCTGCTAGCACCCCCCGGTCCTCGCCGTCGTCCAACAACCCCCCCCAAACCCAACCTTCCCCCCAACCCTTCCCGTCCTCACCATCGGCTGCTGCACCAGGGCCCCCTGGTCGCAAGATCCGCCACTGATGAGTTTAATATATAAGTTTCTTTGATGAGTGTGTGTCTGAGTGTCCCTCAGTGTTTTCAAGTGGAAAAAATTTTCCACCTCCGTTCCGACAGTCTGTGAAAATCGGCACCATCTCAGTGCGGTCTGATCTTTTTAATCACCCATAGACTTGCATTGGCAATTTTGATTGCCAAATCACAGACACTTGAATGGCCCCATAAACGTTTCTGGAAAGTCAGTTAAGTGGAGATCCAGTATGACCAACATATGGTCTGAAGGTCCTCAAGGCCGAATGCAGTGACTGACTGAAGCAAAAGAAGGAGAGAAGAGGTCAGAACTGAATTGTGGATCCTGAAGTAATGACCGAACCCAGAGCCTTCGTCTTGTCCAGACTCAACCATCCATAGAGTGACCTCCAGGTAGAAGGGTCTGGAGGATGGAACTCTAGCAGAATGTCCAAGTTACCTTACAGCTAAAAGGTAACATGCTGAGATGGACTGGAGCGTGAACTTAGTGGACTTTCTCCAAGTTTTCCCCAAGCGCCTGAGAGCACAAGGCTCTATGCTGGCCCTACTAACAATCACTTTATCCCCTTATCTACAAGCAGAATTGACGTGGCGCTGCGGAAAGTGACTGTCACCAATTGGACTATAGTGCTAGACTTGGTTGTGCTGGGACTCACAGGACCATTAAGACTAAAACAACCCAGTTGAAACTGAAAGCATGTCTGAACATCCTCTGCACAACTGAGATGTGCCGTGAGTTATGTGCCCGCCAGTGGCGGATCGTGATGCTGGAGGGCCCTGGTGCAGCCATAGTGAGGAGTGGGGGGAATGGGGGGGGTGCTGGTGGTTGTCAACGTGGAGCGGGGGGGGAGGTTTGGGTGTTTGTAGATGCTGCTCTCCTACCTGCGCTGAGCCGCCAAATGCGGTGGAGCCGGGGCGGAAGAGGAGAGGAGGGGCGGGATCAGCCAAGGGAAGCAGGAAGCTTCCCTCAATGACACTCCTCTCCTCTGACATCGGGTTACGGGGGTCGGCTGGGGGCCCCCCTGCAGGCTTGAGGGGCCCCCTAGCAGGTCAGGGCCCTGGTGCAGCTGAACCAGCTGCACCACGGTAGGTCCGCCCCTGGTGCCCGCTATCTTGTGTGTAAGCCGAGTCTGCACCCACTTCTTTCTTGCATTCTTTTCTTAAATCACACTCATGCTTCATTTTGCACAGGTGAGGAGGAGCTTTTCATTGTCGTTCAGAGTTTCTGAGTTACTGGTATTTTTCCGGGCTGGTTCTAGTGGCTGGATGCTCACCAGTAACTGGGCCTGCAGGGTCTCCAGCCATTAGCCGTGCTGCTGACCATTGACCAGGCAGGATGTGAGGTGTGGCTACCACCTTCGGGCCTCCTCCAGGGCACTAAATAATCTGCACCACCAAGCACCTGGATTTACCAAGGCCATCAGACACGCATTGTCGCATGTGTCTAGGGCCTTCACAAGCATACTCTTTTTCCACACAGGCCTTTGGTCTGCCATCCTGTACTTTTAGCTATGTATCTTGGCTGAAACTAAAATCTTGGCGGTCCATTCACCCCTCAGAGTCCTTCGTCACATGTCTGCATTGCCATAGGTGGGGTCTCTTATGGCTCACATCCCATTTCTTCTAGGTCTCCAACCATTTACCTGTATCACTCTATAACAGGCGGATCTTTCTTCTTCACCTGGCACTCCAGGGGCGGCATCTTCTCAACATGGGCTAGCATTTCCAGATGTGGCATTTATTTGGTAGGTAACCCCTCAAGGGCTGGATCTTGCTGACTAAGCAAAGTGTAAAAAGACTACACAGATGCAACAACGCAGAAAAGGTTGACATAGTAGTAACTTAACAATAGGTATTTATTTGATACAAACAGAGGGATAGTGGCTTAAGTATGGCACAAGGGAACTGGTACAATGCAAACAAATTATATTACAAGAATAAATTCCGCATTACAGAGTATGACTACAATGTTATTTACACGTTATGACCTCTACCGCTAAATAACAGTTACTGTCAATGATATCTTAAGCCTTATTCCTTATCAAGGGAGCATCGGTGTCACTGTTCCTTCAATCACTATCAGCAACTATCTAAGGTATCCTAAACAGCAGAGAGTATCCAATGGGAGATGAGTCACCTCCCGTTAGGCTTCATGTCCACATTAGTGGGTACTCTCCTCAGTTAGAACATCGTCCGCCTTCGCCCTCTTTGGCGCGACTTCAGTCCCTTACTTAGTAGGTCTTCACAAGGATTCCCCTTCAAGCCTCCTCTGAAGCCTTAAGGACCTGTTACACCTGGTGACATCGCTGCCAATTACATAGGCGATGTAGGGGCATGGCCTATCGGCAGCGACATCGCCCCTACGTCGCCTAATGTAAATGGACGATGTCGGCGCCTCTGAGTGCTCGCCTGGTTTCACATCAGTGATGTGAAACCAGGCGGGCTGATCTGGGGCGATGTGTGCCACATCGCCCCATGTAAACGGTTGCCTGGCGAGCTGGACAGGCGATGGGAGCCATAGGCTCCCATTGTCCTGCATCGCCGCTGGGGTTTTGAGAACACCCCGGCTGCGATGCCGCCTCTCAGCTCGCCGTGCATTGCCGGAGATGTCTCCCGTGTAAACGGGGGCGGCGACGCTGGCGGGGCGCCAAAAGCGTGCGCGCTCCCGCCCGTCGCCGACACATCTCCGGCGGTGTCGCCAGGTGTAACGGGGCCTTTAAGAGGCATGCTACTTAATGAATCAAGTTCCTCCCCTCCAACCCCCATAATCAAGACCATCTTGAAAATCTCAGTCTTGATGAATTCGCAGCCTTTGTTTAATAACCTAACTTGTCTAATTTGATAGATCTGTTTATTAACTCCTTTGATGCTTTCTTAACTTGATTTTGGACTGTTCGCTATACTCATTTTGCCTCATATCTTGGCCTAACTTAACTATCCATGTAAGATATATCCATTTTTTTTTATTTTTTAACCCCTTACCGACATATGCCATACTATTATTATTATTTATATAGCACCATTAATTCCATGGTGCTGTCTCTTATGTCAGCACCCAGACTTTGATTCGAGCTCATGAACTGAGCCCACATCTTTGCGGGAGATGATGGCTGTGTCATTCAGCCATTATTTGCTTCTAACAGTTGTGGATGGAGTGAATGCTGTTAAATGCTGCTGTCAATCTTTGACACCTACAGCATGCTGCCCAGGGGATGACACACTTGTAAGAAGGTGGACATATTGTCACATTCCCCCCATGTATGTTATTGTCTGTTTATATGTTGGGTCTATAAAATTTTAACTTTTGTATCAATAAAAGTAAACTTTTTAACAAAAACAAGTTGGTAATCCTAAATGATTTAATATAAGCATTTTCACACCCAGCAGTCAGCTCCTGGATTAGTTCTCTCCGTTCCTTTCACAGCTGAAAAGTCCGGCTGCTGTAAAAGTGTTATTTAAATATCCACGCCTATCCAAGCTGATGTTCTGTTCCCCGCTCTGTGCTCTGTGCTGGGAGGGGGCTGTGATTTGTCCTGCATTGTGTGCTAACTGTAAGGGTATGTGCTTACGGCCCAGAGGAGCTGCGTGTTGGACGCAGCTCCTCCAGACCTGAGCGAACCTGTGGGTGGCCGCACAGAGGCCGCAGGGAGACCGCAGTCACCCTGTACTCACCATGTGCAGCAGGGGAGGGGTAGCTTCTGCCTGCAGTCACCGGATGGGAGCCGCTTCCGACTCCGCAGCATGAAATAAACATGCTGCGGAGGAGCAGAATGTCAGCAACCTGCACCGCAGCTGTCACAACGCTGCGGTCAGGTTAAGCATAGTGGGCATGGGATTTCTACAAATCCCATCCACTATGCTGACGCTGTACTACGCAGCATTTTGGATACAGCGCCAAGACGCTGCGTATATTGATCATGAGTATGCAGCCTAAGATTTCTATTATCTGAATGTTGTTTTTCCTGCATGCATGTAATGTGTGTATCTGCTGAGCAAATGATCAAAAGTTCTTATAATCACATAGAAATATCTCAGACTGCACACACTACACACATGCCTCAGATACACACAATGTTATGAAGAGCTGCAGCTAAGAGCAAACACCTCCTCCTGCTCCTTTATCCTCTGCAATGAGTCACACAACATAACAGATCACAGGAGGGCAGGACATTGTAATGGTGTATGAATATTCATTCCTTAGGGAGTGTGCAGCAGAGAATTCACTTGGATTGACAGATAGAATTAATCTTTTATTTTGCAGTTTACACATGATAGGAGGGAAATATAAATAATAGAAATACATGAATAGAGAGCGCTTAGAGAAAGGAATTTGAAAATGATATCAGTTACATATGGATTTTTGACCTGACAGATTCCCTTTAGGAGGTAAAGGAAAGAGATTATGACTTTTATGCACTGTACAATGGTGCTAGACTGGGTAATGTTGGAATGAGAAGGACTCAAGGAAATTGGAGCAGGAGAAGAGAGATTGTATAGAGATGCTCTGTGATAAAGAAACATAAGTAAAGATTTGTGCCCGCTATGTAATGTACATGATTGGTATTAAGTTTCCATTGAGTCTCCTTGATGACCTGGTGTTAACATCTGGTACGGGCCTGGTGAAGCCATCAGCAACATGCCGCTTGCACAGACGTATCGCCTCCTTCATTCAAAGCCAAACACCCAACCAGGACCCATCTTTCATGTAGAGTGCCGTAGCATTAGGGCCCCTTTACACACGGCTACATTTGTAGCTTGTCACCAGGTAACTTACTGGTTGCAGTGAAATCATGGATACATGGTTCTATCTTGTTGCTGTGTACAAATGGAATCATGTCTCCATGATTTCACTGCAACCAGTAAGTTACCTGGTGACATGCTACAAATGTAGCCGTGTGTAAAGGTACCCTTAAAGACAACTACTTTGCTAATGCTATACACATTTCTAGCAACACGATTGTGCCCCCCACAAAGCAATCGCAGAGTGCTGATAAGTTATGAAAGCCAAGGGTCTTCTGAAGAGTGCTAATGCCTATGCTAGCCTGTGGTTGACATTTATAGGAGACTTTGCTATTTGCAATACACAGCAGTACTGAAGTATTGCTGTGTATAGTAAGACCTTGTTCACACAGTGCATTTTTGATCTGGTTTTTTTGTGATCCGTTTTTGCATGAAAAACTGATCACTTCCTGTGATGCCCAGCAAAGTCAATGAAGTTTCAGACACTGCATTTTTTACTGGTCCATTTTTGGGGCAGAAGCAGAATGAACATGTCAATTAGTGATCTGTTTTCTCCAGCATTTACTCCATTGACTCCATTGTAAGCAGCAAAAATGCAGTACGGTAAGTTTTATGTCCTTTTTTTTTCCTAAAAAGTTGATCCAGTTTTACTAATGTGAAATCTACAAAAACGCAGCACAAAAAAAATGGATCAAATTTGCACAGTGTGAACAAGCCCTAGAAGCGATTAGATAATCGCTTATTAAAGTCCCCCAAAGGGGACTACAAAATACAGTGGAAAGTAAAAAAAGTTATTTTTAAAAAATATGAAAAAATGTAAAATATATAAAAGTTCAAATCACCTCCCATTTGCCCTATTAAAAATAAAGAAATAATTAGAAAAAAAAAACATACAGTATATGGTATTGCTATTACCGTAAAAGTCCGATCCCCCAAAATATAAAATTATTTAACCCCCAATTGTAAATGGCATAACAAGAACAAAAATTGAAATGCCAGAATTATTTTTTCAGCACATGAAAAAAATCACAATAAGAAGGGATTAAAACATCATATCCATATCTAGACCAAAATGGTATCAATAAAAGGTCAGCTCAGGGTGCAAAAAACAAGACCTCACACAGCTCCATTGATTGAAAATCTGAAACCTTACGAGTATTGCAGAATGGCAGCAGAAATGCAATTTTTTATATACCGTATATACTCGTTGTATAAGCCGACCGTGTATAAGCCGACCCCCCTACTTTTGCCCCCAAAACCTGGGAAAATCTATTGACTCGTGTATAAGCGAGGGTGGACCCTAGCACAAGTATAAGCCCCAGCAGTGTGGTATACACCAGTCCAGAGGTAGATACAGCAGCCCCAGTGGTAGCATATACAGCCCAGTGGTATATACAGCCCCAGTGGTAGTATACACGCAGCCCAGTAGTATATACAGCCCAGTGGTATATACAGCCCCAGTGGTAGTATAGACGCAGCCCTAGTAGTATATACAGCCCCAGTGGAGTATATACAGCCCAGTGGTAGTATATACAGGGCCCCAGCAGTATATACAGCCCAGTGTTTATACAGCCCCAGTGGTAGTATACAGGCCCAGAGGTATATACAGCCCCAGTGGTAGTATATACAGGGCCCCAGCAGTATATACAGCCCCAGTGGTTTATACAGCCCCAGTGGTAGTATACAGGGCCCCAGAGGTATTAACAGCCCCAGTGGTAGTATATACAGCCCCAGTGGTAGTATATACAGCCCCAGTGGTAGTATACAGGGCCCCAGCAGTATATACAGCCCCAGTGGTTTATACAGCCCCAGTGGTAGTATACAGGGCCCCAGAGGTATTATACAGCCCCAGTGGTAGTATATACAGCCCCAGTGGTAGTATAAAAGGGCCCCAGCAGTATATACAGCCCCAGTGGTAGTATATACAGCCCCAGTGGTAGTATATACAGGGCCCCAGCAGTATATACAGCCAGTGGTTTATACAGCCCCAGTGGTAGTATACAGGGCCCCAGAGGTATATACAGCCCCAGTGGTAGTATATACAGGGCCCCAGCAGTATATACAGCCCCAGTGGTTTATACAGCCCCAGTGGTAGTATACAGGGCCCCAGAGGTATATACAGCCCAGTGGTAGTATATACAGCCCCAGTGGTAGTATATACAGCCCCAGTGGTAGTATATACAGCCCCAGTGGTAGTATACAGGGCCCAGCAGTATATACAGCCCAGTGGTTTATACAGCCCCAGTGGTAGTATACAGGGCCCCAGAGGTATATACAGCCCCAGTGGTGTATATACAGCCCCAGTGGTAGTATATACAGCCCCAGTGGTAGTATACAGGGCCCCAGCAGTATTACAGCCCAGTGGTTTATACAGCCCCAGTGGTAGTATATACAGCCCCAGTGGTAGTATACAGGGCCCCAGAGGTATATAGCAGCCCCAGCGGTAGTATACATGCAGCCCAGTAATGCAGGGCCCCCCAGCGTTCTCCGGTCACCTGTAAAGGAAACTATACTTATCACAGTGCTCTGTCCGCGCCCGCTCGCACCCGCTCTCAGCTGCCGACCGCGATCCTCCCTCTTGCGTCTTCTTTCTTCCTGTTTCCTGTGCTCGTCGCAGGGAATGACGTCATTGCCCGCGACGAGCACAGAAACAGGAAGAAGACGCAAGATGGAGGATCGCGGTCGCAGCTGAGAGCGGGTGCGAGCGGGCGCGGACCAGAGCACTGTGATAAGTATAGTTTCCTTTACAGGTGACCGGAGAGACGCTGGGGGGGCCCTGCGATTACTGGGGATGCGGGGGCTGCTGTATATGATGTATACATCGGTATGTACCGATGTATACATGGTATACAGCACTGACTCGCGTATAAGCCGAGGGGGGTACTTTTCAGCCCAATTTTTGGGCTGAAAAACTCGGCTTATACGCGAGTATATACGGTAATTTTGTTCCATTTCCAATTTTTTTTAACCACTTAAACAAAAAAACTAAGCATGTTTGGCATCACCATTGTAACATCCGTCTGACTTATAGGTAACAAGGGGAATCCCAGGTAGACTAAATGCAAATCACACCTCAGGAGAGCCCCGAGATATCCAGACACCCTTTAACCCCTATACAGGGTATTGGCTTTGCTACAAGTCCAGGAGTTTGCTGCCTATAGATGGGTTGCAGTCCAGGAATAGAAAAGTCACCAAGCAGGGTGACATCTGAGAGGTCAGAAAAGGACAAACTTGTTAAGCTGGAGAATAGTTCCAAAATAGGCAGAGTTCAATACGGAAAATCAATAATACAAAGCAGAATAATAACAACTGAACCAAAGAATATATCTGGCAACTAGCAGCAACACACATAGACTACAGTATTTCCTAATTGGCTGAAGTCAGAGTTAATGATCGCAGCTTGGCAGCCATACAACACATTCACAAGTCAGTCTTCTACGTCACAAGCCCCACCTGCGGAGTGAACACAGCACCGCCTGGTGGCAGAAGCAACAGGAGCAGACTCTGGGGATGTGACAACCATATTGACATGGAGAATCATATTGTCACATCACTTTTACTTGAAACAAAACGGAAAAATGATTGCAGAATTGCACTATTTTCACAATTTTGTCACACTGGATTTTTGCCCCACTTTCCAGTACGTCACATAATAAAATGGATGGTGTCAATCAAAAAATGCAACTCTTCCCGCAAAAATAAAAGCCAGATAATTCGACGGAAAAGAAATTAAAACAATGAAAAAGTACAAAAATAAAAATGGCCATAATGAGAAAGGGTCAAAGGAGTATAGTCCTTTAATCTTCACCAAGATGCAGATTTATTTCTACTAAGGTTTTATTTCTTCTCAGGTCTCGGGAGGTCATCATATAAGTTTGTTCGAGAGAGAGTGGAATTTCCCAGTGCAGAAGATAAATATTAATGAGGATACTGTGCATGTACAGAATCAGATGGAAACTTTCATTCCTGCCCCTAATTTTAGATTTTATATACTGGATGTGTGTAATTAAGATGCAGTCGTCTGTTGGGATACTGCGGATCATGGCTAGAATCCAATGGCTGGAGGAGCACAGACGAGGCAGACCAAGAGGTAGTTTAAGTCCTTTGAGGTAGTGTGGTACCCTTGTGGTTTGGCCTCCACAAGTAAATTTACCCTACATCGATTGTAATGCCATGTCTGATGGGAATTGGAGCTCCCCATACTAGGAACCCAGTGCACACACTACCTGATCCGTAACCAAGAGTTGAGCACTAGGACCTATTTTTGTCTGGCTTAACTCAACTTCTTGCTGAGGGGAAGCATTAGTTGGAGTTAAATGTGAGAGTATTGGAGAGAGATGAAAAGGAGTAAGGCTTGGGGAAAGGTAGCTGTAGCTTCTTGTCCCTGAGGCCACACTCCTAGTAGGAATCCAGTCCCTAGGTTACTCAAGGATTCCAAACCTGAGGGCAGAAGCTAGAGACGGGTGAATTCCATATTCACTGGTCTCTTTTGTGGACCTTCCAACCAACAGTGATACAGAGGGCCAGAGAGCTGTAATAGGATACAGCTGCTTGCAGGGTCCACATTACCTGGCTGGAGGTACCCACATAGAGCAAGAGGGAGTCCAGGATAGCTCAGATGTAACTTAAAACCTACTATGAATCATCAAAGTCAGCAGGAAGGCTAATTTTCTCACCTCGCAGAGCGGACTACAACTCCCATCAGACTGGCTAGACTGCATACCTGGTGGAAGTTTACTATTCTGGACTCCCCACTACTACTCACATCATTATCATCACCCCTGGGTTTTGGCCCTGGTTGGGAAGGGTCTAACATCTCCACTGCTATACCACCTATTCCCCAGGGGACCTTTGCAGTGCTGGCCACCTACTGGCTAGAAAATCCAATGGGCATCACAAACTTAATGTTTTTCTTTTGTTTATTTTTCTCCATTTTTAATGTTCCTCTTTTTCAACGTGATCCAGGGCTACAGCACTGGGCGCCACCAACATGATCCTGACCACAGGCCCAGCTGCTGGGTACCTCAGACCTTTCTGCTCTACAGTAGAACTGGGAATAGCAGGAACCATTGAAGGAGATGTGGGAACATTCTAGGTATGATAATTATTTGAAGTTGAAGGCCAAATGCTAGACACCATATTCAAGCAATGAGTGCGAGGTCTATGTTGCTTGAAATAGGCCCAAACAGGAAACAAGATGGCTTCCACAGATTCAATATCAGCCAATTTACTGAAGGGCAATTGCAGAAACACAATAACAGCCGCCAGTGGTAAGAAGTGGAAATGCAGCACAAGTAGCAAAGTGAATAATAGCAGTCACTGTTGGTCAATACACAGTATGACATGAGAATACTGACTGTCTTCACTATCTCTCATCAAAGAAGAACGAACATTATGGTGACCGTTCTTTAAACCAAGTCTTATGAGGAACAGTTACAGGATTTGAAATGTTTAGTTTTCAAAAAAGAAGACAGACTGAGAGGAGACTTAATAGCTGCCTACAAATATCTCAAGGGCTGTCACACTGCAGAGGGATCAGCTTCATTGTCATGTGGACAAGAAGACTAGAAGCAATGGGATGAAACTGAATGTGAGGAGACACAGATTAGATATTAAAAAAACTTTTTGACAATGAGGGAGATCAACGAGTGGAACAGGCGGCCACGAGAGATGGTGAGTTCTCCTTCAATGGAGTCTTCACACAGAGGCTGGACAGACATCTGTCTGGGATGATTTAGTGAATCCTGCTTTGAACAGGGGGTTGGAAACAATGACTTAGGAGGTCCCTTCCAACTCTACCATTCTTTGATTCTATTCTGCATTACTGGAGTCATTTTTACAGATCATTAATATCTGCTTTTTCTCCCTATATACAGTCTGAAAGAGTAAGGGTGTGCTTACGATCGGGAATTGCAGTGTTTTGGATGCAGCATATTGCCGCTGCATCCAAAATGCTGAGCTGTCCAGTACCAATAAAGTGGATGGGATTTCAAGAAAACCCATCCTAACTGTGCTTCTCTTCCAACCGCAGCATGATTTCAGCTGTTGCGCTGGTTTCCGGACTTCCGCATCTCCGCACCATGCTCGTTTCATGCTGTGGAGTCGGTGAATACAGGGTGAAGCCGCCCTTCACCCTCCGCAGATCATTAGACAGGGCGGCTGCAGTCTTCCTGCGTGCACTCGCGGGTTCACGCAGATCTGGAGGTGCTGTGTCCAACACGCAGCACCTCCAGATCGTGAGCACACAGCCTTGTCAAATAAAAAAGCCAAGAAGCCAGCGCTGCCTGTGGTTAGCACGCAATACAAAAAGTACATATGCACATATTAATTTCTAACTGTAATTTAAACTGAGACATTTAGCAAACAATTATTCAGTTCTTTGAGCTACCCCACCACGTCACGGCATTCTCAGATGGGGCAGTCCTATGTTTTTTATATATGCTGTGCCATTACGGCCTCCTGAATGCATTAAAAGCAGAACCATATTAAATGCACACGTGCCTGAAGCATTTCTGAACTACTCCCACGGCGCCAGGTCCAGACATGACATCCGGACATTATCAGATCTGACCCCCACACTGCCAGAAAAGCAACCATGGATGAGGGCAGAACAGGCCCAAACGCATGTGCAACAATCAAAACACAGCCTTATCCTCCCATATAACTTGTGCTTTCTCCTTTCTGATCTGCAAGGTACAACTTTCTTCCTTCCTTTCTGCTATCTGTTATTCTAAATGACAAAAGAAATGGACCCAACCAGAGAGCGCTATCAGTATCAATCTCGAAATGGTAAAAGATGTGTGATAAAACTATTTACAAGGTTGCATTTAGAAAGGAAATGAACAATTTAAACTATAAAAGCATAAAGTGAAGTGGAATATACTCCAAAACATCAACATTTAAGTTAAGCATTCCACCCACTTGCAAACCTTTAATACAATATTTCTACTAAATGTATCACCTAATATCAAAAAGTGTTTATGTTTTACCTTTTTCATGAGTTTCATACAAGGTTAATGCTAAGAAATGTATTCTACTGCGGTAGCGAGTTGGCCTTTTCTAAGAGTTGAGCGCACGTTTAAATCATTAATAATGTTAGATCACCAGTATGAGAGGAATGCAACAAAAAGAAGCCTGGACAAAGAGAGAAGGTTTGAATAATGTAGATGTAGACCTTAGGGATATGTAAATGTTTAGATTGAAATGGCTGAAACATATTCTTTCTATGTCTACATGATAATAATCAGTAATGTGATGAAGTACCGCAGGTTGACGGAATTCATGAATAAGGTATGGATATGTTGGTTTATAGTATTTAAAGTACCAAAGTTCTAAAATCAACTATCCATTTTATCAAAGGTATTAATAAGCTCATAAAAAATGAGGATCAATGTAAAGAAAAAGAATGTATGAGTAACCTAGGAAGAGCTAAACATTCCGGATTCCTTCAACTGGATCTTCATAAGAGAGTTATAGTCATGGCTGAAAGTGTTGTCTTCCTTGAAATTTTCCAGAAAATGAAGTATTTCTCCAAGAAAATTATTACAATTGCACATGTTTTCTTACACACACATTTCTTTCCTTTGGAAACATCTAGAAATAAAAGTCAAATTAGACACAAAACCCTAGAAATCAGCTGAACAAAATTTTTATCACCTTCAACTTACTGGTTGCGCCCTTTGGATTAAGTAACTGCAGTGAGTCGCTTACTATAACCATAGTGAGGTAGCACTTATTGAGTGTGTTGGGGGACACTCCCTTACTGTGCAATATATTCAGAAACACAGCAACAGTTCTTATAAAAGATAGTCCATTATGGTTTACTTGATGCAAACTAAACCACACACCAACCTTTGGCACTTATAACATGAACAACGTAGCGTTCATTATCTTCCGCAGGTATACCTCACACATTAGGGAAACATTTGTGACCTCCAGTCCGCACCGTTCATTTACTGAACTAAGTCAGCACACACAATGTCCCATTTTGGTTTTACGTGCTCTTGCAGTTTAGCAGTATTCAGATGGCCCTGCCAGTCTTGCTGTCCAGGAGGCTGTACTCAGCCATCACCCACCAGGTCCTTGGACTTGCTTCGTTTCAGCACCTGTCATGAGTCCAGATCCACGGGTCTCAATTACTCCTGGATTTCTAGGAGCCCTAGACAGCTCCACTCTCAGACTGCTTGTCTGCCCTGTGGCTCACCAACAGGGAGGGCGAAGGACCTTGCTTACATGACCAAACACCTACTCCAATTAACACAGACATTAAATTCCCTCAGACCCCAGGTGTGAGAAATCATCTTTAGCCAGACACTGCCTTGTCTTTTTAGCTCACCTGCAGTCCAGCACTTGTAGTTCATTACCTGAACCCAGGGGCGCACCATCCATAAGGTGATCTCTGAGCTGGTCACATCAGGTGGCACAACTTTCTAGCAAACAGAGGTGTAGCATCTGCAGGGGTGCCTGGTGGTAGCGCAGCCCCCTGCAGATGCCGCTCCCGTTCCTATAGTCTTGGCCCCTGCTGCAACCAGGTATCTTCAGACAGAGAGAGGGTTGATCCTCGAGGCTGCAAAACAACACGCCCTAAGGGCTAAAGAATATAGCCCCTGCTAATTATAATACCTAATGAGTAAGTATTAAAACGTTTTTATGCACTTTCACAGGATGCTTTTAGGAGACAAAAGGAGTGTGAGATTAGTGAATGGATGCTGCAGGGACATGTTTTGGTTGCTTAGGAGGCGTTTTGGAGGTGACAGGATCCCTTTAATGTAGTGGCGGTTTGTTGACGCTCAGACTTCAGGTCGTTACCTGTGGTGTGTGGACGGTGTTGCATGGTGACATGTCTGACTAGTTAATGCCAGGCAGCGGTCCAGGGTTTTGTAGGCGTGTGCCAGAGGTTGGCAATCAGTGCTGCTTCCTGTACTATAAGGATGGAGGACTGTGTCTGCCTACAGGACCACAGCTCTGCCAGTCGTCATTATGTGTCTAAATGCTTGTGCCAAGCCACCATTGCCATTAATGATCCTTGTTCTGGATTCTTCTGTGTGGTTCTTGTATGTGCATGTGTGGCGCCCCACAGTGCGCCACAGTAGGGGTACTGCACCCACAGATGAGTGTGCAGTTATTCCTGTCACAGGGAGGAGTAAGGTTTGCAAGTGGATCCCATCCCAGCACTCCCACACTCGAGCCTAGGCAAATGGTTGGAGCCCAGTCCCTAGGGGGAGAGTTAGGGGAGGAGGAAAGTCACACAGTGGAGTTGTAGTTTGCACTGAGGAGCGAAGGAGAGGAGAGCCTTCGAGAGAATGAAAGAGACTCCTAGGGAGGGGGCGTAGAGAAGAGGCAGCCCAGGAACAGAAAGCGGGGACCCAGAGCGGAGCATCCATACTTCGGGGGACCCTAGTCTATCTAACGGCATACCGGCTCCGAGGATATGGTGCTGGGTGATCAGCCCCTGAGCCGTCTACACCGGTCATCACAGGTCAGCTCATCAACCCTGTCTACAAAGTGCAGCCTCACCAGGATCGCACACCAAAGGTCGAGCCCCTTCAGAGAGAGAAAGGAGGGAATCTCACAGCATCCCTATGGGCCTGGTATATAAGAGGGCAGTGCCGGGGCAGGTTTTAGCAGCAGGACACGGGATCATCAAAAGTGAGTATACTACAGGATCCACTGAATGACCTTGCAGGCCTCTGTGACTACCCGACCAGCTACTTGATTATAGACTGTTTGTACTGTAACCTGAACTGCCATCTGAACAGTTTTACAGAGTAAAGTACCTGTGTAGAGCGACAAAGCCTCTGTGTGTCTGTTCGTCTGCTGCACTGCTCCACAGATCATATCCACATCCAGCACCACCACCATCAGTGCTGGTCTGCCCCAGGAACCCAGCTCCACCTGCAGGGAGCTGCTCCATCCAAGCTGCAGTATCATCTCCCCGGAGGTCTGAAGCGGCGCTGGGGCCCATCACCAGAATCTGCAGGTGGCGTCACGACAAACTTTATTTCCATTCCCTAACCCCTTTTCAGTTGATCACCAGGGCCACGGGTCTGGGCAGGCCACCAGTGACATCCCAACTACAGAAGGGCCCAGTCACCCGAGTCCCCATACAACCCTGGGTGATTGAGATGTGATGGCGCTAACATCCTTGTGTGGACATCTTTTTTTCTGTTTCTTTAAACTAAAATATCCACTATTTTGATAATTTTTACAGGATAAATATAAATCAGTATGAACCAGATTTATTTTTACCGATTAGAAAAATTTACTAGCGGGGGGGACGCCATTTTGCAGTTCGCCTCAGGCAGCAGAGACACTAGGTTCACCCCTGCCTGAACCTGTGGAACCTCAAGTCCCAGGATAATGCATTACTTAAACTTGCTGAACTACAAGACCCAGCATACATTTTGGATTTACATCACAGCAGGCCTCTGTCTGTCCGATACATACCTCACACCATCAACGAGCTTCTTACACCTGGAATTTTGGCCTCTTCTTTATAAACTGCTCCAGGTCTCTTATATTTGAGGTCTCGTCTCTCAACAGCAATTTTCAGATCTCTCCACAGGTGATAAATGGTATTTAGATCCGGACTCATTGCTGCCACTTCAGAACTCTCGTGCTTTGCTTCCATCCATTTCTGAAGCTTCTTAAATATGTTTGGGATTATTATACTGCTGAAAGACTCGTAACCTGGGACAAACACCCAGCTTTCTGACACTGGGTACTACATTGTCACCCAAAATCCTTTGGTAATCTTCAGGTTTCGTGATATCTTGCACACAGTCAAGGCATCCAGTACAAGAAGCAGCAAAACAACCCCAAAACAACTTTGAACCTCAACCATATCTGATTGTATGTCATGTGTTCTTTTCTTTGTAGGCTTCATTTAGGCGATTTTCAGGAGGTTACCCATCTCCCCTCTCCTTATTGTCAGGGCCTTCGTTCCTTGCCATCCCAATCATTCCTGCTGTGTTGTGATGCATGGTCGGCATCCGCATGACCCGACATGACAGAGAGTCCTTGATGTGCCTAAACAGTGGAACTCCAGCAACAGTTACTCCATTTTAGAAACTAGACCCCTCAAGGGTTTTATCTAGATGTTGTGACGACCATCCGCTGCGAGACTGAGCTGCTGGTAAGACAGCACCCCGAGAAACCCAAAGACCCTTAACCCCTATACAGGGATCTGGAATTACAGCGGAGCCCTGGGGGTAGCTGCCTAATAAGAGCAGCAGAGCAGGAAGGTTGCCAGGGGAAAAATCAGGACCCGAAAAACGTAGTCAGGAATCCGAGTCAAAACCGAGAGGGCAGCGAAGGTACAAAATCGTCAGACTGTAGCAGAGTTGAAAATCCAGGCAAAGGTCAAAGTCAAAAACCAAGAGGGCAGCTGAGGTACAAAATCGTCAGGCAGAGGCAGAGTCAGAAATCCAGGCAAAGGTTAGAGACAAAACTAAACACACACTAGATCACTGGGGAACCAAAACTATATCTGGCGGCCTGTAAGACAGGCTCCAATGTATTTGAAGGGCGCGGTTACCTCCCATAGGCTGCAGCTCACAGCCTGATGATCTCATCCGGACTGCCCCTAGAACCAGGCCAGATGGTGATGCACGACTGGCACCAACCACCCTACTTCTGACAGAAGAACGAAGGTTGCGCCTATCAGACGCCTCTGCAGGCCCCGCTCCTCTGCCACCAACATCACCACAAGGAGAAACACGGCGGCGCCCAGCGACAGAGGCAGACATCGAAGAAGCAGGTCCATATGAGGACAAGGCCCTCCTATCACCGGCACCATCAGCTGAAGGAATCCGGCGCCTCCCAGCGGCCGGGCAGGAACACCAGCCACCGAGTCCAATGGCGATGTGACAGATGTGAGGTGACCACCTTGAACCCTTGAGTGCTTCACAAAAGTCTATAAAAATGCACCATACATTTTTTGTGCAATTTCTGCTGACTACATCAATACTAGGGATGGGCGAATCTACTCGCTAGGACTCGTTACTCGGCGAGTAGTAAGGGACTCGCAGGACTCGGTACTCTGCGAGTTTCCCAGCGTTTACTCGCACGAGTCCAATGCAAATCAATGGCAAACGCTGACAAAACTAGGATTGCCATTGTCTTGCATTAGACTCAGCTACTGTGCCAGTGATAGCAGGAAAACTCGCAAAGTAACTGCTGTTACTTTGCGAGCCGAGTCCAGCTGTCTTCTCTGTGCAGGCTGCCGCAGCTCCAGGGTCCTAGAGCCAGCCTGCTCACAGAGATGATGTAGCAGTGCTGAGATTGTTCTCAGCAGGGGCGGACCGTCACCCCCGGGGGCCCTGGTGCAGGAGATGACCGGGGGGGGGGGGGGCTACTGGCGGTCGGCGCGGCCCGGGGGGAGGGGTGCCGCTGGCCATCGGCGCGGCCGGAAAGGGGGAGCCGCGGGGAGCCGCGGGGAGCCGCGATGCTCTCCTACCTGGGAGCCGCCGGATGTCTGCTAGGGGCCGGAGGAGCAGAGGAGAGGAGGGGCGGGATCAGGCAAGGGAAGCAGGAAGCTTTCTGCTTCCTTTGCCTGACCCTCCTCTCCTCTGGCGGCGGCTTGCGGGGGTCGGCTGGGGGCCCCCCTCCAGGCTTGAAGGGGCCCCCAACTGGTCGGGGCCCTGGTGCAGCTGCACAGGCTGCACCAGTGTAGTTCCGCCCCTGGTTCTCAGTCTGCTCATTCCCTGTGCATAGACATCTATATCTATGCACAGGGGATGTAGCAGAGAGGACATCGCGTTTTGGACTGCGTCGGACAGAAGAGGATTTTTTTAATTAAAGATGGAGTCCCTAATGGCTTTTTTTTTATTTCAAATAAAATTTTTTCTCTGTGTTGTGTTTTTTTAACCCTTTATTGGAGATTCTTAGTGGCTGGGTCAAACGTGGCCTGACATTAAGAATCTCGGGCTTAATACCAGCTTGTAAATAAAAGGGACTGCATCTTTATTAACCCCTGGACCATGGGCGAGGGGTTAATAAAGATGCAGTCCCTTTTTTAGGATTGTTTTATTGATTTTTCAGAAAAAAAATTACATGGGCTTCGCCGTATCTCTAGAACCAGCCGGATCCAGCAGGCAGCGACGGGCTGCCCCCAACCCCCAGGTGCCTATTTGTACCTGGCCGGACACAAGAATATAGGGGAGCCCTTTTTTTTTATTATTTCATGAATTTCATGAAATAATTTAAAAAAAATGCGTTGGGCTCCGCGCAATTTTTATGTCTAGCCAGGTACAGCTAAGCAGTTGGGGGCTGGAATCCGCAGCGCAGGGAGGCCCAAGCTTTCTGGGCACCCCCCGCTGCAAATTGCAGCCCGCAGCCGCCCCAGAAGATGGCGCGTTCATTGAAGCGCCATCCTCTGGCGCTGAACCCCGCTCTTCCAGCGGCCCTGGTGGCGGTGGCACGCTGGGTAATAAAGGGGTTAGGGCCAGCTTTGTATTATCAGCTGGCCCTAAGCCCGAAATTTATGGCGGTCACGCCAATATTAGACATGACCGCCATGAATTTCTATTAAATTGTTTTAAAAAAAACACAACACAGAGAAAATTTTTTGTTAGAAATAAAAAAAAAAGCCATTAGGGACTCCATCTTTAATTAAAAAAATCCTCTTCCGTCCGACGCAGTCCAAAACACGATGTCTCTCTGCTACATCCCCTGTGCATAGATATAGATGTCTATGCACAGGGAATGAGCAGACTGAGAACAATCTCAGCTCTGCTACATCAGGCAGCAGGCGGGCTCTAGGACCCTGGAGCTGCACAGAGCAGACAGGACTCTTATCTGTGTGAGTTTCCCAGCGATTACTCGCACAGTAAACGAGTCCAATGCAAATCAGTGGCAAAACTAGGATTGCTTCAGGCTGAAGCTTCCGAGACACGTCTGTGATTTGTAAATCGCACACTACTCGCTATTACTCGCTTCCCCATTCATTAACATTGGACTCGCTAGACTCGCAACAAGTAGCGAGTCCTGGGCTCGGACTCGCTAGAGTCAAGCGATTCCGAGTAATTTAGGATTCGCCCATCACTAATCAATACCCCATATGTGGAGGAAAACTACTGTTTGGGTACACAGCAGGGCTTGGAAGGGAAGGAGCACTTATTTGTCTGCATTAAATTGCAGACCCCATATCCAATTTGAAGATTTGAGTTCTCCAATGCACCATAAGCTGTCGAAAACTAATTTTGAGGCACAGTGCAAAGCTGAGAATGTAAGGAGTACCATAATATAGTGCAAATGTTGCTAGAATGGTTTGCAGATGCCATGTCACATTGGCAGAGCCCCTGAGGTACCAGAACCGCAGAATCCTCATAAGTGACCGCATCTTACAAACTACACCTTCAATGAATTCATCTTGGGGTGCTCTGATCATATTAACACCATAGGTGTGTCATCTAATTTTTTTTATCATTGTGTGGTAAAGAAAAAATAATTTAATTTTTACAACAAACATTTAGTTTTAGCCCCAGATCTTACTTTGTCTCATGAAGAAATGGGTTAAAATGGCACTAAAATATGTCACACATTTTCTGCTGAATATGGCAATACCCCACGTGTGGCAGTACAGTACTGGGAGGGCTAGGGAGGGCGAAGGAAGGAAGGAAGGAAGGAAGGGAGGAAGGAAGGAAGGAAGGAAGGAAGGGAGGAAGGAAGGAAGGAAGGAAGGAAGGAAGGAAGGAGGGAAGGAAGGAAGGAAGGAAAGAAAGAAGGAAGGAAGGAAGGAAGGGAGGAAGGAGCGCTATTTGACTATTGGAGCACAGATTTTCATACAGTACTTCAAAGACTCCATATACATAGCCTCTCAGTGCCAGGGGAGCAGAATCCCCTTCAAGTGACCCCCAATTTGGAAATTACACCACTCTTGGAATTTGTCTACAGGTGTACTGAAGATTTTGACTCCATGAGTGTTTTTCGGAATCAAACAGCAATGGAATCTGTCAATGTAGTGCCCCATACTTTGTAGTGCCCCATACATTGTGCCAAGTTCGTGCTTCTGGAAACACGTCCCCCATAATTAAAGCAGGCTTCTTCACTATAGTAATGCAAAACATGTGGATGCTATATGTGGTTTTGGCACACTCTGGGACTGAGAGAGAATGGGGCATTTGGAGCAAATATTTTGCTAGATTTCTTTTTGTGGGGAGCAACAGCGCTTTTCCTGAGCCATAATGCTACCAGTAATTTGGAAGCCCCCCTATATTTTGTTTGCAGATGAGACACCTAAGTAGGGACTTGTTTTTTCTGTGGATTGAGTGCCTTTATTGGGCACATTTTGCATAATAATTTATCCTGAGCTCTATGTTGACCACTTATATCGGGATTTCCATTTAAATCTTCAAATTATGTAATTCAGATGAAACTCCTGAGGGTTTCATTCACTATAAATAGACCTCAGGGTTACTCTGGACTGTGTCTGGTCTTTGATGTCGATTTCAGAAGAGTGGTTGACCATACTTTTATGCACCCCTAAAAAGATGGACACCACCGGATCATAGGACAGATTGAATCCAAAGTGGCTCCATCTGCCACTCTGGCCCTTGTTTAGTGTTGTCCTTTTCAGAAGTGTGGTAAACCGTGCATTTATGCACTACTAACGAAATAGAGTCCAAAGTGACTGCATCTGCCCCATTATAGGGCTGGGGTCTCAAACACGCGGCCCGAGGGCCTCATGCGGCCCCTGGGGCTTCAGTATGCGGCCCGCGGCACCTTGGACAACTTAATGATGCATCGCCCCAGTGCAGGGGCCGCTGCAGTCCCTGCTGTGTGATGACGTTCGTCCGTGGCACTAACAAACTCTGCCACTCAGCAAGATCAATGCAAGTTGCCAGCCAATGAGAGGCTCGCTGCTGACAGCGGAATATGATGTCACCTGCTTGCCTCCGGCTGGCAGATTGCATTGATCTTGCTGAGCAATAGAGCTTGTCTGAGCGGAGGCTGGAGGAAGTCATAGCACAGCGGAGGCCGGAAGTCAGCACAGCAGGGACCACGGCGGCCCCTTGCACTGGAGCGATGCATCATTAAAGTGAGAAAAGTGTGAGTGTGTGTGAGAGGGTGTGTGTATGAGGGTGAGGGTGTGTGTATGTGAGTGAGGATGTGTGTATAAGAAAGTGTGTGTCAGAGTGTGTGTGAGTTTCAATGTGTGTATGAGAGTGTGTGAGTGTGTATAAGAATGTATGGATGTGTGAGAGTGTGTGTGTGTGAGAGAGAGTATGTAGCCATCACTACTAAGGGGGATCGGGATGGGGGACATCACTAGAAAAGGTGATCAGGATGGGGGATATCACTAGAAAAGGGGTTTGGTTTGGGGACATCACTAGAAAAGGGGATCGGGATGAGGGACATCACTACTAAGCGGGATCAGGATGTGGTACATCACTGGAAAAGGGGATCAGGATGGGGGACATCACTAGAAAAGGAGATCAGGAAGGGGATATGACTACAAAAGGAGATTAGTATGGGGACATCACTACAAAAGGGGATCAGGATGGGGGACATCACTAGAAAAGGGGATCAGGATGGGGGACATCAGTACAAAAGGAGATCAGTATGGGGACATCACTAAAAAAGGGGACCAGGATGGATGGGGACATCAGTTCAAAAGGGAATCAGGATGGATGGGGACATCAGTTCAAAAGGGGATCAGGATGGGGGACATCACTAGAAAAGGGGATGAGGATGGGGACATCACTACAAAAGGGGATCAGGATGGGGTCATCACTACAAAAGGGGATCAGGATGGGGGACATCACAAAAAAATGGGATCAGGATGGGGGACATCACTAGAAAAGGGGATCAGGATGGGGAACTTCAGTAGAAAAGTGAATCAGGATGAGGAACATCACTAGAAAAGGGGATCAGGATGGGGGACATCCGTAGAAAAGGACATTACTACAAGAAGGGGATCAGGATTTGTACTTTACTACATTGCGCAAAAATTCTGGTATTACTAAAATTATCGCTTGGTCCTTCAAGTGATGCGGCCCCCACTATAAATGTTATTCTATGTGTGGCCCACCAACCCAGCCGAGTTTGAGACCCCTGTTATAGGGAGTCTTCCATCCACCTGAAAAATGTATTTCAAAGATTTACAAAGTAGAGTGCAAGATAAATGTGAGCCGCACCTTACTGTGATCTTTGAGAGAAAAAATGAACAAATCAACAGCAGTTCAAGAATTGGTTTTATTTATTTTTACAGCAATATTTGACCATTTTTTACATTTTTTTACTTAGTCACAGGATGGGACATAAACTTTCTCTGTTGTGATCACTGATCTAAGGGAGTAGCTTGATGATCTGGTAAATGTTTTGCTGACATGCACTACCAACCTAAATATTGTTGTATATCACATCCTTCTCTAATGGTATCGATTAATTACAGTGGTTTCTTGCAATTGATTGACCTGCTGCCACTGTCTGTATGCCAGATATCACAGGACACCTTCATATGCTTTATGGAGTGCTTGCTTCAATGGAGTAAAACTGTTTTAGTTGGCAAAAGATGAGCCCAGGTGGTTTTAATGGTATACCAAAACATTGTGGACAGCCTAGTGTTTGTGCTTTACATAGGTGATGATTCAATCAGAAGATCCTTTATTCCACCAAGTGTGCAAAGTTTCGATCTGCACAATTGAGATCCTTATCAATCTCAATTGTGAAGATTGAAACATTGCACACTTGGTGGAATAAATGATCTTCTATTTCAATCATCCGCTACTTGAGGTGCTGTCTTCTATTCTTATATCTTTGTCTGATGCCAAGATGACTCCTTGGATGTGACATGCAACCCTGAAGGTCTAAGGGTGGCTTCACACTGCGGCGTGATCCAGTCCAGGGCTGTCCAGGATGACCTTGACAGCCGCGAACTGGATCAGCACACAGGACTGGAGGGCTAATCTGCCCTCCGGTCCGGTGTGCAGCCGCACACAGTTCCCGCCGCTGTCCTGACCTGTCAGCAGCTGCAGCTGCATGCGCTGCACACTGGACCGGAGGGCAGATTAGCCCTCCAGTCCTGTGTGCTGATCCAGTCCGCGGCTGTCAGTGTCATCCCGGACAGCCCCGGAACGGATAACGCTGCAGTGTGAAGGCACACTAATATGGGTGCTATGTGACAAATTTTGTATAGCCTTTTGTTTGTGTCACTTAATTAGGAAAAATACAGCATCAGGATGTACTAAGTGAAGAAGGCAAGCAAGAGGAGATGGTATGATGCTCTAGACCAGGGGTGGAGAACTCCATACCTTGAGGGGGCGCCAACAGGTCATGTTTTCAGGATTTCCTTAGCATTGCACAGGGGTTGGGATCCTCAGCAGTGGCAGGTGATTATATTATCACCTGTGCAATACTAAGGAAATCCTGAAAAACTGCACTGTTGGTGGCCCTCAAGGTATGGAGTTCTCCACCCCTGCTTTAGGCGATGTTCTGCTTAAAAACAACATTCCAACAATTACCAACTTAATTATCAACCAAGAACCCCCTTATGGTATTCATTAAGTAGAGTGACCACTTTCAACAGGATAATGGCCCCACACACAAAACAAAAAATGTTCAGGAATTGGCAGAGGAACATGACAAAGGCGATGACTTGTCCTCCAGATTGCGGAGATCTCAATCCAATTGGATATTTGTGTGATGAGCCGAAAAATCAAGTCCAATCCTTCCGTCAAATGGGATTTAATCAATCTGATTCTGACAACAAGGTGGCAGATACCACAGGACAGCTTCAGAGGTCCTCTGGAGTCCATGCCTCAAAGGCCTAAACTGTTTTGGCGGCATGAGGCAAGAGGTGTTAATGGAACGGTTGATCGTGTGCATGTTCTGGAATAGAACCTGCCTTTCAACTATGAAGTTTTAAACTCTGTGTTTGCCCAATTTTTATAGCTATCATGTCCTAAGAGCCGCTCGTATAACAAACGGTAACAAGAATTATCCGCAAGTGCTTAGATAAACCGGTCATGAAGAAGAATTCGTTATAGTTGCCTATTTTTCATCCAATAGTTAGTTGCTGTCATTATGGAACGAGAAACAGGAAAAACTGCAGTAATCATGATCTGTATTCTTCATCTGCTGAGCCAAACAACTCATCACAACACTTTTGGCATAGAAATGGGCTACATCTAATTTTATCTCTCTCAGTTAAGCTAAATATATTTCCCTTTTCCCCTATGCTGTTAACTTGCTATTGCCTGGAGTATTCACTGTTGATCAATATGGATAGGAAAGGATTAATGCCTATTTGTCCATTTACATTGGATTATTGAAAAACTTTGGAGAACTACTATAAACCTTTAATGCCCGAAGATGTAATTGTTGGAAGGTATCTTCTGCACAAGGCTGTACATGTATATCTAAACTAGAGATGAGCCACCACCCCGGTGTTCGAATTCGATTCGATTCGTCGAATCGACGGGTGTGTTCGACGAATGTTCGTTGAATGCTCGACGAACACCGTCGAACACCCCGGAAAAAGAACCAACCGGGCTTGTGGGGCTTTTTCACTTCCACAATGTATATACATACATTGTGGAAGTGAAAAAAAGTAAAAGAAAGTGTTAAAAATAAAAAAATAATCAATGCTCACCTGTCCGCGGTCCACCGAAGCCTCCGGCAAGGTCCTATGGCTTCTAGGACCTGTGGTGACGTCATGTTCTCGCGCGAACTGCGGTCACATGACCGGAGTTCCGCGAGAACATGACGTCACCACAGGTCCTGGAAGCACAGGACCTTGCCGGAAAGCTTAAAATAGATATTTTTATGTTTCGGACCCTTTCTTTAAGTAAAAGTTACTTAAAGAAAGGGTCCAAAACATAAAAATATCTATTTTAAGCTTTCCGGCAAGGTCCTGTGCTTATAGGACCTGTGGTGACGTCATTGTCTCGCGGGAACTCCGGTCACGTGACCGGAGTTCGCGCGAGAACATGACGTCACCACAGGTCCTATTAGCAATAGGACCTTGCCGGAAAGCTTAAAATAGATATTTTTATGTTTCGGACCCTTTCTTTAAGTAAAAGAACATGACGTCACCACAGGTCCTAGAAGCCATAGGACCTTGCCGGAGGCTTCGGTGGACCGCGGACAGGTGAGCATACATTATTTTTTTATTTTTAACACTTTCTTTCATTTAGGTAATGTTTATTTTAGCTCAAAATGCGGCAGATGCGGTTTTCTGACCGCATCTGACGCATTTTCGAACCAAAATCGAACATGTTCGAAATTCGCCGTATTGGAACCAAATTGTTCGAATTCGGCAATTGACTCGAATAGGGCCAAAATCAACTCGAATTTGAGATTGGCGAACTATTCGAGTCGAACATCGCTCATCTCTAATCTAAACCAAAAAAAACTATACCCTCAAAAGAGGTTGTCCCCAGTCGAGTGTTGCTCCTGTTACTGACATAATAGCCCAAGGTAGTGTTTGTGGTGACCGTTCTATGTAGATAATACATTTAAGGATCCAGAGACAGTCCATCCATGAAAGTCCAAACAGGGGTACACGTCCGGTAATACCCAGTCCTTGGCAGTGAATGCGTTGAAGGACAGCCGCGGCACACGTCCGCAAAGTAAAAACCTTCCTTCATTGTGTCATAGATAAAAACTGGACTTTCATGGATGGGCTGTCTCTGGATTCTTAAAGGTATGTCTTTTTCAAACCCATGTAGGGAAATGTGTAGTGCGCTTGATGGACTACAGCTGTTTCACTCAAAATGAACCTGTGGAATCTCATTTGAGCGAAACAGCTGTAGTCCAAATACCGCTTGCTTTGTCCTTTTCTCTCCCCTCTAGCTTACCTGTCTTGCTGCACCAGTTTTTATCTCCTTCAACACAATGTAGATATCCTCATGTCCTTTTATGTACTCAGAAGGGTATGACAACCTTTTGGAGATAAGAAAATCTTTTCAAATTCTAATTTGTCAGCTTTCACCAAATTGTTCCCATAATTTGATTGGCAACGAAATGTAAGTAATTCAATTGATGATGTTGACCATCTCCGGAGAGTTGTGTTAATCAAATTAAAAATTTGTTCAAATTCTCCATGTTAAGCAATATTTTATAAATTCCACATGATTTTCCACTTTTATTTAGGTCTTTGGGACATTCCCTCGGCAGTCCAGGAATTATGGACAGATGTTGACTGACCTGCCCCAGAGCCGTGGGGTACCCGGTTTCGGGCGTTATTCTGCTGGGGATGTCGCAGGCCTGTTGCCCGGTTCCGTGGTCCTGGAGGTCACTGAAATGTTGAACAGTTAGTAGGAATAGTGTTGCGTGACGCCACCTACGGCTCTGGTAAGGTTACCAGCACTGCGGGACAGACCTCCGGGGTGATGGTGAAGCAGCAAGGTGGTTTTGCTCCCCATAGGTGGAGCGGGATCCCCTGGGCAGTAGTGGATGATGGGAGTTGTGGAACAGTTAGGAGACTCCTCTCGCGCAGGTGAAGGAAATACACCACACAATTTATAACTTGCAACGTGTTTACTGGCAGTTCTTTACACACTGTTTTTACGGGTCTGCCTCACCTGGGTAGTCACTTGAAGTTAGGATGCCTCACTTGGGTCCCTCGGTGGAATTACTACTGTTTCTGTCCGGTCCCTTCCTGTGCTCTCTACTTTCTATCTCAGCGCCTCTGTGTGCACAGCCTGAAGCCAGCCCCCTCAGATCCTCTCTAACTGAGCGGCTCCTCTCTGAGCCCTCGGGATCCTATATGATGCCATTTTCTGGGTGCGCCAAGTGTCGGCCTTGACTCCCTGAAGAAGCTCAGGACTCCAGTTTGGCGGCTCGGGGGTGAACATCCACAACGCTCTTGGAGCCGGTCCTCCTTCCCGGGACTAAACCCCTCCGGCTGGTAGACTTACCGCGTCAGGAGTCGGGCACACCGCAACGCCTGGTGCCCCTAGGGTCCCGTTCAGTCCTGACCGCACCTCCGCCATCTACTCCTCCTCCCCATTGGAGCTCTTCCTCTCTCCAACTGTCTAACGTTTCTCGCACCCACACACTTTTCTACCCTGTCATTGCTCCGATGGGACTGGGTCCTCCCTATAGTGGGTCCACCCACGGTCCCCTACCTAAGATGTGTGTGGATCGTGTACTGAGGGTCCCTTATGCAGCATCCCAATATCTCCGTCACCGGAATACTACACATTATGGTGCAGTACCTCTCCTATGGCGTTCCGACCAGTGGGGTGCCACATTGACCACCTTCAAAGGACATCTCTGTTCACCAAGAAAAAATATATCATCACTAGATAAAGAATAGACAGAAGTCTACTTGCAAATTACAAAGAAAAAGGACATTTTATCTGTGGTTAAAAGAATCAAAATGTGACGTATCTCTATGAAAAGATGTAGTTGCTCCTTATCCCAAGCCTGGGGTCCTCCATGTTGTAATTATGTAACTACATCCTCTACTTGTGGGAGAATTAAATCCCACTCATGTCCATAGCTCGCTATATTCACAGTTATATTGCATACTTCCTAATCTCCTTTTCTAGATTTTAAATTTGAATTTCACTAATCTTCTGGTATAGAATGATGTTAAAATTCACATAATCCAGCTGTATAAAAATGTGCATTTTAAATTCCTTCAGATATTAAAGAAAAAACTTCCAAAACTTTTTTAACGATTAAAGTCTTGAGTGACATTTCAGTAGCTCCCTGAATTATACTGCTCTGCTCCTACAATCCGCCACTGATATTGTGTAGCGGACTACCTAATGCCTATATAGAAGGGGTCGGAGAGCTGAATACGGTAGCTGGTAGGCCCACATGATTGGGATTGGGCCAGGAAGGAAGGCATCATTTCCAAAGACAGAATGGGGTTATGAGATGGGGGAGAGAGGAAGGGAGGCGGGGGGCATATATAAGAGGAAAGGGGGACACCAAAGGGAATTTTTACAAGTAACAGTGACCCACCACCCGTCTCAGTTAAGTTAAGGCACTACAATTAGGTGGGGGTTCCTCTTTTTTACAATGGCTGTGTTTTAAGGAGTTGTTGTATCGTCACAGTGGCAGAAGGAAGGGGGGGTCCTTGGAGTTGGTGGAATTGGTTTGAAGGGAGGATCCGTAAAAGGGTGAACTGGCATTCTGGCTCTGGACGGGGGTGGACCCTGGGAGCCTAGTGGTTGCTACTAGAAGTGGCGTGTGCCCTTGAGCTGTGTAGCATGGCTGGGGCTTACTTGAGCTTTGTTTAAAATGAATTGAAGTGCCAGATCTCTTAGCTTCAAGGACCTCCCTCCTTATTAAGTTAAATAATTAATGTGTATAGAAGAGCTGTGCGGGGCATCATACTGTGTAAAGGGGAATTGTGGGGACATAATATTGTGACAAGGGATCTTTGAAGGCATCATACTCTATACAGGTGAGCTGTGGGCCTATCATACTGTATTTAGGGGGCTGTGGGTACATTATACTGTGTATAAGGTAGCTGTGGGGGAATCATATTGCGTATAGGTGAGCAGTGAGGACATCATACTGTATATAGTGGAGCTTTGGGGACATCATACAAGTTTATAAGGGAGCAGTAGGGACATCATACTATGTATAGAGGAGCTGTGGGGACATCATACTGTTTATATGGAGCAGTAGGGACATATCTATGTATAGGAGTTGTGGGGACATCATATGTTATATGGGAGCAGTAGGGAATCATACTATGTATAGAGGAGTTGTGGGGACATCATACTGTTTATAAGGAGCAATGGGAACATCATAACGTGTATAGGGAGCTGTATAGGAGGGGGCTCAAGAGACATTATTAATTGCACCTCTTCATGAATTGGAACATATAACTCCAGAACACCGCTTTATCAAGACTAGCATGAACAATGCTAATCTATTAGATAGGGTGTAGAGACTTTTTCTGGCTGTAAGGAGTCAACACTCCAAGCTTATGAAATGTTTTCCATTTTTGTGGAGGATTTGGAAAGTTTCCATTCAGTATCTGCTCCAACAACACCTTAAACAATCCCTTGGGGTTTGTTTGTTCACACTGAGTTTTCTATTCCAGTAGTCAAAAGCAACCAGTTTTCTAGTGGCTTTTTTCAGCAGCACTTTTTTTCCCAGAACCATTTTGTTACAACCTTTTGATTTGAGAATGCTTACTTTGTAATGATTTCCAACAGGAACTGCCTCATAAAGGTGACATCCACTTTCTTTTCCCCTACAATGCATTTTTGAGAGGTTGAACTATTAAAAGATGCTCAAAACCTGTAACACCTATGTAGATACTCTGGAATCTGATAGCGTGGGATGAAACGAGACTGGGACAAAGTTTTTAGTAAATAGTCTGCATTGACAAATAATCAAAGTCCATTAGCAGAAATAAACTGAAGATAAGGCCTGAAATAATATGCAGGGGGCAACCAGCACAATTGTTGAAAGTCCAGAGAGTGTATGCAGAGTGCATACGGCACAATAGGGTGCGTGCACACGGTCCAGAGGAGCTGTGTGTTAAAGCTGCTCCTCCGGACCTGAGGGAAGCAGTGGGTGGCCGCAGGGAGACCGCAACCCTCTGTACTCACCATGTGCAGTGGGTGCAGGGCGGCTTCTCCCTGCAGTCACCCGATGGGAGCCGCTTCTGACTCCGCAGATGAAATGAACATGCGGGAGGAGCGGACTCCCGGCACCCGCAGCCGCAGCTCCAAAGATGCTGCGGGCGGGTTACGCATAGTGAGGATGGGATTTCTTGAAATCCCATCCACTATGCTAGTACTGTATTACGAAGCGTTTTGGCTGCAGCAGGCAAGATGCTGCGTCCAAAATCGCTCGTACACTGATCGTGTGCACGCACCCTAAGTATAGTCCGGAACAGACTCAGCAGAAATCTGTGCAGCAAACAGGTAGTTTACCAGAGTACTCTTTGGGCTGAAATATGTTCCGCTCAAGTCCAGCAGGGCAACCCACATTGATAAAGTCCCGGATTATGTACACTGGAAACTCAACAGAAAATCTAAGTTCCTACAGACCATAGAAGTTCTTGAAGTAGTAGCGCTCTTCTTCTTGGAAGTCTTGAAGGGAGGAAACAAGCAGGAGAATGCACTGAAGACTGCAGGCACCTGGGAAGCAGAGAGATCAGAGTAGCAGAGCTTAAATGAGTGACAGCAGGAAGTCAGGAAGCACGACGCGAGTGAGTCAGAAGCCAGATAGCACACTATACTCAAGCAGGGAATAAATCCAGGAATGAAACTTAAATAGGCAGGGTTGACAGGAAGTTCAAGGGCATGACGAAGCATCAGACTCCATCTTTGATGAGGGCAAGGAGATACATGAAAAACCCAGAAACCTTACAGAACCTTTTTGAGCATTTGCAGGTGCTTTTTATTTACCTTTTTAGGAGAGGAACTTCTCAAATTATTCCCGAAAAAGGGAAACGCTTTTGGTATTATAAAGCTCAGGCTGCCATATCCACTCTTGAAACTATTTTTGAATTTTTGAAGTTTTCCATATTATCTACTTAAAAAATAATCCTTTAAAAAACTCTTTATACTTTTTCTTCCCATTTTTGGCAGTAAATAATTACGGCAGTTTGATAACAGTGAAGAGAGGGAACTCTGAAGCTAATTGCACTTTACTTAGGAATACATTTTATTTAATTACCTTTTCTAACAGAATGCTTGGTTTCAAGCTGTGCTTTGCCGTCTTTTCCTTTAACACCCCCTCCCGCTGCACTGATCATTACATAAGGTTCTGTATGTCATTATTAAAGTTAAATTATTCATTGTGTTGGGTAAAGAGAGTGTGTGTGTGGATCTCATTCCAACCTCCTGGCAGCCGGGTGAAATGTTTCGAAAAAGTAACACATATTTGTTCTGAGATATAAGAGAATCTGGCACGGCTGATCAGCCGGGGAAAGAAAAAGCCGCTAAGCTGTCAGATTTTTTGGCAAGCGATATGAGGCATCCTGATATATAAGTCTCATTTAGTGAACTCCATACTTCCATATGCTCCTGCAGCTGAACTTGATGTAACCCACGACAATAGTAGACATTACTGGGCAGACAAGATGTCCTCTGATGCTAGGAAGCTAATAGATACTAAAATTCACATGATATTTATTAATGTGATTTTTTTACTAGTTGTAGCTTAGACCGGCTTCCCACCACGGTGTGATCAGGGTCGGGGCAGCCCCAAACCTGATTTTGACACAACGTAGCCCTATGGTGCCGGATACGGCTGGATGGCAGTGACTTGCCATTCGGTTTTGGCCCTGTCCGGAAGCATCAGGCTACATTCGTTTTTTGCACCGGACACAAAATCGGAGCTTGCAGCGTTTTTGTGTCCGGGGCAAAAAGTTAAACCAAACTGGATCCTGCCAGATTCTTCCGGATCCGGCGCGATTCGGAACCCCTTAACATGAGAGGCTATGGGGAGCCGGATCGCTCCGGACCCGACAGAGAATCTGTCGGGTTCCCGAATGGCGGGTGCTGAACTTCAGCACCTGGAGTTGTCCCCTGCTGAGATTTCAGGACCGCAACTAGCTCCCCGCTAGCCGCTATTCTATTATTTCAGTAGGGACAGCTCGTGCAGCTGCGCTCTGCCGATTCCGGCTGCAAACAGGACCGGAGGGCATATTAACCCTCCAGTTTTCGTTTGTCCGGAGCTGTCAGGCTGTGTCCGGTGCCTCCTGCCAAGCACCGGACACAGCCTGACAGCCAAAAAAACGGACTTAAAGTTCACAGGTAGAGTGTTACTGCTGTCAGCAAAGTATCTGTAATATAAAGAGAAAAATCTAAAGTAGTAGCTTAGGTGACAGCCTCATGGTGACTCAGTGCAGTTACTAACCCCTTCACAGCCATATATATACACCCTTGGTGCCTTCCTCCCTTTGAGGGAGCTCACGCACTGAGCTCACATCATCCCCAACACGTCAGCTGATCTGATCAGCTGACATGAGTAGCTATCAGCACCGGCTGGATCAGATACCTGATCGGCAGTATTAACCCTTTAGATCACGCTGTCAATCACTGTTTTCCGCCGGCATCGTCGGTTCCATGATGGCATGGCCTCGATACGTTGAGGTCGGCTGATGATCCCGGATGCTGTCATGAATCATTCCTGCCAGTGATGCCCAAGTGACGTCGCTGACAGTTAGGGATCATTTGTGTTGTGCAGAGGGATGCTGAAGCGATTGCACTGTGCAGCACTGAATGTAAAATAAGAAAATGCGCGTGGAAAATGGCGACAAAAGCACAATTCTTTTTCTCTAATAACATCTGAATTTTTTTCACCACTTACATAACATTAAAGGTATACATGTTTGGTATCTACGAACTCGTACCGACCGTGAGGCATCACATAATCACATCAGTGTTACCATACAGTGACCATGGTGAATAAAAACCCAAAAAACAGGTGTGTAATTGGACTTATTTTTTTTGTAATTTGTAATCTGCTTTCTCCATTTGAAAATTAATGACATTATTCAAAAGTACAACAAAAATCAAGCCCTCATATGTTTATATTGTTGGAAAAATAAAAAAGTTATGGCTCTTGGAAAAAGGGGAGGGAAAAAAGAGAACTGGAAAACGGAAAATCGCCTGGGGGTGAAGGGGTTTAAAAAGCATGTGAACCCAAAGGTAAATTATCCAACATGACACCAAATTACCAGGGGTCTTTGAGGAGTTTTCCCACAAACAAAGTTTATTTTAATTAATAGATCTTGGATTAACAATAATTTACCCTCAAGCACTTTAGGTCACAGGCCCGGGATGTGGCATCTCTGATTCTGGACTTCCCTACTTTTTTCCCCCCTGATGAACACCCCATTTGGGAGGGGAAACGTGTAAGAACTTGGACTTGGGAATTACATCTTTTAAGCTGAGTAATGAATCTGTGGCTCACTATTTATAGATGAGAGAGCCTTTCAAGGATTACGGTAGTTCAGTTCAGGTCACTGAACTTCCCGATGTTGAGCAGACCTGTTTGGGTTCAGAGTTCGGGTGCTTTACCCCGGCGAAGCACTGGAGCATTGCTGTGGTCGGGTACATTGGGTTATTGGCCCAGTGTGAGGTGTGTGCAGTGTTTGATCATCTCGCATTGGGTTTAACAGCACAATTGTTGGATGTAGTGTGAGTCCAAAATTTATTTAAAAAAAAAATTCCAAACCCTCCCACCCCCAGAAATGCTTTACTTATGACTGCCACTGACGTTTGGGTCAAGTTTGAGGTCATCACCTGTGCTCCAAAACGTTCAGCTGCAACTGCTGAACCCAAACTTCCAAAGGTTCACTTATCTCTATTAATGACATACACAGTGAATTCTGAAAGTATTTGGCCCCCTATATATATATATATATACAGTGTGTTGTGAAAGTATTTGACCCCCTTGAACTTTTCAACCTTTTGCCACATTTCAGGCTTCAAACATAAAGATATAAATTCTAATTTTTTTGTTAAGAATCAACAACAAGTGGGACACAATCATTAAGTGGAACAAAATTTATTGGATATTTTAAATTTAAAAAAAAATAATAATAAACTGAAAAGTGGGGCGTGCAATATTATTCGGCCCCTTTACTTTCAGTGCAGTAAACTCCATCCAGAAGTTCAGTGAGGATCTCTGAATGATCCAATGTTGTCCTAAATGACTGGTAATGCTCAATAGAATCCACCTGTGTGTAATCAAGTCTCTGTATAAATGTACCTGCTCTGTGATAGGCTCAGGGGTCTGTTTCAAGTGCCGAGAGCATCATGAAGACCAAGGAACACACCAGGCAGGTCCGAGATACTGTTGTGGTGACGTTTAAAGCCGGATTTAATACGAAAAAATTTCCCAAGTTTTAAACATCTCAAGGAGCCACTGTGCAAGTGATCACATTGAAATGGAAGGCGTATCAGACCACTGCAAATCTACCAAGACCCGGCCGTCCCTCTAAACTTTCATCTCAAACAAGGAGAAGACTGATCAGAGATGAGGCGAAAAGGCCCATGATCACTCTGGATGAACTGCAGAGATCTATAGCTGAGGTGGGAGAGTCTGTCCATAGGACAACAATCAGTCGTACACTGCACAAATCTGGCCTGTATGGAAGAGTGGCAAGAAGAAGCCATTTCTCAAAGATATCCATAAGAAGTCTTGGTTGAAGTTTGCCACAAGCCGCCTGGGAGACACCAAACATGTGGAATAAGGGGCTCTGCTCAGCTGAAACCAAAATTGAACTTTTTGGCCACAATGCAAAACGATATGTTTGGTGTGAAAGCAACACAGCTCATCACCCTCAAAACACCATCCCCACTGTCACACATGGTGGTGGCAGCATCATGGTTTGTTCCTGCTTTTCTTCAGCAGGGACAGGGAAGATGGTTAAAATTGATGGGAAGATGGACGGAGCCAAATACAGGATCATTCTGGAAGAAAATCTGTTGGAGTCTGCAAAAGACCTGAGACTGGGACGGAGATTTATCTTCCAACAAGACAATGATCCCAAACATAAAGCAAAATCTACAATGGAATGGTTCAAAAATAAACGTATCCAGGTGTTAGAATGGCCAAGTCACATCCAGACCTGAATCCAATGGAGAATCTGTGGAAAGAGCTGAAAACTGCTGATCACAAACGCCTCAATCCAACCTCACTGAGCTCCAGCTGTTCTGCAAGGAAGAATGGGCAAGACTTTCACTGATAGAGACAAACCCCAAGAGACTGCAGCTGTAATCACAGCAAAAGGTGGCGCTACAGAGTATTAACTCAAGGGGCCGAATAATATTGAACGCCCCTTTTTAGTTTTTATTTGTTAAAAAGTTTAAAATATCCAATAAATTTGGTTCCACTTCACGATTGTGTCCCACTTGTTGTTGATTCTTTACAAAAATATGAGAATTTATATCTTTATGTTTGAAGCCTGAAATGTGGCAAAAGGTTGAAAAGTTCAAGGGGTACAAATACTTTCACAAGGCACTGTATGGGTATAATTATTTTATTTTCTGTCTGACTAAATTACTTTTTAGCTTTTATTATCACTATTGGTGTGTCACAAGTGTTTTCTTTTGAGAGTCAAGAAATAAGTATTTCTAAAGAATCTCGACATTAAGTGGGGATGCCACAAACCATACGCATCATACTCTCTACTTCTAGGTAGGGACTACTAAGATTGATCCTGTTCTGTAATGTCTGTATACTCTTTCCCATGCTGTAATGTCTTTATACTCTTACTTCCTCCCCAGCACAGGAGATGTGGTATGATCAGACCATGTCCCTGTACGGTCAGTCACATCCATTACACAGTACATAGCAGGGACACATATATAAGATTATCTCAGCACAGGAGATGTGGTATGATCAGACCATGTCCCTGTACGGTCAGGCACATCCATTACACAGTACATAGCAGGGACACATATATAAGATTATCTCAGCACAGGAGATGTGGTATGATCAGACCATGTCCCTGTACGGTCAGGCACATCCATTACACAGTACATAGCAGGGACACATATATAAGATTATCTCAGCACAGGAAATGTGGTATGATCAGACCATGTCCCTGTATGGTCAGACACATTCATTACACAGTACATAGCAGGGACACAAATATAAGATTATCTCAGCACTGGGGATGTGGTATGGTCAGACCATGCCCCTGTACGGTCAGACACATCCATTATACAGTGCATAGCAGGAACACATACATAAGATTATCTCAGCACAGGAGATGTGGTATGATCAGACCATGTCCCTGTACGGTCAGACACATCCATTACACAGTACACAGCAGGGACACATATATAAGATTATCTCAGCACAGGAAATGTGGTATGATCAGACCATGTCCCTGTACAGTCAGACACATTCATTACACAGTACATAGCAGGGACACAAATATAAGATTATCTCAGCACTGGGGATGTTGTATGGTCAGACCATGCCCCTGTACGGTCAGACACATCCATTATACAGTGCATAGCAGGAACACATACATAAGATTATCTCAGCACAGGAGATGTGGTATGATCAGACCATGTCCCTGTATGATCAGACACATCCATTACACAGTACATAGCAGGGACACATATATAAGATTATCTCATTACAGGAGATGTGGTATGATCAGACCATGTCCCTGTACAGTCAGACACATCCATTACACAGTACATAATAAGGACACATATATAAGATTATCTCAGTACAGGAGATGTGGTATGATCAGACCATGTCCCTGTACGGTCAGGCACATCCATTACACAGTACATAGCAGGGACACATATATAAGATTATCTCAGCACAGGAGATGTGGTATGATTAGACCATGTCCCTGTATGATCAGACACATCCATTACACAGTACATAGCAGGGACACATATATAAGATTATGGCTAGGGTCACATTTGCGATGTGCCCCTAGCCTGCCGGATTCCGGTATTATCTTAGAACTTTTTCCAGCGCCGCATAGCGTTTCCGCTATGCGGTGCTGGAAACCGCTGCCCTTAGTTACCCGCTGTTTACCTGCACGACCTGTCACACAGGCAGCGGCTCGGAGGGCGTTTTACAGCGCCGCACAGGAAATCGTGTCTGCAACGGTTTCCTGTGCGGCGCTGTAAAACGCCCTCCGAGCCGCTGCCTGTGTGACAGGTCGTGCAGGTAAACAGCGGGTAACTAAGGGCAGCGGTTTCCAGCACCGCATAGCGGAAACGCTATGCGGCGCTGGAAAAAGTTCTAAGATAATACCGGAATCCGGCAGGCTAGGGGCACATCGCAAATGTGACCCTGGCCTTTCTCAGTATAGGAGATGTGGTATGATCAGACCATATTCCTGTATAGTCAGACACATCCATTATACAGTACATAGCAGGGACACATATGTCGCTGTCGCAAGGGCTGGGGGTACTCGGTAGCTGGGCAGGCAGTCTGTTGGGGTATCAGGGTGTTGATGGCCCAGCTCCATGGCCCTGACCGGACAAGTTTAAAGGGTTTTAAAGGGGAAATAAAGTTTATCGTGACACTATATGTGGTATCTGGTGAGGGATGCCCAGCGCTGCGTGTAATGGTTTCCACGAGATAGGTGGATAGACAGCTAGATGTATCAGTCCCCACAGATGGAGCTGGCCCTGTGATTCAGCATTGAGGTAAATGCGGATGCTGGTGGTTGTAGTTGTAGGTGCAAGTTGCAGAGATGTGCAGTGAAGAAGCAAGGAGACAAGGAGAATTCAATCTTTTACTTTTACTGGTGTTTGATGGTAGTTGCCTCCAGGGGTACTGGTCACCAGGTCCGACAGCCTGGAAGCAGCTGCAGTCCACTCCACCAGGTGGGATCAGTATGCCTTCCTGCTGCAATTTTGATTAGAGTCTCAGCTGCCAGTGTGCTAATCTGTTCCTCTCTGAGATATTTCCTGAAGCCATGCTGAGTGATGGGCGAACGGATGCAGTGCAGTACATAACTAAGATGGCCGCTGGGGGTGACAGTCGCGTGTAAGGAGGCTCCAGGCACTTGGACACCATACAATGCATCCAAGTACACCTGTCCTCCCCTACACATCCACCCTCAACGCTGTCACCCCCGAGCACCCCACCTTTCATCTGGACCCCAAATCTCCATCAGCGGCCGTCCAGATCAGGCACCGGCGGCCGTACCCTGTCGGTCCTCCCCAGGCCTACCACCCTGGCCTCACCGGCGGCCCAACCGATGACCCTCACGTGGCTCTACTCACCTTGATGGCCCCTTTACACGCAGCTACAGGTAACAGGTTTTCCACAGGTAACTTACTGGTTGCAGTGAAATCATGGAGACATGGTTCTATCTTGGTGCTGTGTACAAATGGAACCATGTCTCCATGATTTCACTGCAACCAGTAAGTTACCTGTGGAAAACCTGTCACCTGTAGCTGTGTGTAAAGGGGCCATCAGGCCCACACTGCTCTCCTCCACTCACCCGGAGGCACCAGCACTGCAGGAACAGGCCTCCTCCAGCGGCACCTAGCTCCCACCGGGTGCCACTTTTGAACTGGTGGCCCCATGGTCCCCTCACCACCCAGCTAGTACGTCCTGCCCTCCACCGCGAAGGGATCCTGGCACCGCTCCTCCGCGAGACACCGGCTGGACCTTCACTTCCGGCCGGATCCCCGGCCTGCATCGACAGCGCAGCGCCTGGTGCCTTGTACAGCTGACCGCCCACCTACCCCAGAGACAGGAGCACCAGCGCTCCTACGACACCGCGGCCTGACTGGTGAGGAGGTAGAGGGTCCCCTCCACTGGGGATTGCACCAGCCCCTGGCTGCAAAGGACCCTAAGGCTACTCCTGGCCCCCGTTCCTGGTCCCTGTCAGCTGCATCTGGGCCCCTGACTGCTGTCCTGGCCCTGGCTGCACTTGGCTCCTGACTCCATTTGGCCCCAGGCTGCACCTAGACCTGTGGCTGCAACTTACCCTCCTGGCCGCGCCTGACCCTCATGGCTGGGCCCGACACCCCTGGCTGCGCCTGACCCCCTGGCTCTGCCTGACCCCCTGGCTGCGCCTGTCCCCCCATGGCTACGCTTGACCCTCCTGGCTATGCTTGACTCTCCAAGCTACGTTTGACCCCTCCTGGCTACGCTTGACCCCTGGCTGCTGCTGACCCCCTGCCTGCCTTTGACCTTCCTGGCTACCCTGGGTCCCCTGGCTCCACCATCCCGTCCCCGGCTGCATCATCTCATCCCCAGCTGCACCATCCCATCATCCGACTACATCATCTCACCATCCGACTGCATCATCCCATCACCCAGCTGCGTTATCCCATCACCAGGCTGCATCATCCCATCACCCGGCTGCATCATCCCATCACCCGGCTACATCATCCCATCCCCCGGCTGCATCATCTCCGACTCCATCATCTCATCTCCGACTCCTCATCCAATTTCCATCTGCATCACTCCAACCATGGACGGCACCTCACTTATACCCATGGCTGTACCTCCCCCCCTGGCTGCACCTCACCCCGGCATTACCTCATCCCTGGCTTTTTCTGTGTCCCTGGCTTTTTCTGTGTCCCTGGCTGCACCACTTCCCTAGCTGTCTTCCATCCCCGGCTACACCTCACCCCTGCTATTCAAATCCTCGACTCCACCCCATCCCAAGCTACACCCCACCACCTGACCGTACCCTACTCCTGGCCACACCATACCCCGTACTATGCGCCACCCTCGACTGCACCCCGTCCTCTGCTACCCCTTACCCCTGTCTATGCCCCTTCCCCATCCAATCACCTCCCCTGCCCCATCCCACCCCTGCGAAATCTGCTACCCACAATGTTTCCCCTCCTTTTCACCCTCACCCCCATCCTACTTCACTTCCTTCTAACCCCGAACATCCCTCCATCCACCAAGTCCGTAGTGATCTCTCCATCCTTCCTACTCATCCACCTCACCCCCTCTTCCGAACTGTTCTCCACACCCAGTCTCTCTTCTCCTCACATGTACGGCCACCACGCAAACTCTCCTGCTCCCATCTCCTAACACTCTCGCTGCTTCTCCTACTCGCAGGCGAGATATCCACTAATCCTGTACGCCTCCACCACATCCCTCCGCCCACCCCCAACTCACATCCAGTCACGGTGACGTCGGTACACCCTTTAGGTGTACGCCGACCTCACCATGCGCATTGCGCATGCGCGGCTTTTGATTTACACCTAAAGAGTGTACACAATGACTGGATGTGACCCAAATAGCATCACACTGGCTATTACGCCCATGCAGCAGGGCGAGGGGGACTAGGATTATTTATCACACCCATCGGGGCGTGATAATGAACTGCTCAGGAGGACTTAGAGTCTCACAGGGAACGCCCTTTGAAACTTATTCATTGACAAGAAGTCGCAGATATGTAAGTGAATAATGTAGTTTTTGACAATGTTACACCACCGCTACTAATGATCTCTCATGGTGCAGATACAGGTTTTCATAGAGTTGGGGGTGATTTGGAGGGGTCAGGTTCCCTTTAACCCCTTCAGGACCCAGCCTATTTTGACCCTAAAGACCTTGGCCTTTTTTGCAATTCTGACCAGTGTCCCTTTATGAGGTTATAACTCGGGAACGCTTCAACCGATCCTAGCGATTCTGAGATTGTTTTTTCGTGACATATTGGGCTTAATGTTAGTATTAAATTTAGGTCGATAATTTTTGCGTTTATTTGTGAAAAAATCAAAAATATGGCAAAGATTTAGAAAATTTAGAAATTTTCAAATTTTGAATTTTTCTTCTGGTAAACCAGAGAGTTATGTGACACAAGATAGTTATGAAATAATATTTCCCACATGTCTACTTTACATCAGCACAATTTTGGAAAAAAAAAAAATTTTTATTAGGAAGTTATAAGGGTTCAAAGTTCATGAGCAATTTTTCATTTTTCCACCAAAATTTACAAAACCATTTTTTTTAGTGACCACATCCCATTTGAAGTCCCTTTGAGGGGTGTACATGACAGAAAACACCCAAAAGTGACACCATTCCAAAAACTGCACCCCTCAAGCTACTCAAAACTACATTCAAGAAGATTATTAACCCTTCAGGTGCTTCACAGGAACTAAGCAAACTGGAAACAAAAAAATGGATATTTTAATTTTTCTAACAAAAATGTTCTTTTAGCCTCAATTTTTTCATTTTCACATGGGCAACAATATAAAATGGATCCTAAAATTTGTTGGGCAATTTCTCCTGAGTATATCGATACCTCATATGTGATCATAAACCACGGTTTGGGCGCACGGCAGGGCTCTGAAGGGAAAGAGCGCAATTTGACTTTTGGAGCTAATTTTCCATTCAAAAAGTGAAATTGCGCTCCTTCACTTCTGAGCCCTGCCGTGCGTCAAAACAGTGGTTTATGGCCACATATGAGGTATCGGTGTACTCAGGAGAAATTGCCCAACAAATTTTAGGATGAATTTTATCCTGTTACCCATGTGAAAATGAAAGAATTGAGGATAAAAGAACATTTTTGTGAAAAAAAAAGTACTTTTTCCATATTCACAGATCAATTTGTAAAGCATGTGGAGGTTCAATATGCTCACCACCCATCTAGATAAGTTCCCTGGGGGGTCTAGTTTCCAAAATGGGGTCACTTGTGGGGGAGCTCCAAAGTTTAGGCACACAGGGCCTCACCAAACACGACATGGTGTCCGCTAACAATTTGAATGGAAAATCACCTCAAATTGTTAGCGGACACCATGTCGCATTTGGAGAGCCCCTGTGTGCCTAAACATTGGGGCTCCCCCACAAGTGACCCCATTTTGGAAACTAGACCCCCCAGGGAACATATCTAGATGCATTGTGAGCACTTTGAATCCCCAGGTGCTTCACAAATTGAACCGTAAAAATTAAAAAGTACTTTTTTTTCCACAAATATTTTTTTTTTTCATTTTTATGGATTAATTTATGAAGAACCTGGGGGTTCAATATGCTCACTACCCATCTAGATAAGTTCCCTGGGGGGTCTAGTTTCCAAAATGGGGTCACTTGTGGGGGAGCTCCAAAGTTTAGGCACACAGGGGCTCTCCAAACGCGACATGGTGTCCGCTAACAATTTGAATGGAAAATCACCTCAAATTGTTAGCGGACACCATGTCGCATTTGGAGAGCCCCTGTGTGCCTAAACATTGGGGCTCCCCCACAAGTGACCCCATTTTGGAAACTAGACCCCCCAGGGAACATATCTAGATGCATTGTGAGCACTTTGAATCCCCAGGTGCTTCACAAATTGAACCGTAAAAATTAAAAAGTACTTTTTTTTCCACAAATATTTTTTTTTTTCATTTTTATGATTAATTTGTGAAGCACCTGGGGGTTCAATATGCTCACTACCCATCTAGATAAGTTCCCTTGGGGGTCTAGTTTCCAAAATGGGGTCACTTGTGGGGGAGCTCCAAAGTTTAGGCACACAGGGCCTCACCAAACACGACATGGTGTCCGCTAACAATTTGAATGGAAAATCACCTCAAATTGTTAGCGGACACCATGTCGCATTTGGAGAGCCACTGTGTGCCTAAACATTGGGGCTCCCCCACAAGTGACCCCATTTTGGAAACTAGACCCCCCAGGGAACATATCTAGATGCATTGTGAGCACTTTGAATCCCCAGGTGCTTCACAAATTGAACCGTAAAAATTAAAAAGTACTTTTTTTTCCACAAATATTTTTTTTTTCATTTTTATGGATTAATTTATGAAGAACCTGGGGGTTCAATATGCTCACTACCCATCTAGATACGTTCCTTGGGGGGTCTAGTTTCCAAAATGGGGTCACTTGTGGGGGAGCTCCAAAGTTTAGGCACACAGGGGCTCTCCATACGCAACCTGGTGTTTGCCAACAATTGGAATTGTTAGCGGACACCAGGTCGCGTATGGAGAGCCCCTGTATGCCTAAACATTTGAGCTCCCCCACAAGTGACCCCATTTTGGAAACTAGACCCCCCAGGGAACATATCTAGATGCATAGTGAGCACTTTGAACCCCCAGGTGCTTCAAAAATTGATCCGTTCAAATTAAAAAAGAAAATTTGTGTGAAAAAAAAGTATTTTTACCTTATTATGGATCAGTTTGTGAAGCACCTGGGGATTCAAAGTGCTCACTATGCATCCAGATAGGTTCCTTGGGGGGTCTAGTTTCCAAAATGGGGTCACTTGTGGGGGAGCTCCAATGTTTCGGCACACAGGGGCTCTCCATACGCAACCTGGTGTTTGCCAAAAATTGGAATTGTTAGCGGACACCAGGTTGCGTATGGAGAGCCCCTGTGTGCCTAAACATTGGGGCTCCCCCACAAGTGACCCCATTTTGGAAACTAGACCCCCCAGGGAACATATCTAGATGCACAGTGAGCACTTTGAACCCCCATGTGCTTCACAAATTAAGCCGTATAAATGAATAAAGAAACGTTTTGTGAAAAAACATACTAGTCTAGTAGTTGCAATTCGCAGCATAGGGGACCCAAAACATTTGGGTCTCTCCATGCTGAGGATTCCAGCCCCCTAGCTGCCTCGTCATACATGACAGGAACCAAAAATACAGCGAAACCTATTTTTTTTTTATTTCTATAATTATTTCTAGAAAAAAAATGACATAGGGCTCCGCCATATTTTTGGTCCAGCCAGGTACAACTTGGCAGCTACGGACTGCCACCAGCCCCTAGCTGCCTCGTCATACCTGGCTGGAACCAAAAATACAGCGAAGCCCATTTTTAAAAAAATTTCTAGAACTAATTCTAGAAAAAAAATTGCGTGGGGCTCCGCCATATTTTTGGTCCAGCCAGGTACAACTAGGCAGCTGGGGGCTGGAATCCTCAGCATAGAGAGGCCCAAGCGTTCTGGGCCCCCCATGCTGCGAATTGCAGCCCGCAGCCGCCCCAGAAAATGGCGCATTCATTGAAGCGCCATTTTCTGGCGCTGTACCCACGCTCTTCCAGTTGCCCTGGTGCCGGTGGCTAACTGGGTAATAAAGGGGTTAATGCCAGCTTTTTATTGGCAGCTGGCACTAAGCCCGAGATTCATAATATAGGGCCAATGTTAGACCCGCCATTAGGAATCTCTAGTAAGGTAAATAGTCAATAAATACACACAGAGAAAAATCTTTTTATTTGAAAAAAAAACACAGACACAATTCGGACTCCATCTTTATTATAAAAAGATCCGACGTAGTCCACAACGAAGGTCCCACGACGTTCGATTGTCTCCGACGTAGTCCACAACGAAGGTCCCACGACGCTCAATCACCTCTGCTACATCCAGAGACTGCAGCAAAGGAATCAAGTGTCCTCTTGTTGCAGTCTCTGGTGTCATAGTGATGATGCACTATATGGCAGATCATTGCCATAAAGTGCAGCATCACTGTGCAAACCCAAGTCTCAGAGATCACATGATCTCTGAGGCTTGGGTCAGGTGACTCGACGTTGCATTGAAGTGATCTGACAGCCCTGGCAGAGTGATCACATAATGGATCACTGCACCAGGGCGGTCAGATTACTTCACTGCAGCATGTTCCCCCTGCATCCACATAGTGGATCACTGCGCCTGATCCCCTTGCATGGGAATCAAGCTGTAGAAAGTGATCTGACAGCCTGGGCACAGTGATACTTATAGTGGATCACTTCGTCTAGGCTGTCAGATTGCTACTCTGCAGCCCGATGCCCCTGCATGAGGATCAAGATGCAGAAAGCGATCTGACAGCACGGGCGCAGTGTGGGCTGTCAGATTGCTACTCTGGAACCTGATCCCCCTGCATGGGGATTGAGCTGCAGAAAGCAATCTGCAGTGATCCACTGGATCACTGTGTCCGAGCTGTCAGATCACTTTCTGCAGCTCGATCCCCATGCAGGGGTATCCACCTGCATGCGGATTGAGCTGCAGAAAGCGATCTGACACCTTGGATGCAGTGATCCAGTAGATCACTGCACCTGAGCTGTCAGATGACTTTCTGCAGCTCGATCCCCATGCAAGGGTATCCCCCTGAATAGGGATCAAGCTGCAGAAAGCAATCTGACAGTTTGGGTGCAGTGATCTACTGGATCACTGCACCCAAACTGTCAGATTGCTTTCTGCAGCTTGATCCCTATTCAGGGGTATCCACCTGCATGCGGATTGAGCTGCAGAAAGCGATCTGACACCTTGGATGCAGTGATCCAGTAGATCACTGCACCTGAGCTGTCAGATGACTTTCTGCAGCTCGATCCCCATGCAAGGGTATCCCCCTGAATAGGGATCAAGCTGCAGAAAGCAATCTGACAGTTTGGGTGCAGTGATCTACTGGATCACTGCATCCAAACTGTCAGATTGCTTTCTGCAGCTCAATCCCCATGCAGGGGGATCCCCCTTGCAGGGGATCCTCCCAAGGGGGATCAAGCTGCAGAGAATGGATCCCACAGGATGACAGGCACCGAAGGAGGAAGACTGCAGCAGCGGGGAGCAGAGCACCGGAGGAGGAAGACCCGGCTGGCGGAGAGCAGATCGCCGGAGGAGGAAGACCCGGCTGGCGGGGAGCAGAGAGCCGGAGGTGAGCGGAAGAGGCGGCAGGAGGAGGTGATCACGGGTCCGGTGAACACCTCCTCCTGCCGATCACCGGCGGTGGCAGAAGACGGGGGATGAGCGGTGGGGGGGCCGGAGACAATGGGGGACACGGCAGACAGGCAGGGGACAGGGCAGATGAGCTGGGGATAAGCTGGGGTCCGGAGACAGAAGGGGACAGGGCAGATCAGTGGGGAACAGGGCAGATGAGCTGGGGGTCCGGAGACAGCGGGGGATGGGGCAGATCAGAGGGGGGGCCGGAAACAGCGGGGATTAGAGCAGATGAGCTGGGGGGGGGGCCGGAAAGAGGGGGACAGAGCAGAGATGATCTGGGGGAGGAACAGGAAGAGATAGGGGGGAACAGGAGGAGCCAGGCAGGGAAGCAAAAAGATGGAGACCGCAAAATCAATACAGTCGCGGTAATTGCGGTTTTCATTTTTAACCCCCCAATTACCGCGACTGTAGCCTCGGGGGGGTAAATCCACCCCCCCTGGGGTGTAGCACAGGTCCCCAGCTACCTGCAGCTCAAGTGAGAGGTCAGTGACACCTCTCACTAGAGCTGCAGGAGCGCGATTACACCAGGACGCAGCATATGCGTCCAAGGTCGGGAACGAACTTGTTTTGATGACGCATATGCTGCGTCCTGGGTCGGGAAGGGGTTAAGGCAGAACCTGAATCCTCAAATGCAGGCATAAAAATAAAAACAGACTTTGCCTCTCATTCACACATCTGTTTTTTCTTACAGGTATCCTTGGAGACTATCAAAAGTTCTTGGAACCTGCATTGTTTCATTTAAGAGTTTACTCCTTCTTTCTTTTTTGAAATTCATTATTATGTTTGAACCATTGAACCATGACATGACCCGAACGACCACAGTGTAACCAAAATGAGCCTATACTCAAAGCTCTGTAACCCCGCTGGGATCTCTGCCAGCACCACTTTGCATGGGTTCACGAGTCTCAATTAACAGCAAGGGATATGCCACTCAAACACATTTAAATGTGTTTCTACCTCTCAGGTGTCTATTTAAATGAACAACAAATGTCATAGCCTCTTCTAAGGGCTGTGGAGTAGATAAGGACAATAGTCCATCAGATCCTTAATCTGATCTGAATATCCCTAACAGAATTGACTATGAAGAGTGGGGTCATTCCAAGAGGTTTATACTGCCTCGTGTCTAAACCCTGAGTTAGGCTAGGGCCACACTAGCGTTGTGGCCTCCGTCATGAGGGGTCCGCCAAAGACTGTGGCTGAATCCAATTTCCATAGGTTGGTTAAAGAAGGGAGGTCGTAGAGCTGAGATATATTAGGCTGGGGCCACATTAGCGTTGTGGCCTCTATCATGGGGGGTCCACCAAAGACACGAATTCCCGCAGCATTAACGCAATGTTACCATAGTGTAACCCTGCCTTAATGCTACCATGGGTGACGGAAGCCACAGCACATGCAAACACCGACATGTAAGTGGCCTACTTTGAAATCTTGCGCTATTTCATAGCGCACAGAAAAATGCTCCTTGTTGCGTTTTCCTGTGCGCTGCGAAATAGCGCGATATCTCAAACTCTGGCACTTACATGCCGGCGTTTGCATGTGCCATGGCTTCCTTCACCCGTAGAACTCTATTGGCAGCATTAAGGCAGCATTATAGTATGTTAACGCTTCGTTAATGCTGCGGGAATTTGGGTCTTTGGTGGACCCGCCATGACAACGCTAATGTGGCCCTAGCTTAATAGCCCTTAGCTCTACAACCTCCCTTCCTTAACCAACCTATGGATATTGGATTCAGCCACAGTCACATTATCAGGGTAATCCTAAATGAGGCCAATAGCCAAGAAAAATGCCTCAAAGGAGGACAAAACCAGGTATACCTCAGATAGAGAAAATGTCCAAGCATGTGGATCCCAATAAAGCAAAGGCAATAAAAAGCCTTCCCGCTGACTTTTGGACCCAGAGGACTCAGGACTTAGGTGAAAGACACGAGGCAAAAAAATTTGAGAATTTACGTTTGCCCGTTTCATGGTAATCAGATAACATAACTTTGATGTCAAGTGTAATGCTCTGTTTGGCTGAGACCTTTGGAGTAGCCATACAGGTAAATTGTTCTTGACGATTGATACCTGCAACCTCCAATGCTAATTTTTCTAGTTATGTGGTCAGGGTTTACTAGAACATACACACACACAAGGGTAATGGAAAAGTGGAAAAACCTTCTACAAATAGCAGTCCCCACACCCAAATGGTTCCTGTACAGACTAGAAATAACCTAGTCGCAAAACTAACTGCCACCTTGAAACTGACTCCCTAAAAGGCCGTTGAGGGGTTTGTTGCACCTCCTAAAAGACCAGAGGGGAGGCCACCATACACTGCTTTCAAGATGAAAAAAAGGTAGTGGAGTTGAAGTCAGTATCGTGGAGTTGGTGTCGATTTTGAGAGGAGTCGAAGTCAAAGTTGGTGACTAGCCCAGGGTATGTGGACTCGGGTATCTGGGCCCTCTGCTGCGGTAGGGATGTCACTGGTGGCCTGCCCAGATCCATGGCCCTGGTGGTCAACTAAAAAAGGGTAATTGGAATGGGAATAAAAGTTTATAAGTTTATCATGACGACACCTGTGGTATCTGGTGATTGCACCAGCACTGCATGGGGCCTCCAGGGATGATGGATGAGCAGCTAGGTGTTGAAGTTCCCCCCAGGCGAAGCTGGATCCCTGGGGTGTTTGGTTATGAAGATGAGGGATGGAGCAGGGACTTGGCAGGGCTGTTGAATAACGGGACAGTCTCTGTGGATGGCAGGGGTGCGGGTAAGGAACTGACACACACACCACTGGTTGTTCTTTACCTTTTACTGGTGTAGTTGATGGTAAACGTCCAGAGCACTGCCAGGTGCTATGGATGCACTTCTGGGTCTCTACAGCGAGTGAGTATAAGGCCTCCTTGTCTCTTTCCCCATGTGTGGTGAAGCCCCTGCCCCGTGTGAAACTTTGCTGGCCTCCTTTGCTCTCTCTGATCACCTGTGCTGTCGGCGGGACACCCTCGCTTGACTACCACTGATCCTCTCTCCGCGTGCCTAGCTCCCTGGTGAGTGACTGCGCAGATGCCTGGGAGACTGAAGTCTCCATGGTGGACCAGTATTCTCTACTGGGCCAGGTGTTTCTCCAGTAGACTCTGACTCCGGTGTCCGGTGTGCTGTTTGGGTGACGTAACACTGGCTCCTCGGTTCCCACTTTGTCCTTTCTGTTCTCCTTGCCTTCCGACCTCACTCTTGGGCCTTGCAGGACTCCTCAAAGGCTGTTGACGGTAACTGGCTCGGGTCTAATACAGTACCGACCATCAGTACGTCTTCACAGCTCTTGTAGCGTCTGCACACTCCAACTAACTTTGCCCCAGCACCAGTATTTATAGGGGATCTTGCCTAAAGGCAGCAAGTTGATCTCCCCTACTGTACTGGGGTGGAAGGTGTTGCTTGTGTTTGTATACCCACTGTGGAAACCCATCCGTGCTGTAGGTGAGTGTGTGGTTACCTGTGTCAGCAGGGTGCCACATTGGATTCAGAGAAACTAAGTTAGAGTTGTTGTTTGGCTTACTGACTTCACAGCAATGGTTGGGGAGTCGGAGTTGTGGAGTTGGAGTCGGTGTCCATTTTGGTGGCGTTGAAGTCACATTTTTGGCTTACCAACTCCCAGCCTGGGTGAAAGGAAGGGGCGCAAGATGATACAAAACCCCAGAGTGAGAAAACTAAACATGGTCATATAAGGTGAAAGGAATAGAGACTGGGAAGCAGGGGCTGACTGGCGACACAAACCCTGGGAGGCAATATTTTTCCGCCAGCCCTTAGGTGAGGACGGGATGGGGGGGGGGGTGGTGCTATCGGAAACTTTCAGGGGCCGTTGCAGTTACACCAGCCCTTAGGTGAGGTCCGGCGGGTGTGGGGGCGGGTTTGGGGGGGTGCTATTGGAAATTTTCGGCAGCCGTTGCGGTGTCGCCAGCCCTTAGGTGTCGGAAATTCTCGGCGGCCGTTGCAGTGCCGCCAGCCCTTAGGTTAGGTCCAGGGGGGGGGGCCGGCCCGTTCTGTGGGTGGGCGGCCCTAGGTGGGGGCTATACCACCAGCCCAGGGGGCACTTGCTCCCCAGCCACCTGGGCCAGTCTGCCCCTGCTGGGAAGGAAAGCAAACCGACTCACACCTGGCACTCAAGCGGAGTTTACCAAAAGGTAAACCTCTAAGTTGAAGAACTGGAACTCATTGCAATAAGTCCTTTTCAGCGCTAAACGCTAGTAAGCAAAGCAGCAATTACAGAAGCTTCATTCACGTCATGGTTGAGAAGAAGACTTACTGTTTGGGGTTCACTAAAACGATAAAAGTCCAATTTTGTTTGTTTACTGAGATTAAACATGAGCACAAGAGTTTAACATCATGCATGCAGACCTACAATACAAGTCAGTGATTTTGGAGGCAGGTCACTATCTAATTGAGTTTTTCTCTATTTCTTCTTTTCTGTTGTCTGATCTCCATCTGCTTCTCGGAGCTGGCTGGCCCCGGCCATGTCTCTGAGGTGATGTAACCGCAAATGTAGAGCAGTCAGAGATCATATCAGCTTCCAATCCCAGAGGCAGCAGCTTATACCCATCTAATTATTTCTTTTACGTACCCCGCCAAGAGAGACCTACTCTAAGCCACACAGTTAATATGAAAAGGGACGGAGGACAGCGATAGCATCAGATCTATCACATAACCATTGCTTTGTACAGATAAGGCGTTAGAATGGTTGGCCCTCTGGGATGAAAAACTGGATTGGTTTGATTAAATGCAACAGAGGATGGGCAAAAGAACATAAAGAGCGGCACCTTTAACACCTGAGAACTCAAAAGGAATCTTTTACTAATCCTTCACACAAAATATGTCCAAAAAGTGGATACAACGTTGACTGAAAAAGAACAAAAAGCTATAGTAAGGTTTAGCGAGGTCATTTCTTCTAGAGCACATTCATAATAAATGATAGCATGATACCAACAAAGGATTAAAGGTTGAGTAAATACTGGCATATAGACAGATTACTCTGTAAATCCATTGTGACGGGATATCAGAGATCATATATGAATCAAAGTGAGACGTTTCCTTTATGGGAGAGTGCCATGGACATGCTCTGTGATCTGTGCAGAGGTCACTCTGCAGGGAGGGAAATAGATGAGCTGGCTGTGACTATAAACTATAGTGAACTCTACGATCATAAGCAATATATGTACATTAGTGATTAACATACTGATACACTGTAGGATATTTAGAGAGCTAAGGGTTGGGATACTCAGCAGCTGGGTCAGTAGTTAGGATCACGGTGGCAATGTCCAATGCTGTCGCACTGGTTCACATTAAAAAAGGAGAGTTTGTGAAGCCAGTTGGGATATGTCAGCCGCCACTGCAGGGCCTCCCTGGGAGATATATGGTGTGGCAGTGAAGTTGTTAAACTCCTCCCAACCAGAGCTGGCTCCCAGGTGATGGTGATGATGAGGGTGGTAGGATTGGTCTAGAGTAGCACAGAAATGAGCAGCAGGAAACAGTATTTTGTGTCCAAGGTAACACAGCCTGACCAGGCAAGTGGAATGGCCAGTCTGATGATGACTGTAGTCCACTCTGCTGTGTGAGAAATATGGCCTTCCTGCACACTTCTGTAGTAATTAGGTTTCTTGGAGCCAGATGCGTTCCAGTACTCCCTCTTAGTTGCTGTGGGTTACCTCCTGCTAAGCTGGTAGTGCAAGCCCTGTAGTTAGCTGTGCCTTGCAGCAATTCTCTGACCCTCTGTACTATTGATGCCCTGGAAAGTTCTACTTAAGTAGCTTGTGAGTAAACAACCACCCAGCCTCCGATTTCTGTCACAAGGCCCTGTAAGCTTGAGTATCCTATGGACTGGTACCATGCTTTGCAGTTGGTTCCTTCAGTGCAGCTTCCCAGCTCTCTCTTCACTAAACCATCTCCTTCACCTTACTCCATCTTATTAAAGTCTAACTCTTTCCCCTCACCAGTGAATGAGTCACATGCCCAAATAAGGAATCCAGTGCTCAGTCTCCTAATTAGAGTTCAGATAGTGTGTGAGTGCTTCAGACGTCCAACAGCAGAGGGAGCTCCAATTCTCCTTAGACATGGCATTACAATCAATGTAGAAAAAATTATATTTGTGGTGCCACAGAGATACATACTCTTGTGAGTTTTTATTATGATATATATATATAGTAAATTCGGGAATGATTCAATCTTCTGAAAATCTAATTTAAAAATTTGGCTTAATTTTTCCCAAAAGTTTGATTTTGCAAATATCCTAAGGCCTCTAGTTGCCCTGAAAAAAAGACATGTGTAAAGGCCCAGTTACACGCACAGATAATTGTGCAGAGATTGTTCGCAGATCTCTGGTTACAGTGAAATCATGGACACATTGTTCCATTTTGTGGCCCCTTACAGTTCATCAATTATAGCTCATCAATAACAGACCAATAATGGGTATCCAGTAGTGTAATATAGTGTTTTAGAGTAAAGCAATGTCAATTACACAAAGGATAATAAATAGTTACATACCATGATAAAAAGTAAAGTAGAGAGCAGACCTGGTGGCTGACAGCACCCCGCACCCTGATGCGCGTTTCATCCTGTTTCCTCAGGGGGCTTGTGTGGAGTGAAAGGAGAGCCATGTGGTCTTTATAGAGAAGATTATCAATCAGATCAAAGGACATGGAGGTGGAATTAGTAATCCAATCACTTGTGGCAACAAAGGACAAGTATGACACGCCCAGCGCTTGTCACTCTGGAATCCCAAAGATGACAAGTCCACAATGTCGTATTACAGAAGTGATGTAAAGGGTATCTACCACACAGGCGTGCAGTGATGAGGACTGAATGTTGGATGTGGTGGGCGATTGCTGGAAGATCAGCAGTTCCCAGTGGAGCACAGTGTGCATTGAAGGATCATCTTCCATCTGCAGTGTCCTGCGTAAGGCCGGATCACGCGACCGTAAATTCTGATAAACAGAAACGGGTCACAGCACCATAGGACTAGGGCCGGGTTTCCAATAATAACCCTGTGTTGATGGCGCAAGGAGTCCATCTTAGGAGGTTATCACAAGGAGTCCATCTTAGAAGGTTATCACAAGGAGTCCATCTTGGGAATCATGCTTAAAACAATATAAATAAGCAGCGCCTCCCTGGTTGGTAATTTACGTAATCCTGCTTTATTCCGCCATCATGCAACGTTTCGGTCTAATGTGACCTTTTTCAAGCACAATACATACTACACACAGAAAATCTTATATAGTATAAAATCCACCCCCACATTGGCTACAACCAATCACAATGTGAATCCCACAATTAGTGAAATAAACATCTAATATATGAATTAAAATACCCCTTGGATAGATTATCTGGATCCATACTCAATTCTCCCCCCAACAGGGATACTTGATCATATTTACAGTCCCCCGTTATCATAGATTGGTCCCAATCCTTATTCCGTGACCGTGAATATATACAAAGGCTCCATCGAATCAGGCACAAGCATTACCCATTGTCATAAAGCCCATCAATTCCTTCCGACCTTCCGGACCGCCCAGAACTGTATCTCGACCAATCGTCTCTTTAGTTTAACTGCGCATGACACTCATTCACCAATGCGCAGGCGCCGGCGTCATCTCACACTTAACCGTCACTCAGGTTCACGGCCAATCCAGATGCCGTAGCAGGGATTACGAAAGTCACGTACGCAATTAGTGACCATAAATTCTGTTATGCAAGACAATTGCATTGAAAGTTACATCCAGATCAAACTCTGATCCGAGTTTGATTCAAGTGTCATCCAAATGTGATTCGATCGGATGAGAGAATCTGAGCACTGTCAGGACATTTCTCCATCTTGTCCATGTCCGATAATATCCATGCATCCGTAGACTTGAATGGGTGAGCGTTATCCGATTTGCACAACAAATCACAACATCTTGCAATTTTTTTCACTGACAGATTCTGCATCAGCATTGCACCATTGAATAACATTGGTCCGAGCACTATCCGAAAAATAATTGAATATTAATTGTCTAATGTATGCGCACGTGTGAGCAAGCCTTAAGTCTCCCACTTCTATAAACTGCAATCTCTTATTGTCAGCAGGGTCCACACTCTCTCCCCAATATATTGTAATCTCTTAAGATCAGAGGGCTACTTGCTGTTCTTTGCTAGTAAAATGTAAGCTCTTATTGTCATCAATAGAGATGAGCCACCACCCTGATGTTCGTGTTCGATTCGATTCGCCGAATCGACGGGGTGTTCGATGAATGTTCGTCGAATGCTCGACGAACACCGTCGAACATCCCGGAACACAAAAAAAACAGGATTGTGGGGTTGTTTCACTTCCACAATGTATATACATACATTGTGGAAGTGAAATAAAGTCAATAAAGTGTTAAAAATAAAAAAATAATGTATGCTCACCTGTCCGCGGTCCACCGACGCCTCCGGTATGGTCCTGTGGCTTACAGGACCTGTGGTGACGTCAGTTCTCGCGGGAACTCCGGTCACGTGACCGGAGTTCCCTCGAGAACATGACGTCACCACAGGTCCTATTAGCAACAGGACCTTACCGGAAAGCTTAAAATACACATTTTTATGTTTCGGACACTTTCTTTTACTTAAAGAAAGTGTCTAAAACATAAAAATGTCTATTTTAAGCTTTCCGGCAAGGTCCTGTGCTTATAGGACCTGTGGTGACGTCATGTTCTCGCGGAACTCCGGTCATGTGACCGGAGTTCCCGCGAGAACTGACGTCACCACAGGTCCTGTAAGCCACAGGACCATACCGGAGGCGTCGGTGGACCGCGGACAGGTGAGCATACATTATTATTTTAGTTTTAACACTTTATTTGAGTTCGTAAATGTTTATTTTGGCTGAAAATGCAGCAGATGCGGTTTTCTGACCGCATCTGCCGCATTTTCGAACCAAAATCGAACATGTTCTAGATTCGCCGAATTTGAACCAAATTGTTCGAATTCGGCTAATGACTCGAATAGCGCCAAAACCAACTCGAATTTGAGATTGGCGAACAATTCGAATCGAACATCGCTCATCTCTAGTCATCAAGGTTCTTCCTCTCATTTCTCCCTCACGTGTATCTTACTGAATTCTTCTATTTTTAGCATGGAGCTAGGGGGCAATAACGATTGCACTCACCAGGTTAAGAATACCATCCCCAAACTGTGTACTTTATTTTGACTAAGTATCGAAATTGGGGGTGTCATGGGAGGCCTTCACACCTTTCGGGTGGGCTGTACCTGTAAAGTGTCTGCCGCCAAATTGATGCTTTTTCTAAGTGCATGCACGCCACCGGTAAGAACCACACTGACAACAAGTCAAAGTAGAGCTTAATGACAAAGACCTTTAATAAGGGAGGGGTAGCCAGATTTATACGGCTCCTTAAAGGGATATTAAAGGGGTGTTGTATTTGATTCTGAAGAGAACATTCAATCATATTTCGTGTGTTAGCAATTCAGTTTAGACCTTGGTTAGTACATTCGGTACCAGAACATCTTGACAAGAGCTTCAGCACTGCTACATCTAAATCAAAACATTATATAGAATCTGAGAGAGAAATTCCAGAGGAGGGGAGGAAGAAGAAGAAGAAGAAGAGATAACTAGAGGAAAGTGCAAAGATTTATATAAACATGATGTTGGAAGATTTCTGAATGACTTCAATAAACTTATATAAATTATTAACTATTTATTGCCATGACAGGGGAAAGACCCCACGCCGTTATTTTAAATTATTTATTTTTCCACTCACTAATATAATATCAGTTTGTTTGCCATATACTAATGTGTCTAGCAACCAATCACAGATGTTGGAACAGAGGTGGGTAGGGGAAGCAGAGGAATATTCATAAGGTTTAATGAGAGAACCCGGAAGTAATGTGGGAGCAGACCTGGAGACGGAAGTATAACATATCATATTTTAATCCCCATTTTGCCTCCTTTGGCAGTGCGAGCCACCACTTTAGAGTTAAAGTTTTGATCCCAATAGATTGATACGGGGCTCTGGGTTCAGGCTCAAGTTTGTGTGGAGTCCAATCCCGAACCCAGAGTTTTTTTTTTAAAGACCAGCTAGATCCGCCAAACTCAAGTATGTATGGGTTTGCTTATCTCCACTGCTGACCAATCATAATCACATAAGATCACTGAAAGTAAAGAACACACCACTACCATAGCTTAAAGCAAGTGTCCATGTGTGGGAGATGTAAGTAAGCAGCCCTGATCTCCTGGTCTAACCTTCTGCATGAGTCAATTTGAAGGGAAGGACAGCACAGGTGAGCTTAGCTGTGTCATATTTGAAATCCTTCTATCTGCCCTCCTTTCACAGACTTATTGCAAGTTGACCACAGCAGACATAAGTGAGATTACTGATACATCTTCTGACAGATAGTATGGGGGAGACATAGTACAACAGAGAGGACAGTGCTATGAAAGAAGGAGAACTGATAGAAGTGTAATGTGTAATGTGACGCAGCTAAACTCCACTGTGCTTCCCCTCTCCCCAGAGAGATCTGCTTTTCTATCATGCAGGAGGTTAGTCCAGGAAATCAGGGCTATCTGTCACATGTCTCAAACATTGAGACACCTGCTTTAAGCTATTGTGGGGTATGTTCTTTTTTCCTTTTTGTGTTGCTGCTTGCTTATAATTCGTCACCATTACACAGAGGGAATGTGGCGCATGTGCAGTTTGGCTGCCACAAATGGTTTCATCCCTACATCGATTGTAATGACATGTCTGGAAGGAATTGGAGCTCCCTAGGCTAGGAACCCAATGCATGCACACATGTCTGATCCTTGACCAAGAAGTTGAGCATTAGGACCTGTTTCTGGTGCAGCTCAACTTCTTGGTAGGGGGGTAGTCAGATGCAAACAGGGAGAGGGTGGAAGGAGTAAGGTCTGGAGAAAGAGAGCTGGTTCAGTGTACCCCAAAGACCATGCTTCTTGCAGGAAACCAGCCAATAGGCTGCTTGAGAAAATGATGGGAGTGATGGTGTGTCACGGTCCGCGCTGCTTCTGAGTTCAAATAACTCACCAAAGAGCCCAACAACTTTTCATCCTCTTTATTCCATCTCTTCCTACGCGTTTCAGCGCCACACCCGGCGCCTTCCTCAGGGATATTACAAACATGATCAAAGAGGGGATTTTTATAGCCCCTAGATCCACAAAAAAGAGGTGTCATCTGTTTCCCAGTGATGTCATCCTCATCATCACAAGTGGGTGGATCGACTCATTTTGGCGCAATTTTCACATAAAACAACAAATACAACTCAAAATCATTAGAAAAAAGACCAATGTTTCCATCTATTATTGGTTACAATAGCCCTGAATAAATTTTTCTAAAATGAGATAAATAAAAGCCAAGAATACATAAAAAGATCGATCGATTTTATGTATTCTTGGCTTTTATTTATCTCATTTTAGAAAAATTTATTCAGGGCTATTGTAACCAATAATAGATGGAAACATTGGTCTTTTTTTCTAATGATTTTGAGTTGTATTTGTTGTTTTATGTGAAAATTGCGCCAAAATGAGTCGATCCACCCACTTGTGATGATGAGGATGACATCACTGGGAAACAGATGACACCTCTTTTTTGTGGATCTAGGGGCTATAAAAATCCCCTCTTTGATCATGTTTGTAATATCCCTGAGGAAGGCGCCGGGTGTGGCGCTGAAACGCGTAGGAAGAGGAGGAATAAAGAGGATGAAAAGTTGTTGGGCTCTTTGGTGAGTTATTTGAACTCAGAAGCAGCGCGGACCGTGACACACCATCACTCCCATCATTTTCTCTTGGAACACACCACGATCCAGTGGTAGGTGGAGGTCCTGCAGCAGCTTGGAATGTTGATTCCTAAACGCCTTCAAACCAGTTGTGGGGATCACAACTGGACCAGGTGAGCGGCTACACAGCACCACCGTTTTTCCACACTAGTGTCACTAGTGATAGGGCACTATTGCGCCTCTTTCCCCCCCCCTTTTATATTTCGCAATAGGCTGCTTGGGTATTCCAGAAGCCGAGAACAGAGGCTAAAGGTGGGTGAAATCCAGATGCACTAGTCACCTGTGTGGATTCCTGAGGTACAGTAATATAGAGAGCCAAAGATCTGTGAGAAGACAAAGCTGCTTACAGAGGTCACATGACCTGCCTGGCCTGTGAACCACACAGGGATAGAAACAGGGAATACAGGACAGCTCACATGCACCTGAAAATCCCAAAAATTCACAGAAGACAGAAGGAAGGCTAATTCTCTCACCCAGCAGAGCAGACTCCAACTCCCTTCAGACTGGCTGGACTGCATACCTGGTGATGCTTTCAATCTGGAGTTGCTGCAACATCCAGTAAAAGGTATAGCACATAGACTGTTTCCTGTTATTCATTGCTCTTCTTCCCTTCTCCAACACTCCCATTACTACTCCCATCCTTATCATCACCCCTGGGATAAAACCCTGGTTGGAGAGAGTTAAACATCTTACTGCTATACCACATATACCCAGGGACTCCCTGCAGTGCCGACCACCTACTGGCTGGAAACTCCAACTGACATCAGAAACTATTATTATTTTTCTTTTATTTGTTTTACTCTCACTTTGGAGTGATTTTTTTAAGGATAATATAGCATAATTTTAACATAATGTGAGTAGATTATCTATTTATCACATTATTAAAGTTGTCTGAAAATACAGTGACCATTCGAAGGGAACCTGTCATCTCGTTATTACCCTCTATCCTACCACTACCTGTCCCTGCACTTTGTGAGCTCATCCCTAACTCTCCCTGTCTGAGCCAAAACTGCACCATTCTCACCCCCTCAAAGGTCTCCATTCTCCCCCCGTCGCAGGCTCTTAGCACGCCCCGCTCGGTGTCATCATTCCTTCTCCTGCGCGCCCTGTATGATAAAATTCCCCCCTCCTCCTCATAGTATGACGTGCAGCCAAACGTCAGTTCCAGTTCGTTGCATAGTATGGGCTTATCAGGTTTACGGCCCAGCGTCAATATGCGCACTGTGCATGCGCTGGAGCCGGACCGTACAGCCCATACACCCACATACTGCGCAAGACCGGAAGTGACGTCCAGATGCACGTCACACTATGAGGAGGAAGTGGGATTTTCAACATAAGGGCTAGAAGAGAAGGAATGATGATACCCAACAGGGCGGGATAAGTGCCTACAAGGGAGGGAATGGAGACCCGGAGGCCACCCATCTTAGTCTACATCGTAGTCTGGAGCCCTCATTATCATAACAATGTGTAAGTTCATAAATTGTATTTCTAAAGCTATAAAGTGTAGTTTTAGCTTGGACAGGGATGGTTTGGGGTTGAGCTACAAAAGTGCAGGGACAGGTAGTGGTAGGATTGGGGGATAAAACGAAATGGTCATTGTATTTGCAGACAACTTTAACAATGTGATAAATTGATAATCTTCTACTCACTTTATGTTAAAATTATGCTATATTAACCCTTAAGAAAATCACTCCAAAGTGTTGATAACTAGGCTCCTCCCTTCATCAGAGTCTTGGAGACATTTAAGAAGAAAGGAGGACAGGTCTTTGTATTTCTGCTCTTGCTCTCCTGTCTGTCAGATAGCATATAGGCACTGGACAATGTCAGATGCAATATATTGTGGGAAGATAAAAAAGAGCCAATCCCAGCACATACAGTGCTGGCAGAATGCTGTAATTTGAAACTGGTATGTACAGCAAAATCATTTTTACATTGTTGCAGTTTATGATTGCAGCAATTATGGTTTTCTACAGCTTTTTTGTGAAAGGACATTATGATTTAATAGTATTGGAGTTGAATAATATCATGTTTTATGGGCTGTGATTCCGCCAAGTCTTATGATATTATTGATTTGGAAATTGTTTTCGTGGAATTCTTGAATCTGCATACAGCAATTATTTCTGTGCTGTGGGGCTGGAGGAAACAACTTGTAAACTAGGCGGTAAACTAACATTTCCTTGAAGAATATTGGGTTAGACTGCTTGAAAACATGATTATGCCATTAATCCCCTTTGGGACACAGACTCAAATGAGTGAGATGGATGGCATGAATTATGCAGGAGATATTGATTGTTATGGTGGTGCTGACGAAAACGGAGAGATGAAAAGGTATAAGTTATTGGGCTAAAGACACATGGCTTAAATTCTCCAACACAGGGTAATGTTTTGTACTATATGTTTTATGTGCAGAATATAAAGCATCATTATTCTAATTCTACTACAATTTGTAAAGACATGACCTGATACAAAACCAACTGTAAATAGTTATGGAAAAACTGTTAGAGCTCTTCTTAAAGGGACTGTCAGGTCATTTTTCAGTTTGATACTGATATTACCCTTAAATAGAGCCAGGGCAGACCTTTTAAATACATGTAGAATCATTATTATACACTTTCTAGTTTCCATGCTATAAGCATTTTCACACTCTGCAGGCAGTTGGTATATTAGTCCTCTCCATTATATTACAAGCCAAATAGACCTGTTGTGTAAGTGTTATTTAAATATCCACACCCACCCAAGCTGGTGTTCCATCCCTCCCCTCTGTGCTGGAAGGGGGGAGGTGTTTTGTGCTGTCTGTAAGAGATTTCTATTATATGAAGGCTGGTTTTACTGCATACACGTAATGTGTGTATCTGCTGAGCAAATGATCAAATGTTCTAATAATCACATAGAAATATTTCAGACTACACACATTCCTCAGATACACACAATGCCATGAAGAGCTACAGCTAACATCTCCTCCTCCTTCCTTTCTGAAGTGTCTGCAGTCATAGAGCATAAAACCCAGAGGGCAGGGATCTGTAATGATACATGAATATTCATTCCTTAGGGAGTGGGCAGCAGAGAGCTCACTATGATTGACAGATGATCCAGGCATTCTTCTTTTACCATTTTTCCCTATGGAAATGCTTTTGGATGTCCTGTTGTCTCCTGTGTCCCCCAACAAAGTGAAAAGAAAAGAGTATTTTGAGTACCGTAATCGCTGTAATTTTTTTTCTCTGTGCCTTCATTGGGGGACACAGCACCCACCCTTGTGTAAGGTTATTATGTTTCAATTATTTTGTTTTCTGGCATGTTCTGAGTCCACTTGCTGTCAGGACTCCCCGATGCTGTTGCCAGCAGCAGGTGTTCATGTATCCGCAAGTAGACAATTTGCACACTCCGGGCCACATTCCATTCACTAAATGTATTGTCTCTCTCAATTCACTTGCATTGAGTGAGGTTGAACAAGTCTAGTCAGCATGTTTGCAAATCGTGGAAAAATCTGTACACCTTTGTGTGGATTAAGGGTGTAGATATTACATTTGCTTAGTCTTCTCTCTTTTGTTTAACTCTAAGCCAAATCCATTGGTGATCTAGTAGGTTTACACCAATGTCTTGGTTAGCATCATATCATTTTGTGTCTTCTAAGATCATACTCAACTAATTTCTCTCCTAAAAGTCCATACACTTAACTTCTATATTAGACAGTGTTTCTATGGAAATCATCATCTAGTGCTTTAAACTCAATGACAATTCATGTAGTTTACCCGGCCAGGGGTCTTTGGGAACTCGATACCCGGGCGTTAGTGCTGGGGTGATGTCTCGGTGGCCGGTGCCCGGGCCCGTAACCCTAGGGGTCACTTGGTAAATAGGGGGAAAAAATAATAAAAAAAGAAGAATAAAGTCTCGTGACGCCACCTGTGGAATCTGGTGAAGGCACAAGTGCTGCTGTAGACCTCCGGGGATGATGAACGGGCAGCTTGAGTGGTACAGCTCCCCACAGGCAGAGCGGGGTTCCCGGGGCAGTGATGAGGTGATGGGGATATGCACAGGGAGGCGGTTAGACAGCCTGTCCACTGTTACCGTCTCTAGGCCAGACAGGTTTAGGGATGGACAAACAGACACACACACTGGGAATCGTTTGTGTACCTTTACTGGTGTTATGGCAGGCACTGTCCAGGGTACTTTCCAGGTGGTCGGGAAGCACTTCTGGATTTCCACAGTGAGTGTTGAATCAGGCCTCCTTGTCTCTTTTCCCTCGGCGAAGCCCACTGACCCGTGTAGAACTAGGCCTGACCTCCTCTGTGTGTCTCTGTCACCCATGTCGAATTGAGGCAGTTGACAGGGTATGTGGTACTCGGGTACTGGGGCTGATGGCAGCTTTGATGGGGGGATCACGGCTGGTCGATCCCTGGTCCCGTATCCTGGACCCTCAATGGCGGGAACGGTGGGGGAATAAGGGGATGGTTAATGTGACGCCAGCTATGGTATCTGGTAATGGGTATACCAGCGCTGCAGCCGGCCGCTGAGGTGATGGTGGGTGCAGCAGAGTGTGGTACAGCTCCCCACAGGTAGAGCTTTACCTCAGGGCAGCAGGGATGGATGAGGGAGATAGTAGTTAAGTCTTTGCTGACACAGCGGTGAATTGCGGCGGTTAGACAGGAACACAGACACACAGGGATTGTTGTTTCGATACCTTTTACTGGTGACAGGGTAACAGGTACAGTCCAGAGTAATAACCAGGTCCCCGGTGCAACTTGGGACTTCCACCTTAGAAAGTTATGAGGCCTCCTCTGTCTTTGTGCTCTTTGGTGGGGGTAAGTCCTGCCTGAGCCTGAACCCACCGCTTTTTCTCCCTCTCTGGGCTTTGTCCTAAACTAGCAATGAGGTCCTTCTGCGGGGTCCCTGTTTCTCCTATGGCCCCTAGTCCTATACTTGGTCAGTTTAGCATCTCTTACTTCGTTCTCCTCAGGGCTGAACTCCTCCTGAGTCTTCCGGTCTATTGCTGTAACAGTAAATGCTGGCAGCTTCGGACTCCGGTGTCCGGATGTAATAAAGGGCTGTAGTAACCGGTTCCCTTTTCTTAGTTCCCTTCTTTTTCCACTTGCCTCCGACCCTTTCCCTAGGGTGCGCACAGCAGTCAGTGGTCCCTGGTCCTGGATCTCTCCCAGCGACCAACTCCTCCGTCTCCTCTCTCTTCCCTCTCACTGCAGACTCTAGACTGACTTCTGCGACTGACTAACTCCTCTCCTTAGGCCTGGATGTACTTAAAGGGGAACTGACTTAAGGCAGCCAGTAGAGCTCCCCCTTCAAGTCTGGGGTGAAAGGCGTGGTATTCTGTGCTAACCAAGGTGTAATTCACTCGGGCTGATGACTTGAATAGGGAGTCACGGGTGGACGGGAACCAGGTTCCGTGCCCTGGTTATCATTTGAGTAGGAGATGGGGGGGAGAAGGGAGTATTTACAGGGGATCATGACGCCACCTGTAGTTCCCGGTAATATAGTACCAGCGCTGCAAGCCGGCCGCTGAGGTGATGGTGGGTGTAGCAAAGAATGGAACAGTTCCCACAGGTGGAGCTTTTACCTCAGGGCAGCTATGAGTGAGGATGATGAGGGAGATGAGGGAAGTAGTTGTTATAGTCGGTGTTGCAGTTCTTACCCCTCTGCTGAGCTGTTGATGATGCTGAGCCCTCCAGGTACTGCAATAAGGATAACTGAGTCCAATTCAACTTTAACTCCACTTTAATGGGTACCGGCAGAGGATGATGATATACGGTACAGTCTGGTTTACCGGGGGTCTGTCACCAGTTCCAGGTTCCCCGTTATGGAGTCTCTAGATGTTCTTCCCTCTGTGGCTTTCTGTGTCTAAGTTGCTCTTCTTAACTCTACCACCCTCGCAGAGTTCTCCCGCCAGTCCCCTGATCTCCCACGTTTGATTTCCTTTACAGGTTCTGAAGAGGCCGGTTACTTCCCCCGCCACCGGAACTCGGGGCGTGCTCCTGTGATCTTGGATCTAGTTTTGGTACTGACTGGCGAGGTACCTTGTGGCGCTGTCAGCTACCCTTTAGTGATGGGCCTGCAGCTCGTCGGTCTGCAGCCAGAGATAAACGTCTGACCGCTACGGCTACCCGCACTGCCGATGCTTCCCCAACGTGACCAGCCGGCTCCAACCAGTCCTGGCCCATTGCTCACTGTCCTGGTTCCCCCTTTTGAAGATTGGGGTTCCTCCCGGCAGAGTTGCTGTCAGGCTTGTCCTTACTGACTGCCTTCCCAGACTAACTGTCTAACTAAAACTCTCTCTCCCACTACTCTATCCTATACTCCATCTCCCTTTTTGGGACCTACTAAATTACCGGTTTCCCTATTCTAAGTGGTGTGGTCCTAGGTGGGTGTAAGAATAGACTCCATAAGGTGAACCTCGAACTGACAACTTTACAGGGTTAACACCTTTGTTGTTAAAGTGCAATACTTCCCTGTGGCGCCTAGCCAGAGGGGCACCACACAAGTGTCGAGAACCTTCGTGTGGGCTACTGCTATAACTTCTCCTGCGGTCCCTGGCTCCCCTGTTGGTTGCGTTACAGGTGTCCGGAAGACTGGAATCTCCTCGGTGAACAGGAGTTTTCTGCTGGGCTTGATGCTCTCCTGCAGACTCGGACTCCGGTGTACGGGATTTTCCTGCGGTGAACCGGTATGGTTCCTCTGCCCTGAGTCTGCTCCGTTACTCTGTCTTTCTCATGCCTTGCCTTCGACCTCACTCTCAGGCCCTCACACTGGCTACGCTAGTCTACTGGCTCGGGCCTAGCTCGGCTCCGACACACCAGGACGTCCTCCTGAGTACTGCTCCGTACTGAACTAGCTAACTCCGCCCCCAGTACCAGTATTGATAGAGGATCTCGTTTAAAAGCAGCAAGTGGAGCTCCCCCTATGGGTCTGGGGTGGAAGGTGTTGTGTGTATGCGGGTACCTGCTGTGGAAATCCTTCCATGCCTTAGGTGGTTCTGCGGCTACCTGTAATTGCAGGGCACCACATGGTCATGTAACAGAAACATTTTTCTCAAAACGCGTAAATGAAAAGTGTACATTTATGATCTGCAATTATGTGCACCTGTAAATATCACATGGCTCATGTGCCATTGAGAGGCAAAACCTTCGCTAATACATTGTAAAGCATTAACTGGAGTTAATTATCCATCAATTAGTTAGGAAATAAAATATAATTAACAACATTAATTGTGACATTTTCATAAAGCTTAGCTTTCAAAATCAACGATGGATTCACAAGACTTTGTTAACATGCTATAAAAATGACCCCGAATATGTTTCAATCCACACGTCTTTGGATATCACTGATATCTTCTAAGCTCCATATGGTATATAAACCCTATTTTACCATATTTTAAGGGAATTCAAGAAAAATATAATCCATTTTTATATTATTGGCATCACAGATGGAAAAAACACCAGAAATGAGCAACAAATCATTGCCACAAACTAATGTATTTGACTGGTGGTCAACCGAGGGCTACGATAGGCATTAAGGCCCCCCATAGACATTGGAAGAATGTGTGCCAAACCCAATAATTTTGGCAGGATTAGACAATCATCTGAAGTGTGTATTACTAGAGTTAAGGTTTTGAGCAGTTGAAATTCTTTGTTTTCAGAGGCGATAAGCTGCTAACAGAACTTTCTTCCCAAAGACAATACATGAAAGCTCAGTGGAGCATTGGTGTGTATGAGGCGGGAGAGATAGCAATGTTTGACTGGCAACTGTATCATGTGTCTGGCCAACTTTTGTACATGTTTGACTTGGCTCAATACTAGGTGATTGTCTTAGGGAGCTAATATGACTTAAAGGGTTTGTCTAGGCGTTTCACAAAAGTCTGCAGTCACTCTATATGAATCCTCACATTGCACACAGTGCGCACTGCGAGGACAATCCGGTGCTGGTGGTAAGACCAAGCAGTCATGTGACTGTGAGTATACCATATGCTTACTCCCGGTCACATTCCAACTGGCTGAATTCACTTGATACTGTTTGGTTGGAAAGTGGCCAATTGTATGCAAATCGCATACTTGCAGTTACATGATCGCTCGGTATTGCTGCTAGCACCGGATAATCCTCACAGCGCTCCATACGCGTGATGTAAGAATTCAAATGTCTACAGTCACATAGAGATTTTTGTGAAAACCCTGAACAATCTCTTTAATGGGTTATTTCCAATATATTAAGGCTAGGGTCACACTTAAATCTAGAATTGCGTTCATCGCATCCAGATCCGGATGCGGTAAACGCAATTGGCTTCACACAAGCAGCAATCCGGGAACCGGATACTTTGCTCATCCCTGCTGCCGCAGGTATGAACAAAAATGTTTTGTGTTTGTTTTAAACTGTTACTTTTATTATTAAATGGTGCTATAATGTCTCTAGGGGGTGCCCACTCCCCCTAGAGGACCTTCCACCCACTTAGGTGGGCATATAATGCTTTAATCACTTATGTACAGCAAACCGGCTCCTGTCAGCTGCTGTACAGTTTTATCAATGAAGGCGCCGGGCTCCTCTGAGACTCTGCTGTCCGAGGTCCTGAAGCCTTATACAGTAAGATCTATGGGTAGCGCTGCCCATAGATCTTACTGGAGATCATGTTGAGTCCTGTCAATTGCTCTTCTAGCGATCAGTAAAGTATCTCTTATTCTAGGGATAGCCTACTACTTGGGGAATAACCCCTTAAAGATACAATAGAAGACAACCTCATTTGGAGCCTATCAGTTATAGTTATCACCATCCAAAATGACCCATCTGAATATATACCTTTACTGTATTCATCCTCTGTGGGACTGCTGCTGACTGTGGTTGACTCTTTTCAGCAGTCCCATAAAGAATGAATTGCCTTGTGGAGTGCATGTACAGCCACTGGTCCGGTCTGGCTTGGAATTTCAGAGCCCCCTTTCTGGTGATCACTGGGGCTCTCACTGTTGGGGAAGGGGGTCATCAGTACAGGGCCAATGATGTAGTCACGAGTAATGAACCACAGAGGCCTGGCAATACAATTGGCGCACTGGCCACCTCCAAAGTGCAATAGGGATTTTTTAAACATAAACAGGAAGGAAACGGACACAGCAGGGTTCTTTCTTATTAAAGATGCTTTAATTGAGCCTTCATACACATGGTGGGCTGGATACTTTCCCACATTGGGGGATTACATTATCAAGGTTATGGTCACAGTCATAAACAATTTATCAGCAGACTACTTCCCTGGAACTTGGATCTCCATAGACATACACAAGCCTTTCATCCTCTCTATTAACGCCATGTCTTCACCACAAAATCCAAACGTTTCACAGTCTACTCCGTCCCAACCACAGGTATTAGGTGCGGCTACACTATTGTAAAAGCCGATATGGCAACACTCCGCCAAAGCCCAGGAGCCTTCAGAACGGTGGACATCATTCATTTATGCCAGAGGAAGGTGAACGCTAGCCGCAGTGGCGTAACTACCGACCCACAGGCCCCTTTGGTGAGGACTAGGGGGGTGCTATCGGTGCCGGCTGCGTGAGAAGCGGCCGGCTGGAGGCACGGGCAGTGGGCCCCCCGGGGAGCTCGGGGCCCCCCAAGGGGGCGGGCCCGGTCTCAGCCGCGTCCGCTGCAACTGCGGTAGTTACGCCACTGGCTAGCCGGGACATTTCATACTGGCTGAAACCTAAATGGCCATGGTGCTCTTGGCTGACACAGACTGGTTAACCTATTCTTGAACCACTAGTTTGGCCCAGATAGTCTAGTCGAATTATTCCTGGAGACCTTCTTCTCACTATGCCTCCCACAGCTTTAGTGACTCTCTCCACTATTCTCCTTGGTGACTCTCCTAATACTCCTAAACTGCAGGCCAGTTTTGTCCACTAAGGCCCACTCTTAAGGGGTGTACAAACTAACTCCTATGAACCCTAGCTTGTCCAAAAGACACATCACATAATCCTAATAACTCTATGACATAGATTTTCATCATACACAATAAAGATACAGCAAAATGCTCCTACAAGGTGGTAGTATTCCACCAGGATTGGGGTGGCATTGCCCTAGGGGGTCACACCACCTTTCCACAAGTCCTTTCCTGTTCATTGAAACGGTGATAACTTATAATGTTGGGAATAACCATTAAGTTTAAAATTCTTTTTTTTAAATGCAATTCTCATATAATTTTTTTTAGAATTGGATTTTTTTTTCTGTATAATTCATAAGCTACGCAATGCCAAGGTTTCTATCACATCTTGTCTACCATAATCCTATTTATGGTACCATTATTTCAGACAGGATTCGAAACGGTTAACGCAGAAACACTATATTTTTTTCCATATGTTGGAATGAGTCAAAAGAAATCCAACTTTTCCTCACCGCTGTGACACACACAGTACCTGTCGGTTATCCTCTCACGTCTACTAATGAGCTCTAGGCTGCCTTTTATAGCCTCCTAGTTAATAGATCAGCAGAGGACAGCATGCCACAAGGAGATAGAATAAAAAATATTAAAAAAAAATAATAAAACATTGAAAACCGTAAAAATTCACTTTTCCTTCCAAAATCTCAAAGCGACTTGATTTTCATTCTCGGGGTCCAGCTGTCACCCACCCACCAATCAGATGTCCCGGATCAGACATGAGAATATTCTCCTTGTTCCTGCTCAATCTGCTGTAGTGTTATCTCCAGAGCTCGTTCTCTTTCTCTCTCTGTCTCTTGCTTGGAACTCGGTAATGAAAGGAGGTTTCAAAATAGCAGGTGGTCTCCCTTTGTATAATGAATTCAACCAAAGGCATCATAGTTCTGAACGTGTAGGTGGCACAGTGGCATTGCCTTATCAAAACCTGACACATATGGCAATGAGGTACCAGAGAGAGAGCGTGATGGATGCAGATCCATGACAGATGCTTCTCTTCTAATATGTCGAAAGGTTAAAAACTGCTGTGTTTTATCATTCCGGAAGCCAACTCTCTACATGCAATTGTTTATTCTGATACGCTCTTGTGTTTCCAGTACGTAGACTGGAAATCACTTTGGATCCATAAAAATAGTTTTTTCCCGTTCATCCTTGATGTTTCGGCAATAAGGTTGAATAGTGTGAGCAGTGGCGTAACCAGAGTTTGGCGGACCCCGGTCCGAAATTTAGACATGGGCCCCCCCTCCTCTGGTTGCGAACACGTTGGTCAAATGTACGTGTCCTCTAAAGACTCACAAATTGACCCCTCTCCCCCTTCATTATGCATTAATGTCCCTCATCATGTTATATATGGTCCGCCTTCTGGAATATGGCCCTTATCGTGGTATATATGTCCCACATCCTGGTTTATATGGTCCTCCTCCCGCCATCATAGTCATCTAATTATTATAATGCATCCCATATTCCTCCATATATTACAATGCACCCCCATAGTCCTCTATATATTATAATGCATCCCAAAGTCCTCCATTCATAAGGTAGCTCCCATAGTTATTTAATTATTATAACGAACCCCCATTATCCTCTATATAATATATAAATATTATAAATATAATATAATGCAGCCTGACATCCCTCCAGATATCATACTGTAGCCTCATAGCACTCCTTATACCATAATACGGCCTCAGATCCTCTCCATATAGTATAATGCAGCCTCATAGCCTCTCCATATAGTATAATACAGTTCATAGTCTCTCCATATAATATAATACAGCCTCATAGCCTCTCCATATAGTATAATACAGCCCCATACGCTCTCCATATAGTATAATACAGCCTCATAGCCTCTCCATATAGTATAATACAGCCCCATACGCTCTCCATATAGTATAATACAGCCTCATAGCCTCTCCATATAGTATAATACAGCCTCATAGCTCTCCATATAGTATAATACAGCCTCATAGCCCTCCATATAGTATAATGCAGCCTCATAGCCTCTCCATATAGTATAATGCAGCCTCAAAACTCTCCATATAGTGCAGCCTCAAAACTTTCCAAATAGTGCAGCCTCATATTTCTCCATATAGTGCAGCCTTATACAGGGGTTGGACAAAATAATGGAAACACCTGGAAAAATCAACCGGAGGTCGTAAAATGGGGTAAACGATGATTGGTCTGAGAATATCACATGTTTCCACTGCTCGAGGGACCAATTCTGGAGGTTTCTACACCGCTCTAAACGCTTGAAAACATTTGTAATTGAGAGCAGCGGTTTTCTAATTGCAGCTTTTCTGTGGAATCCAGATTTGTGCAGCTCCCGACAAACAGTTTTCGTGGAGACTGGGTTTTGTAGGTGTTCATTGAGCTCAGCAGTGATTTTGGTGGACACTGGGTTGTGTAGGTGATCATTGAGCTCAGCAGTGATTTTGGTGGACACTGGGTTGTGTAGGTGTTCATTGAGCTCAGCAGTGATTTTCGGAGCCGTGGTCTTGTGATCCTCTCTCACAATTCTCTTTAGAGTCCGACGATCTCTCTCAGTCAACTTCGACTTCCGGCCAGACCTGTGCTTTGCTGCTTTTCCTTCTCTTTCAAGTGCAGTCACTACTTTGGAGACAGTACCTCTTGACATGCCAAGCATTCGGGCACTTTCTGTTACACTAGCGCCTGCCATACGAGCACCAACAATTTGGCCTTTTTGAAAACCCGAAAGGTCTGCCATTGGTATCAGGTTCTCATCAATGTTCTTACAATTCGGCAAAACAGTTAATTTACATAAACATATCACTTAACACAAATAATCAACTACAAAACATTAACATATGTCACGGTTTGCATGTTCATAACATGTTCGAAGATTCTGATGCCAAAACGTTAGGTGTCTCCATTATTTTGTCCAACCCCTATATATGCAACCTCATAACTCTCCACATAGTGCAGTATTATATATGCAGCCTCATATCTCTCCATATAGTGCAGTATTATATATGAAGCCTCATGTCTCTCCATATAGTGCAGTATTATATATGCAGCCTCATATCTCTCCATATAGTACAGTATTATACTGTATATGCAGCCTTATATCCATATGGCGCAGCCTCATAACTCTCCATATAGTGCAGTATTATATATGCAGCCTTATATATGAACCCCCCCGCACAATATAACCCTTATAGGTCCGTGACCCCTGCGACCACGATCATTACGCCCCTGATGCTGAGACTAGTCACTATTAATAGCTATGGTGTTATACAGTCACTACTTACAGGTAGTATAGACCGCAGAGAAGTCATGTAATCAAAGGTCAGGTTCCAGGAGAGCTCTTAGTATTTAGGGAGTAGACAGATGTAGTCGTGCAATGGTCCAGGGTCAGGTCTTCAGGAGAGCTCATAGTAATCAGGGAGAAGACAGAGACATACTCATGTAAAATTCTAGGTGGCTCAGTGGTTAGCACTGTATGGTGGCTCAGTGGTTAGCACTGTATGGTGGCTCAGTGATTAGCACTGTATATGGTGGCTCAGTGGTTAGTACTGTATGGTGGCTCAATGATTAGCACTGTATGGTGGCTCAGTGGTTAGCACTGTATGGTAGCTCAGTGGTTAGCACTGTATGGTGGCTCAGTGGTTAGCACTGTATGGTGGCTCAGTGGTTAGCACTGTATGGTGGCTCAGTGGTTAGCACTGTATATGGTGGCTCAGTGGTTAGCACTGTATATGGTGGCTCAGTGGTTAGCACTGTATATGGTGGCTCAGTGGTTAGTACTGTATGGTGGTTCAGTGGTTAGCATTGTATATGGTGGCTCAGTGGTTAGCACGGGGTCATGGGACCCCGTAACAGAAGTTCTAATTGGGCCCCCCCCAAAAAAAGAACATTTGGCTGGGTCACATAGCTACATATATATCTCACAACTTTCCTGCCCTTACAAAGTAATTCTTCTCCTATTGAAGCCCCTAGATTCCCCTTTCATTGCCCCCATAAAGTATTATGCCAACAGCCACAAACACTGTATGATCCCCCACAATCAATTCCTCCATACACACAGTATGATGACCCTACTGTACCCCCTCAACTATACTGACACAGTATGATCTCCAACTGTGACCCTCACGCAGCCCTCCACACAATATAATGGACCTACATACAGTACAATGGCCCCTAAATCTCTTCAGACTGAATAATGGCCCCAACACAGCCCTCAAAGAGCCCTGCATAAAGTATAAAGGCTTCCTCACACCCCTCCAAATATTATCATGCCCCCGCAGAGCCCTCCAGATATATTAAAATGGCTTCCATATAATATAATTGGCTATATATATTTTAATACATCATCCATAGTCCTCCATATATTATAATGCATTCCACAACCCTCCATATATTATAATGCACCCCCATAGTCCTCCATATAGTATAATGCACCCCCATAGTCCTCCATATAGTATATTGCACCCCCATACTCCTCCTATTTATATTGCAGATTACATAGTCTCCCATCACTGTACTCACTGATTAAAAGAAAAAAGTAAATACTCACCTCTCTTGTCGCTGCTCCGGTTTCCTCAGCATCTACTCTGCACGTATCAGCACAGTGGCACTCAGTGATGACATCATTGTGCCCAGCCGTGCTGAGCTGCAAAAGGCAGACAGCTCAGCCAGGACTTGGGTGAAGAATGCTGCCAGCAGAGACAGCTGGGTCTATAGGAACGGGAGCAGCATCCACGGGGGCTACCACTGGCACACACACCTTGTACGCACATGGCTCCGCTCCACATGCCCTGTACACATGCGGCTCTACTTCGTACACACGCGGCTCTGCTCCACACTCCCCGCGCACACACCTGTGCTCTGTACGCCCCGTACACATGTGGCTCTGCTACCGGACGCACCAGCATACGCGGCTCCGGTCTGTCCACCTCATATACACGTGGCTCCACACGCTTCGTACACATGCGGCTCTGCTCCATACGTCCCGCACATGTGGCCACGCCCCATACTCACGCGGCTCTTCACACACGTGGCTCCGTTCCATATGCCTTGTACACACTTGGCTCCGCTCCACATGTCCTGTACACACGTGGCTCTGCTACACATTCCCCACACACGGTCGGCTCCCCTCCGCACACCTTGGACACTCTCGGCTCCCCTCCACACACCTTGGACACTCTCGGCTCCCCTTCGCACACCTTGAATACGTGCGGCTCCCCTCCACACACCTCGGACATGCGCGGCTCCACTCCGCACACCTCGGACACGTGCGGCTCTGCTATATCCACATTGTAAATCCCTCCTGACATAAACTTCACCTTATCCAGCACCATGACAATGAGCACAACAGAGTCCTGCATACACCGAGGAGCTGATCATGTGATCCCTGACTCTTCCCCTCAATGTGGCATCATCCCAAGACCTGTAAAAGCAGTGTACAGAGCAGACCCCCCCTGCCCCCTTGCCCCTTCCCCTTCCCCCCCATGTCTGTCCTCAGCCTGTGTCTCGTCTTTTTTCCCTTTTTTGAGGTAAAATACTCATCAAATACTCAATGTGTGAACATGGCCTTAAATTAATTGTACCCCAGGGCTGTGTGCACACGTTGAGTATTTGGTGAATTTTTTACCTCAGGATTTGTAGCCAAAACCAGGAGAGGAACAATCAGAGGAAAAGTCTAATAGAAACACGTCACCACTTCTGTATTTATCACCCACTCCTTGTTTTGGGCTACAAATCCTGAGGTAAAAAATCACCAAATACATGTGTGAACGTGGCCTTAAGCAAAAAAAAACCATTAGTTTTTGTTATACAAATGTTATCAGCACACAACATGAGGCGATCCTTTCTGCCTCCTGTTACACAAAATTACCCTTCACCATTTTGATGTGCCTGATGTCGTAGTAGTTGTAGGACACAGAGGGGACGCATTAAAAACAACCACTTGTAAGGAGAGATTTTCAATGAAAACATCATTAGATTGTACCAGTCTATCTAGGAAAACATTGCATAGTGCCATGTTGCTTTTCAGATAATTATACTTGAGTAATCAACATTCACGAGGCCTAAAATGTAAATTCCCTCCTTATTTCTCCATGGCAACCTGCTGATGGGTTATGAGTGATTTTGACTTTCTCTATGTATCGCACTGATTCACCTATTCCTAGCATTACAGATCTGTGCCGGTGGGGGGCTGAGGGAAAACAGGGCTGATTAGGGAGCACTTCAAGCCTCATCTGTATGAAAGAAACATCATTTGCAGCTTCTTTTTTTTAGGGGGGGCGGGAAATATTAAACGCAGAGATGGAGGAGATCTGGCCTTCACGAGCAATATACTGTATGTTTCATTTAATACCCAAATTTATGCAATGAAAATGCTTTAGGCTGGCTTCACATTTGCGTATGTGAACACAGCTTATGCTGCGTTCCCATACGCAGTCAAACGCATGCGCACTGCGTTCCTATGTTTAACATAGGAACGCATAGTGCTTGCGTTTGCTGCGTTCGGGTGCGGATGCGGACGATATCTGCTCCTTCCGGTGTCCAGCGTCCGCACCCGGGACGCAGCCAGTTGCATTTTTTTGTGCGCTCGGGGACCTTGGAAAATCAGCAAGCAAAACATGCATTGGTGTCAATGGGTCCGCAGTGTTCAGCGCTTGACAGCGCAGGAGAACGCTGCGGACCCATTGAAATCTCTCCCGGTGGCCGCCGGTGATGTCACAGGAGCTCACCGACGGCCACCGGGAGATCAGCTCAGCCTCTGCTGATCTCTTCTTCCCCGCCGCCGGTAATCTGCTAGCGATGTCGGCGGGGAGAAACAGCTGATTTGACAGCTGTTTGAATCTTCCCGCGCCGACATCTCCTCTCGGTGTCGGCGCGGGAGATTCAAACAGCTGTCAAATCAGCTGTTCTCCCCGCCGACATGTCCCGGAGCTTACCGGCGGCCGGGAGGCGGAGATCTCCGGCGCTGATCTCCGCTCCCGGACCCCGCTGATTGGCTGCTGGGCTGCACAGTGATGTGTCCGCAGGCGGACATTCTCCGCTGCGGACACATCAAAATGGCCCTGCTTTGCACTGCGTTTGTGTCTGCATGCCATCAGCATGCAGACACAAACGCAAATGTGAAGCCAGCCTTAAGCTGCCTTCAGATTTGCAGATGCCTCCGCAGCGTTTTGCGGAGGCATCTGCAAGCATCTGCATGCAGACGGCAGCCACTATGTTTATAATGGAGCGCACGGCGGTCTGCAGATGCTTGCAGACTGCTGTGCGCACCCATTCACTCCTATATGTGATCTGTGCGCAGGCGGATGCGCACAGATCACATATAGGAGTGAATGGGTGCGCACGGCGGTCTGCAAGCATCTGCAGACCGCCGTGCGCTCCATTATAAACATAGGGGCTGCCATCTGCATGCAGATGCTTGCAGATGCCTCCGCAAAACGCTGCGGAGGCATCTGCAAATCTGAAGGCAGCCTTATCCATTTAATTTAATTTAATCATTTGCATACTTCCCAACAGGTCCAGGGGTTGTACACATTTTTTTATTTTTTTATTTTTACATAAATAGGTTGTCCACTACTTTATTTTTTTCCCATGTTATACACCATTTAATAGCCTGACAGTCTTGCAGAGCTTGGTGCAGGGGTGAGCAGTAACCCAGGTATGGTGACCCGCCTGAGGGCAGTGGGGTACCCGGTCCCAGGCATTGATTCACGGAGGATGCCACTGGGGCCTGTGCCCGATCCCGTGGCCCTGGTGGTCGCTTAAAAGAGTCAATGGAAAAATAATAATAAAAATAAAAGTGATTTGTGACGCCACCTAAGGTTCTGGTATGGTTACTGGTGCTGCGGGTCAGTCCTCCGGGGACATATATATAATATTTGACCTTGATCTTGAAGGTGATAAAGAGGACCTGTCACCCCCCTGGTGCTGTGCTAACTGAATGCAGCACTGAATGCAGCGTGTCTGCTGCATTCAGGAAAGGAGTCCCCCATGTCTTTAGCCCCCCCGTAAGCTGTTAAAAAGACTTTATAAAGTGTACAAATAAGGAATCCGGAGGGACTTACTCAGTAATGAGTCATCGCTGTTGCTGGTGTCCTCCCCGCCTCCAGTCCTCTATGTGCCACCTCCAGCCCTCTCTTGTTCAGCCTCCTGTATGTGTCATCGCTGTTGCTGGTGACTCACCGTTGCCGGGTTCTCAGGTCTCAGGCGATGCTTCACTTGTCACGGTCCAGTGCCTGAGGCTGTGGGGGCCCGGTGGTCAAATGGACGGGTTGGGGTAATGGGAAAATAAAGTCTTATTTGTCTCGTGACGCCACCTGTGGGTGTCCGGTGATGGCACCGGCGCTGCTTGGGCCTCCGGGGGATGTGCGGCAACTAGATGGGATGCTCCCCACAGGATGAGCAATAATCCCCAGGGCCAGGAGCTGCACTGAGTGGAGTACGGCAGCTCAGTTAGTTTAGTATTAATCCGGAAAGAATGTACAGACACAAAGTATTTTCGGTACCTTTTACTGGTGTTGACAGGTACACTCGACCGGGGGATGAAGTAGACACTTCTGGATGTTCCACAGCAAGCAGTGATATAGGCTTCCTGGTGTACATAGCTTCTAGTGGGGTCCAGTGGATATGAAATCCAACTAAACCGGAGCTGCACTTTCTGTTGTGACAGGTTACACCTGAGTTTGCTGCACTGAGGGCACTGTTAAAGGAATACTATCGATTTCTCGACTCCAGGCTCTCATCTGGCGGTGCTTCGGGCGTCCAGGGAGCTAAACCCCCTTGTTGTGGTGCTGGTTTCTCTACAGCCTGAGCTATGGCTACTGTAGCTCGGACCCAGTGACCGGACTGTTAGGGTGAGACGGAATGACTCCTCTGCCCCTATTCGGTATTTTTGTCTCCTGTTTCTATGACCCCTGTTCCGAGGGTCTCCCACTTCCTGGGTGTGCTGGTATGGGCCTAGCGTGGCACCAGTACCATGTCAGCTCTCCTAGCTGTTTACAGTTCTAAAGTGACTGCACACTCCGCTGTTTCTCCCTCCAGGACCCGTATTTATAGGGGAAACTGGCTTAAGGTAACCAGTGGAGCTCCCCCTACAGGCCTGGGGTGAAAGGTGTTGTTAGTTAGTGGGGGCTGCTTGCTGTGTACTTTCCATCCAGGTCCTAAGAGTTCTTGTGGTGCCCCACCAGGGTGCCACACTGGCGTCCTCCCCACCTCCAGCCCTCTCTGTGCGACCTCAAGCCCCCTCTTGTGATATCTCCCATTGTGATTGTTTTCCTGTGTTATCAGCTGTACATACAGGTGTTAGGCTGGCTTCGCACCACATTTTTTGGGATTATGTTCTGTCCATTTTGAAAAGGGCAGAACAGGATCGTTTTTAGCCTCATATGGTGCTGGATTGTTCATAAATGGCCATCCGGTTTGTCAGTTCAGTCCCTGATTCGTTTCAGTCCTATTTTTTCCCGCCCCAAAATCAGAGACTACTCCAATTTTGGGCTCCAGTAAAAAAAAAAAAAAACAGATCAAACTGGACAGAAACGAATCCGGGGCGGTACAGCGCACATAGCATGGGAGTCTATGGGCGCTGGATCTGGGAAAAAATAGGATTGTTTCCCGGATAGGGTTTTAGTTTACTGAGCATGCTCAGTACACTAAAACTGCTCTGTTCCAGTAATTTCATTTTAGCAGTGTATCTATATACACTATCTACATACACTGCTAAAGTGAAATTAAAGAAAGCAGTGGTTAAAAATAAAAAAAATGCTCACCTCTCCTCCGAGTGTGCCCTGATGCGAGGCGTCCACCTCCGATGGCTGCAGGACCTGAATCAGCTGACTGAGTGGGGAGGCAACTTGATCAGCTGATGTGTCACATGACAGCATCAGCTGAGTAGCTTAAATCACCCGCCGGCCGAGCTGGACGGCTCCTTTAGCTGTGCCTGCACAGAGCAGCACATGTGCTCTGCCCACAGGCATCCTCCATTACACCCTTTTACTCACTAAACTCTATGATTAAGCATCTCCTCCCCCCAGGGACTGTGTCACACCCAAACCAGGCAAAAGTGCACAGCCTCAGTATATGGATGCTTGTTATACAGCAGAGAAATAGAAACTCACATCACAGCTGGTAATAAAGATGTAAAATATTATATATGAAACCATTTTGGGGCAGAAAGATGCAGGGACGCCACAGATTTCTTTGCAATTCACTTCCACACAGCCGCCATTTTTCAGAACCATAAAAGGCCATAGATATTTAAAAAAAAATAATGGAAAAACCCCTTATACTCACCTCTCCGGCCCTTCCACTATTTAGCACTACTCTTTCGGTCCTCATTGAATTTTCAGATCAGCACTGGCAGCGCCACGGTTGCAAGGCTAAGGCTTCTGGATTTGCTAGGCCGGGGAAAATTTTGCCCATAAGGTCATAGCATGCGCGGAACTCTGCAAGGCTTATCATCCCAGAGTTTAGGGATTTCAGTGCTGTCCACGCCCATCTAAAAATCCAAGGACCACACAGGTGGCGTTGAGAAGTGGGGAAGAGAGTATAAGTATATTTTTTTTACATATCATGGTTTTTATGTTCTGGAGCCTGGAGAGACCCCAGAGCATAAAGTACATTAAATTTGTGGAAAATAATTCTACCTGATCATGTATCCAGCATGTGGGCTGTATACCCCCAAAAAATAGGTGAATGGTAGGGATGGACAAACCTGAACTGTAATGTTCTGGACCCGTACCAAACACATAGTGTTCGGTCATAAGGTCCCGAACATGTGTTTCCACGGGAAGCCTGTGTTACAGTTCGGGGCCAGTTCAGGTCCAGGGCCTGTAAAAGAATAAAATTAATAATAAACATTATAATTATACTTACCTTTCCAGCGACACGTCCCCCGTCTCGCTGTCTCCCGGCCGCTTCTACTTCCAGGGCCGCTCATTAACTTGCAGCAGTATTCCCTGGACTCGGCTGTGTTCGGCTTTTTCCGGCAGTGTTCGTGCGGTGACGTCAAGGTTCACCCACGTTCATGACCCGAGCCATGAACTAGGGTGAACTCTGACTGTCACTGTCAGTATCAGCCTGCTTCTTGCTTTGCATAGATGCTTGTCTATGCAGAGTGATGTACCAAAGCTGACATTGCTATCTATGTGGACTATGTCAGATGGAGGATTTTTTTTTATAATAAAGATGGAGTCTCTAAATGTTTTTTTTTGCTGTTTTATTCTTACTAAAAAAATTTGCTGTGTTGTGTTTTTTTTAAGCTTTACTAGAAATTCATGGCGGTCATGTCTAATATTGGCATGGACCCATGAATTTCGGGCTTAGGGCCAGCTGATAATACAAAGCTGGCCCTAACCCCATTATTACCCAATAAGCCACCCGGTACCAGGACCGCTGGAAGAGTTGGATACAGTGCCACAAAATGGTGCTTCTATAAACGCACCATATTCTGGGTCGGCTGCGTATTGCGCTATGCAACAGGGGGGCCCGGAAAGCTTGGGCCACCCTGCGCTGCGAATTCCAGCCCCCAGCTGCCTAGTTGTACCTGATAGGACCCAAAAATAGGGCAAAGCAGATATCTTTTTTTTATTATTATTTCATGAAATTCTTGTTGGGGGCAGCCCGTACCTACCTGCTGTACCTGGCTGGCATACAAAAATATGGCAAAGCCCTTGTCAATTTTTTTTAAATAATTTATTAAAAAAATCAAAAACACAAGTACATTTAGGGACTGCAACTTTATTAACCTCTTGACCCTCATCTCTGTGCTGAACACTCTCAGCTCTCTTTCATCAGAGACCAAGGGGAACCATATCTTCAAGCTCGGGGTTCAAACGCAAGTTCGCATCATCTCTTACAAAAAAGCTCGGGCAAACCCAATCATCGGGGGAGGGGGGGTAAAGCTCGCCCATCACTATTGAATGGGCTTTCAAATTATTTCTTCCAATATTTCCAAGGAAGGCAAACATTCAATCTCGTTTTATCATAGTACATGTAGGGGTAAAGCACAAGCACCATCTAATTTTCCGTAACAAATAGACTGCTAACACATCATGTGGCACATTTTTATGGCTAGTGCCAGATAGTTTTGGAAAAAGATGTATTGGTTTATTTTATATGTGATCAGGGAAAGACTATAATCAATCAGATGAAACTAAATGGGAAGCGACAAAGATTAAATATTAGATAAAAAACAGCGAGGGTGATGAATGTGTGGAACCGGCGGCCACAAGAGGTGGTGAGTTCTTCTTCAATTGAAATCTTCACACAGAGGCTGGACAGACATCTGTCTGGGATGATTTCGTGAATCCTGCATTGAGCAGGGGGTTGGACCAAATGACCAAGGAGGTCTCTTACAATTCCCCTATTCTGTGATTCTACAGATATGTATGTATATATATATATATATATATATAATATATATATATATATATATACTAGATGGTGGCCCGATCCTAACGCATCGGGTATTCTAGAATATGTATGTACTTTATTTATGAAGATTTAAGAATAGACAGGATTGAACTGCGTCAAACTGACTGACAGCCTTGTGGACAGGAGTAAAGTTCGTCACACTGACTGATAGCCTTGTATGACAGGGAAGTTGAACGTTATGGTCACACTGACTGACAGCCTTGTAGACAGGAGTTGTGTGAAGTTTCGATATGTACACTGACTGACAGCCTTATTGTAGACAGCCGACTGATTGTGAATAACTTCGTCACACTGACTAACAGCCTTGTAGACAGGAGTAAAGTTCGTCACACTGACTGACACCTTGTAGACAGGAGGGAAGTGCGTTACAGTGACTTACAGCCTTGTAGACAGGAGTAAAGTACGTGACACTGACTGACAGCCTTACAGACAGGAGTTAACTGCGTCACATTGACTAACAGCCTTGTAGACAGGAGTAAAGTTTGTGACACTGACTCACAGCCTTCACGACAGGAGTGAAATTCGTCACACTGCCTGACAGCCTTGTAGACAGGAGTGAAGTGTGTTACAGTGACTGACAACCTTGTAGACAGGAGTAAAGTTCGTGACACTGACTGACAACCTTGTAGACAGGATTGAACTGCGTCACACTGACCTACAGCCTTGTAGACAGGAGTAAAGTTTGTCACACTGACTGACAGCCTTGTAAACAGGAGTGAAGTGTGTTTCAGTGACTGGCAGCCTTGTAGACTGGAGTAAAGTTTGTGACACTGACTGACAGCCTTGTAGACAGGAGTGAAGTTCGTCACACTGACTGACAGCCTTGTAGACAGGAGTAAAGTTTGTGACACTGACTGACAGCCTTGTAGACAGGAGTGAAGTGCGTTACAGTGACTGACAGCCTTGTAGGCAGGAGTAAAGTTTGTGACATTGACTGACAGCCTGGTAGACAGGAGTGAAGTGCGTCACACTGACTGACAGTCTTGTAGACAGGAGTAAAGTTCGTCACACTGACTGACAGCCTTGTAGACAGAAGTGAAGTGCGTCACACTGACTGACAGCCTTGTAGACAGGATTGAACTGCATCACACTGACTGACAGCCTTGTAGACAGGAGTAAAGTTTGTGACACTGACTGACAGCCTTGTAGACAGGAGTGAAGTTCATCACAGTGACTGAAAGCCTTGTAGACAGGAGAGACGTTTGTCACACTGACTGACAGCCTTGTAGACAGGAGTGAAGTTTTTCACACTGACTGACAGCCTTGTAGACAAAAGTGAAGTACGTCACCCTGACTGACAGCCTTGTAGACAGGATTTAAGTTCGTCACATTGACCGACAGCCTTGTAGACAGGAGTGATTTGCGTCACACTATGACTGGCAGTTCAAATTCTGTGCCAATATCACATCCGTGGCGACTAATGACGTAAGCGGCATTCAACCCGCCCGCCAAGCTGCGCGCCTCGACTCTCATTGGTCGCCATTAGCCGTGTTGAAAACCGGGCGCCATTGAAATCACGCCCCAAGCCGCACGCCGCGTCTCTGATTGGTCACCGCCAGCAGCGGCAACCAATGAGCGAAGTGGCATTCAAATCGCGCGCCAAGTCTCTCATTGGTTACCGCGCCCAGCGGTGACCAATGAGCAAAGTGGCGCATGTTTGAAAACCACGCGCCATAAAAATGGCGCGCCAAGCCACGCGCCGCTTCTTTAATTAGTTGCGGCCAGCTGCGGCAACCGATGAGCGAAGCGGCATTCAAACCGCGCACCAAGTCTCTCATTGGTCGCCGTGGCTGGCGGCGACCAATCAGAGAAGCGTCGCGCGGCATGGCGCGCGATTTGTATGGCGCACAGTTTTCAAATACTCGCCGCTTCACTGATTGGTTGCCGCCGGCCGCGGCGACCAATCAGGACATAGCGCGGCTTGGCGGGGTATTTGAATCCCGCTCGGGGTACTACCGCAGCGAGCAGCCGGTCATCTCCCGGCTGGCTCACCTCGGACCTCTGTGCGGCAGGTAGCCGCAGCTCAGCTACTGCTGCACGGAGGTCAGCGGCTCGCCAGCCGGGAGATGACCGGCTGACGCCAGTCATCTCCCGGCTGGCTCAACGTGGACCTCCAAGCGCTGCTCTTTTGCATATGCTGCGCTTATTGAGCGCTGGCGCACGATTTCAGCCTCAGACAGACACAATTAGGCAATTATATAGTATATACATAAATATATATATACATATTTAGCAAAGAAATAAGCAGCACAGCTCTGTATGGGTGCAAATCAGTCCAGTTTCTCTTACTGGTATACAATAAACAACATGACTGCAGCACTCCTTATCTTCAATCCAAATGCCTTTATTGGCCTTCAGGTGCATTTGGGACGCTTCGGGAACATCTAGAGGAAGGGAGATGTTACCGAAATTTCCCAAATACACCTGAAGGCCAATAAAGGCATTTGGATTGAAGATAAGGAGTGCTGCAGTCATTTTGTTTAATATATAAATATATATATATATAAATATATATATATATATATATATAGGCTGCCTTCAGACTTGCAGATGCCTCCGCAGCATTTTGCAGAGGCATCTGCAAGTATCTGCATGCAGACCGCGGCCCCTATGTTTATAATGGAGCGCACGGTGTCTGCAGATGCTTGCAGACCGCCGTGCACTCTCATTGCCCGCCATTAGTGATCTGTGCGCAGGCGGATGCCTGTGTACAGATCACACACTCTCGTCCGCACCAGGGACGTGAGATGTTGCGTCCCTGGTGCGGGCGAGAGTGTGTGATTTGTGCGCAGGCATCCGCCTGCGCACAGATCACTGATGGCGGGCAATGAGAGCGCACGGCGGTCTGCAAGCATCTGCAGACCGCCGTGCACTCCATTATAAACATAGGGGCCGCGGTCTGCATGCAGATGCTTGTAGATGCCTCTGCAAAACGCTGCGGAGGCATCTGCAAGTCTGAAGGCAGCCTTAGCCCTTTTCAGCCCAATAACTCAATATAATACACAATCCCATCTGCTTTGAAGGTAGATGTGTGCCCCTTTACCACTTGGGGCCCCTGTTTGGCTGCATGAGCTGCACCAATGGTATGTCCACCCCTGTATGGAAGAGTGCAGAAATGAGGAAAGAGAGGAGCAAAATTAAAAAAGGTAGGGATATGATGCAATGTCTTTCTCATAAGTGTTGTATCACAACCTATTTCTGGATTCAGTGAACAAAAAAATGCCCACAAGGAAAATTAGCCACAGGGCCGGGATTAGGGTTAGGTGTTAGGGTTATGGGTTAGGTGTTAGGGTTAGGTATTAAGGTTATGTGCTAGTGTTAGGGGTTAGGGTTATGGTTAGGCGTTAGGCATTAGGGTTAGTGTTTAGGGTTAGGGGTTATAGTTAGGTGTTGGGGTTAGGGGTTATAGTTAGGTGATAGGGTTATGTGTTAGGGGTTAGGGTTAAGGTTAGGATTAGGTGTTAGGGTTAAGGTTAGTTGCTAGGGTTAGGGGTTTGTATTAGTTGTTAGGCTTAGGTGTTAGGGTTAGGGTTATGGTTAGGTGTTAGGGTTAGGAATTAATATTTGGTGTTAGGGTTAAGGTTAATTATTAGGGTTAGGGTTTAGGTTTAGGTGTTAGGCTTATGTGTTAGTGTTAGGTATTAGGGTTAGGTGTTAAGGGTACCATCACACTAGGTGACATCGCCGGCGATTTCAGTGGCGATGCAGGGGCGTGGCCTATCGCCGCCGACATCGCTGGTGAGTCGCCTAGTGTGATGCGGCGATAATGAGGCGAAATATCGCCTCAGAATGATCGCCTGGTTTCACAGCAGTGTTGTGAAACCTGGCGATCTGAACAGGGTGATCAGGCATGATTAACATTGCGGGTTACCAGTCGTTGGGTTCCTGGGCAATCCAGCGAGCGGTCGCCGACGCTACGTGCCGGCGATGTCGGTGGGGATGGCCGCACCCGTGATTCCCCGCCGTCATCGGCAGCGAGGTGGCACTGTGTAACGAGCCCCTTAGGGTTAAGGTTAGTTTTAGGGTTAGGGGATAGGGTTAGGGTTAGATGTTAGGTGTTAGGGTTGCCTGTGGGCATTTTTCATGGAACCGCTGGATTCATAGCTACACTTCTCAGTGGTCCTGCATAATGTTATCATTATTGCTTCTTCTAAACATGAGCTTGTCTCTGTGTGCAGTATATAGTAGTCATTATAATACCGGTAGCAGTTCTCCACCCTCTAGCTCAGAGACAAATGAAAATAAGAGAAAAAGCCTCCAGCAACGAAAAACTGGAATAAAATAGAAATAGTGTTATATCTAATGGATCCACACAAGAGCTGATTTATAGAAGTCATCTGAAGAAACTGGTACATTTTTAATAAAATCAACAGACATCTTTTTGTTTTCCAAAGTTATGAGCAAGTTAAAAGCCATAAAGTAAAATATTGAGCAAAGTATGAGCTGAGCTCATTTTTTTTCCTTCTAAGTTGGGTAAACTCGGAGATTAATACATTGGACAAATCTTATTGTATTTTTTTATCCTTTGGAAACTGCCCAATGTTAGAAGAAGCCAAATCTTAAGAAAGAAAATCCAAAAACAAAATTATCCGTCAGTTTGTAGAGATTTACATTACAAACGACAGACTTCTAACAAGAATTATCAGGAAAGATAAAAGCTTTTCACAAGATAAAAGATGAAAAAAATAATTCAGAACAGCAGCGAGTACAGAAAATGATAGAGGCATTAGATCCAAACAGCTACATTACAAGTGTAAATAAATACAGACAGATAGTGGAAGTGGTTCTTAATACGAGCTTCAGGAAAAAAGGCTTAAAGGGGTTGTCCAGGCTTTTGCAATAATTCATATGTGTATCTGAGCTGCAAAATGTTCACAATTTGCAATATACATGCTGTCAACATTTTGGAGGGTTTCCTATATATCACATATTTGCGGCTGTCAGGGAACGTCTAGGGGGCGTGTTTGTGCATGTAAATAGAAACTTGTTGTTTTCTCCCAGTCTCCTACAAACCCCTCCCCTATTCACAGTATGGCCAGCCACCCCCAGGATCCTACAGCCCGCCTCCTCTCCCACTCTCACTATGCCCGGCCACCCCCAGGATGCTACAGCCCGCCCCCTCTCCCACTCTCAGTATGCCCGGCCACTCCCAGGATCCTACAGCCCGCCTCCTCTCCCACTCTCACTATGCCCGGCCACTCCCAGGATCCTACAGCCCACCCCCTCTCCCACTCTCACTATGCCCGGCCACCCCCAGGATGCTACAGCCCACCCCCTCTCCCACTCTCAGTATGCCCGGCCACTCCCAGGATCCTACAGCCCGCCTCCTCTCCCACTCTCACTATGCCTGGCCACTCCCAGGATCCTACAGCCCGCCTCCTCTCCCACTCTCACTATGCCCGGCCACTCCCAGGATCCTACAGCCCGCCCCCTCTCCCACTCTCAGTATGCCCGGCCACTCCCAGGATCCTACAGCCCGCCTCCTCTCCCACTCTCAGTATGCCCGGCCACTCCCAGGATCCTACAGCCCACCCCTCTCCCACTCTCACTATGCCCGGCCACTCCCAGGATCCTATAGCCCGCCCCCAATCCCACTCTCACTATGCCCGGCTACCACCAGGATCCTATAGCCCGCCCCAGCCCCTAATGTCACCACCCACCTCTTATGTCCTCACTACAGTCACACACTGTACCGAATCGGCAGCTGTGAAGACGATTCAGTACAGTGTGTTAGTGCAGGAGGGACCACTGCACATGTGTGCTCTCACCCTGTGGGCTCTGTGCCCTGGAGCCGAGGTCCTGTGTCCTGCAGCCTGGGTGTTGTCTGTGTGCTGCTGCAGCCTGATGCTTCTTCTCTCCAGTCCTCCAGTACAATGCAGCCATCTCTAATCTGTACAGACATCATGCTAAAGTCTTTCTGGCTGGATCCACTGCAACTTCTTAGATTCATCTAAAAGTATTTTTGCCCGTACCGCAACTAACTGTGGTGAACTAATCCCGGAGTACAGGTCTGTAACATTTCATTACTGCATACACCTTCCTCTACAAACTATCAAGTCTCTGACCTGTGCTCTGAAGGTACCGTCACACATAGCAATATCGCCAACATATGGCTGTCAATTTGACGTGAGCGCGCACGTTCCGGGCACTATTTTGCACATCGCCGTCGCCCTGTCACACATAGAGATCTCGTGTGCGATGTTCGGCGATCCTGCACTCCGGAAATCGCCTGGCGCAGACCGGAAGCAATTTGACATTCCCACGTAGCTGCCAAATCGCCACGTCACACGGCACCGCTGCATCAGCGATGTAGGCGTAGAGTGTGAGCACGGCGAGGAGACAGGCGTACCAGAGTGTTGTACACCACGCCCCTACCACTCCGATTAGCCAACACAACTGCGTCGCCATTGGTCAGCCTTGTCAGGAAGTCTGCGCACTACATGACGCATGTGCCCTTTCTACTATATCACTATTGAAATATGACGCCTTAGCCATAGCCAGCCAATGGGAACCCAGGAGCGACCACCAATCGCAGCAGACGGGGCGCATCAAACAGAACGCTCAGGCACACCTCAGGAATTTCTTCCAGATGGTCTGAGCTCGCTTTCTACATCACTATCGCCCAGTCACACGCCAAGATGCGCAGAAATCGCCTGGTTGAAATCGCCTGATTTCACTGAAGTGCAGAGCGATCAGGCGACGCTCCACCGGTGATTTCTCGCCATAATATCACCCTGTCACATTCCGCAACGCACAGGTGATGTGGTAGCGATATCACCGCATTCGGAGATTGCTTAGCAAATCTCCCGGCAATATCTCCACGTGTGACAGTACCTTAAAGCTCCAGACCCCAATTCCATTTCAGCATCCAAGCGTAAAGTGTATTTGCCGTGGACAATCCACAAGAGACTGCTTATTATTTACTCCAAGTTATATCTCCCCGTTCTGCTGAAGTAAAGCAGCTGTTATCCCCAAGACCTGTTGTGTGTGGTCATTCTATCGGCCGTGGACGCTGTGCGGGGGTGGATAGTACAGAACGGGATAGCCCCCATCGGGAGCATAACTACAATAGGTGCAGGGGTTGCGATCGCACCCGGACCTTGCAGGCAGCGTAGGAGGGCCGAAAAGTCCCTTTGCCCAATAGAAAAAGACTAATACTATTATCGATTTCCAATAATTGGGGACCCCGTTGGAGCTGAAGGATTGAAGGACATTGAAGGATTCTGCACAGGCATACAAGATGTCATTACACAGTTCACCTTACGCACGCCTGCTTGCAACCTTCCCAAGTACCATGACACCCAAAGTCTGACCAAAGTGAGCATCGGGGGATAGTAAGATGTGGCAAGGACTGGACGGGTGGCAGAGAGTAGCGGAGGGGCCAGAGTGATTATAAGGACTTTTTACAAATATTTATTGGTTTATTGGCACATTATGGTTAAAAAAAATGTAGGCCGGCAGCCCCATCATTCTGAATCCACTTACTGAAGTGAATTACAAATAATATCCACATTTTAGCGAATGTTGATTTTTGACAAAATTTTAGAATTCAGTTCCAATTCAATTTATTCTTTCACCTCTAGTATACATGCTTGGCTTCTGCTCTATTCATTGTCTATGGGATCAACAAAATAGTCGAAAGCTGCACTAGGCAGTCCCATAGACATTTTTAACTGTTTCATAGCTCATTCCGAAAAATGACGGCCAGCAGAATTGAATTACATAACAGAAATGAATTACAAAAATTTCTGTATTTTGAGAATATTTGTAAATATCTTGTAGATTTTACAGAGAACCAACCAGCAGGATGTAGGGCTATAAAGTGACACCAGTTCCTTACAAGCTCTGGGATACTGAGGGTAATCATACCTTAACTACAATTATAACATGTATGATTGCTGAGATAAATGTTATAGAAATCCTTAGAAAGTGTGCAGCAGGGGGGCGGAGTGTGCAGCAATTAGCATAAAAGGGGCTGGGTTTCTTTTTTTACTGCCCTGTTTGCTCTAAGTCAAACCCTCCCTCCTCCCTCTCTCCCTCCCTCTATCTCCCTGCTTGACTGTGATCTCACACACAGTCGAAGCCCCTACTCCCCCAGTCTCTACACATTCTGATTGGTCTCCTCTCACAGACCTGGACATATCCCTGCTATTGTTATCACAGATCACAGATGGGGATCTGTCAATGGAGCATGCTGGTAGTTGTAGTTTCTGGATCTGCAAACTGTGTGATGAAGCATGCAGCGAGTTGTAGTGTCTCTGGATCTGCAGACTGTGTTATGGGGCATGCTGGGAATTGTAGTGTCACTGCCTCAGGATATGAAGATCCAGAGACACTACAACTCTCAGCAGAAACGGGAGATGGAGGAGACAGAAGGAGGGAGGGTGAAGTGATGAGTTGGGGCACACAGGACACAGTGTCTGGTAGAGTGACAGGGAGGGAGGGAGAGAGGGGAGGGTGGAAGGGTTTGGCTTAGAGTAGACAGTGGAGAAATAGAAAGAAACCCAGCCCCTCTTATGCTAATGTGCTGCACACTCCGCCTCCCTGCTGCACACTTTCTAAGAACTTCTATAACATTTATCTCAGCAACCATACATGTAATCATTGAAGTAAGGGGATGATTGTACTCAGTATCCTAGAGCCTGTAAGCCACTGGTGTCGCTTTATAGGCCTAATTCCTGCTGGTTGGTCCTCTTTAATTAAAAACGCGAATTTAGTCACTCTTCTCTAGTAAACATAGTTGGCTTCTGCTTCACTTATCATCTATGGGATCACCAAAATAGTTAAAATCTGAACTTGGCGGTCCCGTAGACAATGAATGGTAAATATCATTGTCTGCTTCCGCAGAGCCTTGTTCTCGGGTTCCGGAGCCCCGATCTTGAGGTTATTGGATTCCTAGTGGTCGGACCCTCAGCAGTCAGGAATATGTTATGCTCTATCTTATGGATAGGGTCACATTTGTTTTTAAGACATAACCTTTTTATACTAAGGAAGGTCATCTACAAAATGAAAAACTCTACGGATCGAAAAAGGAGAAGGAAAGAACGAAGGCCATATTTTATCCATCCCAGATGTCTCCTTCACTTCTAGTGTGTTAGGGAATAATGCCAGTCACAGATGGTAATTTAATGGCGCATTAAGAACATGTCTTAAGTGCATAATATTGTAAAATCAATTCTTCCCAGTATGTCTGGCGAAGAGCTGATAGACAGAGCATTTAATGGATTCTGAATTAAACACCTAAACTCTTCTCACCTTGTCATTTATGAGGCACCAAGGCGCTGCCTCCGATATATGACTGCCGAGATACTGGCGCATCTTTATATTATCTAAGAGATACTCCAAGGGCAGAAGAGGGCTGCGGAAAACCAGGCAAAGAAAACTTATAGTCTAAAATGTATTAATTATTTCTGATTTTACTGCAGAGTTTAGATCTGGTATTTGATTTCTTTTTATGGTAATTACAATTTTTCACTTAACGTATGTCGTACCATATTTGTCAGTATTTTGATTTAGAATTTTGGTACATTTTTCATAATTTGCACTACTTTTTGTCACTTTTAAAATTGATGCATTTTACAACGTTTTTGACCAATTTAGTTCACTGTATATGTTGAATGCTGAGGGGCTCAGGAGGTTCCTATCCGCTTCATTATGTTCTGTGTGATCATGCATGTGAAGTGTTACTGTCTTAGCCAGGAGTCATCTAGTGGCCAGAGGTGTAAAGCTGATCCGCCAGGCTGTGCCCTGCCATGTTCGCAAATGTTAATAACAAATGAGTATTCCTTGTGGGCAGGGCTAAACTAATAAAAGGGCTTGTAGTGCGCAGCAGAGTCCCAAAGTAGTATCAGACCACTTGAAACCTTATCCCACTTCCAACTAATAGGGCTCTTTGGATTGTATCCGGGCGTCAGGACTAGAAATGGGATGGGAACTTTAAATAGAAGCAAGCGTGCGTCTCCCAATGCTGGCCCCTGTCTCCCTTCCTTGCCTCTGGCAGGGCCTTGGATTGCAGCTGCTCTCCTCCAATATTGGTACGGTAAACCCCACCTTGGGCAGAAAAAAAACTGTGAGTATCCTCTTGTTGATTATACAAAGATCAAGATGAGAGACCGTGCTACATGACAGTTTGTAAGTAAACGGTTCCTAAAAAGCAATAGACTTGATGCATGCTTTAAACCCTCAATTAGGGGTCACTGTAAATATGACTTTTGCACTGAGGTACCAGCCAGGATCAACTCAGCAGGACCAGCACCGCTGGCCAGGGCCACCGTTAGGGCCTTACAGACTTTACTGATAAAGGAGCCTGCCAATTATTGGAGGGGGCATGGCCATTTAAACAGGAACAGGGGGGCCCGGGTGTGCTGGCAGGAGGCATGGCCATTTGAAGTAAGGAGGCTCACCCCCCCCCCGGCCAGCACGTGTTGCAGGCAGCAGACCGAGGCTGTGTCTGTCCTCAGGTGAGTGTGCCGTCCCGCCCTCCCCTCCACCTCAGTCATCCAGCCCGCCCCGGTCCGCTGAAACTGCATCTCGGATCACAAGCGGCAGGCCGCATCTAGGGGGGGGCTGGGGGTGCATTTGCCCCGGGCGCAGCAGTCAGGGGGGGCGCTGTCAGCCTCCTGCTGCAGTGCCCGAGGAGTCTCCCCGCCTGCCATATATTGCGCCCCCCCCCCCTGCTGCCGCCGCCGCCGTCATGGGAGCCGGCTTTTCTCTGCTCTCCGTGGTCATCTGACAGCGGGGAGCAGAGAAAGTGGCGTGTGCCGGCTCCTGCAATCCCATAGCACAGAGTGTCTATCAGACACTCTGTACTATGGAAGCAGCCTGCGCCGTTCTTCCGCCCTGCTTCCCGCACTTCCGGGTCAGATAGGACCTCAGCAGCGTGATCAGATCACCTGACCACGCTGCTGACGACACCCAGCGGCCCTGCATTGACGGCAGGATGGGGAAAAGTGCTCCAGCTACAGGAGCTGAAGACCCTGAAGATTAATGTAATTAGGGGAAGGGGGTATATGTCAGTCAAGCTGGGGGAGAGAGGGTGGGGGTGATATGTGAGTTGAACTGGGGAGGAGGGTATGAGGGATTATATGTGAGTGAAACTGGGGGCAGTACATGTGTTCCAAACTGGGGGGGGTTGGTGATATGTGAATCAAACTGGGAGGGGGGGAAGGGTGTGAGGGATTATATGAGAGTCAAACTGGGGGGAGGGGGGTAGTATATGTAATCCTAACTGGAGGGGCATGTGAGTCAAACTGGGGGGGAGATAGTGGGGGTCATATGTGAGTCAAACTGGGGGGGGGGGGAGGATGTGAGGGATTATAAGTGAGTCAAACTGGGGGGAGTGGGGGAGTATATGTGATCCAACCTGGGGGGGAACATGTGTGTCAAACTGGGGGAAGGGATGGGGGGATCATATGTGAGTCAAATTGGGGGGTGGAAAGTGTGAGGGATTATATGTGAGTCAAACTGGGGGGAGTGGGGGAGTATATGTGATCCAAACTGGGGGGACGACGACATATGAGTCAAACTGGGGGAAGGGTGGGGACAGACTATCTGAGCCAAACTGGAGGGGGAGATTATATGTGATCCAAACTAGGGGGGGGAAAGGTTGGGGTAAATATGTGACCAAAGCGTGTAAATTTGAGGCGTGAGTGGGGATGGCTGCAGCACAGTATGTGGAGTGAGGAGAGATGGCTGCAGCACGGTGTGTGGAGTGAGAGGGGGATGGCTGCGGTATGGTATGTGATATAAGGGGGGAAATGTGTAGACACAATATGAGGAGTGAGGTGGGATGGTTGCTGACACATTATATGGAGTGAGGGGGGATGGCTGCAGCACATAATGTGGAGTGAGAGAGGGGGATGGCTGCGTTATGGTATGTCACGTGAGGGGGGAAGAGTGTAGACACAATATGAAGAGTGTGGGGGGATGGCTGCCGACACAGTATGTGGAGTGAGAGGGGTATGGCTGTGGTAAGGTATATGCAGTAAGGGGGGAACAGTGTGGACACAGTATGAGTGAGGGGGATGGCTGCCGACACAGTATGTGGCTTAAGGAGGAGATTGATTTAGACACATTATGTGAAGTGTGGGCGATGTCTGTGGCACAGTATGTGGAGTGAGGGGAGATCAGTGTGGATACAGTATGAGGTGTGAGGGGGATGGCTTCGGCACAGAATGTGGAGTGAGGAGGAGATCGGTGTGGACAGAGATGTGAAGTGTGGGGGATGGCTGCGCACAGTATGTGGAATGAGGAGGACATTGGTGTGGACACAGTATGTGAAGTTAGAGGGGGGAGTGAGGTAGTGAAGAAACAGTATGCAAGAGAAAAATATAAGTGGGCAGAGAATAGAGAGTGAGTAGTGTGAGGGTGTATGGAGAGGGGTCATCCTGTGTGGACAGTTTGAGGCCCCTGCCAGGAGGGGACAATATGTCGAGGAGGGGGAGTGTGATGAGGAAGAACAGTATAAACAGTGGACAGAAAAGGGGGACACAGTGTGAGAGGACAGTGTGATCAGGGAGTACGGTATGGAAAGAAGAGGGCAGGGTGATGAGCTGGCAGTGTGGAAGGCGTGCGCCAGAAGAGGGACAGTGTATAAATCATATTTTGTGCAGGGAAGACTGAGGAGTAGCAATTATTTATTTCGGGGTAATGTAGGGCAGATATTTTAAGTCATAAGAATTTTGATCATTCTGCTATTTGTAAGGGTATCGTGCCGGGATGTGCTGCAGAAGACCGGAGAAGATGGAAGTCTCCAGAGACGAGCTGTGGATGTGAAACGTCATCATGGTGCCTGGACAAGATGAAGAAAAGAAAAAGACAACCTCGATCAGAGGCAAGGTCATCTATAAGGTACCAGGATGTAAAAGATTATTTGTGATAATGACTATTTCTCATCAGTGCTGTGGTTCTTGTATGGTCTGATGATGACTGGTAACAACAACTCCCAGTGACTCCTTACCATTGTTAAGGATGTAATGGGAGTTGTAGATTCATTCAGCACAAATGTGTGACATGACATTACAATTGTTTTACCATGTACTGATGGTGGTTCTGATGATGAATTTCTGTACTAATGAGGATTTTGATGCTGTGATTCTATAGTGATGGGAGTTATATGGATATATTCCTGTTCTGATGGGGGTTCTAGTTGTGTATTCCTGTACCTCTGATGGGTCTGGTAATGCATTTCTGCACTGATAAGGGTTTTGCTGATGTATTTCTGTACCTCTGGTGGGTCTGGTGATGTCTTTCTGCACTGATGAGGGTTTTGACATAGTGTCTCTGTAAGGATAGGGGTTATATGGATGTATTTATCTACCTCTGGTGGGTCTGGTGAGCTCCGTAATTTAAACACTAAGCCCTGTAGCCAAATTCTAACAGCGTGTAATATACCGTAATTGTTTTTCATTAAACATTAAGAGAATTAGGTAGAGCAGCTGACTGTAAGTGTGCAAATCGTATATGAATGATCGGCCACATGATGGGGGGGGGGGGGGGGGCGCCAAACTGAAGTCTTGCCCCGGGTGCCAGAAAACCTAGATACACCTCTGGCTGAAGGGATGAGGTCGGAGGAGTGAGGAGGAAATTTGAATTTCCCACCCCGCCGGCGGCTCCCAGGTGGTTGCGGCTGCCGGGTTCTGACAGATGCCACTGCTGGTGGCTGCCACCTGGTGCCGGGTGCTGGCGGCTGCCACCTGGTGCCGGGTGCTGGCGGCTGCCACTTGGTGCTGGGATGGGCAGAGTCTCAGGGGCCCCAAATTTTGGCAGTATGGGGCCCCGAAATTCCTAGTTGCAGCCCTGTCCGCAGCAGATACCCTGTCTTGCCCACCATGGCTACAAGAAGTCCCTGGGTCGAGCAATTCAACATCACATAAGCCCTGAAAACAATGAAAATCTTCCCAATTCCACCTTGCAACACATTGCAACATTGGATGTAATGATTTCCCATAGTGAAGTGTTGAGACCTATGACACACCGTGACTACCCAAAATGATGTCTGATAAATTAACGTTGGTTTATTCAACGCGTTTCAAAGTGTTTCCCCACTTCTACATCAGGAATTACACTAATCGGTGGAGTACTTGATGAAGAAGGTGGGAAACACTTTGAAATGCGTTGAATAAACCACCGTTAATTGATCAGACATCAACTTTGACTTGCGTTTCTGCACAGCAGTGCAGGTTTGTTCCACTACTGTGATCCGGTTCCAGCATACTAGTCTGCGTCAATGCATGTGGACTCTGCAGCATCTGTCTGGGTTTTGATAACTGGTTGTGGACCACACAACCTCAGATGGTGAGCGAACAGCTCTGAGCATACTCTCATTGTTTGTCTCTTTAAGACACCGTGGCTGCTACACAGCGTTCCGAAACGTATTAAATTGACGCACTTGCCATAGACTTCAATGAATATCACACTTGTCTGCAGCTTGATCATTTTATTTAACCCCTTAAGGACCAAGCCTCATTTTTGCAATTCTGACCAGTGTCACTATATGAGGTTATAACTCTGGAACGCTTCAACATATCCCAGTGATTCCAAGACTGATTTTTCATGACATATTGGACTTCATGTTAGTGGTAAATTTAGGATAGTGTTAGAGTCAAAGTGCAGTGACAGTTCAAAGCCATGACGGGTATAGCTGTCCTTGGTCATTAGGGGTTAAAACAAAATCAGACCTCTAAAATACCAAGCTACTGTTTGACACCGTCGCCTTGTATCTCCAGCATCACTAAGGGCCCCTTTACACGCGGCTACATTTCTAGGGTGGCTACAGGTAACTTACTGGTTGCAGTGAAATCATGGAGAGATTATTCCATTTGTACACAGCAACAAGATAGAACCTTGTCTCCATGATTTCACTGCAACCAGTAAGTTACCTGTAGCCACCCTAGAAATGTAGCCGCGTGTAAAGGTACCCTTAGAGTTCAACTTTAGCATAAAGCCTAGTATAGCAAAATAAAATGTAGGCCCCTTTCACATTGGTGTTTTTTGAAAATGCGGCAGATCCGGCAGATTTATCGCATCTGCCGCATTTTCCGCCTAACGGCTGCACTTGCGGCACCGATCCGGCAAGCTCCATGCATTGTCTATGGGGCTTGCAGTCGGGTGCGACAAGTGCGGTTTATTTGCCGGTTGCGGCAGGTACGGCACAACCGGAAAAAACGCACTTGCCGCAAGCCCATAGACAATGCATGGGGCTTACCGCAAGCATGTAGCAAGTGCGGCCGTTAAGCAGAAGATGCGGTAAATATGTCGGATCTGTCGCATTTTCATAAAATGCCTTAGTGAGTTTTTTCACAAATGTAATTTGGCACATGTCTGTTTATTTCATGTGCCAGAATTTGGCAACATTTTCATTAGATAGGAATGGTTTAAATTGTTGGAAACAATCCAACCAAATTCAGACAAGTCCCCTTTACTGCCTGCCATCGGGTGCTAAAAGCCGCCTCATTTTTCCCCGGTGAAGAGCCACACCTCCCGACCTGTTGAGTATAAGCCGGGACTTCTCGCTGCGACTAGGCCGCACAGATGATGTCACATGAGGACTGCGTCGGGGATGCCGGATGCTCAGGAAACTTGTCCAGCTCCTGTTCATGGCAAGATGGCATGGACCTGGGTTCTACAAAGCTCATGTCTAATTGTAAAAAAAAAAATGGAAATTCCAAAGGATGGGGTTGTAAAAAAGAAAAAAAAAAACATACCACACTCAATAAGGTAGGAGACACTAGCAGAAGCACCACCACCACTAGCATAGGCTATCCAGGCAGTAGTAAAGCCAAAGCAGCTCCCAAAAAGCCTCCTTTTCCTAAAGCAAGGAGGGAGTAGCAGAGGGTGGTATGGAATATATGGCACGTAACTCGTCTCAGTTACAGTAGGATAAGTTACTTCCGACAGCGACACTGTCATTTTGAGTCAGGTTTCTGCACAGAACAGTCTGCCTGATCACAAATGACTAGGAGGGATAATTTTTGGACTTTTTAAAAAAAAGCAAGGAATGTTTCTCTGTGTTATGTTAATAAATGAGCTGTTGGTTACTACCGGATCACTTTTGCATTACTAAGGATGTTTTTGTGTTAATGAGTTGGAAAGGTGTCGGATACAGTCCTAATCATCTTCTCCATGCAATTTGAGTATGTCTCATTTTTGGAATTATGTTGCCAAACTTTGCAAATTTGTGTGTGATTTAATTATAATAGTTACCGTATGTATTATTTCTAAAAAATTTTTAAAAACGATTTTTATTGTTTATTATATTTTTTTAGTCTCACTAAGGGTTTCGAATGTTCAATCATTTTCTTGCTCCTATATACTTCAAAATGTTGTATATGTCACTCTGGTCTCCAAGTTTGGACTCTGAGTTTCTTTGCCTGGGTAGACTCTGGATATTAAACGTGTTTTCCTTTCCTTTGGTGCCGCAAGGGTTAATGTCAGTTTTGCTGCTACTTTCTCCATGTGATTTTGGCTGGTGATCAACACATCACCTTTAAATAGTCGCGTGTACCCCCAGAGGTCACCGGTTATAGAGAATCGGCATTCCCTTACTTGTCACAGAGGGGGAAGTTTGTACTGCAGCTGAAGTTTTTCCTGCCATGTAGTTCATCTGTTGGAAGCATTGCTGGTGTCTGACTAGTCATTAAGACTGGTGTATATGCTTTTCGTTATCCCCCTGTTTGTCTTATTTTCCTGGTGTTTTATTAGTGCAGTGGTGGGACTAGGGCTCTTTCCCGCCATCTGACTAATGAGATGTAAGTTCAGGGGTATCAAGGGACTAGGTATCCTGCTCGGCGACTTGGTGAAAGAACTCACATAGGGATGATATGGTGCTTAGGGTTCAACCTCAGGTAAGTTCAGGAGGTGTCCCATCGCTCGCCCCCTACTGTCAGGACCCACCGTTGTTATTGTGTCCCCGGTGTTCCCTTGTGTGGTTGCACTCATCAGGGGTTCCCTGGTGTCTGGATGAAGCCTGGAAGTCACGACATGGAATCATAGTCAAAATGACATTCTATGAAGCCCACAGCCACTGGATGGGCTTCATAGGAGTACTCTGGTGGAAGCCATGGCACCCTCAACAGACTCCTGGCTGTTATGACAACCCATGGGCACACTCCAGGATTGACAACAGCATTTAAATGCCTAAACAGCAGCAATCAGAGCAAGGTCTGATCACTGCTGTTACAGGAAGATGCCGATTCCTAGAATTTCCTGGGTATGGTGTGGGCACAGCTCCTTAGCCCACACTATAACTCAACACCATAAGTGTGAAATATTGTTATATTGCATATCTGAAATGGGTTAAAAACCATGTTATCGTACCCTAGAAAATTCACTCCAAAGAGCTAGAAACTAGGTGTCTCCCTCCATATAATTTGCTGACATTTTCCTGTTATCAAATGTAAACTGCCCCTGGGAGCATGGACATTTTGGATGAAAGAGGGGTTGATCGTTGTCTCCTTGCTCCTGCTTTTCTTTTTTCTTTCTAAACTGTATACAAGCATAACAGAAATGCAGCTTTCAGTTCAAGGAAGGAATGCCATTGGGTTATAGCAACCATGCTGCATGCTGGGAAAGAAGTGTGGCACCCCAGGGGTTAATGTGCCACAGTAACATCACAAGGGTAAACTTCGCACACAACTCTGGACACTGCATTAGCACCTATAGGCCAGAAGGAAAGCTCAAGCAGCTCCCTGATATATTCTGGTCTGAGGAGGAAGTAGTTAGTTGACAGTTCAGTTTAGTGCACGGAGCACTAGGAGGAGGACCTGTAAATTGGAGCAGTGCTGAGCTCCTGACAGGCACCACTGACTACTTTCAGGCCTGAAGCCAGGGTCTGAGGAAAGGAGTAGAGCAGAGGAACACATCCGGGACACAGAGTTACCCTATAACTCACTCCGGTGAAGCGCAAAGACTGGATACCGGATCCGACATTGTGCCTGATACAAGCAGCACAGTAAACACCGGATGAGTGAGGATTTCATATCTTCACTGTACCACAGCGAAGCAAATCAGAAACACAAATTTAAGACTCAACTTACCTAGCAAGTGGGTACCCGTGAGGAGAGACAGGGCCAGCAGCTTAGCTAAAGCGGCAGCAGGGCCACACACAAAGTGCAGGAGTAGGAAGCCAAGGACCTGGTCAGAGTGAGAGCAACCCGGCCCCGGTACAGACTCTGTGGACAATATCTACTGAACAGCATCTGCAGTAAAGACTTGGAAAACTACAAAACCGTGATTCTGTGTGATCCTTGCAAACCCTGTTCTCCCTCACAAACTGTCATCTCTACTACTACCCCTGCCCTGCATCCATCTATAGACTATTATCACCACTGCCGCGCGGAACCAGGCTCTGCCCGCGGAGAGCCGTTACATCACCGGCTGCCAAATATCATCCCTGGAGGTTCTGCAGCCGCGGTGGTCACCCTAACCACAACCCATGGGTGGCATCACGGCAAACTCCCCTGTAAATACCCCATTTATTGCGGAACCCGGGACACGGTCCGGACCAAGACTGCCGTGATATCCCCAGCAGTACCCCGGCCCGGTATCGGGTACCCCGTCTCAGTGGGCTCCACAGAAGGAAAGCAAGTTCCAGTATCTATAGTGCTGGCAGAATGCTGATGAAAGGGAACCACCCACTGATAAAGAGTGGATGGAAAGTTACACACCAAAAGTAGCAGGACAGTTTCTGGACATATTATAGACTGGTGTGTGCACTAAGTACAGTACAGGGCAACCGGACTATATTTGTCTACAGGATATGTGTGAAAAGAATTAAGTAGTTTTGAGAATGTCGTGGGTTTGGAGATCATCGATCTTTCTTTGCTTGCTTAAGATATATTTCAAGTTAGTAGAGCTCAGACATTCGTTGCTGCTATATTTCAGTCTGGCAGCGTGCCCAAGTGAGAGAAATGAACTTTCCTGCTGTTCAAGGTTCTCTGCAATTCAAGTAGGATAAAGAATTTGATAAATTTTCAGCCGGTAAGATTCATAGTACACTGTATTTTTCAAATCTAATTCTAAAGAAATACATTTAGCATTTCAACCATTATGTCACAACAGAAGGAGGAGATGCCCAGCGTGCAGCGGTAGACCAGGGACAAGATGAAAGGGGGGCCCTGATGATAGGGATAGGGGTGACCCCTAAACACTCACCTAAGGCTGAATCTTACACTCCCTATCATCCATAGATGGGTCCTTCCCTTTGTCTGTGATCACATGCCTAGGCTGTGACTGACCCAGGGCTAGGCCTAGCTAGTGAATAGGGCAGCAAGCTACTCATCTTACAACTGCAATAAAACAACATGGTTAGAGAGGCAAATAAGAGGGAAGAATACAACAATCGGAACTCCACAGCTTCAACGCGGACAACTTCACCTGGCAGATCATCATAGATGAACTATAACTGGCAGATAGGAGAGTGAGGAGGGAGTTTATAGAGGGTGGGCTAAAAGTAGGTGGACAGTATGTGTAGTAAGGTTATGAAGGGTAGATTTATCAAACATGGTGTAAATGAAACTGTTATAAATGTAAACTGTTATAACTGTGAAAAGTTATATATAAATCAACATAAATGTCATTATTTTCTGTCCACCTACTTTTGGACCACCCTGTATAATGAAAGGGAGTGGCAGCAAGTGCAGCAGCTGAGATTAGACTATATGGAATCTTAGCAGGATCAAAAAGGAACTCTTAACCCCTTCAACACCAAATGCAAATAAATCTGCTCCACTCGTCCAAAGTGAACCTGCAATCTGCTAATTGCCGAGACCTTTTAGTCCCAGATACCGCAAAGGGCTCAGCCAAACACGACACCTCATGACAAATTATGGCAATGGCTGATTAGGATGAATCAGGGGATAATGGATGAATGGTAGGATTTAAATATGGATAAAACATCCTGTAGTACATATAGAATTTAGCTACGGACCCAGATAGTGGTTTTCAATTAGTGGCTTGCCGAATGTGCTCTTCATGCAACTTTTAGGGATGGAGCTAGTGACTGAGGAAAGAGGTTACATCTGTCAGCCCTCTTTCCCAATAATTACAAGGTGCTGCTGAATTGCTATGTCCTTTATATCTGCCATGCATAGAAGCCCTTAAAGAGATTGTCCACTAAATGAAACACCCCTTCTCATTCCCTATGTCCACCCCCATAAATATAAAAAAAAGCCTATATTCACCACCGGTGGCGGACCAGTTTTAGCAATGTAACAATGTCCTGGGGCCCACATCACATTGTTATGACACTGAGCACCTCGACCAATCAAAGCTGGCTTCCTTCTCCCTGAACACCGGAGTACTAAACAGGAAGTGAACAGCAGCCACAGCGCTCACTTAATGTTAATTGCTCCTGTGTCCAAAGGTGGGAGGAAGGAAGTTGGCGGTGATTGCACCCAAAAATGTGGAAGTCCCTTCTGTAGCATGAGGGGTCCCCTCGGTACCACTGAAAAAGAAGTCCTCTCCCTCCTTGTCTTCCTCATCATCTTCATCCCCCAATCTTGCCTGATGAGATTGGCTGGGCTAGATAGGATTACCCATTGTGAAATCTTGCTCCATGCCCAGTTGCTAGGCACTCAAAGATTCCATTTTTAAATTATGCAGCAATTCTTTCAGCAGACATAGCATAATAGGGATGGTTACGCTAATAATATCCTGATTACCGCTCACAAGCTTGCTGCACTACTCAAAGTTATCAAGCACCTCACAAATGTCTCCCCTCTTGTATCTGTAAGACTTGACTGTCCATATATATGTCAGTGATTCACAACCACTCGACAGTTGCTATGTGTCTTGGCTGAGTCTCATACTGACGGGCATGTTTAAGCTGGTATTCAGCAAGTGCCCTCTGCTGCTCACTTATCCTTGCCAACATATGAGTTGAGTTCCACCGTCTTGGCAGGTCGCAAATCACTCGGCAGTTTGGCAAACTAAATTGCTTTTGAAGCGCTGCAAAACCGTCAACAGCAGTTGAGGAATGGCGGAAATGGGCACAAATACAGCACACCTTCTCAAGTAGGTACGGCAAGACAGGGTATGTTTTTATAAATTTCTGCACCACTAGGTTCAATTGTGTACCATGCATGGCACGTGTACCAGCTTCCCAAGCTTTAAAGCTGCCACCGGGTTATGCCCATTATCGCAGACAACCAGACCGGGTTGGAGTTGCAGTGGGGAGAGCCATCGTCTGTTGTTTTATTCCTTGCCATAGCTCTGCGGCAGTGTGTGGTGCTTCACCTAAGCAGATGAGCTTCAGCAGAGTGTGTTGCCGCTTTGCCGATGCGCTGCTGCACAGCTCCCAACTTGGGAGTGATGTGGAGGGCAATTCAACTTAGGATGATGAGGCGGAGGAGGAGGAGGAAGAGGGGAGACAGGATGTATATGATGAGGCGGAAACCCTGATTGAGGTTGGGCCCGCTATTCGTGGCGTGGGTAGGATATGTGATGGTCCAGTTTGAGACTTTGTCCCACCCTCCACCAGGTTGAGCCAGTGTGCCGTGACAGAGATGTATCGTCCCTGTCCACAAGTACCGCCCCTGTCCACAAGTGCTTGTCCACATGTCTGTTGTAAGGTGGACCTTCCCGGTTACGGCGTTGTTGAGAGCACACTCTAGATTGCTTAAGACGTTCTGGTGTAACGCGGGGACGGCACAATGGAAAAACTAGTGGTGGCTCGGAACCGAGAATTGTGGGGAAATACTGGTTACATCATTCCCAAGAAAACTCATGGCTGTACGAGCCCAAAAGGTGCAAATACTTAATACTGAGCAAAGGAGCTGAATACTTATGACCATGGGATGTTTCAGTTTTTCTTTTTTAATAAATTTGCAAAAATTCCTACATTTCTGTTTTTTTCCGTGAAGATGGGGTGCAGAGTGCACATTAATACTGACCTCCTGCCAGTTAGAAGCAGTGGGCACAAGATGGCTTGGCAGGACCGAAACGGCATCGGTAAATTATGAAAATGTCAGAAGGTGAGTATAAGACGGTGGCAGGGAGCTTGCATTTAAAGCAACACAGCAGTGACAAATGAAAACAGTTTTGGTGCTTTTGGGTAAATTAGTCTATGAGAGCCTACAGGAGATGAATACAACATGTTTCTGCAAGAATATTATTTTGCGAACATTTCAAATGACCCTATGAACTACAAGATCAGAGTGATGCATCAGCCTCTTAAAGAAATAATGATATCATGATGGAATAATAATGGCATTGCTTGCTCCATTAGGCACTCTGTGTCTTTCCACTTGTTTTATTTAATGATTTTATTCTGCTTTCTGCTTCTTCTCTTAAATTATGATGTGTTGTTTAACGGACATGTATGGTCATGGCTAGATTCTCGTAGAATTTACACATGATTTATCATACTCTTCTTTATTTCCTTTGTGTGTTGGAACAACATAAAAAAAGAGAGGAAAAAAAGGTAAATTTGACATAATGGGCCGGGCACAATTGTTGGTACCTTCAACTTAATATTTGGTTGTACGCCCGGTGAAATAAATAACTGGAATCTTCCTATAACCATCACCAAGCTTCTTACACTTTTCGACTGGAATTTTGGACCATTCTTCTTCTGCAATCTGCTCCGAGTCTCTCATATTTGAAAGCGCCTTCAGCAATTCTGAGATCCCTCCACAGGTGATCAATGGGTTTAGCTCTGGACTCATTGCTGCCACTTCCGAACTTTCCAGCCCTTTGTTTCCATCCATTTCTGGGGCTTCTTGAAGTATATTTGGGGTCTTTGTCCTGCTGGAAGACCCATGACCTAACACACACCCAGTTTTCTGACACTGGGCATTACATTGTGACCTAAAATCCTTTCATAATCTTCCAGATGTCTTGCACACAGTCAAGGCACTCAGTGCCAGAGGCAGCGACACAATTCCAAAACATATTGAGCCTCCACTATATCTGACTGTAGGTCCTGTGTTCATTTCTTTGTATGCCTCATTACATTTTTGGTAAACAGTAGAATGTTGTGCTTTATCAAAAAGCTCTACCTCAAGGTACCATTACATGCTTTAATGTCGTTAAGATATCACTAACGATCTCATGGGAGCGCGGTCGTTAGGACATCTTTTTGACATCGTTGGTGAGATGTCACATGTCTAGATATCGTGGACGGAGGTACCAACGATGTAGCGAGCAGCTATCGCTCGCACAACCCAGCGAACGATACTTGTTCACTGTTGTGAATAGGGGAAGTCGTTAACGACATTGTTATCGCGGTGTCACACACAACAACGCAGCAGGTTGGCTGAATGATGATCGTCTGATCTGAGAACATGTTCTCAAATCTGCGATCAGCAATTCAACGATTTATCGTAGTCGTATCTCGGTGTTACACGCAAAGACGTCCTAACGATGTCGTTTGAACAACTCCAAACCCGTGACGTATCAGCGATATCATTCACGATCTCGTACTGTGCAACGGGGCCTTTAGTCTTATCTGTCCACAAGACACTTTTCCAGAAGGATTTTGCTTACTCACATACCTTTCAGCAGACTGCACTATACCTTTATTATGTATCATTTCATTCAAACGTGAATGGACAGTTGCACTGACACTGATGCATCCTGAGCCTGCCTGCCAACTTGAATTTCTTCGGAACCTGATTGGGCTGCTTGTTGAGCATCCTGACTATCCTGTGTTGTGAACTTTTATCAATTTTCTCTGAGCTCCTTGCCCAAGGACATTAAATACAGTGTCATGGGTTGTAAACTGCTTAATTATGTTAGGCAAAGGAACATCAAGATCTCTGGATATGGACTTTTAACCTTGAGATTGTTGATATTTTTCAACAATTTTGGTTCCTAGGTCCTGACAGTTCTGTTCTTCATTCTTAGTGTGGCACGCAATACAAAGAGTGAGCCAACTTCTCCCCTTTTTATCAGCTTTCAGGTGTGATTTTCATATTGCCCACACCTGCAAGGGTTGCAATCACACTCGGCCATTAGAATCCAGGGGGGGCCCAAATGTCCCTTTGGCCTACAGAAAAAGACTATTGCTAATAAAGATTTGCAGTATTTGGGGGCACAATTGGAGTTTTTGCATCAGGGCCCATGAGCTTCAAGTTACATCACTGCCTATAGCTCCTGATTCCTGGGACAGGAGGGGGCTAATGGACACAGCAATATAAGAAAACACAGTATGATATAGTGCATATGCAAGGTAGGGGGCCCTGTTACAGTCTTGATTTGGACTCACAATCTCTAAAGGGGTGATCCAACAAACAAACTGCCTTTTAGTTACTAGATCTTGGAATAATAATAATTTCCACAATTTAATGTGTCAATAAAAACGTTCCTGTGCTGAGTTAATCTTCTATATTGTTCCTGCTATGTACTGTGTAATGGATGTGTCTGCCTGTACAGGGACATGGCCTGAGCATTCCACATCTCCTGTGCTTAGATAATCTTATATATGTGTCCCTGCTATGTACTGTGTAATGGAAGTGTGTGGCCGTACAGGGACATGGTCTGATTATACTACATCTCCTGTGCTGAGATAATGTAACATATGTGTCCTTGCTATGTGTGGAGCCCCAGGCGGGACTGGGGTACTCGGTACCGGACCGGACGGTACTGGGGATGTCACAGGTGGCTTGGTCCGGACCGTGTCCCTGGGCCCTCACAATAAAGGGGAATTATTTACAAGGGGATTGTCACGGGTGACGCCACCCACTTGGTGCGGCCAGTGATGGGGCCGCCGCTGCTGCAGAACCTCCGGGGGTGATGGAGTGGCAGTGGAGATGGTATAGTTCCAGTGGGGAGAACTGTATCCCCCGGGGCAGTAAGGAGTTAAAGTCTATTGTGTGTAGTTGTAGCACACTTACTTTGCAGGCTGCAGGGATCTCTCCTCCTGGCTGGTGCTGACAGGCTGAATCTGTAGGGAGGAATGTTCTGCAGATAGAAGCAGGCAAGAGATGCAATGCAGGGTTTTCCAAGGCTTTACTCTGTTGTTCTTTCAAGCAAGTTACAGGTTATTTGCAGTTGTTACACAGTTCTCAACACACAGTTGCTTTCTCCCTTTCCGGGTTCCCTTCTCTCCTGCAGCCAGGCCTCTCTCTCTCTGTGACCCCTCACACAGTCTTTAAGTGTCCCTTTCCGGGCTTCTACGGTCTCCGTCTTGTACGGGTGTGTGTGAACGCTGGACAGTATGGCGGTGACTCGGGCTTCTGTGAGTCCTAGTCTGTCACTGAGCTGCCTGTCCTTTTGGGTTAGGGATCTCAATCTGGAACTCAGACCCCTCGTCGTGTTGTCTGGGGATGCCGGGTGAACTACGGTCCCCTTTAGAGCCGACACTCTACTCAGCCCAGCCTCCAGTAGTCCTCAGCACGAGGCTCTACCAGGCTCCTTCTCTGTGTTCCTTCCAATATTCTAGGAGGGCTTCTCCACCTGCAACAGGTTGCTTCAGCTGCTGTCTAGGGCACGGGTTCCACCGTCCCTCTCTGTCTCTCTCACACTCCTGGTGGTATAGCGTCGGACGGGCTTTCCCCCCCATCTGGCTCACACTGGCTCAGTACGGGTCTGCACTCCTCGGCCTTGCACTTCCAGGAGCGTGATGTCCTTCTGTCTTTACATCTCAGCTACTACAGCCTACTGTCTTCCTTTTCTCCTCCCCCTTCCTATATACTGTCAGTCACCTGACCTCTGGTGTGCCCAACCCACTCCTCTCATCCACCACCCCTCTGATCTCATATAGTCTCTAATCTCAGGGCTGGATGTAACCTCTTCTATGCATGGGTTGTGTGGGCTGTGAGGGTGTTAGTGTTTAACAATTGTCCTACCTGCCTGGCTGCAGTTCCCTTTTGTGGCCTCCTGGGCCACAATTTTAAAGCTCAAAACCGGATCCGGATGAAAAAAAAAACCACAAATCTCACCCCGGCCATAATATTACATATGTGTCCCTGCTATGGTTTACATAGGTCAAATGTGGTGACAAATTCCCTTTAAATTAATCATCTGCAGATGGAAGGGGGTGAATAGTAAGTGATACTTTTTCCCTCAAGCAAAAGAGTGAAAGTTTTAACCTATACCTGCAGTGTTCTTTGCTGCCACAAGATGCCATAGTGTGGCACCCCAATGGTCAGGCGTCACAGTTGGGGTACTGCACCCATAAATGAGTGTGCGTTTATCCCTGTCACAGTGGAATGTAGGGTTTGTATGAGGATCTTATCCCAGCACTCCCACACACCCACCTAGACAGATGGTAAGGGCCCATACCCTAAAGGGGGAGTTAGGGGAGGAGGGAGGTAGAAAAACGAGGGTTTCTAGTTTGCCTCGAGGGTTGAAGGAGTACGGGAGCCCTGAGTGAGAGAAGGGGACTCCGAGAGAGGGGACCTGGAGACAGAGAGAACAGGCAGCCCAGACTGACGGAGGGGACCCCCCGAATCGGAGCGTCCATACTCCGGGAGAGAACCCTGGTCCATACACCGGAGTGCCGGTTCCAAAGACGCAGCACAGGGAGTCCATCCCCTGAGTCGTAACACCGGTCGTCATGGGTCCGTCTACCGGCTCCGACGCCCTGTCAGAAAGGAAACCAGTCACACCAGGATAACCCACCGGGGTCAAGTTCCAGTGCAGGAGAGAGGAGAGTGGGAAGCCGGGACACTCATAAAGCACCCCAATAGACCCTGGTACTAAGCAGGCTGTTCCAGGACAGGCAGCTGCAATGGGACACAAGTTAGAGCAAGGAAAGCATACCACGGGAGACTCCTAGAAACTCCGCAGGCCACTGTTACTACCCGGCTGGCTAGCCTTACCTAACAACTGTTGTCTTCTGTGAACTGTACCTCCATCCACTAGCATTGTTCCAGTAAAGTACTCGGGTAAAGTGACAGAGTCTATAGAGCATAATTATTTCCCCGCTGCACTGCAACTTGTTTATCTCCATCATCAGCCCTTCAATCACTACAGGTGCTTCCCTGCCCCGGACGGCTAGCTCTACCTGCAGGAAGCTGTACAATCTCGGCTGCTATACCATCGCCTTCCAGAGGTCTGAAGCGGTGCTGGTGCTACATCAGCAGAATCTGAAGGTGGCATCACGATAAACTTATAAACTTTTATTCCCGTTCCAACTATCCCCCTTTTTAGTTGACCACCAGGGCCACGGGTCTGGGCAGGCCACCAGTGACATCCCTACCGCAGCAAAGGGCCCAGATACCCGAGTCCCCATACCTTGGGCTAATCAATTTCTGGCGTGTCACGAACAGAATCGCGTGCCCGGGTACTGTGTGCCTTTGAACTGTCTAAGTTAAAAGAACTTTTACCGCCGTTATACGGCACCAAGAACTGGTTTCCGCCATTTTACCAGGAACCCCAAGATGGTGGTCTAACGATGTAAAAGGACGACGTGCAGGCCCAGGAGTGTGCCTCAGCTCCTTGCTATGGAAGGGCCTAGCAATAGGTGCGAAACTGTTTGACCACCCTTATGGCTGCCAATCAACCAAGGGGGCGGGCCAAAAGAAATGACCGAAGGGAACCGCCAAAAAGCAAACAAGGGACATACCGGAAAAGAAGGACACGAGGAAGAGCATGTAATACCTGGTATAATGGCGACCCATTGGACAGACCTCATGCGCGAGGTGGAACAGCAGGTTAGCTCTACCTGCAGGGAGCTGTACCATCTCGGCTGCTATACCATCGCCTTCCGGAGGTCTGAAGCGGCGCAGGTGCTACATCACCAGAATCTGAAGGTGGCGTCACAATAAACTTATAAACTTTTATTCACCTTCCAACTACCCCCTTTTTAGTGGAGCACCAGGGCCACGGGTCTGGGCCGGCCACCAGTCACATCCCTACCACAGCAGAGGGCCCAGATACCCGAGTCCCCATACCCCGGGCTAGTCATTAGCAGCACCATAGAGTATAAAAGGGGCTAAAATCAGAAAATAAAGCAGATTGTGACTGGGGCCACATGATGTGCTTGGGGAGGTAGAAGCCAGCTCAAACAAGCGGGAGCTTGGGGAGTATATGACGCAGCAGAGAAAGCTACAGTATGAAGCAGAGAGTGTGCCGCAGTGTATGAGCTGCTACAGCAGTGTTCATCAGCTCCAGTCCTGAAGAGCCACCAATAGTGCAGGTTCTCAGGATTTCCTTAGCATAGCACAGGTGATAATTTAATTATCGGCACAGGCGATGATTCCAATATCTGTCCAATACTAAAGAAATACTGAAAACATGACTTGTTGTTGGCCCTTGAGGACTGGAGCTGATGAACACTGCTGTAGCAGCTCACACACTACGGCACGCCGTCTGCTTCATAACGTGGAAACACTGTGCTGGAGAGACTGAACTAGAAGGAGTGTTACAGCAGCATTAATCACAGGGTTTGGTTTATAGATTAGTCAGAAGAAGTGACAGACTACTTAATAACCTGAAGACTCAGCGAACCAGAGAGAAATGTCTCCAAAGCATATGACCCACCCCAGGGCCCGTGCGGTACCCGGTCCTGGACTGTAGTTTCACGGGGGATTTCACGGGCGGCCTGTGCCCGGGCCAGTGGCCCTGGTGTTCGCTGAAAAAGGGAGTTAAATAAAAATAAAATAAAAAGAGTTTGTGACACCACCTACGGTATCCTATAATGATACCGGTGCTGCTTGCAGACCTCTGGGACAATGATAAGGCAGACTTGTTGGTAATGCTGCCCATAGGTGGAGTGGGGTCCCAGGAGCAGTGACGGATGAATAGGGATTTTACACAGGGAGGTAGCTCTGTCACAGTCTTAGCAAGGGAACAAGTGTGCGGCTCCTCAGGCTGGCCTGTCAGCGCTGCTGGCCTGTTAGCACCTGCTATGGTGGTCCTGCAGGCGGAGACCCTGGCCCACAGGCTAAGTTAGGGCAGGATCAGGGGCCGCAATAACAGGCACACACATGCTGGAAGTTGTTTCCGTACCTTTTACTGATGTTGAAGCAAGGTATCATCCAGGGTACTGTCCAGTTGGTCGGATGGCAGTTCAGGATTTCCACACCCGATGAGTTATGAGGCCTCCTTGTTCCTGTGTGTATGTGCTAAAGTCTTGGCCTGTCTGAAACCTGGCCTTGACCTCTCCTGTGTCCCTCACTTGTATAGCAGGCTGTGAAAACCTTCTGATGGGCACCGCTTGCTCCTCTGAGGACCCTGGCTCTGTTGTTGGCTGTGCTACAAGTGTCCGCCAGGAGACTAACGTCTCCCTGGTCCTCCGGTCTTCTCTGCTGGGCTAACTGGACCAGTGCAGACTCGGACTCCGGTGTCCGGGTTGCTTCTACTGCTTCTCTGGGGTGAGCCGGTATGGTTCCTCCACCCCCACTCTGACTCTGGTACGCCTTGCCTCCGACCCTCACTCTTGGGTCCCTTGCACTGGCTAGGCTTCCCTCTGGAACGTGCCTAGCGTGGCTCCATTCACCAGGATGTCTTCACAGTCCTCTCTCTGGAACTGCACTGCCTAACTCCTCCCCCAGGTCTGGATTTATAGGGGACCTTGCCTGAAGTCGGCAAGTTGAGCTCCCCCTTCAGGTTTGGGGTGGAAGGTGTTGCATGTGTAAGTTTACCTGATGTGGAAATCCCTCCTTGAACAGTAGGGGTGTCAGACATATTGTAAGGGAATCTGTACAAATAATACAGTGGCAGGGGAGAGACTGGGATTGCATTGTTGATTACTTGCCAAAGTCTGTTAATTTTTGGAAAAAATAAACCTTATTAAAAGTTAGCAGTGTCTCGTGTTGTTTGACGGCCATCACAAATTGTACCACATTACCACGCCAATTGTCTCTTCAGACAGGAAGTAGACTTGACCTCTGGCGCCACCTATTGGAAGTAGAAAACCTAAAAGTTAATATCCACCATTTAAGGAGCCTAAATCATATGACTGAGGATAAAAGCCAAACCGCAATCTCAATCTTCAGACACGGTGTTTCAAGGCGTGGCCCCTCATCAGTGCAAAGCATGAGATTTGATTTGGCTGTATGAGAGGCTTCTAAGTCTCCTTACACCGGTGGGTCAGTCATGTCACTCTCCATAAGGAGAAGTGTACCCCATTAGACTTTATTACATAGACACTGAATCAGCAGGGCATCATAGTAGATTTCAGCTCTACAGCTTAAAGGAATGTGAATGCAGCTCAGTACAACATAAATGATAATTAGGATCCTATTAAAGTTATACCAAAAATAAGAACCGAAAATACTCCTGGAGACCGTGCCCCAAGTTTGCATACCCCCCTCTCTGTATAGACATAATGTATGCTGCACATCTATATAGCAAATATATATCTTTCCTTGCAGATGTCAATCCGACCCAGTTTATGCATATGCTGTTTTCTTGCCCTTTCATCAGATATGAAGCTAATGGTGCCGGCTGTGTCAGCTTGTCACCTCCCGAGGTTACCTACGCATCAGTTTGCAATCTGAAAGGTCTATTCTCAGCAGAGATGGCCGGACATTGCTACTTCCATGCTTCAAAGAATCCATGACTGCTACAACAGTCCCAAATCAGCCAATATTTGCACATATCATGCAGTTCCGCTCACCTGCCCGGCCCCATTTGGCCGACTCGGGAAATGGTTGCTTAGTAACAAGGCGACGCATCCACCCCCATGCACTAAAGCTTCCCTTAGCTTCCCCATGATTTGGTCTGACAGCTGCAGCATTAACCCCATTATCACCGCAGAAACTCATGATTTCTTTAGTAATGTGTTTTGCAGAACAATTACATAAAGGTCAGTTTTATGGCAGTTAAAGAGTTAAGCACCAAATAAGATTAAAGAGCGTTTCTCTATGAAGATTAATAACTTAGCGGGGCATTGCCTCCTTTAAAAAGGCATCTCTTTTCCTGATTGATCGAAGTGGAACTGAGTGGAAACTACAGCGGCCACTGGTGGACACCTATGGTATTACATGAAGGTGTAAGGCTAGGGTCACACTTAAATACAGAATTGCGTTCAACGCATCCAGATCCGGATGCGGTGAACGCAATCGTCTTCTGCCATTCAGCAAGCCGGGAACCAGATTGCTGAAGCCACAATCCGGTAACCGAATTGCTCAGAATGTGTAATCCTGAGCAATCCGGGTTACCAGATAGTTTGCTCATCCCTGCTGCCACAGGGATGACCAAAGTGTTCTGTGATTGTTTAAACTATTTCTCTTATTAATAAATATTTGTATAATGTCTCTAGGGGGTGCCCACTCCCCCTAGAGACCTTCCACTTACTCAGGTGGGCATATAATGCTATAATCACCTCTGTACAGCAGCCGCCTCCAGTCAGCTGCTGTACAGTTTTATGAATGAAAGCGCCGGGCTCCTCTGAGAGCGGCGCACATACTATAGTTGTTGCTATAGTATGTGCGCTGCTGTCTGAGGTCCTGTAGCCTTATACAGTAGATCTATGGGCAGCACTACTTTTTAAAAGCTCAAAACCAGATCAGGTTTTGTAAAAAGAACCTGAAGTGTGACCCTAGCCTAAGTTGCAGATCTTGACCTTAATGCAAAATCTTAAAAAAGCCAATATTAGTCAACTGCGATGGCCAAAAAGACAGAGTTCATGTAACGCCTGGATGGACCGGAAGTGCTCTTGGGAGGGGTGAGGAGGTCTCGTGCATGAAGGGTCAGGACGATGTTGAGTGTAGAACCAATATAGAACAGCTGGAATAAAAGGAAAATGTTTCCAGCTCACATTCTAAAACTTAAATATACAAAATACGTCCTGCCAAGGGATGGCCTGGTAGACAGTGCACAACAAAAGGTCCCAGTTGGCAAGTGGATGTCACAATAGAGTTATAGAAAAAGATGTTTCCGCGCTCATCTCAAGCTGGGTGGGTGCAGGATCCAGACAACCCCAGAATTATTGGCAACTATAGCTACCATTAATTATTTTAATTACTAGTGTTTGCTTAAGTGGCAAAGGAGTCTTTGTCTCCTTCTAGCACCAAGACTGCTAAATTTGCCACCCTGCGTTGGTGCAGAGTTCTGGATATTATGTGTGCGCTGGTGTCTAAGTATCTTCAGACCGGTTATGTTGCACTCCTCACCCGGTCCATAAGAATGATGAGTCGGGCCGGCAGGGAAGGGGTTACTCGGATACCAGGGCGGTGGCTTCGGTGAGAATCACGGGTGGTCGGGTCCCGGTTCCGTGCCCTGGGCACTCACTGGCTAATGGGAAGAGTGATTTGGGAATTAGACGTGACGCCACCTGTGGTGTCTGGTAAGCGGTTACCAGTGCTGCAGCCGGGCGCTGAGGTGATGGTATGGTGCAGCAGTCTAGCACAGCTCCCCAGAGGCGGAGCTTTTCCTCAGCGTGGCGGGGTGGATGAGGGGAGTTGTAGTTCCCAATCTTTGTGGTTCTGCAGAGACCTTTCGGATGACGGGTAAATGAAGCCAGATACCAAATCAGCTCAACAGTTCCTTTACTGGTACCAGTTGGATAAGGTACACGGTACAGTCCAGCTCACCGGGGATTATATCCATAGGTTTTAGGATTCATCACAGAGTCCATCAGAGGTGTCGCTCAATTCTCCTTCTTGGTCTCTATGCACAATGGCTCTCTGCCCTCCCATGCTTTAGTCTGGTCACAAGTCCCCAGGTCGGTTGCCTTCAATCTCTGTTATCTCTTGGCATCTTGGACCTAGCTATGGTGCTGAGGTTAGGCTCCTTGGTGGGTGTTGTGGCTCCCTTATCAAGACCGCTGGTCTGCGGTTTGGGGTAAACCAAATCAAAGCGTCTTGGCTCCAGTTTCACCGGTGTGACCTGGGCACTCCAGACGGCTCCTACCAGACCTGGAGTGTCCCCTTCTTGTCTGGGTCACCTCCGCTCCTTAAAGTGCCCTCCCCTGCATCCGTCCATTCTGTCTCTCTCTGTCACCGTGTGACTGACTTGGGTCTCAACTGTCACTCACATCTCTCGCTCTCCTAAGCTCCACCCCCCTTGGGACCTACTGAATCACAGTCCCCTGTGCTAGGGTGTCTGTGGGTGAGTTCAGTGGAAAGACTCTGTAGTTCCCCTCCTCCACCTTTGACTATGGAGATACTACAACTTTTTTTCGGGTGCAGTACCTCCCTGTGGTGTCCCGCCAGGGGGGGCGCCACAAAGCCAGATAAGGATGACAGACACATTCCTCTGAACAAAAAGGCAATCTTTACTGGGCACAACACTTGTGAACAGAATGCAGAAGGCTGCACACTTCATTTTATCTTCTGCACAGCACAGAGGCTCAAACATACCGGTTACTAGCAACAGAACGTTTCGTGTGAATGGGTTACTGGTCATTAAGTTAAATTAGCCCTCCTTCTCTTTGGCATGGGAGCCTATGGGTCAGTATGTTTCACGGAGTTCTCGGCTGACTACCACAGACAGTGATCCCTTCGAGGCCCGCACTTAGGGCTGATTTCATTACCCTGTGTTTTCACCTGGGCAGCACTATCGCTTTATTGATCCCCATATGTGTGTGCCTTTCTCTCCCTTCAGGTCCACTCCAACTTGCCTACATCGGTAATCACAGTTGTCTCAAATACATTTCCTTTAGCAGCTTCTCTGCCTCTCCTCTTTTGATGCACTGTCCCACAGTTTTGGCCCTGTCTGCCAAATCAGGAACTTTTTTTTTTACTGATCCTAATGGTGGGTTTACACGTCGCGATATCGGCGTCCAACTCCGACCCAACTCCGACCAAAAGTCACGTGGTTCGGGAGTTGGACCCGATATCGTTCGCGCGTTGTACGGTTTGAAAGTGCAATGCGATGCTGGAACGATGCCAAAACGATATCGGGGTTGAATAAGCGTGCTATTCAACCGCCCGATATCGGATGGCCGTTGTAGCCGCATCGTCCCGTGTGACAGCCCAACTACGATGTGTACGCCCACGTCACCCATTCACTCCCATGTTAACTGGTCGTTCCTGGGTTGGGGGGCGTACACATCGTCGGGACGTTGTATCCCGATATCGGGCTGTCTAAACCGGCGATGCGATGGCGGGAAAAGCGCTCAAAAAGCGCGCTCCCGCGTCATTGGCTCCGATATCGGGCCGATATCGGGACGTGTAAACCCACCATTACACTCCTTTCTCTGTGGGCTAATCCCAACATTAAAGGGATCCTGTCACCCCCAAAACACCTTTAAACCTATTAAAACCTGTCCCTAGAGCATATTAACACTTTCCCTACACTCCTTTTACCTCCTATATGCACATAATCAAAGTGTATAAAAACGTTTTATAAGTACCTCATTAGTGATGATGAGTGACTATGCTATTCATAGTCACTCATTCAGGCTGCCCCTCTTCATACTATGACGCCTCCATAGGCGTGATCTTCATGATAGATTCAAATTGCCGCCTCCCTGCGCGCCTCCCCGCTGTGGCTTGTGTCGGCCCGGCTTCAGCGTGGGGCTGTATGACGCGATCCGCGTCATTCCCGGCGCCGGGTGACGTATTTACACCGGCGCCGCTGTTGGCTTCAAGTCCCGCACTGCGCATGCGCATGCGCAGTGCGCATTTTGAAGCTGACAGAGCGGTGCGGCTGTATACGTCACCCGGCGCCGGAAAATGACGCGGATCGCGTCATACAGCCCCACGCTGAAGCCCGGCCGACACAAGCCACAGCGGGGAGGCGCGCAGGGAGGCGGCAATTTGAATCTATCATGAAGATCATGCCTATGGAGGCGTCATAGTATGAAGAGGGGCAGCCTGAATGAGTGACTATGAATAGCATAGTCACTCATCATCACTAATGAGGTACTTATAAAACGTTTTTATACACTTTGATTATGTGCATATAGGAGCTAAAAGGAGTGTAGGGAAAGTGTTAATATGCTCTAGGGACAGGTTTTAATAGGTTTAAAGGTGTTTTGGGGGTGACAGGATCCCTTTAACTTCGTCTGTCCCTGCTGTCTGCTTGAGCAGACCTTCACCTTTCACCTTCATTCTTCCACACAGCTTGTATTATAATACCTTAGACATTACCAAAAGTGCTATATCTATGCATTACACTTATAATATCACACTATACATTAGATATTACACGATGAGCACTGTTGCATCCTATATTACAGTTTGCTTATCACACACATATACAATTAAATCATTGATGGCTTTGAGGGGGCATAAGACCGCAGATCCACACTCTTACATACCTCCCCTCTTTAACCATGACCATCCTCAGCTATGCTGGACTCTGAAAGACATCAAAACATATAAGTACACATAAAACTACGTATAAAATGTTCATTTGCTCTGTATTCTTACTTTAGTTCATCCTGACCCTGGTCCCACTAGGTTGGGACACCTGAACCAAAATGTCTAAGTCTGTCTTATATGGCCAACACGTCAGCATCCCTCATTGTACAAGGGTACAGTCGTTCCCTGTAAGGCTAGTTTCGTACAACACAGTCCACTCTTGCAAAGGGGTGACCCTTTACATCGAGGGCACATTCCTCAACCCTGCTGGAAGATCAAGTTGTCCGACCCCCTTCCCCCAAGAAAAGTCCTTAGGACTAGGACCCTATCTCTCAGGGACAAAGTCCACAGGGGATTTTGGGGAAAAGTTCATGAGGAGAGCTTTTAGGTATATTCCATGACTGAGGGGGTATCCTCCTGTAGCCATATCTGCGCATTTGGAAACAGCAGACATATAAAGCTCAGCCTATAAGGCTCAGCCCAGGCCCACTTGGCCATGAATGGCATTAAACACAGTCCCTCACTCAAAAACACACAAAGGCCTCTTCCAGTTAACAGCGCTAAAATATCCAACCCAAACCAAGGATCTTCCACCTCCAACGAACAGTCCTCAGGAACCCTAGGGGTCTCATCTTCCTCCAGTAATAGGGGCATTCTGACAGTTGCTTTTCAACTCCTTCATGACCTAGGACATACTAATACATCCTAAATCGTGTATCTTGCTTTGATGCGGGCCCACACAGCAAGCCCACATCTTTCACTGCAAGTGTCAACTGACCTGATCAGCTGAAATTTGCCTCTAACTGCCCCTAATGGATCTGAGATCTGCCTTTAAATGTTAAGCAGTTGAATCCCGCTGTGATTTACCCTGTGCCCTTGGGGAGCATGCCTTTCATTACTCCCATCGGCGGCCATGTAATATGATCGCGGGGTACCGATGGGTTGTCATAACTGCCAGGCGTCAATTGATGTCCCATGTGTCTGTCATGATGCTTTTCCTGTGAGCGCTGGCTGATTTCTCTAATTATTAGCTGTGGTCAATGGCCATGTTCACACACATGCGTTTTTTTGACCATCTCTGCGTTTTTGGGCTGTTTAAAAAAAACGCAGGTGCGTTAACGCAGGGTACATTTGAGTGTAGCTGCGTTTTTCAGCTCCATTTGTGTTTTTTACCCCTAGTCCAAAAAACGCTGCATGCAGCGTTTTTGGGTGCTGTAAAAAAACGCATGTGCGTTTTTCCAAAAACGCATGCGTTTTTTTAACATGGGGCCCTATGGGAAACGCATGCAAAAACGCATGGTACATTAGTACCTTTTAGTGCCATTCAAAAACGCATGCGTTTCCCATAGGGGCCCATGTTAAATAAAACGCATGCGTTTTTGAAAAAACGCACATGCGTTTTTTTAACATGGGGGCCCTATGGGAAACACATGCGTTTTTAAAAGGCACATTTATGCACCCTGCGTTAACGCTTGCGTTTTTGCCTGCGTTTTTGGTGAAAAAATGACTAAGTCCAAAAACGTGGCAAATCCTTTCAGACACAAAAGGGACATTTTTAAGCACTCTTAAAAAAACGCAAGTGCTTTTAAGAGTGCTAAAAAAAAGGAAATTGTGTGTGAACATAGCCAATCTGTAGAGCTTTTTTCTCTTTCCACTTCTGCAGCTGGTTGTATTACTGCCAGTCACAGAAATCTGAGTAAACACTTACCAATAGATAGATCAGCTGCACACCACATTATTTCTTTAAAGGGAATGCCAAAATGGCTGTGTGAATTTATTGCATTATATAATAAGAAACAAAGAAATATTTAGGCTGTGTTCACACTGGGCGTTTTTGGGCTGTTTTTGGGCTGTTTTTGGGCTGTTTTTGCTCATCAGTTTTTGTAGCCAAAACCAGGAGTAGAGCAATCAGAGGAAAAGTCTAATAGAAACACGTCACCACTTCTGGATTTAATCACCCACTGCTGGTTTTGGCTACAAAAACTGTTGAGCAAAAACAGCCCAAAAACGCCCAGTGTGAACACAGCCTTATACAGCTACTGAAAGCTGGCCCTGGTCTAAAAGATAAATGTGAAAGCATTAGTTGATGTCATAGCCATGAAATCATAAGCCCAGTAACTGTTTACAGAGTTCTTTCACTAATACTGGGTCCTATTCTCACCCTCAATGTCTGCAACCTGGAATGTGAATGGGAAAATGGGCTTATGATTTCATGGCTATGACATCAACTAATGCTTTCACATTTATCTTTTAGACCAGGGCCAGCTTTCAGTAGCTGTATAAATATTTCTTTGTTTCTTATTATATAATGCAATAAATTCACACAGCCATTTTGGCATTCCCTTTAAAGAAATAATGTGGTGTGCAGCTGATCTATCTATTGGTAAGTGTTTACATATTTTTTGAAGCTTGCACCCACAATAAGAGGTGTGTGCCCATACTGTAATATATATAGAAATCTGAGTAAAGGCCGCTTCACACGCTTGGATATCGTTAACGATATCCTTAGAACGATCATGTGACAGTGATCGTTCTGACATCATTAACGATATCCCATTCGGCAACGCAACAGTTAAATAGAAGAGCAAGGACTGAACGATCTTTTAAAGCGGCAGGAATAGAAGATTTGTGAACGACATCTTCAATAAGGTGTCACACTGAACAATGCTACTTCTTCAAGCATATACCGTATATATATGAGGAATTACTGCTAAAATGTAACTTTTATTGGTAATCTTAAAAAGGAAACTATAGTTCCATTCAAAGGTGTGCAGCTGACTTTCTATAGGGGGGGAGGTTGTGTCTAGGGCACACGTGGCCCGACCCTATCCTCTCCCTACCTTACCCTGCCTGACAACGGAGTTTTATACACGTACAAAACCCCCTAGGTGGTGTCCCCGTTCCACGGCGGCTGTCCCTACTAACCCTTAGCTGGTGTCTAAAGGTTCAGGCCCAGTGGTACCCTATACCTCCTTACAGCAATGATCTAATGTCATACATAAATGCTGGAAGGTATTACAAAAAAGGTGGGGGCTATCCTCAGAGTTAAGGGTCTATCCCTTTAACTTTGTGGCCTAAAAACAAACCGGCCACCTAAAGGACACAAAAAAGCAACTGTTTGGAGAGATAAATCCTTCTTATCTTAAGATTGTGGAGGTGTTAGGCGTCATACCATGCTGTCATTAAGTTCCTCAATTCCCATACCAATACACTGTATTAGCAATAAACCTAGCAAATGTTAGGTACAAAAAGTTAAAACAGCATTGCTTCACCTTCACCTTGTATCTCACACAACATTGCAAAATGTCACCTTAGTGAAAAGCAGTTATAGCTCTGAGAAAGCCAGATCTACCAAGTCCGCTAGGGTCACTTCACAGGCAAGGTTACCAGTGCCCCATAGAAAGATCAGGGTATAACTTATCTGATCCTGATGTACTCGCACTTCGTCCTCACTCGATGCGTTTCCCCCACCATGGATGTACTGGTGGGTTCCTCAGGAGTGGTTATTAGTGGCACAGGGTGTTCGTACATACCCTGGGGCACCCAGGGCAAAGGGTCTGATGCTCCCCCTCAACCCCTGTTTAGTGATGTATGGAGGGGGAGCATCAGACCCTTTGCCCTGGGTGCCCCAGGGTATGTACGAACGCCCTGTGCCACTAATAACCACTCCTGAGGAACCCACCAGTACATCCATGGTGGGGGAAACGCATCGAGTGAGGACGAAGTGCGAGTACATCAGGATCAGATAAGTTATACCCTGATCTTTCTATGGGGCACTGGTAACCTTGCCTGTGAAGTGACCCTAGCGGACTTGGTAGATCTGGCTTTCTCAGAGCTATAACTGCTTTTCACTAAGGTGACATTTTGCAATGTTGTGTGAGATACAAGGTGAAGGTGAAGCAATGCTGTTTTAACTTTTTGTACCTAACATTTGCTAGGTTTATTGCTAATACAGTGTATTGGTATGGGAATTGAGGAACTTAATGACAGCATGGTATGACGCCTAACACCTCCACAATCTTAAGATAAGAAGGATTTATCTCTCCAAACAGTTGCTTTTTTGTGTCCTTTAGGTGGCCGGTTTGTTTTTAGGCCACAAAGTTAAAGGGATAGACCCTTAACTCTGAGGATAGCCCCCCCCCTTTTTTTGTAATACTTTCCAGCATTTATGTATGACATTAGATCATTGCTGTAAGGAGGTATAGGGTACCACTGGGCCTGCACCTTTAGACACCAGCTAAGGGTTAGTAGGGACAGCCGCCGTGGAACGGGGACACCACCTAGGGGGTTTTGTACGTGTATAAAACTCCGTTGTCAGGCAGGGTAAGGTAGGGAGAGGATAGGGTCGGGCCACGTGTGCCCTAGACACAAACTCCCCCCCCCCCCCCCTATAGAAAGTCAGCTGCACACCTTTGAATGGAACTATAGTTTCCTTTTTAAGATTACCAATAAAAGTTACATTTTAGCAGTAATTCCTCATATATATATATATATATATATATAAAATAAGCTAGGATTACATTATCTATTTTCGGTGAAACTTCTTCAAGCAGCGTTAATTGGACGACAAACGATAGATTTGAGGTCCGGATCTCATTTTTTGGATGAACGTTCCAATGATTTTTCAATCTCACATCGTTCGTTTACACGCGAGTGTGGCGCCCCGCAAAGCAGGCGTCACAGAGGGGTACTGCACCCATAAAAGCGGTGCAGATACTCCAGCTGCAAGTAGATTTAAGGCGGATGGGTAGAACCTACACACAAGCACCCCCACACTAGATCACCTGGTGGGAGGGAACCCGGGAGGGGATATAGACACCTCCAGGGGAAGAAAGGAGGTCTTTGTCTCAAGGTCTTTGACCGGAGTCAGCCAGGCAGTAAGCCTGAGGGAGCAAGGAGGGTCTCTCAGCTGAGGGAACCGGAAAAGGCTAAAGGCAGAAAAAAAGCTTCCCAGGCGCAGACAGCCAGCCTGGAGAGGAAAGGGACTTCAGAGAGTCAAAACCCGGCAGCTTACCGGGCATCGGAGCCCGCACCTGTGGGATCCTCCAAGGACCACAGAAAATCCGGCGAACTAGGAGTATATCTAATATACTGCCCTGACTCTCAAGCGACCAGAAGAGGGGACCAAACACAGCAGGGCAAAGCCGCAGTGTTAGGAGAAGGTTACCCGACAGGAGCGAGGAGAGTGAGAGACAGCAGGAGGCCAGATCCGCTTTATGGGGTCAGACTTTACACCAAACTACTGGGAAGCAGGGAAGAGAAGAAAGACAACAGGCACACGCTGAGGGTTCCATCCAGCTACCTGAGATCCGCTTGCAGCCACCCGTAGCTACTTGTCATATAACATCTTACTGCACTGAACTGTAACCATTGCTGCTAAAGTTCCAGTAAAGTACCCAGAGTGAAGTGACTTCCACTCTGCTGCATCTTCTTTCCTATGAACTTATTCCTTTCACAGGATTCCTGCCCCAGAGGTCCCAGTCCTGCCTGCGGAGGACTACAACATCTCAGCCGCAATACCACCGACCTCCGGAGGACTGTGGCGGTGCCGGTGCTACTTCCCCAGGAACTGCTGGTGGCGTCACGACAAACTAACTTTGTAAATAATCCCTTGTACATACCCTACTTTTCAAGAGAATAGTCCCCCGGGATACGGGATCAGGTGCGGCCGCCATTCTCCATGACACAGTTAACCCTTTTGCTTCCTGATACCCGGATAACCCACACCCTAGGGCGACACACAAGGATGCACTAACGATATTGTTAGAACGTTCACAAATTCATGACGTTTCAACGATATCCTTAACGATATCCTTGCGTGTGAAGCCGCCTTTAGAAGAGGGGAAATATGGCTGATCTCTGGAGGCACATAGAAAAAGATTTTTTATACATGTATATTTCTCAGATGTGTTTTGTATCCCTTTAAAAATATTAATGAAGAGGGCTATTCAATAACTTAATGTGTATTCCTACTGATTATTTTATTTATTAATAAAGCACCCCAGGCTCTTTTTCCATGGTTATGCAGGTAGCATAACCACATCAGGTTAGTGCATTCTGACTTCTACCTCCTCCACTTGACCACCGGCTATTATTCCAGGAATGCGCCCTCCTCTCTCCTCTCTCTGTTTCAGCAGCACCTATGTTGCATTCTAAGAAAGTGGCTATCATGCGCTGACTGGCCCTGTATACCGTATAAATAAATTTTAAAAACTTCCCACCCTGTATGATAATAGCTGTTTCCGGTCCAATGGGCTTGATTGTAGCTCAGTCCGTTCTGCCTTTCCTCGCCGTCTAACAGCCTCTTCTTCTATATGACATCCGAATCGCGCTCCTGCACATAGGCTCAGGCTTCCGTAGGTGCACTGTGAACTGGCTCAGAGACCTTAGCGGTTTGCGCATGTGAAGAAGACTTTTAGGCTCTGCCCACACTAGGGCAGAGCATAGTGCACAGGTGCAATCCCAAGAAGCCTCTGCATAGGAGTGCAATTCAAATGTCATTTAGAAGAAGATGCTGTCGGACAGAGAGGAGAGATGGAACGAACGGCGAGGAGAGGCGGGACGGATGGCAAGGAGAGGTGGGATGGATGGCGAGGAGAGGTGGGATGGATGGTGAGGAGAGGTGGGATGGATGGTGAGGAGAGGTGTGACGAACGGCGAGGAGAGGCGGGACGGATGGCAAGGAGAGGTGGGATGGATGGCGAGGAGAGGTGGGACGGATGGTGAGGAGAGATGGGACGAATGGCGAGGAGAGGCGGGATAGATGGCGAGGAGAGGTGGGATGGACGGTGAGGAGAGGCTGGACGGATGGCGAGGAGAGATGGGATGGATGGAGAGAAGAGACGGGATGGATGATGAGGAGAGGCAGGACGGACGGTGAGGAGAGGTGGGATGGATGGCGAGGAGAGGTGGGATGGATGGTGAGGAGAGGCGGGATGAACGGCAATGAGAGGCGGGACGGATGGTGAGGAGAGGTGGGATGGACGTCGAAGAGAGGTGGGACAGATGTTGAGGAGAGATGGGATGAACGACAAGGAGAGAAGGGACAAACAGCGAGGAGAGGTGGGACGGATGGCGAGGGGAGGTGGGATGGATGGCGAGGAGAGATGGCACGAACGGCGAGGAGAGATGGTACGAACGGCAAGAAGAGGTGGGACAGATGGCAAGGAGAGGCGGGACGGATGACGAGGAGAGGCGGGATGAACGGCAATGAGAGGTGGGATGGACGGCGAGGAGAGGCGGGACGGACGGCGAGGAGAGATGGGGTGAACGTTGAGGAGAGGCGGGACAGATGGCAAGAAGAGGCGGGACGTATGGCGAGGAGAGGTGGGACGGATGGCGAGGAGAGATGGTGCGAACAGCCAGGAGGGGCGGGACAGACGGCAAGGAGAGGTGGGACAGATGGTGAGGAGAGGGGGGACGGATGGTGAGGACAGGTGGGACGGACGGCGAGTAGCGGGATGGATGGCGAGGAGAGGCAGAACGAATGATGAGGAGATGCAGATGAATGGCAATGAGAGGCATGACTGATGGTGAGGAAAGGACGGTCCCAGCTACAGTCAAGCCCATTGGACTGTAAAGAGGTAATTATAGAACAGGGCGGGAAGTTTTTAAAACTTATTTATTAGGTGTACAGGGGCAGTAAGGGCATAATAGCCACCTCCTTAGAATGGAGCATAGGTGCTGCTGAAGGTGGCGCTTTTAGTTTCACACACCCAAATCCGGTGACAGGTTCACTTTAAAGCAATGGCCTCTAAAGCTAACTTAAAAATGCAGCAAACAATTACATTTTAATTCTACCTTTGTCTCTGGAATTTATGATTTTTAGAACACGCCTTGTTGATATTCATTTTTACGTCTTCATTTTATATGAAATGAGTTCACATTATTAAAATTCTTCAATGTTAAACAGTAAAAATATGATACAGGACATTTACCGGGATGTAAGAAAGTATTTGCCCCTCCCACACATTCACTATTATTGAATATTTGCCACAACTTATGGTTTGTAATCTTTATTATGGTTATTACTAGACATGAGCAAATTGATTCGATACAAATTGAATTTGTGTTGAATTTTTAGAAATTTGATTTACCCTGGGAACATGAACAATTTGGAGTGAATCGACAAAAAATGTCCTACACCATTTTACACATTGCAGAAGATTACATCAGCCAGAGAAGTCTAAGGGTACGTGCTTATGATCCGGTGTGTGTTGGCGCAGTGCCTCTGGACCCGAAGGAAGTCACAGGTGAACATAGGGTGAGTGCAACCGCCATGTGCCCATGATCTGCGGTGGATGCAGACCGGCTTTTCACGGTATTCACCCGATGGTGATGTCTTCCGACTCCGCATCATTAAATTAACACGATGCGGAGATGCGGAAGTGTTGCGACCTGCACCACAGGTGAAATAACGGTGCGGTGCGGAGAAGCATAGTGGGCATGGGATTTCTAAAATCCCCATTTACTATGCTTGTACTGTACAATGCAGCGTTTTGGACCCAGTGGCAATATGCTGAGTCCATAACACTGCAATTCCTGATTGTGTGCACATACCCTTACACAACTTTGAGTACAATCTGGCAGCCTTCCTCATAATATCTTGAAGATACCACATCAGAAGATGTGCCTGTGTGCGGTAGTGCAAGTGACTAATGGAAACCACATTTGATAAATCTCCAAATACACAGGCACCAATGTTACTCACAGCCTCTCAGAGACAGATGTACAATCATGGCCAAGAGTTTGGAGAGTGAGACAAATTATGGTTTTCACAATTTAGCTTCGTGTTTTTCGATATTTTATTCAGATGTTACTACTGTTATCAGCAGTTCATTCGTTTTTCAACTTTTATTCACAAATACATCAGGCTTATGCTACTGGATGGTGGCAACAACCGGGTACATGAGAGAAATGTATCTTGCACCGCCAATTCAACCCGAGGTAGCGGCGTATGAAGACGGTTGTAGCCACCCGCCTCTTGAGGCACCTGTTTCAGAGCACTGCCCTAAAACAGGTGGTTACCCAGCCGATGGTAGCGACCTGTATCGGAGTGTAAAGAAGGAACAGAAGGGTTGTTTCGACACCATGCTATGTACCTGGTATGTACCTGGGGCGTGACACAGCCTCCGGGAAACCTCCCCCCTTCAGCGATCATTGGAGGAAGCTCCTGCGTTACGATTGGTAGTCGCTGCACAGGGCGGCATATTTAAGGAGCTGACCAGTCACGCTACACAATTGCTCAAGCGTCATGTATTAATCAGCCTCCTGCGCTGGCTGGCCAATCATGATGTTATTGCTTTGTCCTATCAGCGTACGGACGTCTCGTAATCCACAATTGTGGCACGCCTATGTGTTGTCCCTGCTGCACCAGGTCCGCCCATATTACCTTGTTATAGCGGTGTGTAAATGAGGTAAGGTGCTCTGCAGAAGGTAACTTGAGACACCCAGCAGTGTATCCAGAGATAGATGTAACCTACCGTAGCGCACCTTGTTGCGGCGTGTACAGGTGGTGCGATTACCGTTTGCAACCGTTTGTGCGTGCTCGTGCACGTGAAGTAGCCGGTTGTTGCCACCATCCAGTAGCGGCGTGTAAAGGTACCATTACAGTGTTGTCCCTTGTTTTCCCAGATTTCTGCTTTCGCCCTGACAACTGGGCACCAGCTTCTTGGCCAAATCCTGACTGATGACCAATTCTTGCCTAATCAATGGTTAAAGTTCATCACAGTTTCTGTGGAGTTTTTTGTCCATCTTATTTTTGGGATTTGACCAGGAGTTCTCAGTAGAATGGAGATCTGCAGAGTTTTCGTGGCCATAAACCTAACATGTCAATGTTGTCATCTCAAATTCAAATTCAAATAAGCTTTATTGGCAGAACCAAAATACATTTAGTGTTTCCAAAGCAAGAAAAATGGGGGTTATGGATATGGGGTGTTGGGGCACAATTTGAGCAATAACGGCCCATTTGGGGGTCTTTCGTTCCTCAGCTTAAGACATATGATGATATATTGGGTGGCGAGCTCCACTGTTAATTCCTCTTCCCCAGTAGGATGCAGAGTTTTCTTTCCTCGTCTAAGGATGGGATGTCCGGGTTGTAAATGGAAAGTATCTGGAAGTGGGTGGCCTTAACAGGTCAGTATTTGGTGCAATATGGCAGGAAGTGTGCCTTGCCCTCCAGTGCCGCCTGCTGGCAGTGCTGGCATAGTCTGTTCTACCGTGCCTTGTATGTCTGTCGGTGCCACCCTGTTTCCACCTTTAGGCTATGGGCACTCAATTTGTATAGACTCAGGGTCTGCCTGTCTTTGGGGTCATGTAACCTCTCCAGATATGGGGCCAGAGTGTAGTCCCTTCGCAGTGATCGGTAGATGGTGAGTTTCTGGGAGTTCTCTAATTCACTTTGCCAACCCTCTATATATTGCTCTCTGGGGTCTTCTTTATTTCAGCTTTTGGCAGTGCGTATTGCATACTTTGGCCGGCCTGGCTGCCAGGCTTCATGGCTTGCTCTGGGCTCTGGCACAGCAGGGCTTTATGATGGTAGAGGCTGGGATATACGGGGTTAATGGGATTAGAGGAGGTGTGGATGAATTTGAGTTTGTTGTGGTGATGTGCTAAGGGGGTTGGGAGGGGTCTCTAAGAGGTATAAGAGGGGGTCCGTTAGAAGGTGGGGGCCATATAGGCACCAGAGAGAGGACCTTTACAAGCAAGCAAATCACCCACCCTCCCCTTTTTAAATCGGCTTTGTTGTTTTTTTATTTTATTTGCAATTAGCATTGGAGTATGTTCATTTATAACTTTACTTTCAGGCAGTGGTGTAACTTCAGGCCTAGGGGCCCCGATGCGGAAGCTTCAACGGGGCCCCCAATTATTGCAAATCTTTAATAATATTAGTCTTTTTCTATGGGCCAAAGGGACGTTTGGGGCCCCCCTAGGCTCCAGGACCCGGGTGCGATTGCAACCCCTGCACCTATTGTAGTTACGCCCCTGCTTTCAGGGATTTTTAAACTTAAAAAGGAACTCCTGTTTTTCTCTCTTGTCACAGTAGCACGGCAGGGGGAGAGGGTCCTCCAAGTTGGTGGACGGTGGCTAGTGGCGGAGCAGTAGGGGGGAACTGAGAAGGTTCTGGACCCCTCAAGTGCACATGTGCGGACATGTGGCGGATTTCTTGTGGAAGGCCCGGATGGGCCGTGGTTTGGGGATTTGAGCAGAGGTTGTGAACTGGTGCCTGTGAGCTGGTGCAACACGGCTAGAGGTAATCAAAACAGTCCAACCTACGGTTGCTTAACAGTTTTTGGGGTACTAATAACGATTTAAGGCTTCGAGGACAATCCCCCTGGGGACTTGTTATGTTATTTTAAAACATTAAATTTATGTTGTTTGTTTTAATAAAGGCTGCTGAGGCCATTTACATCCAATTTTAGTGTGCAGCCTTGTTATTTACCCAGGAATTAGAGACCGGAGAGGGGGGGAAGGTTAAGGTCTTGATTACAATTAGCGGCTCGCATATACCCATTGTCATGTCTGGGAAATGTATTTGATCACCTCTGGCAGGATGCCATCACTGCCCCCGGCCTTCTTGTATTTCATCAGTCTGATTATATCCTTTATTTCCAGCACACTGATTCATGTGTCCAGAGGGTTTTGTAAGTCCTTGCTTGTTTCCTCCATGTCCCTCAATTTAATAGTTAGATGCTGATGTTTGGGGGTTAGGTCTTCTTCTGGTATGATCCTGTAGAAGCCCTCGAAGTAGATGTGCCAGATGTTGCCATTCTGGATGGTGGAGCATCTTCTGCTTGAGCTTTGTGCCGTTATGACTCCATATCTCTCAGAATGAGTTGTCCTGGAGGGAGTCTTCAAGGTGCCATAGTTTCTTGGAGATGTGCCTGTTTTTTTCTCATTGAGGAAACCCTTGCATTGTCTCTATAGGGTGTCATGGACCACTCTTAAGTCCCTGTTGTTGGGGGTCTCTATGTTTTTGGTTTGAGGCCACCATTAGGGAGTTGTGTAGTGCCTTGCATTCTTTGTCAAACCATTTTTGACATTGTTTATTTGTAGGTCTCTTGGAGTTGGTCTTTCTGAGGCCTGCTAGTTCTAACATGGTAAGTAGGACCTTGTTAAAATCATTCACTGCCAGGTTGACCCCTTGCTGGCTTGATGCGTAGCCATTTGTGTTAAAATGTGCAAGTAGCTCTTGGATCTCGGTTTTGTTGCTCATATTGATGTATTTAGTGCCTAACTGTTTAGGCCACTTGAAGGATGGTGCTAGATTGTGGAGACTGGTCAGATGAGGCTTTTTTGTGCGTGGTTTGTCCATGGATGTCATGTACGAGTATAGAAGTATCTGGCTGTAGTCTGACAAGTGGGTTTCGGGGGTGACTATGAAGGCATTAATGTTTGCTGGCTCCATGTCTGTTATGGCATAATCAACCACACAACATCCCATGTGGGAGTTTAGTGTAAATCTCCCTAATGAGTCCCCCCTTATGTGCCCATTCAGTATACACAGTCACAGGCTCAGACACAGGTTCAGCAGTGCTCTGCCGCTTTTGTTCACCACTCTGTCATAGCTGTTTCTTGCTGTCTATACTGAGTCGCTGTAAAAGGACTAATCTCCCAACACATATGTGTTTCTGTCTGGTGACAGATAGTCCTTTTCTGTACCTGTCCTGGTATTGAGGTCTCCACAAGTGAGAACCTTACCCTTGGACTGGAATTGGGGTTCCTCCCTCTGTAGGACCTCGTAGATGTCTGGCTTATAGTATGGGGATTCTGATAGAGGGATGTAAACTGTACAGAGGTAGTGTCACATGCTGAGTTTGCGCTGACTTTGCTGGATGCTGCTGTGTGTGTTGTGTTTGCATTTCTTCAAGAGCTGCATGAGGTATGGATGTGAAGATCTTGTGCTCAGCTGCTGGTTGAGGGGTTAATGTGAGGCTGACTCACCTGGAATCCCCTCCTCCTGGTTTTAAATAGCTTACCCCCTCCTCTGTCAGACACCGCTGATAGTTATTTACTCTTCATCTTTGTGCTGTGCAGATGCTTTGTTGCTGTGTTGAAGTCTTTGCTTTGGAAGTAGCTGTAATTCTGGATCTCTGGGGGGAGGTAGGGACCCTCCGCCTAGGGCTAATCAGGAGCTCAGGAAATAGGGTGGAGACTCTGACCTCCTCACCATCAGAGATACCTCAGAGAACAGGGCTAGCCAGGGATCCCCCAGTGTAAGAGTAAGATTAGCTCCCCCTGAATCCCCTCGCCCCTCTCACCATTCAGTTACCTGATTCCCTCACCTCCAACCATGTCAGGTAGATGCCCTCCTGAGAGGTGAGGATGGAGCTGCTCATCCTTATCCAGATATGACTGTCTCCTCTTTTCATTGCCTTGATGTGCTCTTTGATCTCCTCCTTGTACTATATTAGCATGCCCCCTTGAGCAGAGGCCCTGTTTGATGTTCTTATTTTTCTTGGCCATGACACAAAATACCCTGTATTCTATGAGTGCCACATATTCCTAATTTGCTTGGGCCCATGTTTCTAGGAGGATCTGGATGTCAATACGCTGGGATTGTGTGTAGAGACCATCTGGCTGGGGCTGTTGCTGGTCTGTGATGTGTCTGGCACCGAGATCGTTGGTGCAGGCCTTGGTTTTAGGGGACTGCTTGAACTTTGAGGTGCCCTCTCTGGCTTTTGTTGCAGGTTTGATGATTTTAGCTGTGTTATTTCTTCTTTGAGGTATATGTTTTCTTCCTGCAGTCTTTGAAGTGATCTTTGCATTACATACTGGTTTGTTTTCTGCCTTCATATTTCCTCATTCTGTTGGTCATTTTTCATTTTTCTCACCTTGGCATTTTTGAAATTCCTCTTGAATTGAATAAACCCATTAGCCAAATAAGGATATTGATAGTGGATGTTCCTTGTGGGCGGGGCATTACAAATAAAGGAGTTTGTATCATTGAAGACGGCAGGAGAGTCCCCAGTAGGACATAGAATCAGGAACCAAAATCCCCTCTAAAGTGTTGGGACATTAAGAGTTACTCCGAAAGTTGTCCCCAGCATTTGCACTGTTAAACAGAACCTCAGTCATGTGTGTTCCTGTTCTCTTAGTGCTTGACATCCTCCCCTGGTGGATACACAGGCAGCAGATGTCCTCTTAGGTGTCAGTTTGGTGGGCCCTAAAGCAGTATTTTGATTATTAGCAGATCTCCACTGTGAACGTAGTGAAGGAATACTGTCTGCCGATTCCCCAGTGGTCCCATGGACGCATCCCCATAAGTGAGGTAGAGTTAGAATTGATCAAAATACTATTTGAATTTATGGCATGTATCAATGATGCTTAAGGGCACAAGTCGGGAGGCAGTGGGATGAGGGGAATAGTCGGTAGCCAAATGTGTCATTGTAAATAGTCCACCCCCAACTCACATGTTTGACTGTTATATTAGAGAAACCTTAACAACCTTTATTGAATAGTTTGTACCTCGATGACGGTACCAAGGAACTGAACTGTTGTACATAGGAACCGGTTGGGTCAGGATTTGCTGTTGCAGGGCTACACTGCGGCCTTAGCCCTGACTCGCCATTGACTACACATAGCCCTGGTGCTAGCACCTCTACAGAGGGTTGGTGGGCTCACACCTTTACACTGAACAAGCAAGTTGATAATTGGGATTTTACCAAGCACAGTCTGACCTTGTCCAATCAGTGTTTACTGTGTCAGAGTATGGAAGCATAAACTCTATTGTAAAGGGAAATGGCAACACCCAGTTGTTAGCTTATTCAAATATTTCCAGGAGGAACAATAGAAAAGTGGCGAGCAGTTGTGTAAAGAAGGAGTTCTTCCTAAGAAATCATTGTAAGTAGGGAGATTTTTTAAAGATAAAATGAGGCATCTAATATGTGTATCACAAGATAAGTGTTAGGTCCCTTGGCACCACTCCCCAGCTCACCTCTCCTGGGACTGCATCCTCTGCTCCTCTACCGATCAGGCATCCGACGTCCAGGCATGCTGTGTATCAGAGTCATCACCAGGTCCCCTTCCTGTCTGCTAACCACCGGGATTACACATCAGCACACTACAATGGTCGGAGTCATGAATGTAATGAGCGGTGCACTAGGTGCAGCTGCGCTCCTCCCCTGTGAATCTAGGGGCCGGCACTCCCCTTGACCAATAGCTGTCCATCCTCCGGTATATCAGGCCACCTTCACTACTGGGAGGTGCCTGATTATTGTGTTAGTATGCTTCTGCTTCTCTGACTGGTAGTCAGGCCCATGTTGTGCTCCTCTCTGGTAGAACCCGTTCCAGCTCTCCTGATCCTGGGCTCTGGTGTCTCCTTCCCTGTTTGGCCTTACCATAATATAGGCTAACCCTACGAGCCACCCCCTGGTACTAGCAGTTGTGGTATTTAGACCACCTGGGCTTGCACCTGACAATCCCTGTATAGGAGTTTGTTAAACTAGAACCAGCTCACCCAGGGGAGTTCGGTACCACGGCTCACTGGGTCCACTCTAGGGCGCCTTACCCTGGAAGTGTGATCAGCCTGATGAAGGGACCATAGTGTGCTGAAAGCTTCCTTCACTTACCATCTTTTCAGTTAAGCATTAAAAGGTATCAACTACTGAGGACTCTCAGATTCTAATATTTTTCTATCATAAGATAGTCTCTTGGGTCATCCTTTCGTTTTCACTAAGTGTTTTTACATTTGTTGATGTGTATGAAAAGGTGTAGGGAATACGTGATTTTAGGCTTCCCAGCTTATTATATAGTGGCATCTGCGTTGCGTTGAATTTAATAGATCATTAATTAAAAATGTAGTGAAAAGCTGATGAAATGGAGAACTTTAACATTTCATTCTGTTACCAGTTGACACCTTGGGGGCTCCAGCTCACCAAAGGTCGACCTTAAACCACATGCTTGAGGCTTCCTGTGCTTTGAGCCAATGCTTAGACAGGGCAAGCTCAGCCGAGCGTGAAAAGCGCAGTGATTCAACATGAAGTCAATTAGACCTCGGACAATAATGGTTTGTGTGAGAGAGCGCGGCCAGCAGCTGACTTGAATACTAAGATGCAGCCCCTCGCAGGCTGTGGGAAAATCCAACAAAAAAGCTGCAAACCTGTGGGAAAATACTCAAAACGCACCTGATTATATATGTGCGGAGTTCATAGTGTGGATCTCAGGTGGTGAGCACAGACGCCGTAGGTGCAGAGCCGGGACACAAGTTCGGAGCACAATGGCATCTCCTAGACAATGGGACCAATGCTATTTTAATGGCATGAACTTCAATGCCATGTCACCAGGGTAGAGTGATATTCAAGTCATTTTTGGTTATGTAAATAGGATCCCAATTCACAAGCTTGATTTGAAAGCTTCACTTAAACAGAGAATAAAAACTTCAATAAAACATTAGACCATATTTGCGCGGTTATACAGAGTCTGCAGATGCATTTTTTTAAGGATGGAGTTTTAAGTTGTCTATATATATTCAATAGCTCCTTGGAAAAAAAGTTTGTTTGGCAAACAGCTATCCCTCTAAGCCCCTCCCACACTCAGGCATGTGTCCCTGTGGCGCCCCGCAACGAGTGTGTCACAGGAGGGTATTGCATCCATGATTGAAGATGCAATATTCTCCATCTCAGTAGTGACATGGTTAAAACTCAGAGCTCCATACCCTACATGCACATCAGAATAGAGGGCCAATAAGGTCCTGGTGGGCGGAGTGTAGGAGAATGTAGAAGAAGGAGGAAGGAGAGTGAAGTGGTCGGGAGGAACGTAGGAGAGGAGGGCTATGCACAGTTCCGTGCAGCCCTACAGACCACCTACTGGTTGGCGCCGTCTCCCGGTGCCCAACAACCGGAATCTGGGCGATCATCCTACGGGTCAAAACACACCCGCGCCCATCAACAACCGGATCACTGGTTCCGAAGCTAGCAAGTTGTTCATCACTGCTCAGCAAACCAGGAGTGGAGCACTCTCTAGGAGCACCCCACCGCAGCCGCAATCAGAGCCGTCTTGCCAGCGGAGTACCCACCAAAAGGAATCTGGCTCCCCTCACTCACCGGTCTGTATACACCGGCAGGGAAATTGAAGTAGCCCCCTTGTACCCGAAATTGGCACCCTAAGGCGACATCGGCACCCCATCTAGAAAAGTTGAGAACGGAGGAACACCGCGGAGCTCTGAGTAAACACCAGTCATTGCTGAGACCACCCAGTCCGTTACCCGTTACCTGTATACCCTGTATCACCTGCTGGTTACAGTAAAAGACCCGTTACAGAGAACACTGGTGTCTGTACTTCTTCAGAACTGTTTAACTCCGCATGCTAAGTACTACCGAGCTGCCATACAACATCCCCCGGAGGCCCAAGCAGCGCCGGTGAAATCACCGGAACACCCGCAGGTGGCGCCATGACAAGAATTAACCCTTTCTGTACAGCCATCCCCTATTGATCTGGACCACCGGGCCCCACAGCCGCAAGCGCGATTCCGTGACAGAGAGAAGCAAACACCTGCAACGTGCAGAACCCGGCTACGGTGAGTCATCCCGAATCGCGTAATCAAGAACATGTAGCAAGTGTTGCCAGGTACCACTTTGCAGGGGATTATTTCACTTGAGAACAAAGTATTAAGCATGCTGTAATTCAACATGCCTGACCGTTTTATTCCATCTGTTGTACAAGAGGTGGGAGACCCCCAGAAATACAAGAAAGTTCATTATTCTTATCAATGTTGTGGCAAATTTAGAGTTCTAGGGTAGAGACCACTCATCCTCATGAATTCAATATGGCTGCCATTTTTGGCAACCATTAAAGTCTATTAAAATGTTATATAATAAAAAATAAAACCTTATAGGTTCCTCACCAGCACCTACACTCTTCACATCAAGCCACAAACCATTCAGTCTTTGTGGCATCTTCGGATTGGTGCTGGGGGTATTGGTGCTAGGCCAAGGCTTCTGTGATTGCAGGGACTGAGATGTTCTGCTCTTGCTCACAAAGGTCTTGGCCCACACCAAGATGTATGGTGTCAACGTGTCCACTGCATCCTTTGTGGGCACATCCATAGAATCCCCCAGTGCTTGGGAAACCTGGAAGACTGAGTTTAGCAACCAAGACTTCACCTTCGATAACACCGATCCTGATTTCGTAAAATCTGATGCCACAAAAACCAGACGAGTGGCTGTGAGGAGTGGAGGAGCCGGAGAGGTTAGCAGTAATGTGAGGCCCAAGATCATAAAAATAAACATTAAATTTGTTGAGAATCATTACTCTGCAAATCAAATTGTCTGGGTAAAACCCTACAAACAGGCATATTTTATTTTAGTTTGATAGGCACTTTTCTAGTCTAGAGACAACATAAGCATAGACCACTGCTCTGTATTGGCATACAGTGGGATACATTGATCATACACCCTGCTGCCATTCAGCTGGTATCACACAAATACTACTGGCACTGGAGCTCTAACTGTTGAAAGTGTTATAAAGAAATAGGGGTCAAGGAACCAAAAGAATCCCACTTGTCACCCTCTAACTTTACCCATCCCCAACTCCAGTCACATTGTCCCAGATCTTCTATAACTGAAGATCGTGGCAAAATGGTTTGTCACCCTGACTTGAGTTCTGAATAACATCCTGACGTCTTGTCCTCTTGGGCATACTGAAATCAACACTTCTCTGTGGCAACAATCAAACACTTAGACTTTTTTGTAATCTAGTCTTCCTTCTATCGGAATCATAAGGCATCTATCAGCAGCAATTGACTGTTCAAACCAATCACAAGTGCCCAGTGCACCTTCTTACCTAACTTATTTTTATCTACTGCTTCCATTTGATTGATCGGTCTGGCTTTGTGGCAAAATGGTACTTTGAAGGTTATGTGGAAATATAGGAAGACTACAACTATGAAGCTCTCTCAGTTTATTAAAGGCTTCTCTATAAGTCTTAAAAAAGGTACAACATAAAAAAGCACTGACCTTGTTAAATAATATTTTTACTATTCAAGCATAAAATAATGCTGCTTGAAGAAGTCCATAAGGTATGTGGATGATGTTTTTTGAAAATGTTCAAGTGAAATCTGATTAAAAAATTGCATTGGGAGAAAGGGGAGTTGGAGAATTTTTTTTCCTTTCCTGGGACCATTTTTAAATGTTTTTGAACTATTCCTGAAGTTTTTTTTTTGTACACTTTGGTTGGACAATGTTTCGTTTGGAGCAAATTCCATCGGAAGCAACATCAGTGCAATAGCAAACACTTTCTTCCATTCAGAAATGTTTCAAAGTCTGAAATAAGAAAAATGTTTAAGTGATTTAAATTTACCCACCCCAACTAACTGAAGACCTAATATAGCACTAGTCTTGATGAGGTGGTGTATTAAAGGTAGAAGCTTTAATTTAGTAAGAGGCACATGCCTTTTAATGAATCAGGAGCATCTCACAAGTGGAGTACACATTGCCAGAAGTCTTAGATTTCTCTTGTAAGGCACACAGCAGCTCATCATACCTAAAGCGAGCTTCGGTCTTCATTCACAGGTGGTTTCTGTTTGTGTCTTTTTGGGAGTTTTTATAGGCATTTTTGGTGACTGCAGTTTGGTAATGCTTTTGTCTTCTATCCCCCTTGGAACTGGGCTTCAGCATCTCGCTATATACTGTGGTGATGTGGCCCCTGGCCGGGAGCATCACACGGGTTATCGGTGCAGGTCTCTGTTCACATGGGCCGGTTTTCCTGTGTGTGTGTGCTGTGTGAAACCTGTCCGGTGTACAGTGGGTTAACAGCTGAAGGGTTTTCATGAGCTGAGTAAAATAGCTGAGTGTGAGTGCTGAAGATGTGAGAGATTCATGAGCCTAATGAGCGGCTGAACTTGTATGTATGAGTGCTTTGCTGGGCTAAACCTGAATGGTGCACAGAGGGTTAATCACATCTCAGGTCTGTGGGTGAGTGAAATGTGCTGATTGACTCACTGTGTTGCAGCTGTGGGTGAGGCAGCCAGGATAAGAACCTGCCAGGTGTCTGAGTGAGAGAGGATAATGGGAATCAGAGCAGTCCAGACCACTGCCATGTGAGGACGTGCTGGAAGTGATCCGTCCCCGGTGGGAGAAGTGAAGGGAGCCTGCCAGCTCCATGCTGGTGGCACAAAGATGCGTGCATGCCAGCAAGTGTCCAGGACCGAGGACGGCTCAAGGGCCAGGCGGTCATATGTGTGATATGAGGATCGAAGATGGCTCAAAGGCCAGGCGGTCATATGGATGGCGAGAGAGACCGAGGACGGCTCAAGGGCCAGGCGGTCATAGGTATAGCCGACTTTGGGACTGACTGTGCTAGTCGTGATATGGTCCCGTTGACTATGTATGATGTGCATGATGCAGTGTGGGTTGAGACTCCCTAGGAGTAGGTTGAGGATCCCTACAGCAGGATGGGGAAAGATCCCTGTCAGGGTGATAGACGAAGGTAACCGCCATTGGGACCGACAATAGGTCATGATATGGTCCCGTTGATTCTCATGTGAATGTAATGTAATGTCATGTGATGTACTAATGTGTACGTTATGTCATATGAAAATGTAAATACAGTGTTATGTTTTATGTGATGAAAGTGGTTTATGACAGAAAAACAATAAATCCTCTGGTTATGTTCCTTTACAATGTAGTCGCTGATGTCATTTCCCCGTGCAAAGCGGGATCCCCAGGGTTGCTACCTTACAATACATTTATTTTAGTTTAATGTCCATAATAGGGTTTTGCACTTGGAGCAGAATAAATAAAATGTATAATTATGTATTAAATCATAAAACATTGGATAAATGTATGACTGAAAAAGACTTGGCTGTATGGGTGGACAACTCAACTTTTATAACCAGTGTCAGGCAGCTGCTGCCGAGACTAATAAAACACAGTGCAATGCATTAAAAGAAGCATAGATGCTAATTAGAAAACCATAGTTTTACTTCTATACAAGTCACTAGTGCGACCACGCAAAATATTGTGTACAATTCTGGTCTTCAGTGTATAAAAAAGACATAACTGAATTAGAGTGGACATCTATGGTTTGATTTTGCTGCATCGGCTCGATTGCACTCTGTAACACCCTGCTCCCAGAACCTGCGCTCACTACTGGAAATAAGTTAACCTTTTGAAGTTCGGATTCCTCTCAGTTTGCCGAAAGGGCATGCCGACTTGTTTGGTGAACAGATCACCGAACTTCCGAACATGCAAATCAATGAGAGGCAAAATAAAGGGTCTAGAAAACACCTTCAAAGGGGCCCAAAAGCTTTCAAACACCGCTAAAACCGTGTTACAGTGGAGCTCCGCTGTTTTTGCACAGATATTAGCTTCCTAATATTACTTACAAAGCTTCAGTGCCGTGGTCATCATGCTTCCAGGCCCACTCATGAACGTCACTGCTTCCCCCTTCTGATTGGTTAAAGCCAGATTTAGCCCCATCCACCCTCTCTGCCAGTGTCTGTAATTGGCTGTTCGTAAGACAACCAAATTGACATCAGATCACTGTAAAAATAAATAGATAATTGGAAAAAACGACGAGGGGCTTTGCTGATTTTTTGTTTGCCAGCCAAGTACAACTAGGCAGCTGGGGGCTGGAGTCCTCAGCATGGGGAAACCCAAGTATTCCTCCTCCATCCCCGCTGTGAATAGCCACCTTCAGCCACCCCTTCCTGCAGCCCTGTGGTGGTGAAAAACTGGGGTATAAAGGTGTTAGTGTTAGCTATGTATTGCCAGCTGTCACTAAGCCCAGTGTTCCTAATAATCGGCCAATTTTAGACCTGGCCTTTAAGAACCTCTAACTAAATAGTAGGTAATACACCACACTAACTCACCGTGGCCGGGGACTCCGGTTTAGACAGGCAGTAGCTCCTTCCTCCTTGTCACGGGTGGACCGCGCCTGCCGTCTTGTGGTAACAGATTAAGGGGTTAATTTATTCGTGACGCCACCTATGAGTAGTTCGGTAAGTCTTACCGACGCTGCGAGGCCTCCGGGGGATGGATAGCAGTAAGATGGAACGCTCCCCACAGGCTGAGCGGTGATCCCTGGAGGCTGGAGCTGCTTAAGATGTTGTGCGGCAGCTGCGGTTACCTTGAAGTGCGGACAGACAGTTCATAAGGAAGCAAGGACACTGTAAGTCTCTGTAACGGGTCTTTACTGTAACCAGCAAGCAGTACATGGCATACAGTTAACGGGTAGTGGACCGGGTGGACTCAGTAGTGTTAGGTGTCCCTCAGAGATCCGCGGTGTTCCTCCATTCTAGCTAAGTGTTTGCCTTTGTCGCCCAGGAATACCAGAACGGGTACGGGGAAGCTGCTTCAATGCCCTATCCAAAGTATACGTGATGGATGTTTTGGGGAGCCTTGGATCCCTCGGTGGGTACACCGCTGGTTAGACGACTGGAATTTGGCAGGTGGTGGGGTGCTCCTGTGAAGCTGCTCCTCCACTCTTCTGGTTCGCATAGCAAAGCTGAACTGCTGCTAGCTTCGGTACCAGCAAACCGGCAGTATAAGGGCGCAGGGTAGTTTTGGACCCGCATTTGGATGCCCAAGTTCGGTTGGTGATGCACCGGGAGTACTGGTGCTCAACCGTGGTAAGGGTGAGGAGATGGCCGGAAGAAGGTGGCCAGGGGGCTGCACCGGCTGTGCAACCCCCCTCCTAGGTTGCAGAGCTGGAAGTCTGCAGAGGTCTTCTAAGTTGCTCTTGCTTCTCCAGACCCGAGACTAGAACTCTCTCTAATTGTGTTAACCTCTCCTACACACTACCCTTGCACTCCGCCCACCAGGACCTGGATTGGTCCCCTCTACTAGTGTTGCATGCAGGGTATGAATCTCTGAGTTAACCACATAACTACTGGGTCAGAGAATATTGCTGCTGCATTTATGGCTGCAATACCCTCCTGTGACGCACTCGTTGCGGGCGCCACAACACCATGAAAAAAAATCTATTATTTGGAAAAACAACACAATGACAATCCTCATTTCCATCTTTATAGTAGGGTCTAACATTGGCCCGACATTAGGAACATCAGGCTTAGTGACAGCTGGCAATATTCAGCTAGCATTAATCCCTTTATTACCCAGTTTGCCACTGGCACCAGGACAACTGGAAGAGTCGGGTACAGCACCAGAAAATGGCGCTTCTATGAATGTGCTATTTTCAGGGCCAGCTGTGGGCTGTAATTCACAGAGGTGGGTGGGAAGAACGCTAGGCTTCCCCACACTGATGATTCCAGCCCCCAGCTGCCTAGTTGTACCTGGCTGGTAACCAAAAATACAGCAAACCCCACATCATTTTTTTTAATTATTTAAAAAAATAATTTAAAAAAATGGGCTCCCATGTATTTTGATTACAAGCAAGGTAAAATTTGGCAGCTGGCTGTTGGTGGCTGCCTGAATCTGCCTGCTGTATCTGTGCTGGTGATCAAAAATACAACAGAGCTCCATCAGTGTAAAGTAATGGACATATGCTATTTTTACCTGAATTGCTAACAAATAAATGTAGAAGAGGTGGCCTCACATGCTGCTGACCCTCTTTAATAGTAAAGGTTTGCTCCCCCCAAAAAAAATAGTAATAAAGATTAAAAAAATAATAAAAAAAAAGAAATATTTTAAAAAATTAAAGAAATATATAAAGCTCTCAAACAGATTTTTAAGGGACATTGTAAGGTTCCGGCACCTAACAGTTGTCACCTCTGGCACACTTTCTAAGAACACCTGCAAACTCCAGAAAGCTTAAAGAAAATTAATTTAAAGCAAACCTGTTACCCCCAGGGCCTATTAAGCTAAAAGATCCACTTTCAGCAGGGCTCATTCTGTATTTTGTGGAGGTGGCTCTTATTATCTTTCCCCCCAGGGACACTGAAATAATGACTTTATAAGATATTAGTTTAGGTCCGGGCCTGGGATTTTGGCGTGGGGAAACTTCTCGCCAGATTTCAGCCCCGCAGTCTGCATAAAGCATAACACACCATAGGGCGGGATCTGGTGCTGCGTGATATCATGTGACCTCAGCCTTCAGAGAGTACACGCTGACGCCGATCCAAAGGCTTTGAGGGGGAGGGACCTGGATCACACAGGAGGAGGGGTAACAGCAACAAGGCGTTTAGGTCCAGGGAGGAGAGTATACCTCCTGGACCTAAATTAATATCTTATAAAGTCATTATTTTGGTGTCCCGGGGGCAGGGAGATAAGAGCTAACTTCACAAAATGCAGCATAGCCACTGCTGAAGGTGGCCCTTTTAGCTTAATAAGCCCAGGGGGGTGACGGATTCCCTTTTAAGCGCCAAAAAATTCTAAATATTGATAGTCAGTAGAACCAATGGCTAAGGACGCTCCTAACCATAAGGTTAGGTGTTGTACCTGGCCAATGGGTCTTCTAGGGAGTGATTTGGCCCTCAAAAAACAGGGAAAGTTTTAGGGCCATTTTAACTTTTGAACATTTTTAATGAACAAAGCAGCGTTTGGCAATTTTTTGTATAATGCTCCGATCCAAAACAAAATCTGCAATGTTTGTGCCAAATGTGAAATTTGAAAACATGGTCAGGGAAAATTTGCTCATCTCTACTCACTACATAAGTTTCCTAGGAACATGCTTAGGCGACGCATGCCGCTTTCTTGAGATTCTTAAAGGAATAGTGCACCTAACTTGGAAGTTCCTCCCAGCCTATGACTGGGAAGCACAGTGTATTTAAGGCACCTTCCCGTATTGGGAGGTGCCTCAATAATGCAGTTGATCCTTTAGTGGCTCATTGCTAGCTGTCAGGTCCCTGTGCCCATACACGTGTTGCTGTAGCTCGTGCCCATGTTCCTTTGCCCGTATCTGCTAAACTATGTCTCATCCTAGAGCCTGTTACTTGCTTGTATCAGTCTGCACCTGGGTGCACCAGTCAGAACCTGCTGTGCTACCAAACCAGTTTACATCTGCTGCACCTGTCTACACCTGCTTTGCTATGATACCAGCCTGCACTTGCCTGCACCTGCTGTTACTCATGGTTACCTGCACCAGTTGTACCTACCCAGAAACTCAGTCTGTAAGAGGGCAGCCCCTAGAGTCAGTTTGTCATGATATCAAGGACCACCAGGCACTGTGCCTGATGGCTACCTACCAACAAACCCAATCCTCACCTCCTGGGTTCTAGTGAACACTTGGTGGTTCTTCAGGTTGCTCCTAAGGATGGGTGAACAACTTGTATGTCCCCGTGTTTGGGATCAGAGCCGCCTTGTTAAAGTAATGAAAGAGTTGCTAATGATCCTCATTATGCTTACCGGGTCTGCATTGTACGGTCCAGCTAGCTGTGCAGTGGCGCAGCGGCACTTCCGGGTTTCTGGGGGATGAGTCATGTGACTGGCTCCAACAGCGAATCACATTAGGGCAAAATATAAGGCACGGCTTGTAAGTGATGCAGCGTGCTTTACACTAGGAAGACAGACCCGGTAAGTCAGCGTTATTAACTCTTTCATTGCTTTAACAGGGCAGCCCCGATCCCGAACACGGGGAAATACGAGATGATCACCCATCCCTAGTTGCTCCTCCAGGTGGGTCTACTCCCGGATGCTCACTCCACGAGCATAACACTGTGTGGATTAGATGGGTTGTTATTGGCATGTGGTGAGAAATTCAAGTCAACACCACCTTTGTAAATATATTACTTACAAAAATTGGTGACATGTTCAATACATATTTTACCTACTATATGCGATCTTCATCATGAACTTTGAAGGTAAGGAATCTTGGATCTGTGATTTTTTAACTTTATTTGTTTTATATCCCATTTCCTTTTTTTATCCTCATATGCACATATCCTATTAAAGGTTTTTTTTCCATTCCTATTGACTCACCGTGGCCGGCTGACTCCGGTTTATACAGGCGATGCTTCCTTCCTCCTTGTCACGGGTGGACCGCGCCTGCCGGTAGTGGGGCCCGGTGTAGTGCAGATCAAAAAGTGAAGACGTCTTGGTGGAACAGATTAAAGGGGTTATAATTTATTCGTGACGCCACCTATGAGTAGATTCAGTAAGGACTACCGACGCTGCGGAACCTCCGGGGGATGGACAGCAGCTAGATGTTACGCTCCCCACAGGCTGAGCGGTGGTCCCCGGAGGCTGGAGCTGCTCAAGATGTTGTGCGGCAGCTACGGTTACCTTGTTGTGCGGACAGACAGTTCATAAGGAAGCACGGACACAGGTAGTCTCTGCAACGGGTCTTTACTGTAACCAGCAGGCAGTACATGGTATACAGTGGTTGAGTAGTAGACCGGGTGGACTCAGCAGTGATAGTGTCCCTCAGAGATCCGCAAGTGTTCCTCCATTCTACCTAACTTGTTTGCCAGTGTCGCCCAGGAATACCAGGTCGGGTACGGGGAGGCTGCTTCAATGCCCTATCCATGATGTACGTTCCGGATGCTTTGGGGAGCCTTGGATCCCTCAGTGGGTACACCGCTGGTTAGACGACTGGAAACTGGCTGGTGGTGGGGTGCTCCTGTAAAGCTGATCCTCCACTCTTCTGGTTCGCGTGGCAGAGGTGAACTGCTGCCAGTTTCGGTACCAGTGAACCGGCTGTGAGTTGTGGGCACGGGAGTCTTTTGGGAACCCGTGTAGAAATGCCCAATCCCGGTGGTTAAGGCCTCAGGTGCTGACACCCGACCGGTGACGGCCCAGGGGCCCGCACGGGGTGCGGAGCCCCCGCTCCTCTCCAAGTTCTAGTCTGCTCTTGTCAGGTTCTAGATCCTTCTTTGTTCTGTCTAGATTATTGTGTGTTCTACTACACTTCCCTAACACTCCACCCCCCAGGACCTATGATTGGTCCCCTGTTCTAGGTGTTGCATGTTGGGTTGGATCTCAAAGTTAACTATTTCACTGCTGTGTCAGAGAATATTGCGGCTGTAATACTCCCTTGTGACGCACTCGTTGCGGGGCGCCACACTATTGTGGTACCTGTTGATTTGGTGCAGATCTTATTGGACCATCTTCAATAGGAAGACACAGTCAAGCGACAAGCCATCTGTCATGTTGATAGGCTGCTCATTACTTTGAGGCATTTATTCTAATAAACTTTTTTGTCTTTTTTATTGGTTTCTTTATGGTCTGTTAATTAAATATATTGTATTATTATTTCCTTAATGATGTATATTTTCTCTATTAATCTCTTCAGATTTGTTTTCCCCCAGGGGAGAGTTATGCCTCGTTGCACATACCATTTTGGTTTGGCAAGTCAACAACCTACTAAATTGTCAGGAGGCATGCCACAGCCGATCTGTTATGGTGGGTTTACACGTCGCGATATCGGCGTCCAACTCCGACCCAACTCCGACCAAAAGTCACGTGGTTCGGGAGTTGGACCCGATATCGTTCGCGCTGCTTTGTACGGTTTGAACGTACAATGCGATGCTGGAACGATGCCAAAACGATAACGGGGTTGAATGAGCGTGCTATTCAACCGCCCGATATCGGATGGCCGTTGTAGCCGCATCGTCCCGTGTGACAGCCCAACTACGATGTGTACGCCCACATCACCCATTCACTCCCATGTTAACTGGTTCCTGGGTTGGGGGGCGTACACATCGTCGGGACGTTGTATCCCGATATCGGGCTGTCTAAATCGGCGATGCGATGGCGGGAAAAGCGCGCTCCCGCGTCGTTGGCTCCGATATCGGGCCGATATCGGGACGTGTAAACCCACCATTAGTATTTGCTGTTGGTTGGATGCCCAGTATGATTGCAGAGATTTGGTTGCAGGTGGCAACAGTCTTTAAATCTGTGGCCAATTTTACCAACTGTGTAGGTGTCATCGACTGTAAGCACATATAGCATATAGCCATGGCTGAAAGTATTGGCAGCCTTGAAATAGTTCCAGAAAAAAAAGTGTCTCCCAGAAAATTGTTGTAATTACAAATGTTTTGTTGTATACATTTTTATTCTTTCTTGTGTATAGGAACAACATATAACATATGCTATGAAGTCATCCTCAAGTGTCTGCGACACCTGGCGGCAAGAAGATACCATAATAGAGACAAACATTATAGACGCTAACTCAGCTGACCCTCCTGATAAAGGATAGGGTCTGAGCTTGGAGCTGATAGCTGTCCATTTCCTTGAGAGTTCTTTAAGAAGGCCTATGCTGAGGATAAGTTCTTGATGATGCGATAGATTGTTGACTGAGGTGCAATCTTTCTAGCTGCGATACTCTTCCCTGTTAATAAAAAAAGGGGAAGGGAAACAAGAGGCGCAATAGTGCCCTATCACTCAGACACTAAGACACAGTGGTGTATAGGCAAACCACTCACCTATGTCAGTTGTGAGACCCACAACTGGTATGCAGACATGTAGTATCAATATCCTGCCGGCTGCCGCTGGACCTCCACCAACCACTCGCACGTGGAATCTCAGGAGACAGGGGAAAACAGAGGTGTGCAATGGTCCGCGCTGCCGAAGTCCACTTACTTCAGAGGACACACGGGTCAGTGATGTTCAAGCAGATCTCATTTATTGAATCCTACGCATTTCGGTGCCCTCCTGGCACCTTCCTCAGGACTTAGCAAGTAATTGCTGTTAAGCTGATCACTCTTTATGACATTCTGGAGTATATGCAAATTGCCATTAGAAAAACTGAAGCAGTAGACTTTGTTAAAATTAATATTTGTATCATTCTCAAAACGTTTGGCCATGACTGTACACATACTCTAGAACGTAATAAACATAAGGTGTAGAAAATAAAAAAAATACTTCTACTCATTTTACAATTCACATTTCCAGCTACTTAACATTTCATTGTACCCAGTCTAGTCCTCAGCGTATCCTATCACTATGACCCTGTGCCCACGTGGTGGCCTTGCATGCGCCTCACCAGAGCTGGAAATCCTGACCTTGTGCCCAATAAGTCTGTGGACTCAGCGCTTTGCAGCAGTTATAACAAGATGCACAAAGGATCAGATGGATAATCGTAAGGAGTGGAGGATGAGAGTGAGTTTTCAGGTAAGGCTGGCTTCACACTGCAGGATTTTCCCTGATCAGTGTCCATCTGGTTAGTGTGCCAAAACCAGGAGAGGAACTTGCAGAGAAAAACTATAAGGGCTTGGACACACTTTCCTAGTTACATCAGAGTTTCACTGAGGAGACTCTGAAAGGGCTGGAGCAGTGACCCTGAACGGCCTCTCCCTCTCTGGACGGAGAGTCTGGAGCTGCACAAAAACACAATCAGCTGACAGCCCTGTCCAGATAGGGAGAAGCCGTTCAGGGTCACTGCTCCAGCCCTTTCAGAGTCTCCTCAGTCAAACTCTGATGAGTGTGTCCGAGCCCTAATTGAAAGATTTACACCTGTTCTGAGTTTTTGGAGACACTCCTGGTTTTGGCACACAAACTGGAACCTGATCAGGGAAACAATTGCAGTGCCCAATAAGTCTGTGGACTTATAACAAGATGCACAAAGGATCAGATGGATAATCGTAAGGAGTGGAGGATGAGAGTGAGTTTTCAGATGCTAGATGCTAGATGCTCTCCTGCAGACTCTGACTCCGGTGTCCAGGTTGCTTTCTGGGGTGAACCGGTACGGCTCCTCTGCCCCCAGTCCTCTGCTACTTCTCTCCTTCCGCCTTGCCTTCGACTTCACTCTTAGGCTCTCACACTGGCTAGGCTGGTTAATTGTCAACTGACTCGGGCCTAGCGTGGCTCTGACACACCAGGACGTCTTCACAGTTATCCTAGCGACTGCACACTCTGACTAACTCCACCCCCAGCACCGGTATTTATAGGGGATCTTGCTTAAGGTAGCAAGTGGAGCTCCCCCTACAGGTCTGGGGTGGAAGGTGTTGGGTGTATGTGGTACCTACTGTGGAAATCCATGCATGTTTGAGGTGGCTCTGTGGCTACTTATAATGGCAGGGAACTACACTGCATTCAGGGAAGGTGTGTACTAAGGCTCTAGCCCCCTGTAACCTGAAAAAAACACTCTGTAAAGTTTAGAGTTAAGAGGTCTGAGGGACTTATCTGATTATGCTCTGCTCGCTGCCAGCCCGATCCTCCCCACCCCCTGCTTGTGTGTATGTCTGTGTGTGAAGCCGAAGAGGAGGGCAAACCACAAAAGAGGAGGCAGGACCCACAGGCAGGAGGCGGGGAGGACCGGGCTGGCAGCAAGCACAGCATAAACAGATAAGCCCCTCGGACCTCTTAACTCTAAACTTTCCAAAGTGTTTTTTTTGGGTTACAGGAGGTTGAGACATGGTACACATCTTCCCAGAATGCAGCATACATGCTACATTCAGTGGTGATTTTACTTTGAAAAGCACCGGGAGGATGGGGGGGTTGACAGGTCCACTTTAATTTTTTACATTTTATATGTAAGTTTATAAGTCCAAAATCCTGACGTAAGCCATCATTATGAGAAGATAAAAGTGGGGATGTGTACTGAATAAGCAATGACGGGGATGAGGCATACTATATAATCAGCAGATCGGCATCGGTGGCGAAGGGTGTTGCCAAGAGATGGACCCCTCCGATCTGAAGCCGAGGCACCAACAAGCAAAATATCTTGAAAACCATGAAAAATTATTACTCAAAGAGTATTAGAATATTGTGCAACATTGCAGACAAGGAGGCATAGTTATGATAAGTTTGGAGGACTTTTGTAACAGCCGCACAAACTGTATCGGTAATGGATTCATCACGTTTAGTCTTCTCTTGGCGATAAATGGTTAATACGGCGGAGGAGCGGGAGCCACAAAATTATTCGTCTCTGAACAAACAGTACAAATCACTTATTTGCACACAGAATCCCAAGCGAACGAACACTTTTAAATATTGTTTATTCCGTCTTGGAGTTCTGACTGATGCATATGTATCAATGAACTTTACATGACGAGTCTTCGGTGCGATGAGTCTATATTCCCTCCAGAATGGCGCTTCCTGCAGATGTTGGATGAGCGTCCTTACCACCACCTGCATCTCAGAAAACCACCGTCTCTCCCTGAAACACACAGCGTTTCTCAAAGTAACATTCAGAAAAGATATGACGTCACGCGGCGCTCATCTATGCCCCCGAGCAAATGGAAGAATGGTTAATGCAAATAATCTGGAAAATACGGGGAAGTGCAATCTGAAAGCAGATCAGTGTTTGTTGGGGGAGCCTGCTGCTTCCTTTTTATATAACAGAACATTTTCTTCAATTTTTCCGAATTATCGTCTTCTGACCTATGAAAAATGAGCTCCCCCAACAGGAACTTTTAATAATAACATCTCAAATTAAAATAACATTGAAAGGAATTCAGCAAACGGTGAAATAAATATAGGATGAGGTTTTACATTGGTTTCTTTATTTCATCTGTGACCCGAGGTTTGGGCCTTTAAAATATATATTTAAGCAGAATAACAGAGAGAACGACATGATGATGAACACGATCACTTCATTGAAGGGGTTCTCCAGTGCGGATAACTTATGACCTTTCCATGGGATCCATGGGGGTCCAACCACTAGTTCCCACACCAATCGTCAAAACGGGGAGCCATTAACCCCATTTGCATGGAGCCGCAGTCCACATGCGGCTCCATTCTTTATAACAGTGTTCCACAACTCCAGTCCTCAAAAGCATTCACTGTCGGTGGGTCCTGAGGACTGGAGTTGTGGGACACTGCTCTATAGAGTTCGCCTTTTTCCTGCAGCCCCATATAGAATGACTGGATTGGTGGTCGAGCATGCTCAATGCCACTCCATTCTACTGGAAAACAAAATTCCATTGGGGATAAAAGTTCCAAATTCTGATCATTGTTGCCGGTCCCAGCAGTTGAACGCTCACTGGTCTATAAGTTATTACCAGTGATGAGCGAGCACTACCGTGCTTGGGTACTCAGTAATCATAACGAGCTGTTGGATACTCACTTGAATGGGCACAACTCAAGTTCCTGAGTATAGTGAAAGTCAATAGGGAAGTTGAACATTTTTCTGGAAGAGTTCCTGGAATAATGCTCGAGTACCCCATTGATTTGCATTATATTCGGTACTTGAGTCACGCCCATCCGAGCCTACAACTATTCGTTAGGACGGTTTCACATCATGTTTTTCTGGATTCGGGGCTGTCCAATGTGAACCAGACAGTCCCGGATCCGGTTTCGGCCGGCCCCATAGTATTCCTATGGGGCCGGATGGCAGCTATTTGCCATCCAGTTTCCATCTGTCTGGGAGGATCTGGCAGGATTCAGATTCTTCTCCCTGACACAAAAACGTTGGTTGCAACGTTTTTGTGTCCAGGGGGAAAAATTGGAACAAATCGGATCCACCCGGCTTGGGCGCGATCCGGCGCCCTCTAACATGGGGGTCTATGGTGCCGGATCGCGCCGGATCCAACGTAAAATCAGATCCGGGAGCCGGACACTGGATTCTGGAGTTTAGCAGTGAGTGCTGCTAAACTTCAACATTTGGAGCTGTACCCTGCAGAGATTTCTGGACCATGTCTAGCTCCCCGCTAGCTGCGATCTTGAAATTCCAGCAGCTGCAGCTGTGCTCAGCTGCATCCAGCTGCAAACCAGACCGGAGGGCCTATTTGCCCTCCGATTCAGGTTCAAAATCAGTCCCAGGGCTGTCCTGTTTAGACCGGACAGCCCCGGACCTGATCTTGCCGTGATATGAAACCGGCCTTAAAAGTACTGAGCACTTAATCAAGATAGTACTCGCTCATCACTAGTTATCACCCAGCCTGTGGTTTGGTGACTACTTATCTTTACCGGACAACTACTTTAAAGGGAATCTGTCGTCAGGTTTTTCCTATGTAAGCTAAGGACAACATGCTGCTGGGGTTAAAAAACAAAAAAGAAGTGCTTCTCTTATCTGTGTGGGAGCTATTGTTTACTTAAACTGAAGGCTTTATTACCATTAACATTACAGGACTACAAAGTCACATGCAAGGCGGTCTGACATGCCCCCTGCTCTGACTGACACCTCACAGTCAATGCACAATTTCTATAGATAGCCTGGTGTGAACGGCCGGGGGGCAGCTATCTTAGCTCTACTGTGTTACTGAAAAAAATTCTTTGATTGAGTGAGAAAGGCTTCAGCCAGTAATTTATGTGATACATCACTGGATTCTGGGTTTCACCATCTCTTTGTCTCTTTTGCTTTTACGTTTGCTTAGTGTACTCACTATGAGTGACACCTGGGAGGGTTGCAGGCCAGTCAGCAGTGTTCATGTGTCACTGCCACTGCCCATTAGTTTGCTTTCGCCAAGCCTTGACACCAAGGAGCATAGTGACACTCCCTACCAGTGATCTACCTGCACCAAGTGTTAAGCAAAATTTACATGTCCAGGGATCATCTGTTAGAATAGATCATAAAAAGATCCATTGGCAAAAAGTTGTGCAAACACAACTTTTTTGTGAGGTTGATTTCACATCTGCGATATTTACAATTCCGGCAGATCAGACAAACTTGAACGTTTGAACTTCAGGTTTGCCTGATCTGCCATTTTGCAAATCCGATAGAATGCCGCCTTTTTAGCAAAAAGCAGATATGCCCCACTTGCGGCAACGTTGTGCTTGTGCTTAATGCATTGGAAAGGGACCTCCAGACAGGTGCGGAGACTCGCATTGTCCCCGCCATCCTGCACTTCCTGCACTTTTGGCGCTGGATGAAATCCGGGCCGGAGGTGGAACTTATTTACAGGTACAAACTGTAAGGGTGTTTTCACATCTATGCGCTCCATGCGCTAGGCTGCCCTGCCTGCCCTGCGCCAGCGCAAATGCAAGCGCAAGGGCATTTAGGGCCTGGGGTAGCCTAGCGCTTGGAGCGCATACATGCTCTCATTAGTGCTCAGCTGCGCTCAGTGCCCCCGTTATCTCCTATGGACGAGCGCGCACTCTGCCTAGTGATAAGCGCAAGTGAAAGAGGCAGAGCGCACGGCGCATGCGCCTGCTCTGACGCTCCCGGAAACGTCCCAATAGGGCGTTTCCAGGTGCGTCAGACCAGGCGCATGCGTCGTGCGCTCTGCCAATTTCACTTGCGCTTCTAAGTATACAGAGCGCACGCTCAGCTGTGTTCAGCCATAGGCTATAATGGGGGCACCGGACGCAGCTGAGCGCTACTGCAGGGTATGTATGAGGTCACTGTGCTAGGCTGCCCCAGGCCTAAATGGCCCTGCGCTTTCTTTTGTGCTGGCGCAGGGCAGGCAGGGCAGCCTAGCGCATGGAGCGCATAGATGTGAAACAGGTGTGACTGAAAAATTGATCCCTGTTTTGTGTTTTGGAGACACTCTTGGTTTTGGCACACAAATACAGGTGAAATACTGATCAAAAATAGCGATGTGTGAATGAGACGTTTGTGGGTTCATCAGTTATGGACACCCGGCAGATTTAACTTATTTATTTTTAATTTCCTTTTAGTTTATTTCTTAATTTACTTTAATTTCATTTCTTTTTTTCGGGACAGCTTATTGAAAATTCATGCACAGACAATATGTTTGACATATACATTCGAAAACCATAATAGATAAGTGATCCACGTCTACAGTCCATGATTCCGATAGGAAGACATCATCTGCAGTCACTGTAAAATGTAAAATAATGTTAATTACAATCAAAATAATCTATATAAGTTTATTCAGCCTCAAAAAACTCACGGACATCTTAAATTTTTTTTACATACAGGACAAAATAGTGGCCTGTTTTTACGGACCGTCCTGGAATTCCTGGACGATGGGCAGCCCAGATGCCCAGGGTACAGGGAGACTGAAAAAGAATGGGCTGTCAATTATGGCTGTGCTTTTCTGATCTGCTTTTCCCATTGACACCATTATCTATGGGCTAAAAAAATGCACCAGAAAAAACTGATCAAAAACAGATGATACGTTTCTCATGCGGTTTTCTTAAAAGCAGAATCAGATTTCCAACTGAAAAAGAGAGAAAAATGCACAAGAAAAAATGGATCAAAAATGCACTGTGTGAACATAGCCTTAGGCTGGAAACACACTGTCTGAGTGACATGCGAGTTACTGGCAGGAGTCTTGGATTGTTCCCCAAGGAAAGCCTCCTCCTCTCTAGACGGGAGCAGTGGAGCTACATAGAAAAACATACCACCGACTGGGTGGATCAGGGAAATGCAGTAGATGTAATATATCTTGACTCCAGGAAAACATTTGACAAAGTATTTCATACCGTCCTCATTGAAAAAAATGACCAAGTGAGGGTTGGACAAGGCAACTCTTAGGTGGATTCATAGCTGCCTTAACGATGGGACCCAACGAGTGATCACAAATTGCTGCACATCCAGTTGGAAGAATGTCTCAGGTGGGGGACCATAGGGCTCAGTACGGGGCCATGTGTTGTTCAACATCTTTATCAATGATTTAGATGGAGGAATTAAGGGTAAACTGCTTACATTTGCTGATAACACAAAACTAGGAGGGATATCTAATACTAGAGAAGAGAGAGAGGATTAAAAGAGATCTAAACAAACTGGAGCAGTGAGCAGGAACTAACAGAATGGTTTATAAGGCTAGGATCAAACTAGTGTTTTGCCCTGAGTTCAGGGGGTTCTGTTAAAAATATAGAATTTGTCATTAACTTAATGTTACCGGTAGGGTAAAACTGCGTTAACGCTGCCAATTCATTCCTATGGCTGACGAAAACCCCGAGCGCAGGTCAATCGCCAGCATCTAAGTGGAATTTCACGCTATTTCTGAGTGCATCACATGACGCAGAATGTGTGAAACTTCAAACACTAGCGCTTTTCAGCAGCGCACAGGAAAATACTGCAGGCAGCGTTTCCTGTGCACTGTTGAAAAGCGCACTTCCGGGAGCTCTGTGTGCGGCTGCAACTAAGGTAAACTACGGGTTTCTATGGAGCCCCGCTACCAGACAGCGCTTGCCATTAATGCTGTCTGCAAAGGGAGAAATTTGCTAATATTTCAGCGCTGCCTGGAAACATGGGTCCCAGCCCAAGTGTGACCCCAGTCTAAGGTTGTCAAAACCCAATTTAGACTATATAATGCCAAATAATACAATCAACACTATGGCTCTGATTCATGAAGTCTGGCGTTAATCCTGCTGTTATTGATTAGGGGACTTGGTGGAGTCAGATACTCTTGATTCAGATCTGACAAGTGGCGAGTTCTTCTGTGTGCCTCACCACAAATCTAAGGCTGGCTTCACACCAAGGTGTGATGCGGTCCGCGGCTGTCCGGTGTAAACCAGACAGCCCTGGACTGGTTTTTGGCCCCATAGTAGCCTATGGGGCCGGATAGAGCCGGATGGCAGCTCTCTGCCATCCAGTTTCATCACTGCAGTGGAATCCGGGGGAATACGGATTATTCTCTCCGACATAAAAATGTTGCTTGCAACATTTTTGTGTCCGGGGAGAAAAATCTCCCCAATTTGCCGGATCCTGGATTCGCCCGGATTCTCCCGGATCCTTCCGGATCTGGGGCAATCCGGCGCTCCCTAAAATGGGAGCCTATGAGGCCAGATTGCCTCGGACCGGGAGGATCCGGGAATCGGACACTGGCGGCTGCATGTCGCTGTTCTTTCAGGACCGCGGCTAGCTCCCTGCCAGCTGCGGTCCTGAATCATTAGCAGCTGCAGCTGCGTCCGGCTGCACACAGGACCGGAGGGCACATTTGGCCCTCCGATTCTGTGTGCTGATCCGGTCCGGGTCTGTCAGGTTCATTCCTGACAGCCCCGGACTGGACTGCGCCATGGTGTGAAGCCAGCCTTACTCCAGTTAAGGACTGGAGTAACGTTTCTTGTGTAAGATATGCCACATACTTTATTTTCCTCAATTAGAGTAACATCATTACACCACCTTCCAAAAGGAGCGGGGCTTGGTGAAACAAACAAGAAAACGCCACAAGTCACAACACTTTTGCACAACACATCTGATTTTACCGAGCACAATGTAGACCTTGGTTGTTGGCCCCAGAGGTTTCCTCTTCCTCCACACTTATCAGGCATCGATTGTTTCTCAGATTGATGATATTTGTTGTGAAAGAACCCTTTCAAACGCAGTCTAGCTCGAAATAACCCACAACCTTTCTTTCTGATAAATCTCAGTACTTACCAGTTACATTAGCACTTGCTGTAAAAATAATAATGTACTGAGTGTTGTGCCAATCATAACAATTTTACACGGATAGATGCACGGTCTGATACAGTACTTCATCACGCTATCACATCCTTAAACTTCTTATTTACTTCTATCTTGAGATTAAGGCTATCGATCAGCTGCTAAATATAATTGCCGAGACCCAAGGCACGAAAACAATCTTTTGCAGATAATATATTTGTAGTCTTTTGCTCAGTTCATCATTATGCTCCGGCTATGCTACACTGCAGCTGTGATATTAAAGCCAAAAATTGAAGAAAAATGTTAAAAAAAAAACAACAAAGTAAAAAATTGAGCTGAATGTAGTGTTGTGTTCGCCCTCAGTCCATACCCAGTATCTCCATAGTCAATGGAAAACTCATATTTTATTGACTCATTATTGGTCTATGAAAACACTTGATACGTTCATAATGAAAATTCATATTTTTATCCATGCGTCATTGACGTAAACAAGTGGATCTGTCCAATTCTTCAACTCTTTGATAGAATAAAAATGAAACCTCTTCATTCACCTTAGATGTGTCATGCAGGGTGGTATAACGGTAAGGAGATAAGGAAGAAGGATGGTAAGATGGGCAAAAGGTGATCAAGGAAACTAGTGTGACTGTAAGACTGGGGTTCCCTAGCTCTCCCTGTTCCAAGAATTACCTCTGAAGGTGAAGACGTCCAGGCCGACACTTTTGCCCTCTGCTACTGATCAACCCTAGGGTAAGATCCCCCCTCACCGCCAACCACAAATCGCGTAGCACAGCAACTCTCACAAAAGCAAAACTTAAAGACGACTTCAGCACAAAGCACACGTCTTCTCAGCTCCCGGTCTTGCAAAGATTGAAACCCTATCAGCATCACCTGCTGGTGGAAGAGGGAACTATTTAAAGGCCATGGGAGTGGTCATCTGATAAACCCACAACATTCCACCTGCAGAGCCACCTTGCACATTGTTGGCAGCGGATCATTCAGGATACTCTGAAGGCCACTTTACACACACCAACTTATCTGTCCAACTTCTGACCAACTTGCTGGTTGCAGTGAAATCATGGACACATTGTTCCATTGTACACAGTCACAAAATGGAGCAATGTGTCCATGATTTCACTGCAACCAGCAAGTTGGTCAGAAGTTGGACAGATAAGTTGGTGTGTGTAAAGTGGCCATCAAGCAGGTTGACAGAAGAACAGAGCTTTAATTAGCAATAAATAGGTGCAGATATGATAAGCTTTGAGGAATCAGGAATACACATATCTTAAGTGTCTCTGTGCAGCATCAGCAGGCTGCTTCTCTCTCTCAAGTGCAGACACAGGAAACTGGTCACAGTCACATGGTCTTTCCTGTGTGTGAGCCTCTGGGAGCCTTTGTTTTTTTTTTATTTAACTTTATAGACAATGCACAAACCTAGCAATAGAACACTTACATATACAGGAATGGAGTTGTTGCACTAAACATATTCAACACCCCCACTCAACAACTATTTATCCTGTTAGTCCCATTGCGATTCTGAAGTCTTGGCTCTTGGCAATGGTTTTTCATACCATCAGTTAACAACTTGTCAGACTCGCAATAAACAAACTCTAGTACACCACATTTCACTAAGTGGAGATGTTTAACGTTAATGTGATTAGTCCTTGCACTAATCTTCTCACTGCTGGCAAGTTGAATCCATCCTTGGTCACCCTCATATACAGAAGTGCCCCCACTGTTTGTCTGTAACTCTCGTTGCTGGAGTTTTGACGAACCTTTGGCTTCTGAGAGCTCTTTTTCCTTGTGGTAGCTCCCATGTCTGGAGTTGGTGAAGGGACTCCATCTTTTCAGTAGCAGCATTTATCCACTTCTGCTTCTCATGGACAGGCAGTTTTTGCATCTCTTACCATGACTGTGGCTCTGGTTCAGGAAGTGTTCTGACCATATAAGAAAGGTGTCTAGCTGTGATACTATTGTTTTGTCTTTCTGATCTCCTGACTGGAGGTTGACTTGGTTCTTCTGTTTCTTCTTTGATGGCTTCAGAGCTTATCCAGACTTTAATATTTTAGTTGTCTGTTGATTGAGTTTCTTGTTCTTGTTTCGTGGCTTGAATGAGTGGTGTAACTTCATGGAATTTGAGTGAAAAAGAGTTCTCATCAATCACTAAGTCTCTGCTGATTGTTAGTGTGTTGGTCTCTGGGTGCAGGATTCTGTATCCCTTTTGAGTTTCGCTATAGCCGAGAGGGATAAGTAACGTGTATAAAAACTGGGATCAGGTTCAATATAGTATAAGGCCTTCAGGACGGCGATACGCGTGGGGTGTCAGGACCTTCTGCCCTCCATGGCAAACCCACCTCTTGCAATGTAGGTTGACACCTAATATGGAGCCCTCCATTCCTGGTATGCTGACTCCACTACAGGTTGTATAACCACTCTTATCTTTACTTCTTTGCAGATTTTACACCTGTGCATCAATTCTCTTTGCAGCCACTTTATCAAGGCATTGATATATAGATCATTTGGCTTCCCAGGCTTACTCTTCCAGGTCAGCCACTACCTGAGTAACTAGGTGTGTAGGCTAAGACTAGCTGCACATTATTTCTATCTTTTGATTGGTGTACTTTCTGTGGATCTTTTTGGCAGCCATTCACTATTGTGTCCCCTAATAGGTCCTTTGCTCCTCAGCTTTACAGCCCAGGAATAGCCGCCATTACAGTAACTGGGAGTGTAGAGTGTAGGCAATTTTTAGCTGCACTCTCTTTTTCTGCAGTTTTTGTGTCATTATCATGAACTATACTGAATTGTATATTTCAATTATTATTGCAATTTATTATCTGTCTGGTTACCTTTGACTGACTAAAAAGTTCGACAACATATTGTCTCGGTGGTTACCCTTTGAATTTCATTAAAATCCTTTAGGCTATACAGTCTGCTCTTTTGTTTTGAGCCTACAAGAAGAGGTATTTACACATTCAGGGTTATTGTGAGGCTTCTCTACCCCTGATTTATTTGGAATTTAATAACTTTGCCATGGAGGTTGTTGTATTGTGGTCTTTTACCATTTTTAATTGTTTTTAAATCTGTGTCCTATATTGTGCACTTTATATTGAATAAAATTTGTATTTCACCTTATACTATATAGAGCCTGATCCCACTTTTTATACAGGTTACTTATCCCTCTCTTCTCATACATTTTTACATGTGTAACGGGTGATCACGCTGTAGTGACGCCCTAACTTCTTCTTTCCGAGTTTCGCTATAGCCCACCAGGACTCCTTGCTTTGCATGTGATTCCCACTTGGAACGTTTTTCTTTGGGAACATACACAAATGTTTTGCTTCCAAATAACCTGAGGTTCTTCAGGTTTGGCTTCTCGCAGTTTCACAGCTCATATGGAGTTTTATTTGTGGCTTTACCTGGCAGTCTGTTTTGGAGATAGCAAGCTGTCATGATGGCTTCTCCCCAATATGTTGTAGGTAGATTTGCATCAAACAACATACTTCTTCCACTTTCACAGAGAGTGCTGTTCTTTCTCTCTGCAATGCCATTCTGTTGTGGGTGGTATGGAATGGTTGTCTGGAACACGATTCCATTCTTTTTCAAAGTGGTTTGCAGATTACCATTTGTATATTCAGTTCCATTATCTGCACGCAGGGTTGTTCGCATTCTTCCAAATTTGTTAAACACCACGGCAAGACATTCTTCAAGTTTCTGTGGAACTTCATCCTTACTGTGAAGCAGGTAGGCAACTGTATATCTGCAGTAGTCATCAATAAATGTGAGGAAATATCTCTTCTTGGAGTTTGAACACTCATTGGACCGCAAATCTGTGTGTATCAAATCCAGTGGCTGTGCAGATCTAGTGATGGTTACTTTAGGAAAGGATATTTTCCCTTTAAGACAGCTAGTGCACTTCATCATTTGACTACATTGCTTGATTTCAACACCATTTGCAAGTTGATCTAGCTTCCTTACTGCTTCAGGGTCTCTGAACATCCTTTACTGGGATCTTTCTGCTTTGTGCTGAGGAAACTGGACAGTAGAGGTAGCCGTCTCCTACTTCTTCTGAAGTCATATATTGACCATTAGCTAAGATGACCTTTTCTGACTTGCTTTCATAAAGGTCAGTGAAGAACTCCTTGTTATTCATCATATGGCTACTAGCACCAGAGTCTATACACCATATATGCTTTGCAGATGAGCCTACACTGGTATTAAACGCAGCTTAAACACATGCAGACTTTTCCTTTACAGCTGTTTTCACCTTTTGATCACTGTTCTGCTTTTTAAGTTGACTCATTCTTGCTTTCCAAATTCTGCAGTCTGCTTTAAGGTGTCCGGGCTTTTTACAGACAAAACATTCATGAGTTTCCCTTAGATTGCTCTTATTTTTAGGAAAGTCCTAGGGTGGAGCAGCTCCCAACAGGTAGAGCTAATCCTCCGGGACAGTGTTGATTGTGAGGGATGGAGCTGGGGTTTGGCCAGGTTGTGGATTAACGGGATAGTCTCTGCGGGTAGCGGGGATAGGGGCTGAAGAACGCACACACACGCTGTTGAAAGTCTCTACGCCTTTTTACTGGTGGTATATCAGGTAGAAGTCCGGAATACTGTCAGGTGACCAGGAAACACAGTTGAATGTCCACAGTAAGTGGGTGTAAGGCCTCAGTGGTCTCTCTTCCCTGTGTTAAAGCCCCTGCCATGTGTAGAACTTGGCTGCCCTCCGCTACTCTCTCTCTCCACCTGTGCTGTCGATTGGCAACCTCGGATGACTACCGCTGCTTCTCTTTCCACGGTGTCTGGCTACCTCAACGGTGACTAGCAGGTGACCGGGTGACTGAAGTCGCCGTGGTTTGCCGGGTTCTCTGCTGGGCGTGTAGCTCTCCTGCAGACGCGGACCCTGGTGTCCGGTGGGCTGTTTAGGCCAACCTATTCTGGCTCCTCGGTCCCCACTTTTCCTTCTCTTCCCTCTCCTTGCCTTCCGTACCTACTCTTGGCTTGGCAGGACTCCTCAGAGGCTGTTCAGGGTCACCGGTTCGGGCCTAACACGGCACCGATCACCAGGACGTATCCGCAGCTCTCCTAGTGTCTGCACACTCTAACTCCTCCCCAGCATCAGTATTTATAGGGGATCTTGCCTAAGGGCAGCAAGTGGAGCTCCCCCTACTGTGCTGGGGTGGAAGGTGTTGGTTGTACTAGTCTACCTGCTGTGGATTTTCATCTGTTTTCTAGGAAGGCCTGTGGGTACCTGTGGATGCAGGGCGCCATAGACTCATTCACACCACATTCAGCCATGCATTCAAGTCTTTACACAAGGCGTCCAACTGAATCATGGAAAACTGGATTGTGTCATCTGAAATTATTGACACCTCTGAAAAAGGGCAAATGGAGCCTGAAGCTTCGTACTTTGTTTAATTCAATCCATCAAGGGCACATTGGAGCGTCAGCAGGAACAGGCCCCTGGGGGAATAAAGCCAGTGATGATGTAGAAGAAGATGGTGAGGGTTGTGGTGCGAGAGGTGCAGAGAGGTCGCAGGAAAGAGGCAAGGAGACAGTCTCTTGTTCTTTACCTTTTTACTCTGCAATTCAGTTCATCAGCAGGTCCAGGGTACTGGTTCACCGGGCCGTCGGTCTGATCAGTCTGAGGAGAACTAAGGACCTCTCTGCCAGACTGGTATAGGGCCTACCAGCTGACGACTTCTTGGGATGAGGATGTAGGTGCCTGTAGCCTTCCTGTGTCCTTCTTGTTTCCTTTATGGATGGCTTCCAGCCAGGCAGGCAACACAGACTCTTTATGAGCAGCCAGACCCACCCGTCTCTCTAGTCCTTTTGCAGTTGCTGTGCTCCTGGATAGTCCCACAGTGTGACTACTGTGCTTGAAGCCCATTAGCCTCCAGCTCACTTCCAGTCGTGGAGACCTGGCAGCTTGAGGTTCTGGCACCTTCTGCTGCTTTGAGTAGCTGCTCGGCCTGGAAACTGACGGCAGACTTTTGTTCCACCTTCACTGACTCAATAACTAACTCCTGTTGCCACCTTTCCCTACTACCCACTACTGTTAACCCCTCCCTCTAACCAAAGTCTTTTACAGCCTAAAGCAGGCCTTCTTGTGCCAAACCTCTAATAAGAGTTCACACATCTGTCCATCAGACGAGATGTACACACATCTGTCCATCAGAGGAAATGTACTCATGTCTGTCCATCAGAGATGATGTACATGTGGCACCCCAGGGTTAAGTGCCACAGAAACAACACCACAAAGGGTTAACTCCCCACACAACACTGAACAATGCACTAGCACCTCTAGGCCAGAAGGGGGAGCTAAAGCAGCTCCCCTATATATTCTGGTGAAGATGGGAAGTGGACAGTTCAGTTTCTGGGAGAACTTAGAAAGGGAGACTGTGGTGTAAAGAGGTTGCATTAGGCTTCTCCACAGTCTGCTGCTCGATTCCAGGCCTAGCCAGAGTCTGACGAGAGGCGTTACAAGGAACAGAGGACCACATCTGGGAGATTGAGTTACCTCATAACTCGCCCCAGAGGAAAGCACAGACCGGATACCGGATCTTAAACTGTGACTGACACACGCAGCACAGTAAACACCGGGATAGTGGAGGTTATAGATCTACACTGTACCTCAGCGAAGCAACATGGCGGGGTCAGAAGCACACGGAAAGACTCAAGTTGCCTAGCAAAGGGGGTACCTGTGAGGAGAGCCAGAGCCAGAAGCTTAGCTAAAGCAGCAGCAGGGCCACACTCAAGGTGCAGGAGTAGGAAGCCAAGGATCAGGTCAGGGTGGGAGCAACCCGGCCCCAGTACAGACTCCGTGGACAGTACTCTGCTAACAACGTCTGCAGTAAAGACTTGGAAAAACGACAAAAAACGTGAGTGTGTGTCATCCTTGTGCTCAAGCCCTACTTTCCCTCATAAACTGCCATCATCTCCACCATCACCCCTATTCTGCAACATCCATAGCATCAATCATAGACTATTATTACCACTGCCCCGGGGAACCAAGCTCTACCCTCAGAGAGCCGTTACATCACCGGCTGCCCAAACATCATCCCTGGAGGTTTTGCAGCAGCGGTGGTCACCCTGACCACAACCCATGGGTGGCGTCACGACAAACTCCCCTGTAAATACTCTCCTATTACTTGTGGGCTTGGGACACGGTCCGGACTAAGACCGCTGTGATCATCCCCAGTGCTACCCCCGGTCCGGTACAGAGTACCCCGTCCCTGTGGGCTCCACAGACAGATGTGTGTACATCTTCTCTGATGGACAGACATGTGTATATCTTATCTGATGGACAGATGTGTGTACATTTCCTCTGATGGACAGACGTGTGTACATCTCCTCTGATGGACAGATGTGTGTACATCTCCTCTGATGGACAGATGTGTGTACATCTTCTCTGATGGACAGACGTGTACATCTTATCTGATGGACAGATGTGTGCATATTTCCTCTGATGGACAGATGTGTGTACATTTCCTCTGATGGACAGGTGTGTACATCTCCTCTGATGGACAGACGTGTGTACATCTCCTCTGATGGAGGCGGCTTTGTGGGTCATTATTACACATATAGAGATTGTCCTGCACCGCTCACTTCTGCACCAGGCGGTCACTTTGTTCTGGGAGATACCGGCCAAGACATGTATATAATTAACATAAATCATGTATCTGTCTTATCCGGATACATAGGTGCAATATTTGGCACAAATTCCCCCATGTTTCTCCTCTTACTATAGCCGGTGTTAGTTAATGCGCCATTGTGATCATTCCTAACCCCCCCTTGTTGTGTCCTGTGACTACTTGTTGCCCCTGTGTCGCCTCTTTCCTCCTTTTCCTGAATCTCCTGTGTTCTGCATCTTTGTGACCCACTCTTCAGTCGTCTTTCAGGTAGTGTATTATATAGGACCTATAAGATGTGAGTTCCCCAACACTGAGACCGATCCCATAGTGATCTGACATGGGACAGGTGACATCATGGCTGGACCTCTACGATGTGAGTGCCCCATCACCGAGACCGACCCCCATAGTGATATGACTTGGGAGAGGTGATGTTATCATGGCTGGAGTCATGTGACTCGCTCTGTGTATGGCGCCCCCTATATTCCCGGTCCTGCAGCCGCCATGTATATGGATGAGACACTTTATTAGATACCGGATCAAGTCTGGTTCTAGAGTATTGAGCGATTGTCGCTGTGTAGGGTGAAGTGCAGACAAATAAAACACAAAACACCATATATAATCTCTAATTATTTTTTTATTTTTTTTATTTTTGGAATAGCAATAAGCAACATTGTAATGAAAATATTACCGGTCCTTCAATAAATTTATGGTCACGGTGACTCTCAGGTCCAATGGAGACCACAGAACTTGCTGCGGACATTGCGGACCTGATGAGGCACCGGACCAAAGATCCAGAGGAAGGCGAAGAAAACCCCCGGAGAGTTCTACCTCAGGGGGGAAAAAAATTCCTTCCTGACCCCAGTTCTGGCGATCGGATATCTCCCTGGATCACGTGTGACCTGCTGCTTATTGCTGTATATGTACGTAATTATAAGTTCAGGAAAGCTGACCTGGAAAGGAAAAGACATGCAGCCTGCCCCTAGGAGCTCACAATCTAGGACAGTGGATGCTCTTAATAAAACATACACACACATACATTCATTCTTATCTATTCCTCTGGAGTTGTCAGTGGCGAAAAAAATAGGTAATAGGATGACGACAGTTTCCAGACCTGCGTCTCAGCAACACAAAACTCCATTACAGGGCACTAAAATGTGGAGGAGACACAAGCTGGGACCCTATTTCCAAAGATGATGTCTTCCACCCAACTCTCAAAAAATTGTTGGGTCTTCAGGAGAGATGGGTAGTCGAGCGAGGCTAGCAGACGGTCACCTTTGGTGTGATCATCCTATGGTTGACTAAGCATTCACTCCATCATTAATAAAACAGACACACACATATATTATGTAGAGATGGGCAGTAGAGCTGGGCTTTCAGATGAACACCTCTGTAGATGCTGTGCCAACCGTCCTATGGTTCTGTGGTACTGCATGTGTCCTGGAGAGGACAGATACTTACCTGGACTTCTTACCTTTGTGCTTTCAGGACCTAAAAACAAAATGATTCAGGATCAGAACTTTGTCCTTTCTATTCTATTGGTGATGTCACAGAATGTCGGTGTAATACAGGGGCTATGTGTGGGCTCCCGGTGTAATACAGGGGCTATGTGTGGGGGATCCTAATGTAATACAGGGGCTATGTGTGGGCTCCTGGTGTAATGCAGGGGCTAGCTATGTGTTGGCTCCTGGTGTAATACAGGGGCTATGTGTGGGCTCCTGGTGTAATACACGGGCTATGTGTGGGCTCCTGGTCTAATACAGGAGCTATGTGTCGGCTCATGGTGTAATACAGGGGCTATGTGTGGGCTTATGGTGTAATACAGGGGCTATGTGTGGGCTTATGGTGTAATACAGGGGCTATGTGTTGGCTCCTGGTGTAATATGGGGCTATGTGTTGGCTCCTGGTGTAATACATTTGACTTACATCTAGATACAAAGATTGAATGATAGTATAGGATCTGTTACGCTAATAACTATTTTGTGTATTTATCCTAATATAAATATTTAATATCATCTGTATAAAACGGTGCCCTTCCCCCATTATAATAAATCTATCTACTGTGTGATACACCCTAATAGTGGAGAGCTCCTACCTGGACTCGTCCTCTCCGGCTGTCAGCTCCAAGTGGCACAAGCTGCTCCGGAGCAGATCTCTGCACATTCTATATCATCTGTGATGTCATTCAGAGTCTATGATGATGTCATCATAACTGCCTGATACTGTACTCGCTCCAACATGGTGAATGTGAATATAAATTAGTGTCATCAGTGGATCACAGTATTTGATCATTGTGTAAGATTCCTTTACAGGGATTGTCCGGTGAACGTATCCACAAGTTATTTTTAACCCCTTCATCCCCGGGTGATTTTCCATTTATCGTTTTGTCCCCTTCTTCCAAGAGCCATAACTATTTTATCTTTCTGTCAGTACAGACATATGGGGCTTTTTGTGGGACGAGTTGTACTTTTGAACAAAATAATTTATGTTAGCATATAGTGCACTGAAAAGCAGGAAAAACGTTCCAGGTGCGATGAAATTGCAAAAAAAGTGTGTTTTTATTTTTAGTTTTCTTTATTCACCTTGGTCACTATATGGTAAAACTGAGGTGATGGGGTGATGCCTCGGGTCAGTACGGGTTCGTAGAGGGTGTATATGTACGCCATAGGCTGCCTCCCTGCCATTGATATGATATCACCCGCTGAGCTCGCCCCATTCCCTGCACGTGTCAGCTGATCTCATAAGCCAACATGTGCAGCTCACAGCGTTAACCCTTTAGATCGCATAGTGTGTTGTAAAGCATTGCAGCAGTAGTTGCGCTCTTCCCTTCCAGCATGGGTGGCCCTCTGATGTGATCATGGGGCCTCGATGTGTTGCCATGACAACGCGTGGTCGGCTGATGACTCCAGATACTGTCCTGAGTCATCTCCTCCCAGCGATGCCCGAGTAACGTCACCGGCAGAAAGTGATCATCTGTGCTGAAGCCTCTGTACATAACACAAGCGATCAGTCCGTGCAGTGCTGAGGCCCCCTAGGGGGCAGTGTAAAATTGTATATAGATATATATATAAATATATATCTATATACACAGGGTGGGCCATTTATATGGATGCACCTAAATAAAATGGGAATGGTTGGTGATATCAACTTCTTGTTTGTGGCACATTAGTATATACATCAATACAATTTCTATCCGCTCCTCACGTGTTAACCTCTGCGACATGTCAATGGCTGTAAACAAGGAGAAACTTGTAAACAACTCATGAAAGAATAAAGTTACGGTAAAACCAAGCACGCCATTGTTTTTCTTATGAAATTCTCAATAATTTGATGTGTCACATGACCCTCTTCCCATTGAAAAATATAAAGTTGGATCTAAAATGGCCGACTTCAAAATGGCCGCCATGGTCACCACCCATCTGGAAAAGTTTTCCCCTCCCATATACTAATGTGCCACAAACAGGAAGTTGATATCACCAACCATTCCCATTGTATTTAGGTGCATCCATATAAATGGCCCACCCTATATACATACATATATAATAATAATAATATTTTTATTTATATATTGTCAACATATTCCGCAGCGTTTCACAATGCAAAGTTCATGTTTAAACAATCATAAAAAAAGGGTTCTCTCTCCTCACCTACTGTATCCTCACCCATCTCTTGTAGACTGTGGACCCTCGCGGGCAGAGTCCTCCCTCCTCACCTACTGTATCCTCACCCATCCCTTGTAGACTGTGAGCCCTCGCAGGCAGGATCCTCTCTCCTCACCTACTGTATCCTCACCCATCCCTTGTAGACTATGAGCCCTTGCGGGGAGGGTCCTCTCTCCTCACCTACTGTATCCTCATCCATCCCTTGTAGACTGTGAGCCCTTGCGGGGAGGGTCCTCTCTCCTCACCTACTGTATCCTCACCCATCCCTTGTAGACTGTGAGCCCTCGCAGGCAGGATCCTCTCTCCTCACCTACTGTATCCTCACCCATCCCTTGTAGACTGTGAGCCCTCGCAGGCAGGATCCCTCTCTCCTCACCTACTGTATCCTCATCCATCCCTTGTAGACTGTGAGCCCTTGCGGGGAGGGTCCTCTCTCCTCACCTACTGTATCCTCACCCATCCCTTGTAGACTGTGAGCCCTTGCGGGCAGAGTCCTCCCTCCTCACCTACTGTATCCTCACCCATCCCTTGTAGACTGTGAGCCCTCGCAGGCAGGATCCTCTCTCCTCACCTACTGTATCCTCACCCATCCCTTGTAGACTGTGAGCCCTCGCGGGCAGGGTCCTTTCTCCTCACCTACTGTATCCTCACCCATCCCTTGTAGACTGTGAGCCATCATTGGCAGGGTTCTCTCTCCTCACCTACTGTATCTTCACCCATCCTTGTAGACTGTGAGCCCTCGTGGGCAGGGTCCTCTCCCCTCACCTACTGTGTCCTCACCCATCCCTTGTAGACTGTGAGCCCTCGCGGGCAGGGTCCTTTCTCCTCACCTACTGTATCCTCACCCATCCCTTGTAGAGCTGATGGGGGTGGGGAATAGGAAGCTGTTCACCTCAACACTCATCGGATTCCCAGGCACCTGGAACAGTGGCTGGCTCCACCAATCAGTTCAGAAGAATAAAGGTATTTTCCAGGGCCACTGGACCATACTGACAGCAACTTTATTAGAACATATTTAAAAACACTTACATCCCGCCGGACGCGTTTCGGACAAGGTCCTTACTCATCGGCCGATGAGTAAGGACCTTGTCCGAAACGCGTCCGGCGGGATGTAAGTGTTTTTAAATATGTTCTAATAAAGTTGCTGTCAGTATGGTCCAGTGGCCCTGGAAAATACCTTTATTCTTCATCCCTTGTAGACTATGAGCCCTCGCAGACAGGGTCCTCTCCCCTCACCTACTGTATCCTCATCCATCCCTTGTACACTGAGCCCTCGTGGGCAGGGGGTCCTCTCTCCTCACTTACTGTATCCTCACCCATCCTTTGTAGACTGAGGAGAATTGAGGCACCCTATGCTAGACTCCCGAAGCAGAAACACTCTGCCTGAACCCTGATCAGAGGTTTGGCACAAGAAGGCCTGCTTTAGGCTGTAAAACACTTTAGTTGGAGGGAGGGGTTAGCAGTAGTGGGAAGTAGGGGAAGCTGGCAACAGGAGTTAATTATTAAGTCAGTGAAGGTGGTCAGTAAAGGTGGAACAAAAGTCTGCCGTCAGTTTCCAGGCCGAGCAGCTGCTCAAAGCAGCAGAAGGTGCCAGAACCTCAAGACTTATCAAAATGTTTTACGTCACATTTCTACATACATTGATGATCCTTTCAGATGAGGGGGCATCATACGACAGCAACGCACATCTAAATAAACCCTTTGCTGGTAGGCCGTATAGAAGTCATAGGAACCTATACCCGATTGAGATCAATCACCCTCTGAAATCCTCTTTGGGTGAGAGACAACCCTCTGCCAAAAAGATCAAAAGTTTAGAATTACAATTATTTTTTATTAAGAATATATAATTCACAAATTGTATTTTTTTTCCATTTCCTCCTATGGAATTATAGTCAACATATCTACAGTGTTCAACAGTTACAATCCGTAAGATGGGTCTCTTTCTTCATCTGTGTGAATACGCTGCCATCTAATGGAAAGTTCTGATACCATTCAGGTATATGAGTTTTGCCGGTGTCTGTTTCAGGAAACCCATTCTCAGAATCCTGAGTTAAAAGGAATCTGTCAGCAGACTTTTCCTATAAATTCTAAGAGCAACTTTGTGTAGGAGCAGAGACCCTGATTCAACAGATGTGTCACTTACTAGGCTAATCAGAAGGAGATTATCACTATCTGACTAGCTGTCCTGTTCTTACTGGTCCAACTCTGCCCTCACCAATGATCAGCAGATCTCTGAAATCTGTAGCAAAGAAAACTTTTAGGAATGATACATCAACGGAATCAGGGTCTCCATCATTACATCATGTCAGATTACAGAGCAAAAAATTAACAGATTCCCTTTAACTGAGGTGGGGTCCTTGATTTGGTATCAATTAGCCAGACAGAGCAGCTACTCACCCTGAGGGTACCTTTTCACGTGGCTACATTTCTTGGGTGTCACCAGGTAACTTACTGGCTGCAGTGAAATCATGGAGACATAGTTCCATTTGTACACAGCAACAAGATAGAACCTTGTCTCCATGATTTCACTGCAACCAGTAAGTTACCTGTAGCCACCCTAGAAATGTAGCCGCGTGTAAAGGTACCCTGAGAGATAAACATTCTGCCCATCCAGGGCCATAATGATTGCAGTTATAAAGAGTGCGACCACAACCAGCCCATGTGAGAGGGGGCAAGTCAGCGCCAACATCACTTGCATTTGCTTCCTTGGTCACACATCCAGCTAACATGTTTTGCAGCGCACAGAATTGGCATCTACCTGCGATGCAATACACGCTGCCAGCCATCAGAGGCCGGCAGCAGACATCGGCTTGTCATTGACAGATGGTGTATAACAGTGACATCATGCCCTGCCCATGCCGGTATGAAGATGTCAATTACCGGCTTCTGTGCCGGCTATAAAGACAGGATGCCACACAGCATGGGAGAAGGTAAGAATAATTGTTTGTTTCTATTTTATATATATTAGAGAAGAACAGAAGGAACCCAGGATGGGGTCATTATACCAGGATGGATACATTATACCAGGATGGAGACATTATACCAGGATGGAGACATTATACCAGGATGGGGTCATTATACCAGGATGGAGACATTATACCAGGATGGGGACATTATACCAGGATGGAGACATTATACCAGGATGGAGACATTATACCAGGATGGGGTCATTATACCAGGATGGGGACATTATACCAGGATGGATACATTATACCAGGATGGAGACATTATACCAGGATGGATACATTATACCAGGATGGAGACATTATACCAGGATGGGGTCATTATACCAGGATGGATACATTATACCAGGATGGGGTCATTATACCAGGATGGATACATTATACCAGGATGGGGTCATTATACCAGGATGGAGACATTATATACCAGGATGGAGACATTATACCAGGATGGAGACATTATACCAGGATGGGGTCATTATACCAGGATGGAGACATTATACCAGGATGGGGTCATTATACCAGGATGGATACATTATACCAGGATGGAGACATTATACCAGGATGGGATCATTATAGCAGGATGGGGTCATTATACCAGGATGGAGACATTATATACCAGGATGGAGACATTATACCAGGATGGGGTCATTATACCAGGATGGGGACATTATACAAGGATGGAGACGTTATACCAAGATGGGGTCATTATACAAGGATGGAGACATTATATACCAGGATGGAGACATTATACCAGGATGGAGACGTTATACCAGGATGGGGTCATTATACAAGGATGGAGACATTATATACCAGGATGGAGACATTATACCAGGATGGGGACATTATACAAGGATGGAGACGTTATACCAGGATGGGGACATTATACAAGGATGGAGACGTTATACCAGGATGGGGTCATTATACCAGGATGGAGACATTATATACCAGGATGGAGACATTATACCAGGATGGGATCATTATAGCAGGATGGGGTCATTATACCAGGATGGAGACATTATATACCAGGATGGAGACATACCAGGATGGGGTCATTATAGCAGGATGGGGTCATTATACCAGGATGGAGACATTATACCAGGATGGGGTCATTATACCAGGATGGATACATTATACCAGGATGGAGACATTATACCAGGATGGAGACATTATACCAGGATGGGGTCATTATACCAGGATGGAGACATTATACCAGGATGGGGACATTATACCAGGATGGATACATTATACCAGGATGGGGTCATTATACCAGGATGGATACATTATACCAGGATGGGGTCATTATACCAGGATGGAGACATTATATACCAGGATGGAGACATTATACCAGGATGGAGACATTATACCAGGATGGGGTCATTATACCAGGATGGAGACATTATACCAGGATGGGGTCATTATACCAGGATGGATACATTATACCAGGATGGAGACATTATACCAGGATGGGATCATTATAGCAGGATGGGGTCATTATACCAGGATGGAGACATTATATACCAGGATGGAGACATTATACCAGGATGGGGTCATTATACCAGGATGGGGACATTATACAAGGATGGAGACGTTATACCAAGATGGGGTCATTATACAAGGATGGAGACATTATATACCAGGATGGAGACATTATACCAGGATGGAGACGTTATACCAGGATGGGGTCATTATACAAGGATGGAGACATTATATACCAGGATGGAGACATTATACCAGGATGGGGACATTATACAAGGATGGAGACGTTATACCAGGATGGGGACATTATACAAGGATGGAGACGTTATACCAGGATGGGGTCATTATACCAGGATGGAGACATTATATACCAGGATGGAGACATTATACCAGGATGGGATCATTATAGCAGGATGGGGTCATTATACCAGGATGGAGACATTATATACCAGGATGGAGACATACCAGGATGGGGTCATTATAGCAGGATGGGGTCATTATACCAGGATGGAGACATTATACCAGGATGGGGTCATTATACCAGGATGGATACATTATACCAGGATGGAGACATTATACCAGGATGGGGTCATTATACCAGGATGGAGACATTATACCAGGATGGGGACATTATACCAGGATGGAGACATTATACCAGGATGGGGTCATTATACCAGGATGGATACATTATACCAGGATGGAGACATTATACCAGGATGAGGTCATTATACCAGGATGGGGACATTATACAAGGATGGAGACGTTATACCAGGATGGGGTCATTATACAAGGATGGAGACATTATATACCAGGATGGAGACATTATACCAGGATGGGGACATTATACAAGGATGGAGACGTTATACCAGGATGGGGACATTATACAAGGATGGGATCATTATAGCAGGATGGGGTCATTATACCAGGATGGAGACATTATATACCAGGATGGAGACATTATACCAGGATGGGGTCATTATAGCAGGATGGGGTCATTATACCAGGATGGGGTCATTATACCAGGATGGGGACATTATGCCAGGATGTAGACATTATACCAGGATGGGGACATTATAACAGGATGGGGACATATATACCAGGATGGGGACATTATACCAGGATGGAGACATTATACCAGGATGGGGACATTATAACAGGATGGGGACATATATACCAGGATGGAGACATTATACCAGGATTGGGTCATTATACCAGGATGGGGTCATTATACCAGGATGGGGACATATATACCAGGATGGGGACATATATACCAGGATGGAGACATTATACCAGGATGGGGTCATTATACCAGGATGGGGTCATTATACCAGGATGTGGACATTGTACCAGGATGCGGTCATTATACTAGGATGGGGCCATTATACCAGGATGGGGACATTATACCAGGATGAGGACATATATACCAGGATGAGGACATATATACCAGGATGAGGACATTATACCAAAATGGTAAATATGGACAGGTATAGGTCTGCGCTGCTGAGAATAAAATGAAGGATGTCCAAGGTAAAAATGGATCGGTGTCTTTATTCCATGCCCTACGAGTTTCAAGGCCGTCCCAGCCTCTTCCTCAGGAGAAATACTATCAATGATCATGGATGGTATTGCTCCTGAGGAAGAGGCTGGGACGGCCTTGAAACTCGTAGGGCATGGAATAAAGACACCGATCCATTTTTACCTTGGACATCCTTCATTTTATTCTCAGCAGCGCGGACCATACCTTTTGGACTTGAGGCGGTGAAAATACAGTAAATATGGACAGGTGACAAACCACTCAGAAGATACAACAAAGACATGGAAAAGTGAAAACTACATATAAAAATGTGAAAAGAAAAGAGATAGACGAGTAAAAGGAGGAGGAGACACAGATGTAGGCATGTCAGGCCCTTCCAAAATCAGTTTTTACTACAGTAGTTGTAAGGCATCATGCACACGATGAGTAGTTGTTGAGTTTTACTTCAGTATCTGTAAGGCCACGTCAAGAAGATGAGTATTTTGTGCGTTTCACTTCACTATCGGTAAGGCCATGTGCAGATGATGAGTATTTGGTGAGTTTTACTTCAGTATCTGTAAGGCCATGTGCAGATGGTGATTATTTGGTGTGTTTTACCTCAGTATCAGTAGGGTCATGAGCAGATGATGATGAGTAGTTGTTGAGTTTCACTTCAGTATCTGTAAGGCCATGTGCAGATGATGATTATTTGGTGCGTTTTCCCTCAGTATCGGTAAGGCCATGTGCAGATGGTGATTATTTGGTGTGTTTTACTTCAGTATCGGTAAGGCCATGTGCAGATGATGATTATTTGGTGTGTTTTACTTCAGTATCGGTAAGGCCATGTGCAGATGGTGATTATTTGGTGTGTTTTACTTCAGTATCGGTAAGGCCATGTGCAGATGATGATTATTGGTTGTAGTTTCACTTCAGTATCTGTAAGACCACGTGCAGATGATGATTATCTGGTGGTTTTACCTCAGTATCTGTAAGACCACGTGCAGATGATGATTATCTGGTGCGGTTTTTACCTCAGTATCTGTAAGGCCTCGTGCAGGCAATGAGTATTTCGTGTTTTTTACCTCAGCATCTGGAAGGCCTCATGCACACGCTGAAGATTGTGTCACATTTAGGGGACTGCAACAAGAGTCTCCATTTTTCCCAAAAATTTGGGCCCAGACACCCCTTCAGTGGCATCAATTGCCCCACAGTTGCAAGCTAAAAATGGTTGGTGAGGTGACTTTCATGCAGCACATTCCAAAATCCACAAGCCTTTAGTCTCCCCATGTTATCTGTAAGATTTGTCACCAAAATGTAAGTAGCGGTTAAAAAATCTGGGTAACTATGAAGACAGCAGGAGAAGGGGCTGCTGTCCAAGTCTTGCCATCCCCACGAGTTGTGCGTCAATCCTCTGTATGTAGAAGTTTCTCCACTGCTTCTGCCTCCTCAACCTTATCTCGGTCCTCCACCTGCACCCAAAGCCATACCTCCCAACTTTTGAAGAACAGAAAGAGGGACAGTTGATGCGGCGCACATATTTTTTAGCCCCGCCCCTTTCCCCGCCCTGACCACACCCATTTACAAGTGACGGACATTCAGATGCCCTTATTGCTATTAATCTTCTGATTATTGCATTTTTGCTGCATTTTTTTGCCTTTTCCAATTCATTTGATGCATTTTAGTGCCATTTAGTACTGACAGCACAGACTATGGGCTGCCCCATCATACAACACAGCAGGACGGCTGAGACTAGTGCCTGCCCTGCAGCATTGTGCAGTTTATAGCCAGGGATGTGCAGTCAGTAATCAAACCTCTGACTCCGAATCCTCAGTTTCCCTGAATCCAACCCCACCAAAATGGACACCGTCTCAGACTCCATCTCCACAGTCATGGTGTGCAGCCGGTAAGCCAAACCTCCGACTCCACCAAAATGGACACCGACTCTGAGTCCACAGTACTGTGTATAGCGCCCCCTGATGGCAGTCTGCCGTCCACTACAGGACACAATACTAGCTCTGAAAATGCAGTAGGGAGATGGGAAAAAGTTCCACAAGGTGAACTATCACTGCAGCCTCCACCAGTCGGGCCTTTATGGCAGAGTGGCCCAACAGAAACCTCTCAAATGAAGAATTTAATTTGAGTCATCCGTTTTATGCACTGCTCTAATGGATCAAAAAACGCAGAGTCTGAATGTAGCCTATATATCTCCATCCTGGTATATATGGTCCCCAACCTGGTATATATGGTGTCCCTGAGGGTCCATTCGCCACAGAGGTACTGCACCTTAGCCAGAGGTGTGGTACCTCCCCCCCACCCCTGGTAAGGAGAGGGCACTACCCGGTACCCACACATCCGCATCCAACACCAGCCCACTCTAGGCCAGGGGTGCTGAGGCAGAAGAAACCCCATGATGGGCAGACCCCATCCCTGGCTGGAGAAGGGGATTAGTAGGTGGAACAGTTAGAAAGTAGTGGAGCACTAGGAGGTAGGCAGAGACAGTTCAGAGTGGGAGGAGTTAAGCCAGACAGAAACAGGAAGTGCGCAGTAAGTGAGTCGGACCCGGGGACTGGAGTTGTGAGTAGCTCGTCCTGGGGAAGAGGATGGAGAGAAAGTTGGACCCGGGGACTGGAGCCAGACGAGCTCGTCCCAGGTCAGAGAGGATGTAGAGTATCTCCAGAGACTGAGAGGGAGCTCTGAGGGGAGGGGGAGCACCTCTGGGTCGCCACAGAGCTCTGTGTGGAGGAACCCCGTTCCAGTGATTGCCTGGTGGGACTTGCTGGAGGAGCTAGGCCACAGAGGGGACCGGCCCCAGACTAGTGGAAGACTTTAAGATTCAGCTAGCAAACCCGGAGGCTGCGGTATCTTTATGTACAGCAGCCAAATCCGCACACAATCGCTGAAAAGGCAGCCGCATAGGCTCGAGGGGACAAGAGAGACGTCGCCTGACAGGACCCAAGCTGCTGGCTCTGGACAGTGTGTGTGAAAGGCAGGAAGGCGAGAGCCAGCGCAGTGAGATGACCCGGAAAGGTAACACAAAGGTGGTACCAAACAAGTGCCACCAATCTGCCTGGGAATGGCTGGATCCCTGACTCGGAGTACACAGCACCCGGCGGGTCGGCATACTTCAGAAACTGAGTAAACTGTGAAGACTGCACCCTGCTGTGTCCCCTGATTTATTTACTGCACGACCTGCCCTGGGTTACACCTGTGACCACCATCAATAGACTATAACTGCCCTGGGGTCCTGCTCTAACCCGTGGAGAGCTGTAACATCCCTGCTGCATCACCCCAGTGGATCTGAACCGCAGCGTCGGCCATCCAATTGCTGAATACCACAGGTGGCATCACAAATTTAATCCCATATAAATATCCCCCATTTTTATGACACCACCAGGCTCACGGAGCCAGGTCACGCCACCATGACATTCCCAAAGAGAACTGAACTGTTCGGCCCGGTTCCGAGTACCTCACGGCCCTGGTGGGCGCGTCAGTATACATGTCCCTATTTTTCTCTAATTTAAGAAAGTATTCTACTCAACTTTCTTCAGCTCCCACATCACCCAGTGTCCTCTGTAACAACGCACAGCTGGTAGCTGACATTGGAGTGTGCGCCTTGATGCAAGAAGTGACTGTCATGTGCTGCCCTGTCACGGTACCGCAGACGTCAGCTGTCAGCCACAGTTTGGCCGTCAGCGTGTATCACAATGCAGGAACCTAACGGGTCTCTGTACATCAATGCGCTTCAGCTTGATGCATGTCCTCGGATGCACATCCAGCTGCAGTACGTGCTGGGATCGCCCGGGCCCCTGTATCGCCAGGCCTGGTCTTGACCTCGATCCTTACAATTATGTAGATACTGAATGGAAATTGTTTATTCTTTTATTAATGTTGTGAAAAAAATTCAGAAATTTGTAATTAAAAATACATTTCTGCTTGTGTAATTTTCCAAGATCTGTAACGTTCTTAATCTTTATGATCCGGGCTCTGAGGGGAGGTTTGTTGTGCCCTGTGCTGACATTCTTACTGATACCATGTGGCTGTAGATCATATACTGATTGGCTGTTAATGCCATTCATCGCAAGGTGGAGGAGGCAAAAAAATAGATAGAATTCTGGCGATTTAATTGTTGTTGTTTACCAATCACATTCATTTATTTTGGATTTTGAGAGGACTTTTATGAATGCAGTGATACCAAATATGGGGGGGGGATTATTTATGTTTTGCTTTTTATGGTAAATGGGTCATTCCATGTCAAGTGATCCAAAAATGAATATTTTTTTTCCCTGACGTCCTCAGATTTTTAAAAAATTTTTTCTATCTGACGAACAACTTTATCTAATTACAAAAAAAAAGTTTTGAATTTTTTTCTTTATCTGTTAATTTTTTACAGATTTTTAAAGTTTTAAAAAAGTGCGAATTTTGGCCTGGTATGGCTTTACATTTTCTATCATATCTCGGGCTAGAAATAAGATAGAGAAACAAAATAAACACCAATCTACTCTGAACTGTCCAGGCTTTCATCAGATATGTCACAAGAGGATATTTGTTAATATTTTACCCATGTGATCGCAAGCGCAAAACTTTAAAACGCATTTCCGAAAAATCGGCGCGCTTTAAATATTTCAAAAACTGCCCATGTGTCTGCTGTGCTCTTAGCCACATCTGTACCAAATTTCAAGTTGGGATCGCAATGGGATCATATTTTAACATATTTTACTAGTAAGAGCGTCAATGGGTCATTCCATATCAAGTGATCTAAATATGAATATTTTTTTTTACCTGACGTCTTTAGATTTTTTTTTTTTTTTTCCCTTTATGAAGTACTACTTTCGTTAATTACAAATTAAAAGTTTGGAATTTTTTTCTTCATCAGTTAATTTTTTACAGATTTTTAAAGTTTAAAAAAAGGGTGAATTTTGGCCTGGTACGACTTTACATTTTTTTTATCTCAGGCTAGAAATAAGATAATGAAGTGGGAGAGGTGTCATTTTACTCAGAACGGTAACAGCTTTCATTTGAGATGTTACAAGACTATGTTTCTTTATATCAAATTCAAACTATTGACGGGCAATTGTGAAAAAATGACTGATTGTGTTGTTGGTGACTTTTGAATTGACACTATAATAGTTAAATATTTTGCACTTAGGTCCAATGAATGCGTCCATGGGGTCAAGCTGGGACAGAGTCATCACAAATTAGCCTTATTTGCAGATGACCTGCTACTTTACATCTCCCAGCCCCTGGTCCCCATCCCTTCGGTCTTAATGGAGTTTGAACGGTTCGGACAATTGAGCAACTTTAAAGTGAATTGCTCCAAAACCGAGGCACTCAATATTTCTTTGCCTGGAGAATTGGTTTCTCATCTATCTAAACAGTTCCCATTTAAATGGAAAGTAGAAGCCATTAAGTACTTGGGAGTCCTTATACCAAAAGATCTTAAACAAATATTCAATTTAAATTATCAACCCCTTTTGACTAACGCGGAATCGGCATTTACCTCCTATAGACAATTAAAGCTATCCTGGTTCGGGAGAATAAACGTAGTCAAGATGGATGTCTTGCCCCGACTCTTATATACTTTTCAGACAGTTCCTGTTCTATTGGATAGAGGTTTCCTCTCCAAAATGCAATCTATGATCCTTAGATTTGTCTGGGGGGGCAAGAGGTCCAGATTGCGAATGAATATCCTATCCTTGCCCGAGACCAGAGGAGGGGTTGGACTACCCAACATACGAGCGTACTTTGTGGCTTCCTCTCTTGTTAGAGCTCTAGATTGGCATTATCATGCGTCCTCCAAGAAATGGGTAGGGGTGGAGCAAGAGGGTTTGGGGATTCCGCTGAAACACCTGCTTTGGATTTCCCCTAAAGACTCCACACACCTAGTACCTTTGACAGACATGACCAGAAACACCTTGAAGGTATGGCACCTAGTGACGAAAACCCTCCGCTTAAACGACAGACTTAGCCCTTTGACTCTCCTTTTTTCCAACCCATCTTTCCCACCCAGATTTGACAGGCAGAGATTTTTATGTTGGCGGATTGTGGATGACACCCGAGTAGGACAGACTCTGTCCAGTGGTGGTTTGCCCCCGATGGCAGAGCTACAACTCAAAGAACCTACGAGACCTCTTAAGTGATTCGAATTTCTCCAATACAGAGCATACTTATATTCAGCTGACCACTCTTGCAGGGTAAGATTGACGCCCAACGTATTGGAGAGGTTATTCCAACTGGAGGCTCCACCGAGGCGCAAAATATCATTTCTATACCAGGCCTTAGGGTCCATGAGAGAGCAGGGCACCCTTTACTTCCAACGTGCTTGGGAGAGGGAATTGGGGTGTAGCATTTCAGAAGCTAATTGGCAGAAATGCTTTATATTTACTCACTCACTAGCTAGCGCTTGTTTCTGCACAAGAAAGAAGCTATAAGCTGCTCACTAGATGGTATTTGTGCCCGACGACACTCCGGAACATGTTCCCTGGAACCCCTGATACCTGCTGGCGCTGTGGGGAAGAGAAGGGTACAATGATACACATTTGGTGGAGTTGTGGGGAAATCCGGCGGTTCTGGTCTGAGGTTTTCAATGCATACGCCCGGATAACAGGTAAACAAGCCGAATGCTGCCCAGAATCGGCAATGTTATCCATTTTTCCAGGTCCTATTGGGCTACAGAAGAGGGATATTCTCCGCTTTTGCATCTCGGCTGCTCGTGCTGTGATCCCGAGGTTCTGGAAATCAAGCCGGGCTCCATCTCTACTTGATTGGTTCAAAGAATTGATGGACACATATCGAATGGAGGAGCTCGCAGCTGATGCGTCGGGATCTCGGAACAAATTCTTAGGGATTTGGGTTGAATGGATTCTTTTTCACGACTCTGCAGAATTTAGGAGTATCTTTTCCAGCACAGATAATATGGCTCGACCTCTGGCTGATGGGGAGCCAGTGGGATGAGTACCCTTTCTCCTTCCCATACCTCACCCGTCCCCCCCCCCTCCTTTTTTTCTTTTTTTCTTACGTGGCTTTTCTTTCCCAGTATAACTTTTTCTAATGGTTTTTGTTTCTCTTCTCTCTCTCTCTTCTTTTCTATCTCTCTTTTCTTCCCATCTGATACATTCAGTCTAGGTATTTCCTTTCTACGCCTATACCTTCAGAATTCTAGTGAACATTAGACAGGTATCGAAAACTCTGAGCTGTGAGTAGATCATTAATATTTCGGCCTTCCTTTCCGGTACACCAGTCGCTAGACTATTCCAACTAGGCCTCAACGGGTAATGACCCACTTACGTGGTCAACCTGTTAGAAGGGGCCAAGTGATAAAAATCATTCTGCTGGGGCTGCTTGTCCCCTTGACATCAGAACATCTCAAAACCCTGAGAAAGGTTGTATACTTGAGTGTTTGGTATTATATTTAGATTGTAGTATATATTGCACCAGAGATAAGCGCAAAAGTAAATTTGCAGCTTATCTTAAAGTTACTAATAACTTTGTGAATTCTCTTTTTGTATATTTTATATGTCTCAAGATTTTGTTAAAAGATTGAATGTATGTCTTTCATATGTTTTTTCAAAATTTAATAAAAATGAGATTAACCATAGTTAAATATTTTAAAATATGATCCCATCACGATCCCAACTTGAAATTTGGTACAGATGTGGCTAAGAGCATAAAAGACACATGGGCAGTTTTGGAAAATTTTTATTAAAATGTTTTTTTCGGAAATGCGTTTCAAAATGTTGCGTTTGCATTCGCATAGGTAAAAAATTAAAATTAACAAATATACTCTTGTGACATATCTGGTGAAAGTCTGGACAGTTCTGAGTAGAATGGTGTTTATTTTGTTTCTCTATCTTATTTCTAGCCCGAGATAAAAAAAATTAAAGTCGCACCAGGCCAAAATTCACCCTTTTTTTAAACTTTAAAAATCTGTAAAAAATTAACTGATGAAGAAAAAAATTCCAAACTTTTAATTTGTAATTAACTAAAGTAGTACTTCATAAAGGAAAAAAAAAAAAAAAATCTAAAGACGTCAGGTAAAAAAAAATATTCATATTTAGATCACTTGATATGGAATGACCCATTGACGCTATTAATAGTAAAATATGTTAAAATATGATCCCATTGCGATCCCAACTTGAAATTTGGTACAGATGTGGCTAAGAGCAAAGCAGACACATGGGCAGTTTTTGAAATATTTAAAGCGCGCCGATTTTTCAGAAATACGTTTTAAAGTTTTGCGCTTGCGATCACATGGGTAAAATATTAACAAAGATCCTCTTGTGACATATCTGGTGAAAGCTTGTATAGTTCTGAGTAGAATGGTGTTTATTTTGTCTCTCTATCTTATTCCTAGCCTTAGTTATGAGGAGAAATGTAAAGGCAGGCAACAGCGAAATTCACACTTTTTCCGAACTTTGAAAATCATTTAAAAAAAAAATAAATTTTTAAAAAATTTTTCTCTTCACATTTTGCATTGTCTGACATGCTATTATCAAATAACAAAATCTCAAAAGAATTAAAAATATAGTGGTAATAATCATTGGTTCACTTGACATGGAATGACCCAAATAGGGGTTGGTTATAAATTTTTGTTGTTTTTTCCCATATGTTTAAAAACACTTTTTTTTTTCTCTGTACTGTAAGGGTACCGTCACACCTAGCCATATCGCCGGCGATCCCATAGGCGACGCACGTGCGCACGCACGTTTTTGCGTGTCGCCCGAGGTCGCCGACGCCCATTTACACGGGGCGACACCTTAGGCGACACTCATGCGACGACCTGACCGGAAATTGCCTGAGCGTCGCCCAAGCCCCACAGGCGATTAAGTCGCTGGCGGCCGCATCCGCGTCACACAGATCAACCACATTAGCGATGTGGGCGTAATTTTGAGCCGCATCTCGGAGATAGGAGTGAACATTATGTTGTGTGACGCCTTGAAGAAATGTGATTGGCCTGGGTGTCTGATGCAGAATTGACATGTACTGAGACAATTGTGTTGGTGTTAAAGAGACATTTGGCAATGGCACATCTCTGCACTTTGTAGCACACAGTGGGGCATCAATGCGCTGCTTTTTAATAGAATGTATGCTCCTGGGTATGGCCCCTTTGACATCTGCGTTTTATGCTGATGGCGGCAGTTGCAGTTAAAAAAACCGCAACTGCCACGATTACCGCAAGTGTGACCACACTTGCGGTTCACTTGCGGCAAGCACCATACAATGTCTATGGGGCTTGCGGCAGGTGCGGCAAGTGCGCCAAGTGCGGTTTCGGCACTTGTGGCATGCTGCGATTTTTTCCCAGCCGCACCTGCCGCAAGCCCCATAGACATTGTATGGCGCTTGCCGCAAGTGAACCGCAAGTGCGGTCACACTTGCAGTAATCGCGGCAGTTGCGGTTTTTTTAACTGCAACTGCCGCCATCAGCATAAAACGCAGATGTCAAAGGGGCCTAATACACCTTTCAGCACCATGGAAAGGAAGACTACATTAATGTGGGACGCACACATCATCAAATAGGACGCCGAGGAACAAGACAACCAATCGTAACGCTGGAGCTGCCACCAATCCACGCGACCGCCGGAGATAGTAACTACGCCCTGAAACGCCTACTGAATAGTTTTGGTGATGTGTGCTGTCGCCTTTCACATCGCTCATGAGATGTTACACAGGGCGATCAGCACACATCGCCCAAGAATGGTCGCCTGGTTTCAGTGCTCTGATGTGAAACCAGGCGACCACTCAGACATGTCGCCGTCGCCCATTTACATTGAGCGACGCATTGGCGATGTCGCCGGCGACAGGCCACGCCTTAGCGTCGCCTGTGGAATCGCCGGCGATATCTCCAAGTGTGACGGTACCTTAATAGTCTCCTTAGGGGAGCTGAAGCTGTATCTTATCACTTCTCCAGAATGCAGCAGTGCTACAGCCGCTATATAGAGTGAAAATCATGTTCTTCTATGAACACCACATAAACGCTGGCCCTCACACAAGAACCGTCATGATAGGTATGGAGGTCTTCAGCAGACCCCTGGCTGTCATGGGAACCCATCACATCCTCAGACCTCACACAATACCGACGCAGCCGACATCTCCTGCCGGGACCGACGTGGCCGACGTCTCCTGCCGGGACCGCCATCTCCTGCTGGGACCGACGCGGCCGACATCTCCTGCCTGAGGTGTACAGAGCGGAGCCGTGCATTTATGAGGTGTACAGAGCGGAGCCGTGCATTTATGAGGTGTACGGAGCAGAGCCGTGCATTTATGAGGTGAACGGAGCAGAGCCGTGCCTTTATGAGGTGTACGGAGCGGAGCCGTGCATTTATGAGGTGTACGGAGCGGAGCCGTGCATTTATGAGGTGTACGGAGCGGAGCCGTGCATTTATGAGGTGTACGGAGCGGAGCCGTGCATTTATGAGGTGTACGGAGCGGAGCCGTGCATTTATGAGGTGTATGGAGCGGAGCCGTGCATTTATGAGGTGTACGGAGCGGAGCCGTGCATTTATGAGGTGTACGGAGCGGAGCCGTGCATTTATGAGGTGTACGGAGCGGAGCCGTGCATTTATGAGGTGTACGGAGCAGAGCCGTGCATTTATGAGGTGTACGGAGCAGAGCCGTGCATTTATGAGGTGTATGGAGCGGAGCTGTGCCTGTATGTGGTGTACGGAGCAGAGCTGTGCCTGTATGAGGTGTACAGAGCGGAGCCGTGCATTTATGAGGTGTACGGAGCGGAGCCGTGCATTTATGAGGTGTACGGAGCGGAGCCGTGCATTTATGAGGTGTACAGAGCGGAGCCGTGCCTTTATGAGGTGTACGGAGCAGAGCCGTGCATTTATGAGGTGTACAGAGCAGAGCCGTGCATTTATGAGGTGTACGGAGCAGAGCCGTGCATTTATGAGGTGTACGGAGCAGAGCCGTGCATTTATGAGGTGTACGGAGCAGAGCCGTGCATTTATGAGGTGTACGGAGCAGAGCCGTGCATTTATGAGGTGTACGGAGCAGAGCCGTGCATTTATGAGGTGTACGGAGCAGAGCCGTGCATTTATGAGGTGTACGGAGCAGAGCCGTGCATTTATGAGGTGTACGGAGCGGAGCCGTGCATTTATGAGGTGTACGGAGCAGAGCCGTGCATTTATGAGGTGTAGAGAGCGGAGCCGTGCATTTATGAGGTGTCTGGAGCAGAGCCGTGCATTTATGAGGTGTACAGAGCGGAGCCGTGCCTTTATGACGCACACCAGGGGCCAGGGTTACTCCCGGTTTAGACAGGCGATTCTTCTCCTTCCTTGTCACGGGTGGACCGCGCCTGCCGGTAGTGGGGCCCGGTGTGGTGCAGATCAAAAGTGAGGACGTCTTACGGGAACAGATTAAAGGGGGGTTTAATTTGTTTTCTTCGTGACGCCACCTATGAGTAGATTCGGTAAGGGCTACCGACGCTGCGGAACCTCCCGGGGTGATGGACAGCAGCAAGATGTTACGCTCCCCACAGGCTGATCCCCGGGGGATGGAGCTGCTCAAGATGTTGTGCGGCAGCTGCGGTTACCTTTAGTTCATGACGGACAGTTCATAAGGAGACACGGACACAGTTAGTCTCTGCAACGGTTCTTTACTGTAACCAGCAGGCAGTACATGGCTTACAGTGGTTGAGTAGAAGACCGGGTGGACTCAGCAGTGATAGTGCTCCTCAGAGATCCGCAGTGTACCTCCTTTCTACCTCCTTAGCTTCTCTTGCCAGCGTCGCCCAGTAATACCAGGTCGGGTACGGGGAGGCTGCTTCAATGCCCTATCCATGATGTACGTTCTGGATTCTTTGGGGAGCCTTGGGTCCCTCGGTGGGTACACCGCTGGTTAGACGACTGGAAACTGGCTGGTGGTGGGGTGCTCCTATAAAGCTGCTCCTCCACGGTGCTGGTTCGCGTGGCAGAGGTGAACTGCTGCCAGCTTCGGTACCAGTGAACCGGCTGTAAGTTGTGGGCACGGGAGTCTTTTGGGAACCCGTGTAGAAATGCCCATTCCCGGTGGTTAAGGCCTCAGGTGCTGACACCCGACCGGTGACGGCCCAGGGGCCCGCACGGGGTGCGGAGCCCCCGCTCCTCTCCAAGTTCTGTGTTCTAGGTTCTAGATCCCAGACTAGACTCAGACTGCTCTAGACTATTGTGTGTTCTACTTCACTACCCTAACACTCCACCCACCAGGACCTATGATTGGTCCCCTGTTCTAGGTGTTGTATGTTGGGTTGGATCTCTGAGTTAACCATTGCACTGCTTTGTCTAGAGAATATTGCGGCTGCAATACTCCCTTGTGACGCACTCGTTGCGGGGCGCCACACTCCCCCTTGGTTAAATCAGCTTGTCCCCAAGCGTCAAACTACTCACATTACAGAGGTTTTTGCATTTTTATACATATAAATGACACACTTTTATTAAAATAGAAAAACAGGTAAAGATATGCTTTGGTGATATAAGCAAAGAAACAGGTAATCACTTTGTGCGGACCCGGCGGGCGGTCGGCTGTACTTTAACTAGAGTCCAGGCTGTAGCCGCAAGATCACACGGTCAGTGATTAACGGTAACAGAGTCATTGATGAAAGTTCAAGTTTTTAAAGTCACTGGCTTTGAGGGTGATGGCGCACCCGGATAGCAAACCACCCATCTGCACAAGCATAGCGCTCGTAGGTGATTATATCGCCCCGGTATAGGTCGCGATCGGGATGTCCTCTTGGCAAGTTGGACTCAACGTCCCGGCGCCCCACAAACACCTCCTCATTCAAACCCACCTCCCAAGCGAACCCCCACCCGGTGGACAAGTTAAATGTGCTTACCCACCCGGTTTTACGGAATAGTTCAGGCAGTGGAGATTGGCGGCGGGCCTCGGCACGAGCCTGCATGGTGGCTTGCAGTCGAGTGTGCCACTCGTCTCTCCGGATGCGACGTACCTCTTCGTCGGAGTGATGCGGCGTGTGGATAAAGTCACTACGGCGTGCTGGTTGTTGAACCGCTCGAGCTTGGTGGACAGTCTGGGATGGAGCCCGGTTCAACGGAACCGGAGGAGATACTGTTGCGGTGGCACCCGACCAGTGCACCCGAGCTGATCGCCCGGCAAAAGGGTTCCTTGTGTCTCCCCAGACGAACCTGGTGTAGAGATCCTCAGGTGAACTGTAGATCTCCTCGTCATCCCCCTCGATGACTACATCAGGCTGCTCGGCTGGCGAAGATGATGGGATGGAATCCTCTGTATCGGTGGGTGGCTGTGCTGCAAGGTTCTCCTCGGGGTCGTTGTGCAGGACTTCCAGGCTGCCTGCCTCTTCTTCTGTAGCAGTAGGAAGTGGTGTTTCAATCCCGGTTACCAGGTAGGCCTCTGTAGTTGCAAGGGAAGCCTCCGGTACGGGGACAAAACAGGCGACTGTCTCTGTAGTGGTGAAACATGTCGCGGGTTCCTCAGTGGGAACCTGGTAAAGATCGAGTTCTTCAATGGAGCGTGTTATGAGCTCCGGCTCAAGAACGGAATCGGTTGCGATGTTGGTCGCTGGAACGGGTCGAGTTGCGGCCTCCACCGGAATGACACAGTCTATTGGCTCAGGTGACGGAGCAGGACAGGTGGTAGGCGAGGGTGAGGCGGTCGAGAAGCTGGTGACGTCGTCTGGGCTTGGAGAAGCTGCACCCGGTCGGCTCTGCTGCATCGCATGGTGTAGTCGTCTGCCTAGGGTCGCGCTCCAGCTACGGATCGTCCATTCCACTGTCTCTAGTAACCGCACCCGGAGGTCTTGTAGAGCCTCTAGCCAGAAGTCGGGGCTGCCATCTATGGTAAGGGCAGGATCCGGACCCGGTTGGCTGACGGCTGCTCTGGCCTCCGCCTCGACCTCCTGCATCAGGTCTTGGAGTCTCATGCTGGCCATTCTTCTTTGGAGGGAAACCACACCCGATCAACCGGTAAGACGTTCTGGTTGAGCTGGTCAGGAATTCCGTCTGTGTGTCTATGTATGACACTCCCATCTCCTCTGGGCTTTTGTAGTCCAATCGTGGGAAAAGTCTTTGGGGTCCGCCCCCATGGTTGATTCGAGCAATCAGGGCGGACAAAGAGTTTGGCGCCTTTTGTCTTTGGCCCTCCCACGGTGAGGGGGGGGTTGACTCACTCCTGGGCTTCACGTGGCGGCTTCTTGTGGCGGGAACGCCATCTTGGGCGCCATCTTGACCCAATGGTGTAAAGGCGGGAAAGTTCTTTTAGGGACGAACAAAGTCCAATTGTAGACAATAAAGTCCAGTTTAAGCACAATATACCCGTTGGGTAACGGGCCTGCTCGTATCCTGTTCGTGACGCCATTTTCTGACGCACACCAGGGGCCAGGGTTACTCCCGGTTTAGACAGGCGATTCTTCTCCTTCCTTGTCACGGGTGGACCGCGCCTGCCGGTAGTGGGGCCCGGTGTGGTGCAGATCAAAAGTGAGGACGTCTTACGGGAACAGATTAAAGGGGGTTTAATTTGTTTTCTTCGTGACGCCACCTATGAGTAGATTCGGTAAGGGCTACCGACGCTGCGGAACCTCCCGGGGTGATGGACAGCAGCAAGATGTTATGCTCCCCACAGGCTGAGCGGTGATCCCCGGGGGATGGAGCTGCTCAAGATGTTGTGCGGCAGCTGCGGTTACCTTTAGTTCATGACGGACAGTTCATAAGGAGACACGGACACAGTTAGTCTCTGCAACGGTTCTTTACTGTAACCAGCAGGCAGTACATGGCTTACAGTGGTTGAGTAGAAGACCGGGTGGACTCAGCAGTGATAGTGCTCCTCAGAGATCCGCAGTGTACCTCCTTTCTACCTCCTTAGCTTCTCTTGCCAGCGTCGCCCAGTAATACCAGGTCGGGTACGGGGAGGCTGCTTCAATGCCCTATCCATGATGTACGTTCTGGATTCTTTGGGGAGCCTTGGGTCCCTCGGTGGGTACACCGCTGGTTAGACGACTGGAAACTGGCTGGTGGTGGGGTGCTCCTATAAAGCTGCTCCTCCACGGTGCTGGTTCGCGTGGCAGAGGTGAACTGCTGCCAGCTTCGGTACCAGTGAACCGGCTGTAAGTTGTGGGCACGGGAGTCTTTTGGGAACCCGTGTAGAAATGCCCATTCCCGGTGGTTAAGGCCTCAGGTGCTGACACCCGACCGGTGACGGCCCAGGGGCCCGCACGGGGTGCGGAGCCCCCGCTCCTCTCCAAGTTCTGTGTTCTAGGTTCTAGATCCCAGACTAGACTCAGACTGCTCTAGACTATTGTGTGTTCTACTTCACTACCCTAACACTCCACCCACCAGGACCTATGATTGGTCCCCTGTTCTAGGTGTTGTATGTTGGGTTGGATCTCTGAGTTAACCATTGCACTGCTTTGTCTAGAGAATATTGCGGCTGCAATACTCCCTTGTGACGCACTCGTTGCGGGGCGCCACACTCCCCCTTGGTTAAATCAGCTTGTCCCCAAGCGTCAAACTACTCACATTACAGAGGTTTTTGCATTTTTATACATATAAATGACACACTTTTATTAAAATAGAAAAACAGGTAAAGATATGCTTTGGTGATATAAGCAAAGAAACAGGTAATCACTTTGTGCGGACCCGGCGGCGGTCGGCTGTACTTTAACTAGAGTCCAGGCTGTAGCCGCAAGATCACACGGTCAGTGATTAACGGTAACAGAGTCATTGATGAAAGTTCAAGTTTTTAAAGTCACTGGCTTTGAGGGTGATGGCGCACCCGGATAGCAAACCACCCATCTGCACAAGCATAGCGCTCGTAGGTGATTATATCGCCCCGGTATAGGTCGCGATCGGGATGTCCTCTTGGCAAGTTGGACTCAACGTCCCGGCGCCCCACAAACACCTCCTCATTCAAACCCACCTCCCAAGCGAACCCCCACCCGGTGGACAAGTTAAATGTGCTTACCCACCCGGTTTTACGGAATAGTTCAGGCAGTGGAGATTGGCGGCGGGCCTCGGCACGAGCCTGCATGGTGGCTTGCAGTCGAGTGTGCCACTCGTCTCTCCGGATGCGACGTACCTCTTCGTCGGAGTGATGCGGCGTGTGGATAAAGTCACTACGGCGTGCTGGTTGTTGAACCGCTCGAGCTTGGTGGACAGTCTGGGATGGAGCCCGGTTCAACGGAACCGGAGGAGATACTGTTGCGGTGGCACCCGACCAGTGCACCCGAGCTGATCGCCCGGCAAAAGGGTTCCTTGTGTCTCCCCAGACGAACCTGGTGTAGAGATCCTCAGGTGAACTGTAGATCTCCTCGTCATCCCCCTCGATGACTACATCAGGCTGCTCGGCTGGCGAAGATGATGGGATGGAATCCTCTGTATCGGTGGGTGGCTGTGCTGCAAGGTTCTCCTCGGGGTCGTTGTGCAGGACTTCCAGGCTGCCTGCCTCTTCTTCTGTAGCAGTAGGAAGTGGTGTTTCAATCCCGGTTACCAGGTAGGCCTCTGTAGTTGCAAGGGAAGCCTCCGGTACGGGGACAAAACAGGCGACTGTCTCTGTAGTGGTGAAACATGTCGCGGGTTCCTCAGTGGAACCTGGTAAAGATCGAGTTCTTCAATGGAGCGTGTTATGAGCTCCGGCTCAAGAACGGAATCGGTTGCGATGTTGGTCGCTGGAACGGGTCGAGTTGCGGCCTCCACCGGAATTACACAGTCTATTGGCTCAGGTGACGGAGCAGGACAGGTGGTAGGCGAGGGTGAGGCGGTCGAGAAGCTGGTGACGTCGTCTGGGCTTGGAGAAGCTGCACCCGGTCGGCTCTGCTGCATCGCATGGTGTAGTCGTCTGCCTAGGGTCGCGCTCCAGCTACGGATCGTCCATTCCACTGTCTCTAGTAACCGCACCCGGAGGTCTTGTAGAGCCTCTAGCCAGAAGTCGGGGCTGCCATCTATGGTAAGGGCAGGATCCGGACCCGGTTGGCTGACGGCTGCTCTGGCCTCCGCCTCGACCTCCTGCATCAGGTCTTGGAGTCTCATGCTGGCCATTCTTCTTTGGAGGGAAACCACACCCGATCAACCGGTAAGACGTTCTGGTTGAGCTGGTCAGGAATTCCGTCTGTGTGTCTATGTATGACACTCCCATCTCCTCTGGGCTTTTGTAGTCCAATCGTGGGAAAAGTCTTTGGGGTCCGCCCCCATGGTTGATTCGAGCAATCAGGGCGGACAAAGAGTTTGGCGCCTTTTGTCTTTGGCCCTCCCACGGTGAGGGGGGGGTTGACTCACTCCTGGGCTTCACGTGGCGGCTTCTTGTGGCGGGAACGCCATCTTGGGCGCCATCTTGACCCAATGGTGTAAAGGCGGGAAAGTTCTTTTAGGGACGAACAAAGTCCAATTGTAGACAATAAAGTCCAGTTTAAGCACAATATACCCGTTGGGTAACGGGCCTGCTCGTATCCTGTTCGTGACGCCATTTTCTGACGCACACCAGGGGCCAGGGTTACTCCCGGTTTAGACAGGCGATTCTTCTCCTTCCTTGTCACGGGTGGACCGCGCCTGCCGGTAGTGGGGCCCGGGTGTGGTGCAGATCAAAAGTGAGGACGTCTTACGGGAACAGATTAAAGGGGGGTTTAATTTGTTTTCTTCGTGACGCCACCTATGAGTAGATTCGGTAAGGGCTACCGACGCTGCGGAACCTCCCGGGTGATGGACAGCAGCAAGATGTTATGCTCCCCACAGGCTGAGCGGTGATCCCCGGGGGATGGAGCTGCTCAAGATGTTGTGCGGCAGCTGCGGTTACCTTTAGTTCATGACGGACAGTTCATAAGGAGACACGGACACAGTTAGTCTCTGCAACGGTTCTTTACTGTAACCAGCAGGCAGTACATGGCTTACAGTGGTTGAGTAGAAGACCGGGTGGACTCAGCAGTGATAGTGCTCCTCAGAGATCCGCAGTGTACCTCCTTTCTACCTCCTTAGCTTCTCTTGCCAGCGTCGCCCAGTAATACCAGGTCGGGTACGGGGAGGCTGCTTCAATGCCCTATCCATGATGTACGTTCTGGATTCTTTGGGGAGCCTTGGGTCCCTCGGTGGGTACACCGCTGGTTAGACGACTGGAAACTGGCTGGTGGTGGGGTGCTCCTATAAAGCTGCTCCTCCACGGTGCTGGTTCGCGTGGCAGAGGTGAACTGCTGCCAGCTTCGGTACCAGTGAACCGGCTGTAAGTTGTGGGCACGGGAGTCTTTTGGGAACCCGTGTAGAAATGCCCATTCCCGGTGGTTAAGGCCTCAGGTGCTGACACCCGACCGGTGACGGCCCAGGGGCCCGCACGGGGTGCGGAGCCCCCGCTCCTCTCCAAGTTCTGTGTTCTAGGTTCTAGATCCCAGACTAGACTCAGACTGCTCTAGACTATTGTGTGTTCTACTTCACTACCCTAACACTCCACCCACCAGGACCTATGATTGGTCCCCTGTTCTAGGTGTTGTATGTTGGGTTGGATCTCTGAGTTAACCATTGCACTGCTTTGTCTAGAGAATATTGCGGCTGCAATACTCCCTTGTGACGCACTCGTTGCGGGGCGCCACATTTATGAGGTGTACGGAGCAGAGCCGTGCATTTATGAGGTGTACGGAGCAGAGCCGTGCATTTATGAGGTGTACAGAGCAGAGCCGTGCATTTATGAGGTGTACGGAGCAGAGCCGTGCATTTATGAGGTGTACGGAGCAGAGCCGTGCATTTATGAGGTGTACGGAGCAGAGCCGTGCATTTATGAGGTGTACGGAGCAGAGCCGTGCATTTATGAGGTGTACGGAGCAGAGCCGTGCATTTATGAGGTGTACGGAGCAGAGCCGTGCATTTATGAGGTGTACGGAGCAGAGCCGTGCATTTATGAGGTGTACGGAGCAGAGCCGTGCATTTATGAGGTGTACGGAGCAGAGCCGTGCATTTATGAGGTGTAGAGAGCGGAGCCGTGCATTTATGAGGTGTCTGGAGCAGAGCCGTGCATTTATGAGGTGTACAGAGCGGAGCCGTGCCTTTATGAGGTGTACGGAGCAGAGCCGTGCATTTATGAGGTGTACAGAGCAGAGCCGTGCATTTATGAGGTGTCTGGAGCAGAGCCGTGCATTTATGAGGTGTACGGAGCAGAGCCGTGCATTTATGAGGTGTACGGAGCAGAGCCGTGCATTTATGAGGTGTATGGAGCGGAGCCGTGCATTTATGAGGTGTACGGAGCAGAGCCGTGCATTTATGAGGTGTACGGAGCAGAGCCGTGCATTTATGAGGTGTACGGAGCAGAGCCGTGCATTTATGAGGTGTACGGAGCAGAGCCGTGCATTTATGAGGTGTACGGAGCAGAGCCGTGCATTTATGAGGTGTACAGAGCAGAGCCGTGCATTTATGAGGTGTCTGGAGCAGAGCCGTGCATTTATGAGGTGTAGAGAGCGGAGCCGTGCATTTATGAGGTGTACGGAGCAGAGCCGTGCATTTATGAGGTGTACGGAGCAGAGCCGTGCATTTATGAGGTGTACAGAGCAGAGCCGTGCATTTATGAGGTGTCTGGAGCAGAGCCGTGCATTTATGAGGTGTACGGAGCAGAGCCGTGCATTTATGAGGTGTACGGAGCAGAGCCGTGCATTTATGAGGTGTCTGGAGCAGAGCCGTGCATTTATGAGGTGTACGGAGCAGAGCTGTGCATTTATGAGGTGTACGGAGCGGAGCCGTGCATTTATGAGGTGTACGGAGCAGAGCCGTGCATTTATGAGGTGTACGGAGCAGAGCCGTGCATTTATGAGGTGTACGGAGTGGAGCCGTGCCTTTATGAGGTGAGCAGAGCCGTGCATTTATGAGGTGTACGGAGCAGAGCCGTGCATTTATGAGGTGTACGGAGCAGAGCCGTGCATTTATGAGGTGTACGGAGTGGAGCCGTGCCTTTATGAGGTGAGCAGAGCCGTGCATTTATGAGGTGTACGGAGCAGAGCCGTGCATTTATGAGGTGTACGGAGCAGAGCCGTGCATTTATGAGGTGTACGGAGTGGAGCCGTGCCTTTATGAGGTGAGCAGAGCCGTGCATTTATGAGGTGTACGGAGCAGAGCCGTGCATTTATGAGGTGTACGGAGCGGAGCCGTGCATTTATGAGGTGTACGGAGCAGAGCCTTGCCTTTATGAGGTGTACGGAGCAGAGCCGTGCATTTATGAGGTGTACGGAGCCTGTCATCACACTCCTCTGTGTTCTCTGTTATCATCACCCCTTGTGTTATCCTCAGCCTGTGCTCCCATGTCTTTCATACCTGTGTGCTGTGCTCCTGTCAGTTCCTCCCAGTCACAGGCAGTCAGTGATCCGGGCTCCAGTGTGGAGGCAGAGCCCTCTGTCTCCCGCTGCTGCTGTGCTGATGCTTCCTCCATTGCTGGGGAACTTCACAGAGGCCGCGCTGAGCCGGGATTGGATAACTGAGTTCCGTCCCCTCTACACAGGGCAGGAGAGGTCACACGACTCACTCTCTGCACTGTGATTGGGTGCTCAGTACTCCCAATGTGCTGCTGTGAGGGGGCGTGACCGGCAGCCGGAGGGGCGTGGCCGGCAGCTAGAGGGGCCGTGCAGCAATCAGTGAAGTGCCAGACACCGGGACACTTCTAGTCCCGCACGGGACAACGGGAAGCCCGGACTAAACCGGGACTGTCCCGCCAAATCCGGGACACTTGGGAGGTCTGCCAAAGCCTGTCTGGTAATGCCAACCGTGTTCTAACTGCGTCCAAGGATTCCTGCACACCTCCTTACTATGATGGCAGCAGGGCTCAACGGCATCAGGCGGTCTTTACCTTGAAATGTCTGGGAAATGTGAGTCACACAGCTGAGGAGTTGTGGTCAGCTGTTGAAACCGAGTTTCATCAATGCTTGTGCCCACTGAACCTGTAGCCAGGGAAGGCCGTGGGCGACAATGCTGCAAACCTGGGTGTAGCCCTCCGCCGGGGCAATGTGACACACGTGCCTTGCATGGCTCACGTCTTAAGCCTGGTTGTCCAGGAAATGTTTGCACACTATCCGGGCCTAGATGGTCTTCAGCAGAGGGCACGGTAGCTGTGTGCTCATTTCCGCCGTTTGCATCCCGCAGCTCAACGCCTTGCATCTCTACAGAAGTCGTTCGGCCTGCCAGTTCACCGACTGAAATGTGATGTGCCGACACGATGGAATTCAACTCTGCAGTTGTTGGCAAAAAATATTCTGCTGGAAATCGAGCACAGCTGATTGGCCAGACAGTCGTACTAGGCACAAAAAATTACATTTGCCTGTTCCAGTAAAAAATTATTAGAATGAACTACAAATAAGGTGTATTTGGTTGTATTAAACGTGGCCTACAGTAAAGGTTTAGTGAACACTGCTTTTAAGCAAATGTAGCGCCCAGGCTTTGGGGTACTCAGGTGTCAGGCGGCAAGGGTTAACTCTCCGGTTGTCACGGGGATGGCGGCTGTGCCTGACTCTGTGTCCTGGGGTATCTTTTGAAAAGGGGGATTTTATATACAAGGGATTATTTTGGGTTTGTTGTCATGACGCCCCCTGCAGTTTCTGGTGAAGTAGCACCAGCACCGCCACAGTCCGCCGGAGGTCGGTGGTATTGTGGCTGAGATGGTGTAGTCCTCCGCAGGCAGGACTGGGACCTCCGGGGCAGCATAGTGTGAAGGGACGGCTTGGAGTGGAGCTGGGATTGTTTAGGGGATACAGAGGTAGTCTATGAGGGCACTGGGAGTGAAGAAGAAGGATACACACATGCAGGAAAGTCTCTTTACCTTTTACTGTTGTGAGGCAGGTAAAATGGTCCAGGCCACTGACGAGTGGACAGGTAGCACAGTGGGTTCCCACAAGTGGGTATAAGGCCTCCTCTGCTTTGTAGTAATATCTGAAGCACAGCCTGCTTGCAGCCTGACTTGCCTCCTCTCTCTTCCTGACTGTAATGTCTTCCTCTCCTCCTGTGCGGTCTCCGGGTCACCTTCTTTGAACACTGCGGTTTCACCCTGCTGTGTTTGATTCCTTCTATTGACCCACAGAGGATACCGGGTAGCTGAAGCCTCCATGGTGAAACAGGGTTTTCTGCAGTCCCACAGGTGCGGACCCCCAATGTCCGGTGTTTCTCCTGGAACGAAATCTCGCAAGTCCCTCGCTTCCTTTTTCTGTCCTAAGCTCCTTGCCTTCAGTCCCACTTAGGCTGGGCGTGACGCTGAAGGGTCACTCTGGGTCACTGGTTCGGGCCTAATCGCAGCACCGACCATCGACCACTAGGACGTCTTTGCAGCTCTCCTAGCGTTTGCACACTCTGACTAACTCCGCCCCCAGCAGCAGTATTTAGAGGGGATCTTACTTACGGGCAGCAAGTGGGGCTCCCCCTACTGTGCCGGGGTGGAAGGTGTTGTATGTAGTAGGTACCTGCTGTGGAAACCCAGCTGAGTATTTAGAGAAGTCTATGGCTGCCTGCGTGAGCAGGGCGCCACACAAAAGCTGACAGGTTTGCTTGTTGCAAGTAAAAAAGTAGTAGAATGAAATACACTGAAGGTGCAGCTTCTCCCACAAGTGGCTACACCACTGTGGGACACTGCCAGTCTGCTACTAGCCCGAACAAAGTGCCTGGACTAGCTGCAGCAAAAAAAATGCCTAATTAAGGCAGGTGGTGTACCTTTCTTCACAGCGGTGCTACACTACCTGCCCTAATGGATTCATAGAGCTATATTACTGTGGCCAGATACTGTGAGAAAGACTTGCACACAGCACTGGCACACACCTGACACACCCCTGCCTGACGAAAACTAATAGATACTGCTCTAACCTAGCCCTGATAAGGGCTGCAATTAAAACTAGTCCCTGCTTCTATGAAGTAGCCCTGAAAAGGGCTGATACACTACTAGTCCCTATCCCTAATCACTACTCCTATGGAACAGCCCTAAAAAGGGCTGATATTACTAGTCCCTATTCCCTAAACCTATCTATCTAACTTTGTATTCCCTCACTAGCTGACTGAGAACACAATTTACTTTGCACTGTTTAGTGCGCGCACACAGCAGCACGCTGCGGGCACCGTCTAACACCTGCAACAGCTATCAGCAAAAGGGTGGCCATCTTTAAGATGGCCGGGTTTTATAGGGCTACCCCCCCTGCACACTATACACACAAACTGGATATTAACATTCATTTGCAGTATTGGGGCTAGGTTTAGGGTTAGGAAGATTAAGCTTTTGGTGATTGAGGCGTTATCGAACATATACTAGAACTCCCGAATTTCAAGCAAGTTGTTCTAATTCGGCGAATGACTCGAACACCGCCAAAAACAGCTCGAATTTGAGATTGGCGAACAAATCAAATCGAACACCGCTCATCTCTAATTATTACAGAATGGGGGCCCCGGCCAGGAAACATTATTATAGAGTAGGGTCCCAGGACAATGGAACTTATTTTAGAGTGTGGGTCCAGAACAGAAGACATTACTATAAGAAGGCACCAGGATAGGGGGGCATAATCATAGGACAGGGGATATTATTACAGATTGGGGAGCTAGACAGGAGACATTATTACAGGATGGAGGACATTATTACAGTATCATGTTCCATCTAACTAACATGTTGGTTGGGGCACAGGTTAAAATTTTGCACCATGACTCATGGGACGGCTGTTATGCCACTGAGTCCATATATGTGAAATGGCCACCAAATAATGCAGTCTTTTCTTCCCATCAGTGAAACTAGCTGAGTTCAACAATACAATCATGGGAGGACTTACTGCATATGCAACCAGTTTATTAGCTGTTGTATGTGCATTGACTAAGGATGCTGTGTAAGAGGCCCCCAGGGTTATGTAGATAATTATTAGATTTACATGCAGTATGACCTTTCCTAGTAATCAAACTCCTAACCTGTAGCTTGGCAGGCAGTTACATTAGCAGTGAGCCACAGACAGTATAAAGTATAGGAGGATTTTCTCCACCTAAAGATCCAAATAGTATTTTTCTTGCATTCTTGCATTCTTCGGATAGTTAAGTAATTCACAGGAAGAGGAGTGTTGTGGCTGCCACTCACTTCCTGTTAATTGCTCCTGTGTCCAAAATCGGAGAGAAAGAAGCCAGCGGTGATTGGTCAACTGATGTGTGTCATAACAATGTCATGTGGATCCGGCCTGGGGCTAAACCTACATTTACATCAGGTCAGGCTTTTCTAGTTTTGCTATACTGGACTCCACCCATTATGGTCACATGGTCATAACATCACCACAGGTCCTGTGAGGAGAGTAGGACCATAATGGGCAAAGCTCAACATTAAGGAACTGGTGGTGCAGGACCTACGATGATGTCATGACCATTTGACCATAATAGGCGGAGCTAAGAAGGCCTGATGTGGAGGAAATATTGGTTTAGCTCCATCCATTAAGGCCACGTCACACGTGGCGACATCGCCGCCGATTACATAGGCGACGTAGGGGCGTGGTTTATCGGCAGCGACATCGCCCCTGCGTCGCCTAATGTAAAGGGGTGATGGCAACGCCTTTTACTGGTCACCTGGTTTCAGAAACCAGGCGGCTGATCTGGGGCGGTGTGTCCACATTGCCCCATGTAAACAGCCGCCAGCGAGCTAAAAGGCGATGGGAGCCATAGGCTCCCATTGTACTGCATCGCCACTGGGGTTTTGAGAAACCCCGGCGGCGACGCCGCCTCTCAGCTCGCCGCCCCATCGCCGGAGATGTCTCTCCGTATAAACGCTGGCGGGGCGCCAAAAACGTGCACGCTCCCACCCGTCGCAGCCGACATCTCTGGGGCCGTCGCCAAGTGTGACGGTACCCTTACAGTCACATGGTCGTGACATTACACAGGTCTTTTTGCAGCATTGTAAATTTTCATCATGTCCTTCAGTAATGTTAATATATTACAATACGGGGGGCCGTGACTACATTTAAAAACTGCATGACTGTAGTGGATTGACATGACTGCTAACAGAAGTATCCACCCTGATGACTGTTTGTGCAGGTGCCTAATGCCAATATCCAAGCATCTGAAGTGCTTTTTTTATGAAAAGTACATGTTTATTTTTTTTCTGAAAAGACAAAAGAACATGCAGAGAAGCGCACACATGACTAATACCTGGTGGTCTAGTGAGGACATTATTTGATAAGTGGAGGGATTAGCCGCTCACCTTCCACAGTTGTACACCCCTGCTCAACCTCGGTTGCTCATGCTGCTGTGAGTACGCCGCTCCAGGTCCGTTCCTCAGCCTATTTCCTGGTCCTGGATCACATGGGGGGATTTTCCGGTCATGTGACGGCCGCATCACCGGATTATGTCACTCCAGGTCCTTCACTATGGAATTGCCCAGCAGCTCCAGCCACATACCCCAAAGGGGATTACCGATATTTAGAAAGAAAATGTGGTCAGTGTCGGAGCACTAGGGCACAAATATCCATAACGAACCTCTTTGTTCTAACACCACTACGAGTTTCAACAGTAGACCGCTGTCTTCCTCAGGTGGATTTACCGGGAGGGTGGGGGTAATGACACATTAAATAAGAAAACAAACCAATAAAAAACAATCAATTAATGATGTCACTTACCCCACACTTACCAACGATCTGCTGGAAGACACTGCTTCATAACAATGACAAAAAGACTTATAACCAATGCAATGGCAATAGTGGGAACCCAGATATAATTAAAATTTAAAAAGTTACAAATGTCTAGAGGTATAATTCTTAAGCAGGTGTAGCAACTGCCTGGCATTTGGGATTTTTGTCACGGTTGCCTTGAAATTGCTACGAAGTTGCGGCGTGTAGTTTGGGAAAGTGATCGGGTTGTTCGCAGTTGCTCCAGGTTGCGGTTTCTGAGCCGTGTTCTAAAATCTGAGGCAACCCAAAGCGTGAATTGCCCTGGTAGTGGTGTGTAAACGGGCGATAGGGATGGAATCTGCGTTGCCTACTGATTTCCCGGAGGCGTGCCACAGCGTCATGGACACCGCGCCCCATCAGTGATGATTGGTGGGGGCTACTGTGTTTCCATTGGCTGTCCCTTCACAGGGCGCCATATTTGAAGAGCTGACCATTCACACTCCACAATTGGAATGGCGTCATGTATTAGCCCGCCTTCCTGCGCAGGCTGGCCAATCATGACACTATTGCATTGTCCAATCAGCGTGTTAGCGTCACGGAATACACGAGTCTGTCACGCCTATGTTTTAGCGCCGCAGAACATTCCCCTACTTATTGCGGCACGTAAAGTGGCGTCGGGATTCAACCGGATGTTTCCCGCAGGATCTGTTGGAACTTTCGGGGAACCACGCTGCTTTAGGTTGAGGGCGCAATGGCGGCGTGTACATGCGGCATCGGCGATCGTTAGCAACCGTTAAAAACGTGCACGCGCACGTACGGTTGCTACTGATTGCCAGTGATAGTTGCAGCGTGTAAAGGTACCTTTAAATGTATTAAAATTGCTACAAAATTGTCTTAGACATGACCCTAAAATACCCATAAAATAGCCACAAAATCAACCCTAAATATTCTTACATGTTAATGAAACCCAATGTAAGTACTAAAAATTCTTTAAATTGTCAGGGTAATGGGTGTGTGTAAAATATATGAATTCACACAACCATATGTATGCATCAAAAATTCCTTCAATATAATAAAATCAACATAATAAAATTAAATATACATTAAATATACATAAAATACCATAAGGGTACTACAAATGACACGGAGGTGCAAACAGCTAAAGGAAGGGTTTAATTTTTTTAAATTTTTCACGTTCTCATCATCATAATTATTATAATTTGTTATTATTTTCATCATATAATATCATCAGTTAGGCCGCTTTCACATCAGCGTTTTTTTGAAATCACGGCAGATGCGGTGAAAAAACCGCATCTGCGGCGATTACCGCATAACTGCTGCACTTGTGGCACAGTTGCAGCAAGACCCATACAATGTATATGCGGTCAGCCGCATTTTTTTTCGCGGCCGCACCTGCCGCAAGTGCCAAAACCGCACTTGCTGCACCTGACACAAGACCGCATATACCGTATATACTCGTGTATAAGCCGACCCGTGTATAAGCCGACCCCTCTACTTTTGCCCCAAAACCTGGGAAAACCTATTGACTCGTGTATAAGCCGAGGGGACCCCAGCACAGGTATACAGCCCCACAACATGTCAGCAGTCCGTGGTTATACAGCGCCCCCTCAGTGTGATACAGCTAGCCTCGCACCAGTGGTTACGAAGATCATACAGCAGCCCTTTCAGCCCCCAGTGGTTGCCCCCAGTATAACAGGTAGCCACCCCAGTGGTATACACCCAACGTAACAGCACCCCAGAGGGTATACAGCAGCCCCAGAGCTGTATACAGCAGCCCCAGAGTGTATACAGCAGCCCCAGAGGGGTATACAGCAGCCCCAGAGGGGTATAAAGGCCCAGGGTATACAGCAGCCCCAGAGGGGTATACAGAGCCCCAGAGGTATACAGCAGCCCCAGAGGGTATATAGCAGCCCCAGAGGGTATAAGCAGCCCCAGAGTGTATACATAAGCAGCCCCAGAGGGGTATACAGCAGCCCCAGAGGTATAGCAGCCCAAGTGTATACAGCAGCCCCAGAGGGTATACAGCAGCCCCAGAGGGTATCACAGCCCCAGGTATAAGCAGCCCCAGAGGGGTATATACAGCAGCCCCAGAGCTGTATACAGCAGCCCCAGAGGGGTATATAGAGCCCAGAGGTATACCAGCCCCAGAGGGTATATAGCAGCCCGAGGGATAGCAGCCCAGTGTATACAGCAGCCCAGAGGGTATACAGCAGCCCAGAGCTGTATACAGCAGCCCCAGAGGGGTATATAGCAGCCCAGAGGTATACACCCAGGGTATACAGCAGCCCAACTGTAACAGCAGCCAAGTATACAGCAGCCCCAGAGGTATACAGCAGCCCCAGAGCTGTATACAGCAGCCCCAGAGGGGTATACAGCAGCCCCAGCCCCAGAGGGGTATACAGTAGCCCCAGAGGGTATATAGCAGCCCCAGGGGGGTATACAGCAGCCCCAGAGGGTATACAGCAGCCCCAGAGGGGTATATAGCAGCCCCAGAGGGGTATATAGCAGCCCCAGAGGGGTATACAGCAGCCCCAGCCCCAGAGGGGTATATAGCAGCCCCAGAGGGGTATATAGCAGCCCCAGAGGGGTATATAGCAGCCCCAGAGGGGTATACAGCAGCCCCAGAGCTGTATACAGCAGCCCCAGAGCTGTATACAGCAGCCCCAGAGGGGTATACAGTAGCCCCAGAGGGGTATACAGCAGCCCCAGAGGGGTATATAGCAGCCCGGGCTGTATACATCAGCCCCCGCTGTATACAGCGGTACCCGGCTGTATACAGCCCTCCCCCCTGGTATACCGGGCCCCCCTGTGGCCACCTGTAAAGGAAGCGATGATTATACTTATCGGGTCGCCGACGCCGACGCCGCCGCTCTGTCACCGTCCGTCACCGCGCTCCTTCCCGTCTTCATGCTTCCTTCATCGGCGCACAGAAAATGACGTCATTTCCTGTGCGACGGTGAAGGAAGCATGAAGACCAGGAGGAGCGCGGTGACGGACGGTGACAGAGTGGCGGCGTCGGCGTCGGCGACCCGATAAGTATAATCATCGCTTCCTTTACAGGTGGCCACAGGGGGGGCCCGGTATACCACGGGGGGGCTGTATATTTTTTTTTTTTTTTTTATTACCGTATATACTCGTGTATAAGCCGAGGGGGGACTTTTCAGCACATTTTTTGTGCTGAAAAACTCGGCTTATACACGAGTATATACGGTACATTGTATGGGGCTTGCTGCAACTGTGCCACAAGTGCAGCAGTTATGCGGTAATCGCGGCAGATGCGGTTTTTTCACCGCATCTGCTGCGATTTAAAAAAAACGCTGATGTGAAAGTACCCTTAGTCACGTTATCTATAGTTAAATTTAATCGCTCCAACACTGACCACATTTTCTTTCTAAATAACACTGAGGGCAGTTTAAAAGCAAAAAAGGACATGACAAGTTCCCTTTAATTAATAAAACAAGACAGTATAGTTGACAGAAGTATGTTGTATATTACTCTTGAGGGCCCATCACACGGGGTTAGATCGCCACCGATAACATAGGCGACGTGGGGGTGTGGCCTATCGGCGGCGACATCGCCCCTACATCGCCTCATGTAAAAGGGCGATGTCGGCGCCACCAGGAGGTCACCTGGTTTCAGAGCGGTGCTCTGAAACCAGGTGACCATCATGGGGCAATGTGCACACATCGCCCCATGTAATCGGCCGCCGGCGACCTGTCAGGCCATGGGAGCCATAGGCTGGGGTTTTCAGAAACCCGGGTGGCGATGCCCGCCTGACAGCTCGCCGGCGCGGGGCTGGAGGTGTCGCCCTGTGTAAATGGGGGAAGGCGATTCTGGCGGGGCGCCAAAAACGTGCGTGCACACGCCAGTCGCCGCCGACATCCCCAGCCCCGTCGCCCCGTGTGACGGTACCTTTATTCCTGATGGCTTATACACAGATCATGCACAATTGCTACACCAATAAAACAACATTCACTTTGAGAAGTTCACACTTTGGTCCCTCTTATACATTCCTATACAGTCGGCACAAAAATCATGGAGACACGTTCGATTTTGAACCGAGTTTTGGATCTATCTGGTCCATGAAAACAATTGGACAGTACTCGGATGCCATATGTTTTCTATCCATTTTTCTTCTACTGTTTGATATGAGAAACTAATATCAGGTATTTTTGTGCATCCTAGAAAAACTGATGAGGCTTTGATCAAACTCTGATCTTAAGCCAATAGGCTAACCTGTCAGCGGAAACATCCTCTGACTATTCCGTTTCCCCTAAAAAATGGCTGCTGCATTCCCTGCTTCTGCTTTTATACTGGCTATGATAGTGCCTCCTGATTGGATGTGCTATACCATGTGATGTGATAGCTGCTTGGGGGAGCCCACTGTAGCACTGGAGGTAATGTGATTTCTCTCTTGCTGATGAAATCAATATTCTGCAATTTGTAGTATGGCAATTCACAAGAAGTGAAACGCCCATTGGTTGAATTGTGCCAGTTCCTAAAAATTTTAGACAAATTTTTTTATGAGATTGCAATCTATTTTGTTCATTTCTATAAACCTTACATATTTTTACTCATAGGCAGGAAACACACTATCCGAGTGACATGCGAGTTACTGGCACAAGTCTGGGATTATTCACTCGGGATGGCCTCCCCCTCTATGGACGGGAGCAGTGGAGCTACATAGAAAAACATACCACTGACAGTATCTCATCCAAAGAGGCAGGGGTCGTATCGGGTGAATGATCCAGGTGAATAAAACCCCACCTTACCATGTTCTTATCCCCATCCATTTCCTACAACCTCTTACCTTAGTAAACACACTGTCCGAGTAACATGCAAGTTACTCGCATGAGTCTCAGATCATTCACCCGGAATGGCCTCCCCGTCTCTGGACCGGAGCGGTGGAGCTATATAGAAAAACATACCACTGACAGTATCCCGTCCAGAGAGGCAGGGGTTGTGCCGTCCAGAGTGGGGGAGGCCATCCTGGGTAACTCGTGTGAGTAACTCGCATGTCACTCGGACAGTGTGTTTCCAGCCATAGGGTTAGTCTCATCTTCATAGAAGATATTGTCAGATATTGCTTGTTAAAAAAAAACAATTGGTAAGATTCCACAGCCATTCTTGAAATACTAACCCCTGAGGGACCAGTAATTTTTTTTGCCCCTCATATTTGATATTTTTTATTTTTCATGTTTTTATTATGTGGCTGTACAAGGCTTTGTGTAATATGGGACAAATTGAATTATTTTTAGCATTGTTTTGTTGTACCTATAAATTCACATCATAGCATTCTTGGGATTGTCTTTCCTCCACGGCACCATGGCACTTTTAACCCTTTCTATCATTGCATGAGTATCTGCTTCCTCATTGGTTATACACATGTATAGTGGTGGTGTCTTTTACAACCTAACCGGGTGAACTTTTTCCAAGTTTTTCCCCACTCTACTCTACCGGATAAGACCCTATTTGCGCTCCTTTGCGTTCCAGCACTTTCCCTTATTCTGTTCCGGACATGATAACGTTTTTAACACCGGGTTAAGTCTCACTGCCAGGATTCAATATATTAAACCTATGATTCCACTTAATTTGCTGTAAGCAATATGATCCTGTCATCGCTTTGTTTTGAAGGCCGATCTATTACATGAAAACTGATTTGAGTTACTTGATGGCCGGTGGCCAGATCCTGTCCTGGTGTTGGAGATGTTAAATGGCGCGGAGATGATACTTGCACTGAACGGTTTGCTCATTGGACGGATGTTTAACTTGTAAGAAATCCATATCTTACCAAGTGTGTAACAAAATACAATAGTATTACCCATCGTCCAGGTAGCATGTCATTATTATTGGTCATGGATGTAGCACTCAATCTGCAAACATTTTCAGCTTTTACATGGATCATTAGGTCTGAAACTCAGAGAAGGATGTAGACTGTATATTATTGTTTCAGGTTTTCCCAATATAAACTACAGGCCCCACCAACACCAATTTTTTTATGGTAGTTGAGAAACCTGTCTAAGTCCCCATCCTTCTCTACATATGCAAAAAGTACCTTTGATAATCCCCTGATAACCCGATCCGGTCCAATAGGCGCACCTGCTCTCACACCCCTGCATTTGCCGTCCTCCTGCCTTGCTTTATGTGAATGATGTATCCTATGTCATCCATACTGCGCTCCCAATCTCTCTCCTGTGCAGGTGTAGGTCCCTCTGCCCTTCTGAGAGAACGCTAAAGTACTGTGATTTCCATGCTCTAGTAGAGGCCAATTGAACACTCAATACCCAGAAGTAGGGTTGGCGCTTATGTACTAGAGTACTTTTCTCTGTCCTATGATTAAGCTTGAGGAGAGGGCACAGGTTTTTATTTTTGGTTATATAACATCAAACATCAACCAAAGGCCCCTAATGACTTTTCCATATTATATCAAACCTCATATCTTCCTTCCTTTATAGCCAACCACTGTGTTCAATGAGCATGTAAGACAGTACCCTTGTATTCCATTCCAACCGCAACCCTACCAAGAAGGGAATACCGAGACACCTAACCGGTATTCCGACCAACCTCAAGAGCAAACACAGCACCTTCTCAAGGTCATCTTAAAAACCTAATAAGAAGATGTTGTCATTTACATGAATGCCGTGAGCGAGTAGCACTTACCAATTATCTCCTTTCAGCATCACATTTTGAATCGCACCTCCCAAAGCTTTTTCAAAACAGAAATGAAGAACCTGTAACACCTTCCTTGATCTTTCATAAGTTTGCTACATGCTTCCTTATTCATCTGGGTATAACTTTGGACCTGACTGAATGCAATTTTTCCCCATTGAGTGAACATGATTGGATTTTCCGCTATTCCCCAGCCTCTCCTCTCTGACAATCCCTTCACTCGCTCCCTATTGACCAGAGGCTTCAGTTCTAAATCCTAACCATGACGTACAAAGCCGTCCACAACCTGTCTCCTCCATACATCTGTGACATGGTCTCCCAGTACTTACCTACACGCAACCTTAAGGTGGTGTCTCACGTGGCGATTCTGGCCTGCGATGTCGGAAGCGATGTGCAGGTGCAGGCCAGCTGTCACACGGCACGACGTTGCCGGTGACGCGGCAGCGATGCGGGCAGAGCTGTCGCTCGCTGGGCTGGGCTCAGCCCAGCGAGCGATCCTCAGCAACGCTGCGATATAGGCTGGATCGCGACGCCAACAGTGTCAGACGGCGCGATCCAGCCTAATCGCTGGTCACAGGTTGACAAGTTTATGAACATGTTCATAAACCTGTCAACCAGCGACCAGCGATAATTTGCAGTTGCGTCGCTCTGTCACACAGCGCGACGCACTTGTGATATCGCCCGCGACATCGCTGTTACGTCACTTTTCGGCGATGTCGCGGGCGACATCGCCACGTGTGACAGTACCTTAAGATCCTCTCAAGATCTCCTTTTCTACTCCCCTCTTATCTCTACTTGCCATAACTGTATACAAGATTTCTCCTGTGCTTCCCCCATACTCTGAAACTCTCTACCCCAAAAAATCTGACTCTCGCCCACCGTGGAAACCTCAAATGGAACCTGAAGACACACTTCTTCCGAGAAGCCTACAACTTGCAGTAAGCCTCAGTCTACTGAACTACCACATGAACAGCTCTACCCTCTCCTACTGTATACTCACCCATCCCTTGTAGACTGTGAGCCCTCGTGTGCAGGGTCCTCAACCCTCTCCTACTGTATACTCACCCATCCCTTGTAGACTGTGAGCCCTCGTGGACAGGGTCCTCTACCCTCTCCTACGGTATCCTCACCCATCCCTTGTAGACTGAGCCCTCATGGGCAGGGTCCTCTACCCTCTCCTACTGTATCCTCACCCATCCCTTGTAGACTGTGAGCCCTCGTGGACAGGGTCCTCTACCCTCTCCTACGGTATCCTCACCCATCCCTTATAGACTGAGTCCTCATGGGCAGGGTCCACTCTCCTTCTGGACTTGTGTGTGCCTTGTATTGCTCATGTTTATTGTACTTATCTATGTATGCCCCTTTTCGCATGTAAAGCGCCATGGGATTAATAATAATTTTATTAGGGTATGAAAATCAAATAGCCTAACCTGGTCCAAAACAATAATAAGAAGCACTGTTGGACTTGGCATGCTATGATTAAAAGCTTTTAACTTAGGTAACAATTGTACCCACTGTAAATCACCGATTCCATGCAAATGCACCTCCGCTGATGAATGCAACCAGGGACCAAGTGGTTGGAGTTCTCTGAGCAGGCCGCCCAATGAATGAACAAATGTAAAACTCTCAGAATGTGTAAGTGTAAACCTGAAAAAGAATAGAATATCTTGTTGAATAAGAACAAAACACATCAGTCTTAAGGTAGATAACAGTCAGAAGACCACCTATCAAACTGTTACATTTAGATTAAAGGTACTGATACAAGGTACAAGATCATGAACGATATCGCTCAAACGTCACGGATTTGGAGTCTTTCAAACGACATCGTTACTACTTCGTTGCATGTGACACTGAGATAGGGTTATGATAAATGATTGGATCATTGATCGCAGATTTGAGAACATGTTCTCAAATCAGATGACCCTTGATCATCCACCGCGATAACGATGTCGTTAACGACTTCCCCTATTCACAATAGTGAACAAGTATTGTTCGTTGGGTTGTGAGAGCGATAGCTGCTCGCTGGATCCTTGGTGCGTCGTCCACGATATCTACACAAGTGACATCTGATCTCACCAACGATCTCCAAATGATGTCCTAACGCCCACGAGATTGTTGGTGATATCCTTTCAACATTGAAGCGTGCAATGGTACCTTTATACCAATACCTTCGTTGCCACACCTATACCAAAAGGGTGGATTACAAATACATTTCCATCAAGTTTTAAACATCTCAAACAGAATTTAAAGTCCTCTTATGGCGGCCGTCACACGGAACGATATCTTGCCCGATATCGTTTAAGCGATCTCCTTTTTGATCGCTTAAGCGATATCGGGCAAGATATCGTTGCATGTAATCAAGCGATTTACGATGGTAAATCGCTTGATCGTGACATCGCTGATCTGAGGTTCGGTTCTCAGATCTAGCGATGAACGATGCAACGATCTGCATCATCGTGGTGTATGACACCACGATGATCCATCTCCCAGCGACCGCGCCTATGCTGGGAGATGGTAACTATGGTACACGTCGGGTAACTAAGCGACGCGCGGCGCCTAGTTACCCGATGTGTACCATAGTAACGAGCGAGATCGCTGCTCCACATCGCTGGTGAGTCTGTCTGTGTGACATCTCACCAGCGATGTGAGCGATATTGTAAGCGATTGCGCGTGCACGTGATCGCTTACAATATCGCTAAAGATATCTCACCGTGTGACGGCCGCCTAAAACTGATAATCACAGAGATAACAACTATTTAAATAAAGAGGGAACTGTTAACTCTTCATCCGTTCATCCAAGAAGTCCACCACTAAAACACATGGACAGTTAGAACGCCTAACCACACAAATGGTTAACCACGCTATTTTGCCTACTCTGTCCATCTTTGACCTGTCAATTCAGAATTCAGTAGTTTAAATGTTTATTTTTGGTGGTACCTTGAGGGTTAATGTGAATAGCTGTAGTTGCAGTATTAGCTGTCCATGGTCTGCCTGTGCCTCTCCAGGTGAGCAGTTGCTGGGTGTGTCAGGTAATGTGGTTGTCCACTCTCCCAGCCTTTAAATAATCCAATTACCCATCAGGTGGTGTCATTGAAAGAGTTCAGTCTCTGCTCTGGCCTTGAGCTGTTTGGATGCTGTGCCGTTTTGCTAAAGCCTTCCAGAAGCATATACCATTGAGAGAGTCATCTTGTGGTAGTTGCTGTTTCTATCCCTGAGTGGGGATGAGGGTATGTTAATCCAGGGCTCGCCAAGAAGAAGGGCAAGAGTGGCAGCCCAGACATCCTTACCTTTTGAGGTAATTCTGGGAACAGGGTCAGCTAGGGAACTCCAGTCTGCAGGGTCAGACTAGCTTCCCAGATTTCTTTAGCCTATCACTGCCATCCTGCTACAACTCCACTCATCTGCTATTGCCACCACTAACAACATCATTTGTAGTAACATCTTTGAATCCTCAAAGTTTTAACACAAAAGCCAAGCTGTTAAACCTTTCCATACCTACTGTCACAACTGAAATATTAAATTGCTACAGCTTTGCCAAAACTCTGAAGGTACTGTCACACGCCGCAATTTCGGCTGGCGATGTGTGGCGATCTAACGTGCACGCTCACGTTTTTCGTGGTCGCCTCAGATCGCCGATGGCGTCTTCACACGCCGCAATTTCGCCCTGAACCTAAGTCGATGTGTCGCTCCGGAATCGCCTCACCTACAGCGGAACCAATATTGCCTAATTCCATCGCCGCTTCACACACCGCAATCTCAAAGGCAATGTGGGTGTACATGTTCAGCGCGGTGAGGAGATAGGCGTGCCACAGTGGTTTCCACCGCGCCCCCTACACGCTCATTAGACAACGCAACAGCGTTACAATTGGTCAGCCTGACTTGGAAGGCCGGCTAATACATGACGCCATTGCCATTGTGTGGTGCTGAACGGACAGCTCTTCAAATATGGCGTCAAGTGACAGCCAATGGGAACACAGTAGCCCACACCAATCATCTCAGACGGGGCGAGGACCCAAGCATGCTGAGGCACGCCTACGGGAAATCATAGACAACGCACTTTCCATCACTATCACCCTATCACCCGCCACAACATGGAAATATCACCTTAACGATTGCGGCTGATTACTGAGCACTGTTCCGGAATCAGGCGACGGCCGAGGGGTGATTTATTGCCGCGAAATGGCCCAATCACACACGCAACCGTGAAGCAATTTCACGGCGATTGCTCCGGGGCGACATATTGCCTTTCAGATTTCCATGTGACATTGCGGCGTGGGACGGTACCTTAAGGTAATCTCCAGATAACTTGCATCACCTGCTGGGAGAGCTTGACCCGCTACATGAAACTACAGGCGCTGCCTCCTCAACCTCACACATGCACCATCGGGACACTTGAAAAAGAAAACCACGCAACTCTAGATTCCATCAGAACCACCCACTCCAAAAATGAAGCAAATATCTAAAGTAACAGGTTTTTGAACACTTCGTGTAAACATAAAATAAAAATCTAAGTAACATTCTAAAAGATGACAACTTCCAGAACAAACTGGCAACAAACAAAATGCAGAATCCACGTCAGTCTTGACTAACAAGACCCAAGAGCCATTAACATAATCAACTGAATAGTGAAAATGAAGAAAAGTGTAGGACATCCCAGCCTTCTCTTTAGTTTTGACATCATTGACAGGACAACCATAAGGGAAGGATAAATGGTGGAAATATTAAACTTAGCTTCTTCCAAGAACCAAAACCTGTGGGAAGCTCTTGTATATGGATGAAGCAGCTCCTCAAGGGAGCCAGTCATCCTCTCCTAATGGAACTCATGAATCAATTTTTCATGTGCAACCTGCAAATTGTCATTTACCAACATTGAATTCTCAACTAAAGGCAAAACTGGGGAAAATTCATGAAGAATAAAGATCCTTTTGTAAGCAACAAACCATGGTCCTATCTCAAGGACGCTCACAGATGTTCAAAGTAGGAAAACCTCTTGGCCAGCAGAAACACAATAGTGGAGTGTGCTCTCCCACCGATCAAACATTCATGGCAAACTTTACAGACTGAAAATAGCTTTGTTATAAATCCACCAGGCTCCATTTCAGGCTTGAGTTTTGGCCCAAGTATTAATACATGCGCCATGTCTCCTCCTGGAAAGAAAGAAGGCTGCCTTTCAGGTGATATGAGTTGCAGCCACACATCAGTAACGTTTGATTTTCAACTAATTTCAGGCACGAAAGAGTGCGATCATCAAAATTCTTCATTGCGACGACCCTATGTGCAGCCCATGGGCAATGAAAGTGGCAACTGACAGGAGAAAAGGCAGCAGAACCTTGAATCGAAACGTTTTTGCAACCTCTGGCTTTCTGCACGTTCAAAACTGCACTCTTTATTTACTGTAGCATGGTGGACCAAAACCAAGGACCAGATGGTAACATATTCATTTTGCCATATCATGTCTATAATCTCAGCTGAAACATGCACTGCCACAGATACAAAACCATACGGTATCATGACCTGAAGCTACAATGGGTCATTCAGGTGTTGGCAAAGCTACCCTAGTAATATCCTTGCCAAACAACCTCTTATTCTCCAAAATATTTTACACTATTAGTGTGGAGGCACACTGGCGTTGAACTCGCGCGAGTTTAATGCGAGAAAAACTCGCATTAAACTCGGACCTGTATCTTTCAATGATACAGGTCACATTAATGCGAGTTTCTGGCATTAAACTCGCTTTGCGAGAGCAATCCAAATGCAATCGCAGCATGCTGCGATTGCACCGCAATTGCCTCGCGCGAGGGGCCATTAAAAGTATATGGGTGCGAGAGTCGCAGCCGTGTGCTGTCAAAATCACTGGCCCCCCGCAGTCCCCATACAGTTACAATAATGTTTCATTGCTGTGACAGCAGCAGTGAAGCAGTATTGTATGTATAATTTATTATTTTTTGCAAAGTTACACTTATCAGGTTGATTTGTCACGTTTTTACCATGTCGGCTGCTCAGGACTTCATTCTGCACTGTGCTACCGAGGGGGTTTTAACCCGGTGAATAAGGGGTTAATCAGACGCTGGTGTCATGACACCATCTGTACAGGGGTTGTCCTCCCCCCCTGGATACATGGTGACATGACATCATGTGTCTGAATGGGTTAATTATTCTGTAAACCAGGTTCAAGTGTATGTCGGGTGTAAAGATTACATGGCTCTTTCTGTCACATCTCTACACCCGACATACACTTGAACCTGGCTTACAGAAAAATTAACCCATTCAGACACATGATGTCATGTCACCATGTATCCAGGGGGAAGGACAACCCCTGGACTAAGGGTATGTGCACATCAGTCGTTTTGTGGGCTGTTTTATAGCGTTTTCCGTCGGCGGTTTCCGCTGAGTTTTATGTTAATTTTATGTTAATCCTAGCCACCGGTTGGATTAACATGCTAGTCAATGGAGTTTAGAAAACGCTGTCTACATTAGAACGTTTTTTTTCTGGTCATTTTCAGTTTATTCACCGGTTTTCCACCGATTTTCAAAGATAGAGCAAGCGATTTCTTTTCAGCGTTTTTCCAGCGGGTCCAGCTGAACAAGTGCACCAAAGACCAGTCTGGAACTCGCTAAGAAAAACGCCGGGGAAATCGCCAAGAACACGCTGTACAAACGCTAATAACCCGATCGCAAATCGTTAGCAAAACGCTAACAAAACTAGGGACACTGCCGAGTTCAGAAAACTCAGTTTCTGCCATTCTCCACCGGTTCCCGGTCGGTCTGCAAAGATGCAGACCCGTCCGATGTGCACATACCCTAAAGGTGTCATGACACCAGCGTCTGATTAACCCCTTATTCACCGGGTTAAAATCCCCCGGTAGCACAGTGCAGAATGAAATCCTGAGCAGCCGACATGGTAAAAATGTGACAAATCAACCTGATAAGTGTAACTTTGCAAAAAAAAAAAAAATTATACATACAATACTGCTTCACTGCTGCTGTCACAGCAATGAAAAATTATTGTAACTGTATGGGGATAGCAGGAATTATACAGGCGAGCAGCACTAATGCTGTTCCGTGGTCCATCAAGACCATGGACAGCAGAGAAAAAAAACAACACACACGCACTCACACCTCACACTCGCACCACATACACTTACATACAGCCAGGCACACTCACCACACGCACCACACTCGCACCACACTCGGACCAAACTAGCACTGCACTCGCATCACTGTCGTGCATCAATCACGCTCTGTGTTTGATGCACAACAGTGTGCCTGTACCTTTAAAACAATTGTTGTGATTGGGGAACATTAGCATTAGCTAATGTGAGAGAGATATTTATTTGCTTAGAGTTTGCCTTGGATTCCTTTGTGGCTTCTATCTAGATCAGAGATCTCAAAGATCAGGCCTCGAGGGCCGCCAACAGGTCATGCTTTCAGGATTTCCTTAGTATTGCACAGGAGCTGCTATAATTACCTGTGCAGTTGATTACATTATCACCTACCCTGTTTCCTCTAAAATAAGACACTCTATTATATAACTTTTTGCTCCCAAAGATGCACTATGTATTATTTTAAGGGGATGCCTTATTTTTTCATCATCCCTTTGAAAGCCCCAATATTCACATGCAGCCCCCAATCAATATACCCATCAAACGCTTGCAGCCCCCAATATTCCCATGCAATATTCCTCCCCCACCCCCCATCTTATTTTGGGGGAAACAGGGTATGCAATACTAATAAAATTCTGCAAACCTGCACAGTTGGCAGCCCTCGAGGCCTGGAGTTTGAGATCCCCGATCTAGACTATGCCTAGTGGATTGATCTTTGCACAATCACACCTCACCACGTGTGCCCTCGACCCTCTCCCCTCCCACCTCATCCCTAACCTCACCACAGTCCTCATCCCTGCCCTAACCCATCTCTTTAACATATCACTTACTACCGGTGTCTTCCCCTCATCCTTTCAACATCGGGAGATGGTGCCCACATCTATCATTAACATTAATCCTTTGTTCATCCCTGCGGCAGCAGGGATAAACAAAGAGTCCGGCAACAGGATTGCACATTATGAGCAATCTGGTTACCGGATTCGGGTTTAAAGACATATTTTGAACACAAAATGTGTCTGAAGGCTTATGCGATTACTGGATCCGGATCTGGATGTGGTAATTGCAATGAGCCTTCCAAGTGTGACCCTAGCATTAAAGAATTAAAATCATGAGCCGTGTCCATTATGTGACATTTAAAGGCAACTCGGAGTGTGTGTTGGTCAGGAAGAAGGAAACAGCAGTAGCAAGATTAATAACTGTAGTATAACCATGACTGTTTGGTTCCAACATATGGGTATAACATTCTTGGTGCCTAGAAGAGGCGTAACTACAACAGGTGCAGGGGTTGCAATCATACCCGGGCCCTGCAGCTTAGGGAGCCCCAAAAGTCCTTTTGGTCTATAGAAAAGGACTATTGCTATTAAAGATTTGTGATAAGTGTTAGTTCCATGGGTGTGTTGAGAAGAGCCATAGGAGATTGAGAGAAAAGACCCATAAAAGTGTATTATTTCACCTTACATAAGCCTGTTTAGATCAAAGTGTGACACAGATCTAAAAATGGCTGCCATTTCCTGTTTCATCACACCATGCCCTGGTAGGCAAGATGGCCATTGATGATGTCGTAGACCTGCCCACTGATATAATGGATCCACCCACAATGACGCCCCCTGATGACCTCATGGATCAGCCCATGGACTAGCCCATTGTCCAACCCACTAACCAATGAATACATCCGAGTATTCCCATTGTAGGGCTGCTTGAGCCCCTTACTGAGTTTATAGAAGTCTATGTTCGGATTAAATAAAGTACTTGGAGCTTTGCCAGAGCCTGATCAAGGAGAGCTTACATCCGACTATGTGTGTATCTGATGTTATTCTTTCGTGCATGCACTTGATCCATATCCATTAGACCAGGAGCAGGCAACTAGTGAACATTTCAAACTATTCACCCTAACAGGAGCTTTCACATGGGTGCCTATGAGCTTCAAATTACACCACTAGACTGCCCAGGGTTGGGGCATAGAAAGATTGGAGATATCAGCTTCACTGTGTTTTACAGCCAGGAGTTAAGGAAGGCGATCTTTAGTTCCTTCCAGACATTTTCTACTGGATTCAGCTCTGTTGATCAGCTTTGTTTTCTGTCTCTGAAACCAATCGAGAGTTTAATTAGCTGTGTGAAAGCAGCGTGATATAGGGACAGGAACCCTGATTCCAGCATTGTGTCCCTTACCTGGCTGCTTGCTGTAGTTTTGATAAAAAACTTTGAAGATTATCACAAGAGGAATAGTAAACCTGCTGTCATGTAGTGCTCCAAAAACAGCAGCTCTGTGTAACCGCACATCCCCATAATGGATTGGTTGCTTTCCGCCTATGCACAGTGTACACAGAAAGCTGCTAATCAGTGTGTGGGCGGTGTTATACAGATCTCAGCATTTAGAGAACAGACAGGTTTTGCAGCAAACAGTGATTTTATCAAAACTGCAGCAGCCAGTTTTCAAAGTGACACATCACTGGAATCAGGGTCTCTGCTCCTACATTATGCTGCTCCGAAATTGGATAGCAAAAACCTGGTCACAGATTCCCTCTCATTCCAAATCAGTAACAAATTGTGCTGCATATTTTACCCCTATTACCCCATTAAACTACTCTGCTTGCTTTCCCACAAGGAAATTTCTCTTGCTACATATACAGTTGTGGACAAAAGTATTGACACCCCTGCAATTCCGTCAGCTAATACTCAGTTTCTTCCTGAAAATGATTGCAATCACAAATTCTTTGGTATTATTATCTTCATTTAATTTGTCTTCAATGAAAAAACACAAAAGCGAATGAAGCAAAAAGCAAAATATTGATCATTTCACACAAAACTCCAAAAATGGGCCAGACAAAAGTATTGGCACCCTCAGCCTAATACTTGGTTGCACAACCTTTAGCCAAAATAACTGCGATCAACCGCTTCCGGTAATCATCAATGAGTTTCTTACAATGCTCTGCAGGAATTTTAGACCATTCTTCTTTGGCAAACTGCTCCAGGTCCCTGATATTTGAAGGGTGCCTTCTCCAAACTGCCATTTTTAGATCTCTCCACAGGTGTTCTATGGGATTCAGGTCTGGACTCATTGCTGCCACCTTAGAAGTCTCCAGTGCTTTCTCTCAAACCATTTTCTAGTGCTTTTTGAAGTGTGTTTTGGGTCATTGTCCTGCTGGAAGACCCATGACCTCTGAGGGAGACCCAGCTTTCTCACACTGGGCCCTACATTATGCTGCACTATGTGTTGGTAGTCTTCAGACTTCATAATGCCATGAACACGGTCAAGCAGTCCAGTGCCAGAGGCAGCAAAGCAACCCCAAAACATCAGGGAACCTCCGCCATGTTTGACTGTAGGGACCGTGTTCTTTTCTTTGAATGCCTCTTTTTTTCTCCTGTAAACTCTATGTTGATGCCTTTGCCCAAAAAGCTCTACTTTTGTCTCATCTGACCAGAGAACATTCTTCCAAAACGTTTTAGGCTTTCTCAGGTAAGTTTTGGCAAACTCCAGCCTGGCATTTTTATGTCTCGGGGTAAGAAGTGGGGTCTTCCTGGGTCTCCTACCATACAGTCCCTTTTCATTCAGACGCCGACGGATAGTACGGGTTGACACTGTTGTACCCTCGGACTGCAGGGCAGCTTGAACTTGTTTGGATGTTAGTCGAGGTTCTTTATCCACCATCCACACTATCTTGCGTTGAAATCTCTCGTCAATTTTTCTTTTCCGTCCACATCTAGGGAGGTTAGCTACAGTGCCATGGGCTTTAAACTTCTTGATGACACTGCACACGGTAGACACAGGAACATTCAGGTCTTTGGAGATGGACTTGTAGCCTTGAGATTGCTCATGCTTCCTCACAATTTGGCTTCTCAAGTCCTCAGACAGTTCTTTGGTCTTCTTTCTTTTCTCCATGCTCAATGTGGTACACACAAGGACACAGGACAGAGGTTGAGTCAACTTTAATCCATGTCAACTGGCTGCAAGTGTGATTTAGTTATAGCCAACACCTGTTAGGTGCCACAGGTAAGTTACAGGTGCTGTTAATTACACAAATTAGAGGAGCATCACATGATTTTTCTAACAGTGCCAATACTTTTGTCCACCCCCTTTTTATGTTTGGTGTGGAATTAGATCCAATTTGGCTTTAGGACAATTATTTTTGTGTTTTTTCATTGAAAACAAATTAAATGAAGATAATAATACCAAAGAATCAATCATTTTCAGGAAGAAACTGAGTATTATCTGACAGAATTGCAGGGGTGTCAATACTTTTGGCCAAAACTGTAGATGGGGATCTGATCTCATCAACATTATCTGTAATTTTCAATGGAGTTAGGGTGCAGAACCAGCATTACAAATCCAGATTGCCTGAATTTAAAGGGGTTCTCCAATAGAAGAACTCAAATTTAAAGGGTTCTCCAATTAAAGGGGTTCTCCAATAATAATTTACCGATCATGTGACTCCAATTGCTGGGAACCGATCATCCGACTGGGGAAACTTTATCCCCATAAATGTACCTTCACTCACGGCAATTTTGCTAGCAATTTCACTGGCAATTTGCTGGTTGCAGTGAAATCATGGATACATTGTTACATTTGTACACAGCAACAAAATAGAACAATGTGTCCATGATTTCACTGCAACCAGCAAATTGCCTAGCAAAATTGCCGCGTGTGAAGGTACCTTAATGGAGTGAAAATGTTAAGGCTCAACCTCAGCTCCATTCATTCCTTATGGGGATGCCAATCACTGACCTTGGCTTTCTTGGGCAACCTCATAGAGCAGTGGTTGACACAGACAGAAGAGGGCCTTGTTTAAGAAGAGTATATGAGTGCTCTGTACTCCAATAGTCATCATAATGCACAATTCCACTTGTTTTGCAGATGGAAATGGGCCCCTTCAACTCTTGGGTCACTGTGCGGCTGCGCAAACTGCACCAATGGTATGTATGTCCATTCCTTAGAGAAGCAATGGAGTATCCATTCTAACTGGGATAACGTGTCTCATTGGGGATAAAAGTGCCCCGTCTGCCAATCGGTGCTGGGCTCAGTAGTTGGACCCCTACCAATAAATGATCCCCTAACTATGGATAGGTGATATCTTGTTTTTACCAGATAACCACTTTAACTTTATTACATTGGTGCCTATATGTTACAGAGTGTTCTTTGTGTCCATTCAAGCACCAGGGCCCCTCTGCGCCCCAAATTGATATGTCTCTCATCCTCAAAAATGGATTCTGTTAGATAAGTAACATAATTATACTTACTAATCCTTTGATATAAGTGATGATTTATATCAGGGATCTCAAACACGCGGCCCCTTAGGCTGTGGGTCTGTGGGAACCAGGATAGGGACATTACTATGAGATGGGGATCAGGATTGTGCATTACTACAAGATGAGGACCAGGATGGGGACATTACTACAAGATGAGGACTGGGATGGGGACATTACTACAAGATAGAGACCAGGGCGGGGACATTACTACAAGATGGGGACCAGGATGGGGACATTACTACAAGATGGGGACCAGGATGGGGACATTACTACAAGATGAGGACCAGGATGGGGACATTACTACAAGATGAGGACCAGGATGGGGACATTACTACAAGATGAGGACCAGGATGGGGGCATTACTACAACATGAGGACCAGGAATGGACATTACTACAAGATGAGGACCAGGATGGGGACATTACTACAAGAAGGGGATCAGGATGGAGCATTACTACAAGATGAGGACTAGGATGGGACATTACTACAAGAAGGGGACCAGGATGAGGACATTACTACAAGATGAGGACCAGGATGGGGCACATTACTACAAGAAGAGGACCATGATGACATTACTACAAGAAGAGGACCAGGATGGAGACATTACAACAAGATGAGGACTAGGATGGGACATTACTACAAGATGGGGACCAGGATGGGGACATTACTACAAGATGAGGACCAGGATGGGGACATTACTACAAGATGAGGACCAGGATGGGGACATTACTACAAGATGAGGACCAGGATGGGGGCATTACTACAACATGAGGACCAGGAATGGACATTACTACAAGATGAGGACCAGGATGGAGCATTACTACAAGAAGGGGACCAGGATGGAGCATTACTACAAGATGAGGACTAGGATGGGACATTACTACAAGAAGGGGACCAGGATGAGGACATTACTACAAGATGAGGACCAGGATGGGGCACATTACTACAAGAAGAGGACCATGATGGGGACATTACTACAAGAAGAGGACCAGGATGAGGACATTACTACAAGAAGGAGACCAGGGTGGGGACATTACTACAAGAAGGCGACCAGGATGGAGACATTACAACAAGATGAGGACTAGGATGGGACATTACTACAACATGGGGACCAGGATGAGACATTACTACAAGATGAGGACCAGGATGGGGCACATTACTACAAGAAGAGGACCAGGATGAGGACATTACTACAAGAAGGGGACCAGGATGAGGACATTACTACAAGATGAGGACCAGGATGGGGACATTACTACAAGATGAGGACCAGGATGGGGACATTACTACAAGATGAGGACCATAATGGGGACATTACTACAAGAAGGGGACCAGGATGAGGACATTACTACAAGATGAGGACCAGGATGGGGCACATTACTACAAGAAGAGGACCATGATGGGGACATTACTACAAGAAGAGGACCAGGATGAGGACATTACTACAAGAAGGAGACCAGGGTGGGGACATTACTACAAGAAGGGGACCAGGATGGAGACATTACAACAAGATGAGAGACTAGGATGGGACATTACTACAACATGGGGACCAGGATGAGACATTACTGCAATATGAGGACCAGGATAGGGACATTATTACAAGATTATTACAAGAAGGAAACCAGGAAGGCAAAAATTACTAACAGAAGGAGACCAGTATGGGACATATTACTGCAAGAAGGGGGACCAGGATGGGGCATTACTACAAGATGAGTACCAGGAAGGCAAAAATTACTACAAGAAGGGGACCAGGATGGGGGCATTTATAAGAAGGGGACCAGGATGGGGAGATTACTACCAGAAGGGGACCAAGATGGGCAAATTAATGTAAGAAGGTGACGAGGATGGGAATTACTACAATATGGGGACATTTCAATGAGAAGGGGACCAGGATAGGGACATTGCTACAAAATATGAGGACCACGATGAAGCATTACTACAAGAAGGGGACCAGATTGGGGACATTACTACAAGAAGGGGACCAGGATGGGAACATCATTACAAGAAGGGGACAAAGATGGGGACATTAGTAAAAGAAGGGGACCAGGATTGGGACATTACTATGCGAAGGGGAACAGGATGGGGATATGAATGCAAAAGGGTGACGAGGATTGGCATTACTACAATATGAAGACCATGATGGGGATATTATTGGAAGATGAGGATTAGATTTGGGACATTACTATAAATAGGAATCCAGGATTGGGACATTGCTATAAAAAAGAAACCAGGATGGGGCATTGCTACAAGTTGAGAATCAGATTTGGGTCAATACTACAAGATGAGGACTTGGACAAGGGCATAGTTATAAGATAGAGACCCTGGACAGGGATACTACTGAAAGATATGGTCCAAAATTACTTTATGGTCCTAATTGTAAGATAATATTAGTTACAAGAAGGGGATAACATGTAAGACTTAAAAAAACATTCTAAAGGTATGAATTTGTTTTAACCACTAAAAATGCTGGTTATATGTATAGTAAAATAAACAAAAAAGTGCATGTTTCTTATCTCTACATCTGTAATAACCAAACCTATAAAACAGTGCTATATCCCGTACGATGAATGCCATTTAAAAAGATAATCTAAATGAGCAAAAAATTATAAAAAAAATATAAATAAAGCTAAAACGATTAAGTACAAAATACTGTCCATATAAAGTGTTGTGTACTTGTTGTCCACTAGGGGGAGAGATTGCTACATCAAAGTCTACTAGTTCCAACAGTTTCTCTGCCTGGCTTAGAAATGAGTCTGAATAACTAAAAGGTCACATAGAAGGGAAACATAGTCATAAAACTTATGCCAAATCACCTAGAGGTATTAATGCTGTTCTGTAGTCGTCTATTTAAAGGTGAGATTATAAAAAGGAAAATGCATCATAAGCAAAAGGGATCAATTAATAGTCCTAGTCATCAGAGCCGGTTGTTCTCCAGCATTTTGTCCTGTTTTCATCCTTCAATCAGCGACATTTAACTTTGATCTTCTATTTACAAAATAAAAGACTAAAGTTTGTGTCATGAAGCAAGAAACCCCATCTCTTGTAATAGATGATTGACAGGTCTACTATTGGCTCTCATCCCAGGCTCCAGTCATTAGACTCTCCTGGGACCTGAGTAGGTAATGACTTGACCGGGATATTGCACATTCTATCGTGCATAATAACAAATCACGAATGCTGTTGTTCGTGTTTGTATATCCACTGTGAAAACCCATCCGTGCTGTAGGTGAGTCTGTGGTTACCTGTGTCAGCAGGGTGCCACATTTCCCCCTAGGTAAAGTCAGTACTCCTGGACTGAGGAACAATTTTTGGTTAACATGCACATATATGTTATAACAGGCAATATATTTACAGAGTCTCTAAAACCAAAAATTTACAAAAAACACTGAAAAATGTCAAAACAGGTACAGTCCATACGGTGCTAGTCCATCCACCGCAACTGAAAGGAAAAAGAAGTTAATTGTCACAACCAGTCCTGTGACTATGGTCCTTTTTAAAGTTGAAAAACAAGGGAAAAATAGTTGTTTTTAAGAGTCTTTACAGTAGTCTCTGTAAGCTTCGGGGGAAAAGAGATAAAGTTTTTCAAAAGTTCAACAAAGTTCAATGAAGTCTTTACAGGTAAAGTCTCTGTAGGCTTAAGTTCAGAATACACAACAACATTTACTACGGGTGCTTTGGCGTAGGAGTCCTAGGTACAATAGGGGACTCTACTGGTCATAAGTGCTTTAAGCCTCCTGGCCCCGGGGTCACCTATTGGCCAAGATTTTGCTCTCCCTAGACAGTTCCTTATGCCAACTCCACTCATCCCTCTTTTGATGTTGTGTACCTGGTGTGACCTGTTTTGGCCTATTCTTCACCCTTTTTGTACTCTACTATTTACATTTTTACAAGTGTTCCTATTTTGAGGTTACTTTGCATTGGTTCTGTGTTACGTTTACTGTTCCCAATCTCCATACCTGGATGGGACTTGCCCACATGTGCTGCGACTGGATCTATGCACTACGGGGGTGGCTATCTCAGGTGATGTGTCTGGAGAATGTGATGTGGGTAAATCAGGTAAGCGTCTGCGTGGCCTCAGTCTTACTACATGACTAGCAGATGTACCGATTGCAGGGTCCTCTGATTCTCTAGCAATGGGTGTTTGTTCCTGACCTCTTTCGACTTCTTGCGGTTGATAGAAGTTGATAATTGGAACTATGATTGCTCCTTCATGTTGGGGCCAATCTTCTGGATAGTCTCCAAGTGTAGTGGATATGACTTTTTCTTTGGGCTTTACACATGGAGCTGAGGTTTCAAATGGTTCTGTTTCCTCTTCTGGAAGGTTTTGAAAGTCTTGGGTCCTCCATTCTTCTGGACATTTCTTTAAATGATCCCGGGATATTGTTTGGGTGGTTTTCCCTCCATTTTTGCTTATGAGGCAAACTTTGGTATTGTCAAAGTTGGAATTAAAAACGGTGTAAAGTTCTCTTTCCCACTGATCATCGAGTTTGTGTCTTCTTCTTATTCTTTTTAAGACAGTACTTCTGGGTAGTATTGGTTCTGCTGGTGCACTTTTGTTGAAGTTTCTTTCTTGTCTTTTTCTGTATTTTTCTAAATTTTCTTCAACACAGGCCTGGACTTGTCTGTACTGGTCTAGCCGGTTGGTGTTCCAGTTCGAGTTAGAAGTATCTGCTTTGGGTTTTGACAATTCCTAGTTCCAGATCTACAGGTAGTCTTCTTGTATGGGCTCTCATGAGATAGGCGGGTGTACAGTTTGTAGAGCTCACTGGAATGTGGTTATACATATCTACCAGATCAGGCAGTTTTTCTGGCCATTGGTTTCTTTCTTCAATAGGCAGTATCTTGAGCATGTCAATCACGATGTTGTTCATCTTTTCACATAACCTATTGGATTGGGGATGATATGGCGTAGTTCTTATCTTCTTACAACCATAAAGTTGACAAAACTCTTGAAAGATCTCTGCTTCGAATGCTGAACCTCTATCCATGAAAACTTGTTCTGGATAGCTAAGTGGTCTACAGAAGACATTCTGGAAGGTCTTTGCGGCTGTTGCAGCTGTAAGATCTTTTACGGGTGCGACCATCAGGAATCGGGAGTAGTGGTCCACCATTGTCAAAGCATAGGTGTAGCCTGTCCTGCTTGGAGTCAATTTTACATGGTCCAAGCCTACAATTTGGAGTGGTTGAGTTATTTTGATGGATTGGAGTGGTGCTCATTGACTCTGCTGGTCCTTTCTGCGTAGGCTACATGGTCCACAGTCTTTACAACATCTTTCTATGGATCCTCGCATGCCAACCCAATAGAATTTGTCCTTCAGCAACATTTCCAGCTTCTTCCACCCAAAGTGTCCAGTTTGGTTGTGGTAGGCATTCAGTACCATTTGGACTTCTGTTCAGGGTACAATGATCTGCCAGACCATTTTGTGGGTCCTTGGATTGATGTACCTTTTGCAGAGCTTCTCCTGGTAGATGAACAGTTTACTTCTTTCGTTGCACAGGTGTTTAGCTTCTGGTGGAGAATTTGAAGGTAACTTTGCGGACTCCTGAATTATCAGTCCTTTCACTAAACTGATAGCTGGGTCACTGTCTTGAGATTCCCTCCAACCAAAGTGTGGTAACGGGTTCAATACTCTCTCAGGAAGTTCTGTACGGGCTTGTTGACACTGGGATACTCTCAACTGATGGAAGGCGGGTAGCTCTATCTCTTCCAGCTCATCCTCGTTTGCTCCCATATAAGCTAAGTGAGGCATCCTGGATAAGGCATCTGCATTGCCGTTACTATGGGAGCGTGACCTACAGGTTCAATTCACCGAAGCACAAATTAAACAAATATATCGGAGATCACATGGTCCATCTTCCTGTGTGAAATTACAAGAGAATTCCTATGAAATAGTATCTCACTGGTATCGCACTCCACTATTATTACACAAATGGCACGCCTCAGCGTCAGAGAGGTGGTGGAGATGCAGCTCAGATACTGGGACATACTTTCATATTTGGTGGCTCTGCCCCCACATACAAAGACACTGGAAAATAGTGGCAGAGATAATCTCAGAAGTCCTACATCGAGAGGTGACCCTGACTCCGTTCACGGCACTCCTCAATCTCTCCATATGGCCGAAAGAGGCATCTTTTTCTAGATTAGTCTCCAACATAATTGCAGCAAGTAGACTCCTTATATCGGCCCGATGGAAGTCTAGTCAGATTCCAACCAAATCTCAAGTTATTCGAGAAGTGGACTCTCTGTACCAGGCAGCAGAAACAGCGGCTCTTTCTTTCGGCTCCTATGCTTTCTTTGAGAAAACATGGACACCATGGATATATTACAGAGTAACTCCAGATTTCATGGCAATATATATAAAAGAATGATTTACGAATTAGATGATCCGCCCTCACCTCCGCCCTTAAAATAATGAAAGGCCGGTAGTTCAATTTCTTCCAGCTCCTCCGGTTCTTCTTCCACGTCTTTCAGGTGAGGCATCTGGGATAAGGCATCTGCATTCCCGTTCTTGCGGCCTTCCCTATATTTCATGACAAAATTGTAGTTAGACAGCCGGGCTATCCATCGCTGCTCCAGCGCACCTAATTTTCCTGAGTCCAGGTGGGTCAATGGGCTGTTATGCGTGTAGATGGTAAATTCTACAGCTGCCAGGAAGTTTGAAATGCTCAGTTACAGCACAAACTACTGCCTGTAGTTCTAACTTGAAGGAACTGTAATTCTCAGGGTTTCTTTCTGTAGGCTGGAGTTTCCTGCTTGCAAAGGCAATAACTATCTCTTTGCCTCCTTGCTTCTGTGACAGTACTGCTCCCAGTCCCATGTTGTTGGCATCCGTGTACAGAATGAAGGGTTGATGGTAATCTGGATATGCCAGGATCTCTTCTCCTGTTAGCGCCCACTTTAGCTTTCTGAAGGACTCTTCCCTCTCGTCACTCCACTGGAAAGGGGGATAACGAGTTGAAGACCTTTTTGACTTTCCTACCAGGATGTCTTGTAGGGGAGCTGATAACTTTGTGAACCCTCTGATAAATCTTCAATAATAGCCCACCAGTCCCAGGAATTGCCTCACCTCTTTCACATTGGTGGGTCTTGGCCAATCCCTTACCATGGTGACTTTAGCAGGATCCGGTGCTACTCCCTCTGAACTCACGACATGTCCTAGGTACTGTACCTTTGGCTTGAGAAGGTGACACTTGGGTGGTTTGATCTTCATGCCGTATCCGTATAAGGCTTCAAACACTTCTGCCAGGTCTTGTAGATGTTGTTCATGTGTCTTGGAGTAGGCTATGACATCATCCAAATACAGGAGAACAGTTTCAAAGTTCTTATGTCCTAGGCAGATGGCCCTGTCTCTCCTCCAGGTATTGGAAGGTACCGGGTGCGTTGCAGAGTCCAAACAGCATACGATTGAAATCACAGAGGCCCACCGACGTAGTAAACACTGTCTTCTCCTTGTCAGCCTCTGCCACAGGAACTTGCCAGTACCCACTAGTCAGATCAAGGGTAGAAAAGTAGTTAGCAGATTTTAATGTGGCTAATGACTCCTCAATCCTAAGTAACGGGTATGCATTCTTGTTTGTAATGCGGTTGATCTACCGGTAGTCTACGCACATTCTCATGGTCCCGTCCTTCTTTTTAACCAACACTAAAGGCGCTGCCTAGGGGCTACAACTGTCTCTTATTACACCTGCAGTTTTCATCACTTTGAGCATGTCTTTGGTGATTTGGTAATGAGCGGGTGGTAATGGTTTATACCTCTCTTTTATAGGTTGATGGTTACCTGTGGGTATAGTGTGCTCTACCCCTTTAATTTGACCAAAGTCTAAAGGGGTGTTTGCTGAATATCTACTCATATTCTTTTACTACCCGATATACTCCATGCTTTTGATGGGAAGGTGTAGAACTGGTACCCACGTGTAGTTTTTGGCACCAATCCTCCAGCTTTTCCCCTGAGCCATTGTCATCCGCCTGACTTGACGGGTTCCACAGTTGTGATTGCATTGTTATCAACTGTAAATAATTTAGCCATGGTAGCATACTTCGGTACGGTGACCTCATCTTCCCCGCAATTTAGAAGGCGTATTGGCACTCTTCCCTGGTGTACCTCAACTACTCCTCTGGCCGTCAGTATAGTGGGCCTACTGTCTGAGTACACGGGTTCTACCACGGCTTGATAGTTTCGCCCTTTAATGCCTATTGCAGATCTACACCAGACCAACATTTCAGTTTTGGGAGGTATTACAATGGGTATCGGGTCACTTACCCTTGCACTGCCAATTTCACCTCCTGATATTTATACCTGTTGTTTCAGCATCAAGGCTTTAATTTCTTTTTGCAGGAGTCTCTGTTACCCAGTTCTGGCAGTGTCGTCAATCTGCTATAAGACAGTAATTACCTCGGAAAAACAATTTTCAATTACATTAATTCCTAGTAACATTACTGGTTCACGTTCTCGCTGGTCAACATCTACAATAATAATACCCTGATTCTTCAATTCTACCTTCCCAATCTGAATGGTCATTTCTCTGAACCCAACTTGTGGTATAATTTCACCATTGCTAACCCATATGTTCAATGCAACGTTAGATGGACCACTAATAATGTCTGAATCAGTCCAGTACCTCTTGTAGAGAACATGTGGAATTGATGTTATCTGGGACCCGGTATCCAACTAGACGCTAAGGGGAATGCCATCCAACACGATAGGGATGACAGGACATCCTCCCACGAACTTGTCATACTAGGCTGCAGGACCTTGAGAGTTTATATCTGAGGAGCTGCCCACCTTCCCAGGGGATCCTCGTTTAAAGCACATTCCCGGGCAAAGTGACCTGGTTCCTTGCAATGGCGGCAAATGGGCTGTCCATCTGGCTAATAGCGGTCGATGGGTTGTCCTCTCGTCGCTTGGTACTTCCTGGGCCTCATCCATGGGACATCCTCCTTACTGGTCGCCAACTCGATCTTGGGTGCAGGCTTAGATCCACGCAGCTCCTTGATGGCTTTAGCCATGGAAACAATGGAGTCCGTCAGGGCATCTAGCTTTTGGTTGAGGGCCTCATTAGAGATAGGCTCATTGCGGACAGCAGCAGTCCCTAACATGGCAGATGTCGCTGATGCTCCTGACTGCTGAGGTGCTACTGTAGGGCCTTGAATAGAGTTTATATCCCGGGACTCCTCTATCTGTTGGAGGTGGATGACTCTATCTTTTAGCTGGTCAAAAGTTATTCCAGGATTCTGGATGGTCATCATGCTCAAATGTCCTCTGTGAGAAGGGGATAGGAGGCCCTCTATGAACTGATCTATGAGCATTTTATCAGCTCCTGGGGCTAAGGTAGGTTCTGCTAATTTGAGTGTTTTCAGCGCTTCCTGCAGGTTTAAGGCATAATCTCTTGCGTTCTCTTTAGGTTTTTGTTGGCATCCAAAGAACCTCATTTTAGCACGTGTGTCAGCACTGGACTCAAAATGCTGCTTTCAGTTCAGCCACAAGATGCTCTACAGTGTCTTTGTATGTGTCCGGCCAGGATGTAACTGCAAGCTGTGCATTGCCGGTTAACTAAACAATAATCATACCGACATGCTGGGCTTCTGTCAGGAGGTACATAGCGTAGTACGCTTTTATTTTTGTAACAAAGTCATTGAGGGTATTGGGCTTACCTGAGTATTGCGGTAGCCACATTGCTCCCGGAGTGTACAGCATCAGGAGCGGCATGATTTGTGCTGCTCCTTGCGCCGCAGCACCACCGGGTGCTCCGCTGTTGTCTGGTATCACAGCATTTCCTTGTTGCGACATCTTGCGCCCCCTTAGTTAATGTTGACCCTCCTGGTCTTCCGCTTCCGTCTGGATGTCTACTAAAGGTTGTGCAGTGGGAAAGGGATTCTCTTCCCCACCGGATGACGTCAGCACAGAGGAGGAGGCTTGCTTTGTTCTCTTGCAGGGTACCGCCCAGGATGACATGCCCCTTTCTCTTCCCGCGCGTCGCGCGCTTTGTAATTGCGACAGTTCAAAAATGACGCAGTTCACATAAATCACGGCACATGGTATCCGGTTTACCGGGTATGGTAGATCCTGTTTGTGACGCCAAGTTGTGGAGCCCACTGAGACGGAGTACTCTGTACCGGACCGGTGTATCATGGGGTATCTCGGCGGTCTTGGTCCAGACCTTGTCCCGAGTTCACAAGTAAAGCGTGGGGGTTATTTACGCTGCAGACCCTCCGGTGATGATGGATGACAGCCTGTGATGTGACGGCTCTTCATGGGTAGAGCCTGGTCCCCGGGGCAGTAGTGATGAAAACAGTTTGTGAGGGAGAGCGGGGCTCTAGCGCAAGAACTACACAGACTCATGGTTTTGTAGTTTTCCAGGTTTTTACTGGGATAGTGATTCAGCTGAGTACTGTCCATGGAGTCTGTACCGGGGCCGGGTTGCTCCCACCCTGGCCGGGTCCTTTGGCTCACTGTTTCTGTGCTGTGTGTGTGGCCCTGCTGTCGCTTTAGCTAAGCTGCTGGCCCTGTCTCCCCTCACAGGTACCAATCTGGTAGGCAACTTGAGTCTTGTCCTGTGCTCCTGACCCCGCTGTGTTGCTTTGCTGGGGTACAGTGAAGATGTGGGACCTTCACTAATCCAGTGTTCGCTGTGCTGTTTGTGACAGGCACAATCTCGGATCTGGTCTCCGTTCTGTGCGCTCCTCTGGGGTGAGTGTCAGTGTAACTCGGTCTCCCAGGTGTGTTCCTCTGCTTCTCCTGTCTACTTTCCTCAGACCCTGGCTTTGCCTGGAACTGGACAGCGGACCGTTTGGTGAGCCTAACGCAGCTCTTTTACACCCAGGTCCTTCTTCCTCAGTCCTCCTAGGAATTGAACTGCCCACTTACTTTCCACACCAGAATATATAGGGAAGCAGTTTTAGCTCCCCTTCTAGCCTGTAGGCGCTAGTGTAATGTTGTGGGAATCTTACCCTTTGTGGTGTTACTGTGGCACATGAACCCTGGGGTGCCACACATTCACCTGCGTTATAGTGTACTGCAGTGCCTGCATGATGTGACCTTTAGATTTGCAATGTGTGTCGTAACTAAAATTGTCTCAGCCTAAGTGTTTGCTAGTCAACTTAAAAAACGCAGTTGTTTTGTGATATTTTACAATGCTTCACCATCACTGTTCACGGGCTTTCCTGACAAGGTGCTGAGGTAATATCACTGCTGCAGCATGTTACCGCTGCAGCAAGTTTACCTCATCGGGACCAATGATTCGTTGCAGAGGTCACATCCCGAAGTGATGATATCACTGTTCAAAGAGGTACAACCCTTGAGTACAACCAGGTACAACCCAAAATCAGGTACAACCCTTGAGTAGCTGGGGGAAAGTTATGCTTACAAAGCATAAGTCTATGCACTGAAACCATTAAAATATGAATAACCACTTCAAAGTCTAAATGAGTTTTGCATGTGGTGCGATGGTCGAGTTTTATGGTCTCGGGTAGAAATGCAAGAATCGTTTAGCAGGACTCCAGTCTGTCAGCCAGCTCAGTGTTCTCTTACCATTGGAAGTGAGGCTTGTGAATCTCCTCTTATCTCCCGGCATTCCTGACTCTTCTTCATTGCCATACCTCCCAACTTTTAACCCCTTCACCACCTGGCGATTTTTCATTTTCAGTTTTTGTTTTTTCCTCCCCTTCTTCTAAGAGCCATAACTTTTTTTATTTTTCCTTCACTATTTATATATGATGGCTTCTTTTTTGCAGGACGAGTTGTACTTTCAGATGCAATCATTTATTTCACCATATAGTGTGCAGGAAAATGGAGAACAGCTGAGATGTTGGGTGAATGATGTGAGCTCACAGCAAAGTGCGGGACACGACCCATGACGTACATGAACGTCATAAATCGTGAGAAAGGGACTAAGATTGCGGTGTGCCGTGGCAATTTTAGCCACGCCTATAATCACACCCCAAGACACACCCTTTTGACATTTCTTTCTACCATGGCAAGAGGAGATGTAAGAGGGGTGGTAGTAGTGAGGGGCATTCAACAGACACCTGAGACTGCAGGGCTTAAACTCAACTCTGAGACTGTCCCACTGTATCCAAAAAGGTTGGGACTAGAGATGACCGGATCAATTAACGAGACTCTGGTCACGTCTCAGGTCAGTAGCAGGAGTCCCACAATTACCTTCTGATGGCCACAGAATGTTTTTTGTATAATCTAGAACAGGTACATCGTCATCTATGCATCCTGCTCATCTGTAGTTAGGACCTATTGGTTTATCATTTGTTCATTCTTTCATAGTCATAGCAGCCACAACGTTCTCATTTTTATGGAAGCTTCATGATATGACATCTGGCTTTTTTTCCGTATCGGTAAGGCCATGTACACACGTTGCATAAATACTGTTTTTATTGTGCAGGTGTCCACACCAAACAACACAATAATAATCTCTGATTATTGCACTTTTGCTACAATTTTATGCCTTTTCCTCCTTATTTGATGCAGTTTTGGTGCATATGTGAACCTGCGGTTTAAATATATTTTTTATTGTACAGAAAAGCTTTGATTCTGCACTTGGAAAAGTAACTGCAGCTTTTTTTTACTGGTGGTTTTTAGACTTCAAGTAGAAGCCTCTAAAAAAAAAAGAACCAAGTGCAACAATGTCTTTAAATTCGCAGTGGGCGTAGTTTTAAGAAAACCACATCCACTTTACTTGGACAGATGAACACTGCAGAATTACTGTGCAAAAAAACCTACCGAAACAATTCAGTATTAAAGAGGGGTTGTCCACTACTAGGTCAACACCTTCTGATTCCACATGTTTCCCCCAGGTAAAATACAAGACCGTGTACTCACCACCTGTGCTGGCACCGTTCCAGCAATGTCATTAATTGTGGTTCGGGGGGTTACGTGACATTGTGACGTCATCCGAGCCCCACGTCCAATCACTGCTGGCTTCCTTCTGCCCGCCTTTGGATCAAATGAAAAAACAACAGGAACTGGGCTGCAGCCGCAGAATCACTTCCTGTTGATTGCTCATTTGGTCCAAAGGCGAGCAGAAGAAAGCCAGCGGTGATTGGACGTGTGGCTCGGATGATGTCACAATGTCACGTAATTCCCCGAACCACAATTTGTCACGTCACTGTCGGACTCGGTGCCAGTTATCCCTGCCCCAGCCACTAGGCGATGCCGGATTCCTTCAGCTGGCGGTGCCGGTGATAGGAGGGCCATGTCCTCATCGGATTCTTCTCCTTTGCTTCCTGCCACTGTCGCTGGGCTTCGCCGTGCTCCTCCTGTGGGTGATGCTGGTTACAGGAGAGAGGTCCCTGCAAAGGCATCTGCAGACTTCGTTCTTCTATCAGAAGTGGGGTGGTTGGTACTAGTCGCGCATCACTATCTGGCCTGGTTGTAGGGGTAGTCTGGATGAGGTCATCAGACTGTGAACTCCAGCCTATGGGAGAGAACTGCGCCTTTGAAATACCTTGGGGCCTGTCCTGCAAACCACCAGATATATTCTTGTTTTATCCAGCTATCTAGTTTGTGCACTTTTATATTGACTCGGACCTGTGCCTGAACTTTGGCCCTTCTACCGCCTGCCGATTTTGTACTTTTTCTATCCTCCTAGTTTTGACGCTGCCTTATGACTACACTTTTGCATCCTGATTTTGTCTATTCCCTGACCTCCTAGTCTTGTCCCTCCCTGCTCCGGTCTGCTGCTCACCCATAGACAGCTACCTCCTCGGCTCCGCTGTACTTCCAAATCCCTGTATAGGGGTAAAGAGTCTTGGAGTTTCTCGGGGTGCTGCCTTACCAGCAGTTCAGTCTTTGCAGTGAACGGTCATCACACAATTAACCTCCCTGGCGGTATGATTATGTCAGGAATTTTGTGCTAAAAGCGGTACCATTTTTTTTGCATGGAAATTTGGTGTTATGTACTGTCGGCCTGCAATTCTTAGTAATTACCTGATCAAAGAAGACTCTAGTAGACCTCTCAGATGTGATAAAGTTTGAAACATAAAATCATGAATTATAATTAAATAAATAATATAATTTTATTCAATAATCAATAATCTTATACCTGGCGGTATGATTATGTCTGGAATTTTGTACTAAGGGTACTTTCACACTAGCGTTTTTTTGAAACTGCGGCAGATGCGGTGAAAAAAACCGCATCTGCCGCGATTGCCGCATAGCCGCGACACCTGCGGCACAGTTGCGGCAAGCCCCATGCAATGTCTATGGGGCTTGCGGTAAGGGTGCGGCAGGTGCGGCAATTGCGGTTTCAGCACTTGCGGCAGGTGCGGCCGTGAAAAAAAACGCATCTGCCGCGATTGCCGCATAGCCGCCGCATAACCGCTGCACTTGTGGCGCGGTTGCGGTAATCGCCATAGTAAGCATAGGGGGACTTGCGGCAAGTGCGGTTCCGCAAGTCCCCCTATACTTACTATGGCGATTACCGCAACCGCGCCGCAAGTGCAGCGGTTATGCGGCAATCGCGGCAGATGCGGTTTTTTCACCGCATGTGCCGCGACCGCGGGTAAGCCCGAGCTTGACTCGGGGTTACCGCTTCTGGCAGTGAATGTTAACCCGAGTCAGGCTCGGGAATACCGCTAGGAAGGTTAATGACATTGCTGGAACGGCGCCAGCACAGGAGGTGAGTACAGGGTCTTTTACCTGGGGGAGACATGTGGAATCAGAAGGTGTTGTCCTTGCAGTGGACAACCCCTTTAAGAAATCATTGAAAATGTGGATTCGTATCTGCACCAAAAACACATTAATTAAGGTGGAAAACACATTAAAAAAATGCAGGAAACACCCTGTAATTAGAGAAGATTGGTATTCTGTCATGTGGTGCAGACACCTGCAGAAAATGTGTAGAAATAAGGGGTAGAAGAGGAATGAGGGAGAGGAAAAGAAGAGGGGAGAGACAGGTGTGGGGAATACATAGAGTGATAGCAAATCTATGAATAGTTGGTTATGTGCGGTAGAAATGTTAACTATGTGCGGACACAAACAAATTGCTTTCCTGAAAGAGGTTAGGTTAATTGAAAATGATTGAATTTTGATATAAATGCCGATTATTCCAGAATACTTAGGGTTTTATGTTCTTCGAATGAAACAATCAGGTGTTCTCAAGGGAACAAATGAGATTTTACTCATTAATCCAATCAAGTGAGGTAGATGGGGTCATTGTCACTTCAGGGCCTTGCAATGGAAAATTTTACGGCATTGAGAAGATGAGGGATTAGAGAATGTTTGTTTTATGTCTTTATTTTATTCTCTCTACAGAGCACAATGACATAGAAATACACTGCTATATGCAATGCATTAGTGTAATGTTCCTGTGGGCTCAGAGCCTACAATGCAACTTTAAGATGACAAAATTCTCCCATGGATGTCGCTGACGCTTGTTACGTGCAGTATTGTGAGTTGTGGGTTTGAATCTTGGAGAGACATCCAAGCAAGGAAAAAGAACAGCTTTTGTAATTGTTTTCCACTATTTTTTAGTAGTTTTATATAACCAAAAAAATCTGACTTTTTCTTTGAATACAGGGAAATAGAAATACACTGTTATATACAGATGTATCTCTGTGTACCTGTATAATCTGCTTCAGAGTTCACTTTCTGCAATGTAGCTTCAAGATTACCAAATTCTCATGTCTTCCTTTTTGTGGGCTGTGGCTCATAGGTTACCATGGTACTCGCATGACACTGCTATTGTTCTCGCTGAGCATCTCTCGAAGCAAGATGCGCAGATGTCATGATCTAAGAGGAAATCTTTTCTCCTTGTGGAGACTGACACACTGAAAAGCTATTCCTCTAGACCCTACTCAGCCTCTCATACAGCTAGATCAGATCTCATACTTTGCACTGACAAGGAGCAATATCCCAAAACACCGTGTCGGCAAATTGAGGTTTTGATCTGGTGTAAAGCATAGGTCATATGACAAGGCTTGTTATTGGGTTTAGGATTGCTATTTCCAATAGATGGCGCTAGAGTTTGTCTACTTCCTCCCTGAAAAAACAATTTGTATAAGTCATTAGAATGCTCTGATATGCTAGGACAGCAATACTAGTTCCTCAAATTGGGACAGTTCCACTAAATGCAGGACGGTTGTGTTCCATGGATTAGCTATTCTGACGTGATAGCATAATTGTGGCGTAAAACACAGTGTCATAACAGCCCAGCTAATCTTCATAAACAACTGGAGTGCAAGGAGATAAGAAGAGATTTCCACTTGACACTTACCTCAGGGCAGCCAGGCACCAGTAAGTCGACACAGAGCTCTCCTCTCCCTTCTCTCAGGGGCACACTGTGCTTCACCTCACAGCTCTACTGGATTTCCTGTCCCAGGGTGCACTTCCAGGTAGAGATAGCGTTACACAAAACAGTCATCCATAGAATGGCAGCAACTCACCGGGCAGGTTTAGTAGTGTTTCTTTATTGATTATTCCATAAAAACAGGCGGTTTTGCAGGGGTAATGGAGGGAGGATGGGGGTTGCAACAACGGGCCGTTTCCAGGACCTCCCTTCCACTGGAAAAAGAACACTGAAGTGGCCAATGGGCCGGGGTCCAGCAAAATGATTTTCCAATCTGTGTTTTTTCAGCTAAATGCAGCATTCAAAGAAGCTCCAGAATTGTTAATTCTTGGGAAATCAATACAAGTATGTGCCAAAGCAGATACAGTATGTCAAGAGCAATAAATAGGGTGCTCTAATTTTCATGAACTCAGCTTGTGATATTATATTTATAAGGACTGGCGTCACCTTAATGTGCAGGTGCAAGCAAAAAATATGTGTGTGCACTTAATATAAAGAAGTTGCTGCAACACTGAACACATTTATGGAGGGGAAAAAGCTAATGGCTATAACATGAATTGCAGGATTGTCTGTGCAGCTAAGGAATGCATATGGGATAAGTGAACTTAGTAAATACCATACTTGAATAAATGAATTGAGAGACTTAGCTTCTCACTGACGTCACTGCGAAAAGCCCGGTAACTGCGCCAAAGTGCTCTCAAACTTACCGGGTCCTATTATAACACTATGTGCGGTCTACATTGCTGGGATGAGGTTTATATGCCTGTGTTGTGCAATTAAAAAAACAGCTAAACAGCTAGTAATGGTCTATACCAGGACCAGGGCTACAGTAAGATGGAGGTGTGGGTGTAGCTACTGGGCGGAGGAAGGGAGCACATAAAAAGTCAAATTATATATATAAGGACTGGCATCACCTTAATGTGCAGGTGCAAGCAAAAAGTCAACTCACTCCCGTCCTCCCTCCTCTCCTCGGACACACGCGGTAGCGGCGGGCGGCTGGTAGCATGGGCCCCCCTACAGGGGAGGGCCCGGCACGACTGCTGCGACTGCGGTAGTTACGCCACTGGTTACTAGTGATGGGCGAACTGTGTAATTTGGGGTCTGTACCGAACATCTAGTGTACAGATCTTGAACACGGGTTTCCCTTGGAAATCCACATTACAGTTCGGGTCTGGGGGCTGTAAAAGAGAGACATGATTAATCAACATCATCATTCTACTTACCGGGTCCCGCGGCGGGCGTCCTGCTGTTCTGCATCTATTTCCACTCATTATCTTCTGGGATATTCACTTCACTGGCTTCAACAGCCAATCACAGATGCTGACACGCAGAATGGGCATCTGTGATTGGCTGTTTGAGAAATCTGCAATCAGCCCATACATTCTAGTGTGGTAGAATAGAATGTATGGGCTGATTTCACCTTACTCCACATACAGCACTTGGCTGTGTCATTCTGTGCCAACTCTCTTTGCAAGCAGATGGTGTTTGTCTGCTGGCAAAGATGTAGCAGAGGTAAAGTAAGAGGACCTGAATTACGTCAGAGGGCTAATAAAGATGGAGTTTCTAAATGTATTTTGTGTTTTATTTCTAATAAAAAAAAAAATTCTGTTTTGTGTTTTTTTTAATGTTTACTTGATATTCATGATGGCTGGGTCTAATTTGGCCTGACATCATGAATTTCAGGCATAGCACCAGCTGACAATACAAAGCTGGAAAATTTGTGATGGCTGGGTCTAATATGGTCCGAAATCATGAATTTCAGGCATAGTACCAGCTGACAATACAGAGGCTATGATGAATGTGCCATTTCCAGGGGTGGCTGGGCCTTAGCACACTGAGAATCCCAGCCCCCAGCTACCTGATTTTACCTGGCTGGCAATCAAAACACGGTGGGAACCCACACATTTTTTTTTATTTTTTTTTTTTAAATAATTAAAAAAATGTATTGGGCTTCCCTGTATTTTGATTGCCAGCCAAGGTAAAGCCAGGCAGTTGTGGGTGAAAGCCAATAGTTGTCCACTTTATCTGCGCTGAGAATCAAAAATACTGTGAATCGCTACATAATTTTTTACATTTTTTTATTTTTACATTACTATGATGTCATTCAATCTGTGAAGACCCAACAGCCAATCGCAGATGCTGTCACAGAGAGTGTGTATGTGATTAGCTGCTGGAGTAACCAGAAACCAGCCCATACATTCCAGCATCTAGAATGTATTTGCAGATTCAAGGTTACTCCAACAGTCAATCACAGATGCCCTTTCTCTGTCACAGTGTCTGTGATTGGCTGTTGGATCCATCACACATATAGTAGTGTGTAAAAAGAAATAATTTAAAAAAATGACGCAGCACTCTGCAGTATTTTTGATTCTCAGCGTAGATAAAGCAGACAGCTACGAGCTGCCACCCCCAGCTGCCTGTCATTATCTAGGCTGGCAATTAAAATACAAGGAAGCCCAATAATTTTTTTCAATTACCGTATATACTCGTGTATAAGCCGACTCGTGTATAAGCCGACCCCCTACTTTTGCCCCCAAAACCTGGGAAAACCTATTGACTCGTGTATAAGCCGAGGGTGTACCCCAGCACAGGTGTACAGCCCCCAGCAGTGTGGTATACAGGCCCCCCAATGGTAGTATACAGCAGCCTCCCCAGTGGCATATACAGCAACCCCAGTGGTATACAGCAGCCTCCCCAGTGGTATATACAGACCCCACCAGTATATACAGCAGCCCCAGTGGTATATACAGCAGCCCCAATGGTATATACAGCAGCCCCAGTGGTATATACAGCAGCCCCAGTGGTATATACAGCAGCCCCAGTGGTATACAGGCCTCGGAAGTATATACAGCAGCCCCCAGGGGTTATACAGCACCCCCCAGGGGTTATACAGCACCCCCCAGGGGTTATACAGCGGCCCTCAGGGGGTACCCAGCAGCCCCCTGGGGGTACCAACAGCCCCCTGGGGGTACCAACAGCCCCCAGGGGGTACCCAGCAGCCCCCTGGGGGTACCAACAGCCCCCTGGGGGTACCAACAGCCTCCAGGGGGTACCCAGCAGCCCCCTGGGGGTACCAACAGCCCCCTGGGGGTACCAACAGCCCCCAGGGGGTACCCAGCAGCCCCCAGGGGGTACCCAACAGCCCCCTGGGGGTACCCAGCAGCCCCCTGGGGGTACCAACAGCCCCCAGGGGGTACCAACAGCCCCCAGGTGGTACCCAGCAGTCCCCTGGGGGTACCAACAGCCCCCTGGGGGTACCAACAGCCCCCAGGGGGTACCCAGCAGCCCCCTGGGGGTACCAACAGCCCCCTGGGGGTACCAACAGCCTCCAGGGGGTACCCAGCAGCCCCCTGGGGGTACCAACAGCCCCCTGGGGGTACCAACAGCCCCCAGGGGGTACCCAGCAGCCCCCAGGGGGTACCCAACAGCCCCCTGGGGGTACCCAACAGCCCCCTGGGGGTACCCAGCAGCCCCCTGGGGGTACCAACAGCCCCCAGGTGGTACCCAGCAGCCCCCTGGGGGTACCAACAGCCCCCAAAAGCTGGCACTGTCCCCCCTAGTAAGGGCCCCCCCCCGCTGCTTATACATTACCATCCCGGTGTTCTGATCGGCGCCGCTCCTTGGTGCTTCTTCTTCATCCTCCCGTCCTCGCTGGCTGCATCCGGGATCTCCGGCCGTCGCGCGATGACGTCATATCGCTGTGACAGCCGGAGATCCCGGATGCAGCCAGCGAGGACGGGAGGATGAAGAAGAAGCACCGAGGAGCGGCGCCGATCAGAACACCGGGATGGTAATGTTTAAGCAGCGGGGGGGGGGCCCTTACAAGGGGGGACAGTGCCAGCTTTTGGGGGGCTATATGCACTGCTTCCCCCTGCCGCTGATTGACAGGGGGAAGCAGTGCATATATAATGAGCGGCCCCACGTGACGGGGCCACTCATACAGCAGCCTCCCCCCGCCTCCTCCAGCCTCCACAGCCCCCACCACAGCAGGTGGTACCGTATAGACCCGTGTATAAGCCGAGGGGGGGACTTTTCAGCCCAAATTTTGGGCTGAAAAACTCGGCTTATACACGAGTATATACGGTATTTAAATAATTAATTAAAAAAATGTGTGGGCTCTCAACATATTTTGATCGCCAGGCAGCTTGGGGCTGGGATCTCAGCGTTGTAAAGCCCAAACATTCTGGGCCCCCCACACGGTTTTTAAGGTGTTTTTTGACACCGTGCGTTTTTCAATGCGTTTTTGAACAGCACCAAAAGTACTGCAAGCTGCGTTTTTTGGTGCGTTTTTAAAAACGCATGTGTATTTTTAACATGGGCCCCTATGGGAAACGCATGCGTTTTTGCATGGTATTAAATGGTACCATTCGTTTTTGCATGCGTTTTTGAAGGCAGCTCCTCACTTAAGTGCAAAAATGCATGGTACTTTAGGCATGCGTTTTTGGGGCATGCATTTTTTGCATGGGGGCCTATGGGTGCGTTTTTAAATGCGTTTTTAAAAACGCAGGTCTCCAAAAAAGCATGTAAAATCTGCATGTGTGACCCCAGCCTTAGTCATGAAATAACGAGGGATATATAAATTCTTTTCTAATTTTATTTTACCTTTATTTCTTTTACGTTGTCTTGGCATCAATGTTGTTTTGTTGGTAGAAGAGTAAATTGTTCAGCAAATCTGCTGCCTTGAGATAATTTTTTTTATATTTTAAGTGCATTAAACAGCTACAAAGGATGAGAGATTCAGAGACATGCATGGTGTTCTTTTCTTTATGTATCTCATTGTGTACCCGACATTCAGCTGTTTGCAAGAGATGGATGTATTACTCAGGAGGAGACTGTGGGATTACTAAAATGAAATAAAATGACCTCTGATAACCATCACCGGTGATGTTCCCTTCTACAGAAAGAAACTCCAAAGATTTCACTTCTCATAAATATTCAACAAAAACATTTTGTCTTCATGCATCAAATCTGCTATAGTCAAAATTGGAAATCATTTGTCAGAATCTTTCTTTACATCTTAAAGATAATTTGCGCAAAAGTGTAAATTTTCAGTCAAAAAGTATCAGGCAGAAAATATACTGTGTGTTATGATATCTCATCCACATGTTGTGGACACAATCGCTAGCGTAAACTGACCATATACATGGTGGCAGTAACATGTTTAATTCAGTGTGGTCCCCTATTTGCAAGAGAAAGATTAGATTTCAGGACAGTGACAGTGTTGGTAATAACAGAAGAGCTGGCCCACAGTGAGGGGAATATAGTGGAGAGTATTTCCTATTTGTAGCAGTGTTGTGTAGGGTAAGCTAAAGCAGAAGTAGTGTGCAGGAGGAAGCAGAGGTGACCAGAGATGGAATGTAGCTTAAGGTTCATGCAGGAGTATTGAGGGACAATATAGTGTTTTCTCACCAAGCAGGCAAGTGTGAACAGTACAGACAATGGTGGATCAGTTTGTCATAGGGACGCTTCCAGGGAGAGAGAGAAGAAGCTGCCTGGCTGATGTCGTCTTGCACAGGAGGAAAAGACTCAAAGAGTGACCTCGGAGAAGTAGCATAGATGTGCAAGAAACACTAATCACAGCGATACACATTGACCCGTGCGGTTAGGTGCCTAGGGACAGTGACGAGCCAACCTTCCCTTCCCAACTTGGTGGTTGATTTGAACGTGTCTGCAGCTGTAATGGAAGAGGTGGTCTGTACTAAGATGTTAATGCCTTGTGAGAAAGCAAGGTGAAACCAGTCATAAACAAAGTGGAAAAGTGTTTGAAACGCGTTGCAAGTAAAGTGCGTGCAGTTCTTAACCAATGTGGACTCCTCCTTGATAACTTTGATTGTGGCACCACACAGAGTGCAACAGATGACGAGAAGCTGGCCTGTGGCCAAGAAGCATTGATGCGATGACATACAACACCCACACACACTCAACTACTCTTGACTGCAGCATGCCAGGGTGAGGACACAGAGCTGGTCACCCTCGACTAACGCCCCGAGCAGACTCACATCTGTCTGCAAAATCCTCGTGAACAAATCCTAAATGTGAGAGCAACTTGGTTTCCATTTGCCTGCACTATGCCAATATGTATTTCCATCTTCACTGCAGAATTGCCCCTTGTCTCTACTTCTGCACAGCTCTTGATTTCTTCTGGTGCCAAAAACCTGAACTCTAGTGGTTCTTCACTGCTGTCGACCACATAGGCTTTGGCAGCAATGACCAAAATGATAAAAGCAGACGATGCCTCACTCAGTTGGTTTGCCATCCACCAGAAAAAAGAGACAATCATTGCAGCACTCGCAGTGGTATTGTCTTCAAGGTTTAGTTGACCAACTAGGCCCTTTATCGATAATGGTGCTCCAAAATACAATGGACCTGGACATGTTATTAGCAAAGTATCCTTGTCATCTTAATTATTGCAGCTATTATTGTTTGTTGTGTCCTTCCCTGTGTAAGGAAGATGATTGGGAAACATCAGTTCTCACTTTCCTAGCTCAAGAGGTTAGTTATTCTGTAAACACAGAACAGCTAGGCCCTCTTCAGTCTTTTATAGTCTCCAACTAGATGGTCCCCTATTCCTCTAAGTTATAATAGGTAGAGTAGACATATCAAATAGTTCATATATGCGAGGTCTGTACCAAGGGGGGTCACATGGTTCATAATTGTGAAATCTGTATCAAGGGGGGGTCTAATGGTCAGCAATTCTGAGCTAACGGGCAGAGTTGGAGGTACATTGGTCAGATGTGATAGGCTCTAGTAGAAACAGGTTAATAAAGTATTTAGGGGGGACTGTTGAGGATAGCCATAGGATCAAATACTTAATTAACCTTAAGACATAAGGGCATGGGAGAAACGATCTATAGAGTGTATTATTTTACATTGTATAAGTTGTGATTTAAACATGGCTGCCATTTCCTGCCCCCATCACACCATTCTCTGACAGCAAAGATGGAGTCCAAAGAAGACTGACCAATCACGAAGCTGGAGTCCAGGAAGACTGACCAATCACATAATGCCACATTACTGGACATACTCGATCAGACCACAACCCTGATGGACCTCATGGATCTATGCCCATGGACTAACCCACTGACCAATGAATACATCTGAGTAGGGCTGGCCGAGCCCCTTATTGCCATGGACTAACCCACTGACCATGAATACATTGAGTAGGGCTGGCCGAGCCCCTTACTGAAGAAAACCTGAGGTCTCTTATAATAAAAGACACTTGGAGCTTGGGTCTGACCAAGAAAGGGTGCACATCTGACTCTGTGTGTCTGTTGTCTACTTTTCAATGCCAGTGCTTGGTCTATATAAATTAGGACAGGAGCAGCAACTTGCTAATATTATTATGAAATATTAACCATATCAGTATAAATAACAGTAACTGCCATTCAGAAGATTTCCAAATGCCAGATCATTTGACTGTGGAGACGGCAACAATTCTACACTCTTAAAAACTTGGTGCTGAGGCACACTTGACTGAGCCCCCTCATGCTATGCCAAAGGGTGCACTCCATCTTAAATCTACCACTGTACAGATCCCACATTCTACTATTTCTATCTACCAATCTCCTTTAGTTAACTACTCATGTCTACTGGTAAACTCTAACGGCCACTTTATACATCCCGATATTGTCCCGATATTGGATACAACGGCACGGGAGCGCGCACATTTTTGGCAGTAATCCAAGATTGCATAGGAGCTGTCACACAGGGAGATATCGGCAGGCAACTCAACTGCGATGTATACGCCCACTTGTACGAGCGACCCAAGGAACGACCATTTAATATGGGAGTGAATAGGGGAAGTTGTGCTCCGTTGTTGGGCTGTTGTTGGGCAAATCGTTGTTGGGCTGTCACACAGCACGATCCTGCCAGATCGTCCATCCAATATCGGGCAGTTGGAGAGCCTGCTCAGTTCTTCCCCGATGTCGTTTTGACATCGTTCTTGCATCGAATTGCACATTTACACCACACAACGCATGAACGATATCAGCGGCAACGGCCGAACATGTGACTTTTTATCGTTATTGGACAACGATATAGGGACGTGTAAAGTGGCCATAAATCTCTCCTGGTGCATCAAACCTCCAACTTCACTGGTATACAACTTACTAAGGCTGGTTTCACACTAGAGTTTGTATCTGCATGCGTCTGACTTGCAGACGCAAATGCAGTGCCAAATGCAGTCATACTGATGTTAACGTAGCTGGGATTCTCTGCATGCGTTCACATAGTATGTTATTGTAAATGTGCCCGGCCACCCAATCAGCGGTCTCGGTGGCGGCCGGTAGATAAGAGGCGGTCGCTGGAAGATCAGAGGCAGCCGCCGGGAGTTCAGCATCAGCCGCCGAGAGATCGGCTGAGCTCCCGGCGGCTGCTGCTGATCTCCTAGCCGCCGCCAAGACCGCTGATTGGGTGGCCGGGCACATTTACAATGTATTTCTATGGAAATTTCAATATTATCCGCAGCGTCTGCCTGCGCTGTCATGTGTATGACACTGCGGATCCATTAAGCTCCATGCATTGTTTGTGAGCTTGCAGACGCTTGCTGATAAAACAAGCACCCGGGAATGAACAAAAAATGCAACATGTTGCGTTCGGAGGGTGCTTTTAGAAATCGCTTCTAAACACAAATACAACCAAACACAGCCATACGCAGGTACTATTCGTTCCTATGTTAAACATAGGAACGCAGTGCGCATGCGTTTGGCTGCGTTCAGTTACGCTGCATTCCGAGCACAAATGTGAAACTGGCCGAACTGTACTGGCACACGACTGCTTATCTTTACTGGTGCACAGCACATTATACGGATTCTGTCAGCACAATCTATTTTCATTCAAAACATTTTACATCATCATCTTGCTTTGTCAAAAATAATGTAGTCCATGCTTTATTATATTTATGCAATCTGTTCCTCTCTGACCGAAAATAATTGGTGTTTTAATTCAGATTCAAATAAGGTTGAAGTGCTCCGGGCATTATTGGAGCACTTCGTGTGCCTCTGTCTTGCCTATTCTATTCACCATGAAAAGCCAACTTATTTTTGCTTGATTGGATGGCTCACTGATTTAACTACACATTTGGAAAGTAGGGATGGGCGAATCTACTCGCTAGGACTCGTTACTCGGCGAGTAGTAAGGGACTCGCAGGACTCGGTACTCTGCGAGTCTCCCAGTGATTACTCGCACGAGTCCAATGCAAATCAATATCAATCCTAGTTTTGTCAGAAACGCTGACAAAGCTAGGATTGCCATTGTTTGCATTAGACTCGTGAGAGTAATCACTGGCTACTGTGCCAGTGATAGCAGGGAGACTCGCAAAGTAACTGCTGTTTCTTTGCGAGCCGAGTCCAGCTGTCTTCTCTGTGCAGCTCCAGGGTCCTAGAGCCTGCCTGCTCACAGACATTATGTAGCAGTGCTGAGATTGTTCTCAGTCTGCTCATTCCCTGTGTACAGACATGAATGTCTGTGCACAGAGATGATGTAGCAGTGCTGAGATTGTTCTCAGTCTGCTCATTCCCTGTGTACAGACATGAATGTCTGTGCACAGAGATGATGTAGCAGTGCTGAGATTGTTCTCAGTCTGCTCATTCCCTGTGTACAGACATGAATGTCTGTGCACAGAGATGATGTAGCAGAGCTGAGATTGTTCTCAGTCTGCTTATTCCCTGTGCATAGACATCTATATTTATGCACAGGGGATGTAGCAGAGAGGACATCGCGTTTTGGACTGCGTCGGACGGAAGAGGATTTTTTTAATTAAAGATGGAGTCCCTAATGGCTTTTTTTTTTATTTCTAATAAAAATTTTTCCTTGTGTTGTGTTTTTTTTAAAACAATTTAATAGAAATTCATGGCGGTCATGTCTAATATTGGCGTGACCGCCATAAATTTCGGGCTTAGGGCCAGCTGATAATACAAAGCTGGCCCTAACCTCTTTATTACCCAGCGTGCCACCGCTACCAGGGCCGCTGGAAGAGCGGGGTTCAGCGCCAGAGGATGGCGCTTCAATGGACGCGCCATCTTCTGGGGCGGCTGCGGGCTGCAATTTGCAGCGGGGGGTGCCCAGAAAGCTTGGGCATCCCTGCACTGCGGATTCCAGCCCCCAGCTGCATAGCTGTACCTGGCTAGACATAGAAATTGCGCGGAGCCCCACGCATTTTTTTTTTATTATTTCATGAATTTCAGAGTCAGAGTCTCAGAGTCAGAGTCAGAGTCTCAGAGTCAGAGTCTCAGAGTCAGAGTCTCAGAGTCAGAATCTCAGAATTTCATGAAATAATTTAAAAAAAATGAACAATCTCAGCTCTGCTACATCATCTCTGTGCACAGACATTCATGTCTGTACACAGGGAATGAGCAGACTGAGAACAATCTCAGCTCTGCTACATCATCTCTGTGCACAGACATTCATGTCTGTACACAGGGAATGAGCAGACTGAGAACAATCTCAGCTCTGCTGCATCATCTCTGTGCACAGACATTCATGTCTGTACACAGGGATTGAGCAGACTGAGAACAATCTCAGCTCTGCTACATCATCTCTGTGCACAGACATTCATGTCTGTACACAGGGAATGAGCAGACTGAGAACAATCTCAGCTCTGCTACATCATCTCTGTGCACAGACATTCATGTCTGTACACAGGGAATGAGCAGACTGAGAACAATCTCAGCACTGCTACATCAGGCAGCAGGCAGGCTCTAGGACCCTGGAGCTGGGGCAGCCAGAACGCAGAGAAGACAGGATCTTATCTGTGGGAGTCAGCGATTACTTACAAAGTAAACGAGCAATGCAAATAAATGACAAAACTCGGATTGCTTCAGGCTGAAGCTTCCGAGACACATCTGCGATTTGTAAATCTCACACTACTCGCTATTACTCGCTTCCCCATTCATTAACATTGGACTCGCTAGACTCGCAACGAGTAGCGAGTCCTGTGCTCGGACTCGCTAGAGTCAAGCGATTCCGAGTAATTTAGGATTCGCCCATCACTATTGGAAAGCAATCAGTCAAGCAGAATAAATTGGCACTAGGTGAGGAACTAAACTACTAAGGCAGTAAGGCTAGGGTCACATTTACGGTTTTGTTTTCAAATCCGGATCTGGTTTTGGCCATTAAAATTGGTCAAAACTGGATCTGGATCCGCAGCCATAGGCTACAATGGAAAAACTGGATTGCTCTTAATGCAATGCGGTTTTTGGTGCCACAATTTTTTCTCATTGCAGATTTGGATGCATTACTGGATCCAGATCTGCAATGTGATGCCAAATGTGACGGAACATGGTAATACCGGATCCTTTAATGGATGCGCTTACCGGATTGTGCCTTCCAAATGTGACTAGCATAACTTGGGAAGTGCTCCGATCATGTCCTGTAAATAGCTCCTTAGGCTGACTTCACACCACGGCACAGTCCGGTTGGGGGCTGTCCGGTGTAAAGCAGACAGCCCCGGACCAGTTTTTGGTCCCATAGTAGCCTATGGAGCCGGATGGCAGCTCTCTGCCATCCGGTTTCATCTCTCCGGATGAATCCGGGAGAATTTGGAATATTCTCACCGTACACAAAAACATTGCTTGCAACATTTTTGTGTCCGGGGAGAAAAATCTCCCCAATCTGTCGGACCGCGGATTCGCCCGGATTCTCCCGGATCCGGGAACTGGTGGCTGCACGCCGCTGTGATTTCAGGACCGTGGCTGGCTCCATGCTAGCCGCGATCTTGAAAAATCAGCAGCTGCGGCTGCAATTACAGCCATCTGGCTGCACACAGGACCGGAGAACAGTTCCTCATTACTAATCTACTAGTGCACACATATTTGTACAAGTGCACAGCTGGTTTGTGCTCCACTTTTTTCATATTTCCACTTTGAATTGGGGCTCAGAACATCAATTCTACAGTTCGTGATGATAAAATCTCCACATTGATTTTGCAGATTAAGCTACATTGTTCTTCGCTCTTTGTTGTATTAATAGAGCCAGTCATTGCTAATAGACTGCCAACGTCTACAAATATATATAATATAATGACAGCGGTGCAGAGAATGAGAAAGGAACCTTGTAAAGAGCCAGGATGCTTTACATTCGTATTGATGCCATCCAGCTGAGCAGTCCTCCTCAACTTCATTCCATTAGGCAAATGAGACTATAATTATCGTTCGCTGCATGAAGTATCCGGCTAATGGAGAGCATCTGTTAATATTAAGAAGGAGACTGGAACCCCTTAGAGAACATTACACGAGCTAAACATGTGCTACTCCCTGAGCGGCACGCAAAACCAAGATACCCTTGTTCAATGGCATTATGTGTACACTTACACACTTACTTGCTATTGGACATGCTATAAAGTAAAAAAAAAAAAGAAAAAACTTTACCATGACAAAGTTACAGTCATTCACTTATGACCAGCTGTGTATCATGAAGCTTATGGGCCCCGATGAGAAATCTCCAATGGGGCCCCCAGTTATTGCAAATCTTTAATAGCATTAGTCTTTTTCTATAGGCCAAAATGACTTTTGGGGTCCCCTAGGCTCCAGGGCCCGGGTGCGATTGCAACCCCTGAACGTGTTGAAGTTGCACCCCTGATTATGGAAAAGATCTAAACTGCTCCATATCCTAGTCTACATACAGTCCATTATCCTTTGCTCCACATCCTTTACCCCTTAGCTGCCTGTCCACGATATGCCCCTTAACAAGTTTCTGTCTATTATAAGTATATAAGTAATAAGTAATAGTAAACAACACAACACAGAGAGAAAACATTTTATTAGAGATGAAAACACAAAGACTTTTGGGAACTCCATCTTTATTAACCCCCCCTTCCTTGATCCTCTGCAACGTCTTCATTATTGGAGGCTATGGTGAAGAATACAACATTCTGTCACTACAGTCTCCGGTCACTGAATGAATGAATGAATGAATGAGCAGCAAACTCTGTCCGTAAGTGCTGAGTCGCTGAGGTCACCTGAGGACAGCTCAGGTAACCATGGTACCCAGTATGATTGGCGGCCACCAATAGTTACCTGAATGGTGACCTCAGTGAGTCGCTGCACAACGGGAGCAGAGCTGGCAGTGAGTGACGTGCGTGGCAGCTTTTCTGGTCACCATAGTAATCAAGTCAGGTGACCAGATCAGCTGACACTATCTGGTCACTTGACGTGATTGCTTTGGTGATCAGATCAGCTGACCGCGCACGTCACTCATCGCCAGCTCGGATGCGAAAGTGAGAGGGAACGCCAGAAAGCAGACCAAGAGCAATCAAGCAGCGTGACCAGGTAAAATGATCTGTGTGTATGTGTCTTTGAGGGTAGAATAACGTAGATCAGAAGCTTTAGTGCATTTGCTTCTATCCTACGTTAAACTACACACATCTGAAGGATTACCGAACATTCACCAAATTTCATCAAAACGTTCAAATTCGAGGTGCTGAATGAACATTGCCAAACTCAGTCCAGGTTTGAGATCGAAAAATATGTTCGAGCAAAGTTAGCTAATCACTAGTCATCAATACCAGATCGGTGGGAGCATGCAGGGCCGCACCGTCCATTGGACAGTGTGAGCCCTGAGTACCAAACGGCAGGAGCCAGGGGGAGCGTCATTGGAGAAGGGGGCGGCACCAGCAGCAGTAACCCCCCCGCTTCTCACCTAAGGCTACAGGGGTGGGGGGATGCAGGCTGCTAGCACCCCCCCGCTCCTCACCTGAGGCTACAGGGGCGGCGGTGCTGAGGTCTGCTAGCACAAACTCCCCCCGATTCTCTATATGGCTCAAGCGGCAGGGGGCTTGGTGCACCCCTGAGAGCATGACACCCGACAACCCTACCGATCAGCTGTTCCCGTTCTGAGAAGTGAATCATATAATGTTTTGGATTGTTCTTCAAAAAGTTTGACCAAAGATTCGTTGGATACATTATACTATGGTCTGAACTTTGTTCCAGACGAAAACTTTAATCTATTTTCCACACTGCTTGATATCTAAAGCTTTGTCAGAAAAGACATTTTTCACAGGAATCAACCAACCAGAAAGATGTCCATCTTCTGGTGAATGAGTTTTGTTCTTTAATATTTTGGGAACAGATGACACTTATTTTTCTTCAAGAATTAAAGGGTAAAGTCATATAAAAAGCTTTCCCATTTCCTGATCTAACTAAGAAAACTAAGACGTTCAATAATCTTACAAGATCACCGTACTCTGCATTAAAGGAAATTTGCCAGCAGGTTATTTGCTACGTCATCTAACAGCAACATAATGTAGAAAAAGAAACCCTGAATCCAATGATGTATCACATGTATTTCTGGCTGCAGCCGTTCTCACACAATAAAAGAATTTAATTTTAGAGACACAGCAGAGCTGGGAGAGATGCTACCGCCCACACCAGCTTCTCTGTTGAGATTGTACATTAACTGTGACGTGTCAATCACAGCAGGGGTGTGTCGGACTGCCATGCGTGTGACAAAGTAGTCTTGTAATGGTAATCACTGGGTAATAAATCCTTTAATTTATGTAAACAATAGCACACCCTGATATGAGAATTACCATTGCTTTCTGGGCGGCATTGTGGCTCAGTGTTTAGAACTTAAGCCTTACAGCACTTGGGTCCTGGAATCAAATCTCACCAACGATGACATCTGCAAGGAGTTTGTATGTTCTCCCCATGCTTGCATGGGTTTCCTCTGGGTACTCTGGTTTCCTCCCACACTCCAATAGCATGATAGGATGTTTAGATTGTGAGCCCCAGTGGGAACAGTGTTGCTGATGTATGTAAAGAGCTGTAGACCTAAATGGAACCTGTCAGGTTCCCTGTGCACCCAGTTCTGGTATCTTCCAAGGTATCGAATTGTCACGAAGACTTAGTCATGACCTGCAGCTCTCCGGCACCCCTTAGCCTGCTGGCTAAATCCAGTATTGCCAGATGATAAGAAAGCAGCCCAGCTGCCCTAATTTATGTTGTATACTGCGACACGTGATGTGACAGGTTGTATATATACCACCAGTTCCTGCTAGGAACGTATATATACCTCTATCCAGCCACCCTCAGGCCCACAATATACCATAAATACAAAAACCGTTATGCTGCCACCACTGATCTCTTTAATGTGGATCGGTCACCTGCTCTGGTATCGTATAAAAGCGGGGGTTGGCGTGTCAGATTGTCATAGGACAAAAAGAACGAAACTAGTAAATTATAATATTTTACTCCCAAAGATGGCAGTGCTTATATGAAAGATATTACATAAGAGACAACTTAGGGTGCTTTCCACTAACGTTTATTTGAAATCGCGGCAGATGCGGTGAAAAAACCGCATCTGCCGCGATTACCGCATACCGGCTGCACTTGCGGCACGGTTGTGGCAAGCCCCATACAATGTATAGGCGGGCTTGCAGGTGCGGCAAGTGCGGTTTTGGCACTTGCGGCAGGTGCGGCTGCGAAAAACCGCGGCTGACCGTGGTTTTTTTCGCAGCCGCACCTGTCGCAAGTGCCAAAACCGCACTTGCCGCACCTGCTGCAAGCCCGCCTATACACTGTATGGAGCTTGCCGCAACTGTGCTGCAACCGTGCCGCAAGTGCAGCCGGTATGCGGTAATCGCGGCAGATGCGTTTTTTTCACCGCATCTGCCGCGATTTAAAAAAAAAACGCTGATGTGAAAGGGGCCTTACATGTATGCATAAACAGTTATAAAAATAAAAGGAATAAAATGAGAAATTGCCATACCTAGCCACGCGGTGACAAACTTAGATCCGTTGGGGGGGGGGGCTCCCCAGAAAGGTATGATTCCTCCACAGAGCAATAGAGTCCAAGGTATCACAACCACAAAATTTTTATCTTGTTTCTCACGCTGAGAGCAATCAACATTTTCCCAGTTCTGGTTGCACATCTCAAATTCCTTTCAGGTTGCTCCGGCATCTAGCAGCATACAGATTCAATTATTTCTAAAGATCATTTATGATATGCTAATGTGACATGTCTCCCAGACCAGTCAGTCCACATAGCAAGTTATTTCGCCCCTGTGGGCATGATAACATGCTATGCACAGCATTGCATATTACTCCCCATTCAGCGTCTCTTTCTCTGGGTATAAGCACCCCGGACTTCATAGAGGCTCACTGGCATACTTGGAATGAGCCGCGTTTCCGGTTATGCACAAAATACAGCTGAGTGTATGTATCCCAGCTTCATAGTGAGCATGCCCGTGAACCTCTCTGAGGCCGGGGGTGCATACACCCGGAGACAGCCGTGCAATGCAATGCATAGCATTGTATCATGCCTACAAGGGCAGAATAACATGCTATATAGACAGACTAGTCTCGGGAACTAATGTCACATTAGCATATCATAAACAATCTTTAGAAATACCTTTCTAAAATTCTGTTTATGTATGCTGCTAGATGCTAGAATTACCTGAGATGTGCACCCAGAACTGCTCATGGTTCAGGGTGCACAGGGGCCCTGAAAGGTTACCTTTAATAGTGCTACATAAGTTAATAAATATTATTACTTTTGTTTTTTTACCCTTACAACATGCTGTCCTCAGTTACATAGTAAACACCTGGAGACAGATTCACTTTAAAGAACTTACAAATATGAAGGATATTGTTATAACGATGTCAGACAAGAGGGGCATTGTGGTCATTATAGAGTCTTACACTTACAAATCCAAGATTATGCTGATGATGGATGAATTTATGATTTATCAAAAACTTCCTAATAATCCCTCTACATGTTTTCAGTGTATCACTCACCAAATTATTCAGTTTGATTTTTAATACGGTGTTCCTGTAAAAAAAAAACAAATTAACTACCTTATAATAATTGAACAGCCAACTGTCCCCATATTACATGCACTCCCCAAAATTTATAAGGGCACAAATGCACCCTATGAGGCTTCTGGAATAGGCATTATTACAGAATACCTCAGCAAGTGGCTAGACTCACTAGTACAACCATTATCATTAAAGAACAATAGGTGTTCTCAAGGATTGCCATGATGTCCTGGAACAACTTGTAGATATCTCGTGACCACAGGAATTTAGATGTTGAAAATTCCCTTTAATGGTCAATTCCTCATTGGATTCCTTTAAATGCTCTTGAATTTCATCAACTTAAATATGGCAATTTTTTGGGACTTAGAATCCTATATTCTTTCTGTAACCCAGTTTTCCATTGCCTACAGTTTCTTTTCTTTTGACAGGAAGTTTTCATTCAATGTAAAGGTGTATCTATGAAGGTCAAGTACTTTCCATCTTTTGTTAATTTAATGATGGCTTTTTGGGTACCCTATTTGTTCTGGTACAGCAGATATATTGACGACTTGCTATTTACTTGGAGGGCTCATGTATCTGTCATACCAGCTTTTGTACAATATTTAAATAATAATAATAACAATTTAAATTTCATATCAGTAACACATCGCAAGCAAATTTCTTTTTTTAGATTTACAACTAAATAGTATCCCAAATCTGTTTGTTTGTACTTAAACTTGTTTAATACAATACTATATTACATGCACTGAGTAGTAATCCAAAACATAAGATTAAGACTATCAAGATGGGCGAATTCACCCACATTACAGTTACCGTAAATTTAATGACGTGAACAAACTGTCTGGTGAATTAAGGGAATCCTTTAATAAACTCGTGAAGACAGTTTATTCTCCTTGAATGTTACATAGAGCTTTTAACATAGTTAAATAGAATATAGAATACAAATATCAGGTCTAATAATATTGCTACTAACCCTGTGATGTCTCTGCAATACAGTCCACAATTTTAAAAAAATCTAACCAATTATCTATAAGTGCTTACCAATATTTTATGAAGATTCTATATTATTTTCTTTATTACAATCTGGATGCACCATCATTGAAAAAAAGAGCAATTTTGCGTGGATATATTTTATCTCCTAGTTTATTTGATTCCCATACACATTATAGAACAAAGTTAGATTTTAAAGATTTCTATAGATGTGACAACTTTTCTCTTTGTGGAGAGTGACACCCCAGATCTGGCATAGTGGCAATGAGGAGACTTAAAATTTGTAATCTCCTCTGGGAAATAAAATATGCTAAGAGTCTTTTCAGATAGGAAAGAGACTTGAACTCTAATGCCACCTATTGGAAGTGTCAATCCTGAGTTGAAGTCTTCTACCTCACTGAAGAGACTATTTTGTTTCTCAGAAGAGCATTGCGGCACTGAACTCTCCTTATTACTGGCACGTCACTCTCCACAAGGAGAAAAGCTTACCCTTAGGTCCCACTTAATTTCTCATACAACCAGATCAGATCTCATACTTTGCACTGACTAAGGGCAATCATCCGAAACACTTTGTTTGCAAATTGAGATTCTGATATCGTATTAATCCTAAATCATATGACAAGGTTCTTTAAAGGGTCGATATTGACTTTTACGATTGCTATTTTCAATAAGTGGCGCTAGAGATCAAGTCCTTTTCCTCTCTGAAGAGACTATTTGCATACACAGTATACATACACAGTACAGTATATACATATATATAGTATGACACAAATAGGTGTAGGACTTGTCAGCATGCCATGCATGCTTTACTAATCTTAACTAGGGATGGGCGAATCTACTCGCTAGGACTTGTTACTCTGCGAGTAGTAAGGGACTCGCAGGACTCGGTACTCTGCGAGTTTCCCAGCGTTTACTCACAGTAACGAGTCCAATGCAAATCAATGGCAATCCTAGTTTTGTCAGAGACTCTGACAAAACTAGGATTGCAATTGTCTTGCATTGGACTCGCTACTGTGCCAGTGATAGCAGGGAAACTCCCAGAGTAAGAGCTGTCTGCTCTGTGCAGCTCCAGGGTCCTAGAGCCCGCCTGCTGCCTGATGTAGCAGAGCTGAGATTGTTCTCAGTCTCCTCATTCCCTGTGCATAGACATCTATATCTATGAACAGGGGATGTAGCAGAGAGGACATCGCGTTTTGGACTACGTCGGACGGAAGAGGATTTTTTTAATTAAAGATGGAGTCCCTAATGGCTTTTTTTTTTATTTCTAATAAAAAATTTTCTCTGTGTGGTGTTTTTTTTAACCCTTTATTGGAGATTCTTTGTGGCCGGGTCAAACCTGGCCTGACATTAAGAATCCCGGGCTTAATACCAGCTTGTATAACAAAGGTGGTATTAACCCCTTTATTACCCAGCGTGCCACCGCCACCAGGGCCGCTGGAAGAGCGGGGTTCAGCGCCAGAGGATGACGCTTCAAAGAATGCGCCATCTTCTGGGGCGGCTGCGGGCTGCAATTTGCAGCGGGGGGTGCCCAGAAAACTTGGGCCTCCCTGCACTGCGGATTCCAGCCCCCAGCTGCTTAGCTGTACCTGGCTAGACATAGAAATTGCGCGGAGCCCCACGCATTTTTTTTTAATTATTTCATGAAATTCATGAAATAATTTAAAAAAAGGGCTCCCCTATATTCTTGTGTCCGGTCAGGTACAAATAGGCACCTGGGGGTTGGGGTCAGCCCGTCGCTGCCTGCTGGATCCGGCTGGTTCCAGAAATACGGCGAAGCCCATATAATTTTTTTTTTTTTATAAATCAATAAAACAATCCTAAAAAAGGGACTGCATCTTTATTAACCCCTCGCCCATGGTCCAGGAGTTAATAAAGATGCAGTCCCTTTTATTTACATTGTTTTATGGATTTGTCAGAAAAAAATTTCACGTGGGCTTCGCCGTATTTCTGGAACCAACCGGATCCAGCAGGCAGCGACGGGCTGCCCCCAACCCTCAGGTGCCTATTTGTACCTGGCCAGGCACAAGAATATAGGGGAGCCCTTTTTTTTTAATTATTTCATGAATTTCATGAAATAATTAAAAGAAACGCGTGGGACTCCGCGCAATTTCTATGTCTAGCCAGGTACAGCTAAGCAGCTGGGGGCTGGAATCCGCAGCGCAGGGAGGCCCAAGCTTTCTGGGTACCTCCCGCTGCAAATTGCAGCCCGCAGCCGCCCCAGAAGATGGCGCGTTCATTGAAGCGCCATCTTCTGGCGCTGAACCTCGCTCTTCCAGCGGCCCTGGTGGCGGTGGCACGCTGGGTAATAAAGGGGTTAATACCAGCTTTGTTATACAAGCTGGTATTAAGCCCGAGATTCTTAATGTCAGGCCACGTTTGATCCGGCCACTAAGAATCTCCAATAAAGGGTTAAAAAAAACACAACACAGAGAAACTTTTTTATTAAAAATAAAAAAAAAAAGCCATTAGGGACTCCATCTTTAATTAAAAAAATGCTCTTCCGTCCGACGTAGTCCAAAATGCGATGTCCTCTCTGCTACATCCCCTGTGCATAGATATAGATGTCTATGCACAGGGAATGAGCAGACTGAGAACAATCTCAGCTCTGCTACATCAGGCAGCAGGCGGGCTCTAGGACCCTGGAGCTGCACAGAGCAGACAGCTCTTACTCTGCGAGTTTCCCTGCTATCACTGCCACAGTAGCGAGTCCAATGCAAGACAATTGCAATCCTAGTTTTGTCAGAGTCTTTGACAAAACTAGGATTGCCATTGATTTGCATTGGACTCGTTACTGTGAGTAAACGCTGGGAAACTCGCAGAGTAACGAGTCCTAGCAGATAGACCTGAAGCTTCCGAGACACATCTGCAATTTGTAAATCGCACATTACTCGCTATTACTCGCTTCCCATTCATTAACATTGGACTCGCTAGACTCGCAACGAGTAGCGAGTCCGGGCTCGGACTCAAGCGATTCCGAGTAATTTAGGATTCGCCCATCACTAATCTTAACTATTCATCAATTGCAACTCACAATTTGTTATTTATACAATACTTCATTCAGTTTGCAATAAAATGTATGTGGGTTGTGCCACATGGAAATTAAAATACATATATCCATACACCTTACAGACATCATGAGTGTAACATGTTCCAATCGAGCAAGTTTATCAAGCATTGAAACACTTTGTGTGTTTTGTCTCTTCAAATGTTTACCTTAAGGTACCATCACATGCCGCAATCTCGCCTGGAAATCTGAAAGGCGATGTGTCGCCCCGGTGCAATCGCTGTGAAATTGCCTCACGGTTGCGGCGTGTGATTGGGCGATTTTGCGGCGATAAATCGCCCATCGGCCGTCGCCTGATTCCTGAAGAGTGCTTAGAAATCAGGCGCAATCGTTAAGGCGATATTTCCGTGTTGTGGCTTGTGACAGGGCGATAGTGATGGAAAGAGTGTTGCCTATGATTTCCAGTAGGCGTGCCTCAGCGTGCTGTTGCCCGCGCCCCGTCTGAGATGATTGGTGTGGGCTACTGTGTTCCCATTGGCCAGTTGACACCGGGCCATATTTGAAGAGCTGTCTGTTCAGCACCACACACATCTTCAGCTATACAACCGTCCGCAAACTCAGTGCAATTATGCTCGCCATTAAATAGCGCAAGCTATGTTGTCCGCGTGTATTAAGTTGCACGGTGTGGAGTATAGTGCCACACATGACAGCTCAGATGTTGGCCTACACATCGTAGATGGGTGCCATGGGCCACACACTACATTCTTAGTGTAATCCACTGTAATGCACAATACCGCTCCTGTGCGACACTTTGGCACCTCGAAAGTGTGTTGCAGGAGCCACAATTGATGACACGAAGCGTTTATTTGTGACAAACTCCGATAGACAATGGCGTCATGTATTAGCCAGCCTTCCAGACCAGGCTGACCAATTGTAACGCTGCTGCGTCGTCTAATGAGCTTGTATGGGGCATGGTGTAGACCACTGTGGCACACCTATCTCCTCGCCGCGCTGAACATGTACGCCCACATTGCCTTTGAGATTGCGGCATGTGAATCAGCGATGGAATTAGGCAAGATTGGTTCCTCTGTAGGTGAGGCGATTTGTGGAGCGACACATCGCCTTAGGTTTAGGGTGAAATTGCAGCGTGTGAGGCCGCCATCGGCGATCTGAGGCGACCACAAAAAACATGAGTGCACATGTTAGATTGCCACACATCGCCAGCTGAGAGTGCGGCGTGTGGCGGTACCTTTAGATTTTTGGGAGGGTTTCCGTAATGTTCCCTTCCATACACAAGACATTTTCTCTTTCCTGTGGTTCATTCTCCTTATCATTTATGGCCCTTTTCACATCTATGCAGCCCCTGCGTTTGCCTGCCCTGCACTACTGCAAATACAAGTGCAGGTGTATTTACAGGCAAGTGCAGGTAAGCGCATAGGCGCATAGATGCACTGCTCTTGCGCTCGGTGCCCCCATTACCTGCTATGGCCGAGCGCAGGAGATGAAATCCCGGAAGCGCGAGTGTGACTTTGCCGACGTCACAGTGCATACGCTTGGCCAAAAGCACCCAGAAACACGTAATCGCGACGTTACCAGGTGCCTCTGGAGAAGCGCATGCGCGGTGACGTCAGCTCATTCCCACTCACGCTTCCGGGTTTTCGGCTCCTGCGCTCGCCTGTACTCGGCCACAGCAGGTAATGGGGCCACCGAATGCAGGTGAGCGCGCAAGAGCAGTGCATCCATGCTCCTATGTGTTTGCCTGCACTTGCCTGTAAATGCACCTGCGCTTGCATTTGCGCTAGCGCAAGGCAAGGAGGGCAGGCAAACGCAGGGGCTGCATAGATGTGAACTAGGCCTCACAGTTTGATTAATCTTTGATCTTCTTGCTCCTCCCTAGGAATCATTCAGACGTCCATTTTCACTTACCTGTTCTATCTATGATTTTCTCTAATACTACACGGACTTATTGTACCCTCACAGGAGGTTCACGTTTTTTTGGAGGACCTTGTGTCCAGGGGCGTAACTACAATAGGTGAAGGGGTTGCAATTGCACCTGGGCCCTGGAGCCTAAGGGGCCCTAAAAGTCTCTTTGGTCTATAGAAAATGACTATTGCTATTATAGATTTACAATAATTGGGGGACCTAGAGCTTTCACATCGGGGCTCATGAGAGTCAAGTTACGTCAATGCTTGTGTCTGGACAAAATCATGTAGACATGTTCATTTTTTATCAGCAGCACAGTTTTTAAAAATCACCCATACAAGTTTATGTGTCCACGAAATTCATGGGCAGCACCGAAGAAAAAGGAAGCCCGAGGGTTTTTGGTTTTGTACTTGCTTGTAGGTGACATTTCCAAGAAGAACCAAAAGGAGCAATTCTGCTAATTTATACCAAAGTTTAGTAGAAATGCCCAAAACCTCCAGAAAGTAATAAATATACTTACGTTTTTTGGATACAGTATAATGTACAAATCAATAAAAAGAAAGTCAAATGAAGGTGGAGGAGAATTTAAATGCAGTGACGTAATCGATTATGGCAAGTAATAAAAACATAAATAATTTTGTACCTTTTCTTAGCTACTGCATTGTGATGTAGGACTCATTTAGTTTGTCATGAAAGGTTAATATCTGAGCAGTCTTCATTTCTAAGTGCTTTGGAATTTCCACCACAAAGTGCTAAGGATAAATCCTGCCAAATATATGGAAATTTTAAGAATAACAATAAAGTACTTTCTTGATTTACAGCCTACTGTAAAACTAATTTTTATGTAAAACTATGCTGTTAGAGCTACCCATAGAGTTATTTTGTTCCAGGTGGCATTAGTCCAGCTCTGAATTTTCTAGTTATGCTACTAGAAATTTCTTACCATATAAATGTCTGTTGCCTCTAGCTCCTCCCCTCCATAGAATGTTGTCTGGTTCTGCCTCTAGCTCCTCCTCCTCCATAGAATGTTGTCTGGTTCAGCCTCTAGCTCCTCCTTCTCCATAGAATTGTGTCGCCTCTAGGCCTTCTGCATGCGTTCTCTAGTCCCCCACGCTGCCTCACCCTCCTCCTCCATAGAATGTTGTCTGGTTCTGCCTCTAGCTCCTCCCCTCCATAGAATGTTGTCTGTTCTGCCTCTACTCCTAGCTTCCTCCTCTCCTCCATAGAATGTTGTCGTTCTGCCTCTAGCTCCTCCCCTCCATAGAATGTTGTCTGGTTCTGCCTCTACGCTCCTATCCATAGAATGTTGTCTGGTTCTGCCCTAGCCCCCTCCTCCATAGAATGTTGTCTGGTTCTGCCTCTAGCTCCCCTCCTCCATAGAATGTTGTCTGTTCTGCCTCTAGCTCTTCCTCCTCATAGAATGTTGTCTGGTTCTGCCTCTAGCTCCTCCTCCTCCATAGAATGTTGTCTGGTTCTGCCTCTAGCTCCACCCCTCCATAGAATGTTGTCTGGTCTGCCCTAGCTTCTCTCCCTCCAAGAATGTTGTCTGTTCTGCCTCTACTCCTCCTCCTCCATAGAATGTTGTCTGGTTCTGCCCTAGCTCCTCCCCTCCATAGAATGTTGTCTGGTTCTGCCTCTAGTCCTCCTCCTCCATAGAATGTTGTCTGGTTCTGCCTCTAGCTCCTCCTCCATAGAATGTTGTCTGATTCTGCCTCTAACTCCTACCCCTTTATAGAATGTTGTCAGTTCTGCCTCTAGCTCTCCCCTCCATAGAATGTTGTCTGGTTCTGCCTCTAGCTCCTCTCCTCCATAGAATGTTGTCTGTTCTGCCCTACTCACCCTAAAGAATGTTGTCGTTCTGCCTCTAGCTCCTCCCTCCATAGAATGTTGTCTGGTTCTGCCTCTAGCTCCTCCTCTCCATAGATGTTGTCTGGTTCTGCCTCTAGCTCCTCCTCCATAGATGTTGTCTGGTTCTGCCTCTAGCTCCTCCCTCCATAGAATGTTGTCTGGTTCTGCCTCTAGCTCTCCTCCTCCATAGAATGTTGTCTGGTTCTGCCTCTAGCTCCTCCTCCATAGAATGTTGTCTGGTTCTGCCTCTAGCTCCTCCTCTCCATAGATGTTGTCTGGTTCTGCCTCTAGCTCCTCTCCTCCATAGATGTTGTCTGTTCTGCCTCTAGCTCCCTCCTCCTAGAATGTTGTCAGTTCTGCCTCTAGCTCTTCCTCCTCCATAGAATGTTGTCTGGTTCTGCCTCTAGCCTCCTCCTCCATAGATGTTGTCTGGTTCTGCCTCTAGCTCCTCCTCCCATAGAATGTTGTCTGGTTCTGCCCTAGCTCCCCTCCTCCATAGAATGTTGTCTGGTTCTGGTTCTGCCTCTAGCTCCTCCTCCTCCATAGAATGTTGTCTGGTTCTGCCTCTAGCTCCTCCCCCTCCATAGAATGTTGTCTGGTTCTGCCTCTAGCTCCTCCCCATAGATGTTGTTGGTTCTGCCTCTAGCTCCTCTCCCTCATAGAATGTTGTCTGGTTCTGCCTCTAGCTCCTCCTCCTCCATAGAATGTTGTCTGGTTCTGCCTCTAGCTCCTCCTCCTCCATAGAATGTTGTCTGGTTCTGCCTCTAGCTCCTACCTCCTTAGAATGTTGTCTGGTTCTGCCCCTAGTCTCTCCTCCATAGAATGTTGTCTGGTTCTGCCTCTAGCTCCTCCTCCTCCATAGAATGTTGTCTGGTTCTGCCTCTAGCTCCTCCTCCTCCATAGAATGTTGTCTGGTTTCTGCCCTAGCTCCTCCTCCTCCATAGAATGTTGTCTGGTTCTGCCTCTAGCTCCTCCTCCTCCATAGAATGTTGTCTGGTTCTGCCTCTAGCTCCTCCTCTCCATAGAATGTTGTCTGGTTCTGCCTCTAGCTCCTCCCCTCCATAGAATGTTGTCTGGTTCTGCCTCTAGCTCCTCTCCTCCATAGAATGTTGTCTGATTCTGCCTCTACTCCTCCCCTTATAGAATGTTGTCCTGTTCTGCCTCTAGCTCCTCCCCTCCATAGAATGTTGTCTGGTTCTTGCCCTCTAGAGTTGCTTCCTACCTTCCATAGCAATGTTGTCTGGTTCTGCCTCTAGCTCCTCCTCCATAGACATGTTGTCTGGTTTCTAGCCTCTATAGATTCGTCTGCCCCTCCCCTCCATAGAATGTTGTTGTTCTGCTTCTCCCTCTAGAAGTGCGTCGCTCTACCTCCTCCATAGAATGTTGTCTGGTTCTTGCCCTCTAGCTCCTCCTCCTCCATAGAATGTTGTCTGGTTCTGCCTCTAGCTCCCTCCTCCATAGAATGTTGTCTGGTTCCTGCCCCTAGCTTCTTCTCCCTCCATAGAATGTTGTCTGGTTCTGCCTCTAGCTCCTCCTCCTCCATAGAATGTTGTCTGGTTCTGCCTCTAGCTCCTCCTCCTCCATAGAATGTTGTCTGGTTCTGCCTCTAGCTCCTCCTCCTCCATAGAATGTTGTCTGGTTCTGCCTCTAGCTCCTCCTCCTCCATAGAATGTTGTCTGGTTCTGCCTCTAGCTCCTCTCCCTCCATAGAATGTTGTCTGATTCTGCCTCTAACTCCTACCCTTTATAGAATGTTGTCACGTTCTGCCTCTAGCTCCTCCCCTCCATAGAATCTTGTCTGGTTCTGCCTCTAGCTCCTCTCCCTCCATAGCATGTTGTCTGGTTCTGCCTCTAGCTCCTCCTCCATAGCATGTTGTCTGGTTCTGCCTCTAGCTCCCCTCCCTCCATAGAATGTTGTCTGGTTCTGCCTCTAGCTCTTCCTCCTCCATAGAATGTTGTCTGGTTCTGCCTCTAGCTCCTCCTCCATAGAATGTTGTCTGGTTCTGCCTCTAGCTCCACCTCCTCCATAGAATGTTGTCTGGTCCTGCCCCTAGCTTCTCTCCCTCCAGAGAATGTTGTCTGGTTCTGCCTCTAGCTCCTCCTCCTCCATAGAATGTTGTCTGGTTCTGCCCCTAGCTCCTCCTCCTCCATAGAATGTTGTCTGGTTCTGCCTCTAGCTCCTCCTCCTCCATAGAATGTTGTCTGGTTCTGCCTCTAGCTCATCTCCCTCCATAGAATGTTGTCTGATTCTGCCTCTAACTCCTACCCCTTTATAGAATGTTGTCACGTTCTGCCTTTAGCTCCTCCTCCTGCATAGAATAGTGTCTGGTTCTGCCTCTAGCTTCTCCTCCACCAGAGAATGTCGTCTGGTTTTGCCTCTAGCTCCACCTTCTCCATGAAATGTTGTCTGGTTCTGTCTCTAGCTCCTCCTCCTTCATAGAATGTTGTCTGGTTCTGCCTCTAGCTCCTCCTCCTCCATAGAAGGTTGTCTGATTCTGCCTCTAGCTCCACCTCCTCCATGAAATGTTGTCTGGTTTTGTCTCTAGCTCCTCCTCCTTCATAGAATGCTGTCTGGTTCTGCCTCTAACTCCTCCTCCTCCATAGAATGTTATCTGGTTCTGCCTCTTGCCAACACCTGTTAGGCGCCACAGGTAAGTTACAGGTGCTGTTAATTACACAAATTAGAGAAGCATCACATGATTTTTCTAACAGCGCCAATACTTTTGTCCACCCCCTTTTTCATGTTTGGTGTGGAATTAGATCCAATTTGGCTTTAGGACAATTCTTTTTGTGTTTTTTCATTGAAGACAAATTAAATGAAGATAATAATACCAAAGAATTTGTGATTGCAATCATTTTCAGGAAGAAACTGAGTATTATCTGACAGAATTGCAGGGGTGTCAATACTTTTGGCCACAACTGTATGTACCAACTTTAGATTTATTACCTGCAAAACTTTTGGTTGAACTCTAATAAATATCAGATTCGTAATGCAATTTTATTATAGAAATTGCTGCTTTTAGTAGAAGGAGCATCAAGATGATAACATCTCCAGGGCAGCTGACACTTCTTATGATTGCCCTCTACAGTAGACCCATCTTGTGATATTACAAGTACATTTTACCAAGTCCCCAGAAGGAGCCTGTGCCTTACACTTCTGTATGTACCAAACAAATGCTCCAGGACTAGACTTAATCACATGGGCACACACGGGCACAGTTTAAAAGGTTATTACTAAAATCTTTGCCTCTTCTGAAATTGCTTCTCGAAACAGGTGTATGAATACGGCATACAAAATTTGGAGCGAACAGCGGTGCGCCTCCACATCAGCAGCAGGATCACCTAATTCTTCAGTACGCAGGGCATTATCTAAGCAATCGCAAGCTGAATACAGAGCAAGGTTAATGGAACTTGTAGCAGACTGACTTCTACATGATACAACGCCAGCTCCCTTATCGAGCCTTTGTCTTTCACAAAGCAGACAAGACCAATTGCTCATCACAAAAAGTCCTATACTTTAATTAGAAGAATTCAATTCACCCATCAAAGTCCGGAGCTTTTTTTTATTTAGAGTAAAATAGGTTATAAAGCATTGACCATGTTCTTCCAGACGAGTCTGACAAATGTTTACAAAAATCTAAATTAATAAATGGCCAATTCTAAGTCATAGGAGTCGAGTCATTATTGCATTTGTATTTTTTTTGGTCTAGTTTTGTTTGTTTTGTGCCTGTTTTTTGTTTGCACCGTAATCACCTTTTGATTTACACCTTGTTAAAGTCATATTTTTGTTTATTTGTTTGTTTGTTCTTTAATTCACCATTTCGGGTGGCTTTAGGCAGGGCCGGCGTCAGCATCCGGTGCACCCGGGCAAGTGCCAGGGACCTGGACTGCTGGGGGGGCCCACTCTCCTGATCTGCACTTGCACTTCTTCCTCTCACTTCCTCTTTTTCCCCCTGATAGCTGTGGGACCCTGGGCATTGTGTATTTGCCACTGAAAGGGGGACCCCTGAGCACTGCCCCCCTCTCCATCCTAACCTGCGAGGTAGACGCTGATAGCAGCATGTGACTGTAGTGAGAAAGCAGCAGATTTCAAACTCCTGCACCGCAGTGGTTGGGAGGGAGAGCAGGGGTGGAACAGTGCTCAGGGGGCCACCTGTCAGGGGCAAATACAATGCAATCAGAGGCCCACCGCTACCAGGGGGTGGTAGCACCGGTAGATACACAGGAAGGAGAGGGGGAGGGAGTGACAGCATAGAGGGGAGAGATAGATGCAAGGAAGAGACAGTGCACAAGGGGGAGACAAGCACAGAGAGGGGAGACAGGCACAGGGGTGAGACAGCATACCGGGAGAGACAAGCGCAGGGGAGGGAAAGCACACGTGTAAGATAGCGCACAGGAGGAGACCGGCATAAGGAAGAGACAGCGCACAGGGTGGGAGAGACAACACACAGAGGGGGAGATACAATGCACAAAGGGAGAGACTGCACAAGACAGATTTAATTTATGGGGGTTAACAGCACACTGTTGCTATCAGTGTGTCAAGAGTGGGAGAAGAGGGTTGCATTGACAATCCAACACAATGGGCAGTACTTTGAACACATTTTATAAGTGGTCATAAACTTTTAAATAATTTATGAAAGAATAAAGTTACAGTAAAACCAAGCACACCATTGTTTTTCTTATGAAATTCTCAATACGTTTGATGTGTCACATGACCCTCTTCCCATTAAAAAAAACAAAGTTGGATCCAAAATGGCTGACTTCAAAATGGCCGCCATGGTCACCACCCATCTGGAAAAGTTTTCTCTCTCCCATATACTAATGTTCCACAAACAGGAAGTTGATATCACCAACCATTCCCATTTTATTTAGGTGCATCCATATACCGTATATACTCGTGTATAAGCCGAGTTTTTCAGCCCAAAATTTGGGCTGAAAAGTCTCCCCCTCGGCTTATACACGAGTCAATACGGGGGGGGCTGTGTCCGGGGCTGTGTCCGGGGCTGTGGAGGCTTCAGGAGGCGGGGGGGGGGGGAGGCTGCTGTATGAGCGGCCCCGTCACGTGGGGCCGCTCATTAAATATGCACTGCTTTCCCTGTCAATCACCGGCAGGGGGAAGCAGTGCATAACTAAATAAATCCCCCCCAAGTGCTGGCACCTGCCCCCCCTTGTAAGGGCCCCCCCCCCGATGGTTATATTACCATTCCGGACTTCTGATCCGCGCCGCTCCTCGCTCTTCCTCGCTGCTCCGTCCGTCTTCTACATCCCGGATCTCCGGCCGTCGCAGGCATGTGACGTCATCGCGCGGCCGGGGATCCCGGATGTAGAAGACGGACGGACGGAGCAGCGAGGAGGAGCGAGGAGCGGCGCGGATCAGAAGTCCGGAATGGTAAGAGAAGCGGGGGGGGGCCCTTGCAAGGGGGGGCGAGTGACAGCATTTGGGGGCTGCTGGGGACCCCCAGGGGGATGCTGGGGACCCCCTGGGGGCCGCTGTTTCCCCCCAGGGGCTGCTGGGGACCCCCAGGGGGCTGCTGGGTACCCCCTGGGGGCTGCTGGGGTACCTGCTGGGGACCCCCTGGGGGCTGTTGGTACCCCCAGGGGGCTGTTGGTACCCCCTGGGGGCTATTGGTACCCCCAGGGGGCTGTTGGTACCCCCAGGGGGCTGTTGGTACCCCCAGGGGGCTGCTGGTACCCCCTGGGGGCTATTGGTACCCCCAGGGGGCTGTTGGTACCCCCAGGGGGCTGTTGGTACCCCCTGGGGGCTGTTGGTACCCCCAGGGGGCTGTTGGTACCCCCAGGGGGCTGCTGGGTACCCCAGGGGGCTGCTGGGTACCCCTGGGGGCTGCTATATGTACCCCTGGGGGCCTGCTGTATACCACTGGGGCTGCTGTATACTACCACTGGGGCTGCTGGGGCTCCTGTATACTACCACTGGGGCTGCTGGGGCTCCTGTATACTACCACTGGGGCTGCTGGGGCTCCTGTATACTACCACTGGGGCTGCTGGGGCTCCTGTATACTACCACTGGGGCTGCTGGGGAATCTGTATACTACCACTGGGGCTGCTGGGGAATCTGTATACTACCACTGGGGCTCCTGTATACTACCACTGGGGCTGATGGGGCTCCTGTATACTACCACTGGGGCTGCTGGGGCTCCTGTATACTACCACTGGGGCTGCTGGGGCTCCTGTATACTACCACTGGGGCTGCTGGGGCTCCTGTATACTACCACTGGGGCTGCTGGGGAATCTGTATACTACCACTAGGGCTGCTGGGGAATCTGTATACTACCACTGGGGCTCCTGTATACTACCACTGGGGCTGCTGGGGCTCCTGTATACTACCACTGGGGCTGCTGGGGCTCCTGTATACTACCACTGGGGCTGCTGGGGCTCCTGTATACTACCACTGGGGCTGCTGGGGCTCCTGTATACTACCACTGGGGCTGCTGGGGCTCCTGTATACTACCACTGGGGCTGCTGGGGAATCTGTATACTACCACTGGGGCTGCTGGGGAATCTGTATACTACCACTGGGGCTGCTGTATACTACCACTGGGGAGGCCTGTATACCACACTGCTGGGGTCTGTATACCTGTGCTGGGGTCCACCCTCGGCTTATACACGAGTCAATAGGTTTTTCCAGATTTTTGGGGCAAAAGTAGGGGGGTCGGCTTATACACGGGTCGGCTTATACACGAGTATATACGGTAAATGGCCCACCCTGTATATACAGCCAGTATGTGTTAAAGGGCCCCACTGAGACTCTTTTGCCGGGGCCCACAAACACTTGGAGCCAGTCCTGGCTTTACATTTTTGATTGATTCATCATTTGGGACTTTTTAAAAGCTTTCAACACTTTTGCACAATTTTTTGCCACGTAGAGCAACACATGCGTCTTTTCACATTAAAGAGATGCAAAGAAAATTAAAGACAAAAATGAAGACCATTTTTTTACTTCACACAAAATATATGAAGTGTGTGCAGCATTTAAAAGAATTTGGTAGAAAAGAGAACAACGAGTGTTGCAAAGAAATAAAAAAATGCAAATGATGAATTGGCCCATAATGTTTAAATATGGAGCTGTCATACTGTGCTGCTCATAATTAGGAAATGAAACAAGAGCTATCACTCAACATCTGGCCCCTGTTCATCTAGGAACTGCTGGTGTTGACAGGTAATTGAACCGGTGCTGTAACACAGTAACAAAGCCTGAGCTCTGTGTAGCTTGAGAAGGGACACTTCTGTCACCTCAAGCTTCAAAGGTCTGAAAATAGATTGCCTGGAGCCAAAGTCAAGTTAGGATTATTTAGGTTTTTGTGCATAGCTTTTACAGTTATTGGAGACACATTTTCACCATCGTGATCCCCAGTGGGATAACATACATGTTCTTACATAACTATGCACCATGATTATCAGTCCCAAATTAATTTGAGCCCAATGAATGGATTTACATTTGTCATATTTCCTATCTATGGATAGCTAAAATTGTGATAGGAAATATAGCCTTCATATTTTCCACCTGGGACCTCCAAAGGAGAAGATATCCTGAAAGTTAGGGATAACATACTTTTCTACCGTAGAGACCAGGGCTACATCCCTTGACCAGCGCCATCTGAAGTCACCAAGGGGAGTAATTGTCCTTTAATGAATACAGATTTTGAGTTGATGCCTTTGATTGCTGGAAGATACACTGCTGTGTTGGATTGTTGCACATTTCATTGGAGTTCTCTTCCCTTATTTCTGTGCCATTTATGTGACATCAGGTCTAGTACTTTTGATTTGTTTATTCCTTTAATTTTAATGTAATTGTATATACTGTATTGTTTTCACCCCCTTTGTAATATCAGATTAAATATATAAAACTTTATAGCTTTATTCCCCTTGCTTTATAAACCAGATCCCAGAGGCAAAAAACATTACCAGTAACAGGCATCCAATTGGCCTATATAAACAATTGGTTGTGGCTAGTGATGGGCAAACCCGAACTGCAAAGTTTGGGGTCTGTACTGAACCCCTAGTGTTCGGGCACAGATACAGAACACAGACTTTCCTGAGAAGCTTGTGTTACAGTTCGAGTTTGGGTTCGGGTTTGGGTGATTGCACAGCATTATACTTACTGGATCCCGCCGTCCCATCATCCCGCCATGTCTACTTCAGGGGCCACTCATTAACTTCCGGGATATTTATTGCAGGGGAACCCAAAAAACAATCACAGACGCTGTCACAGAGAACGGGCATCAGTAATTGGCTGTTGGAGTAACCTGAAAACAGCCCATACATTCTAGCATCTGCCCTGCCAGAATGTATGGGCTGATTCCAGACTATTCCAACAACCAATCAGAGATGCTCACTGTCTGTGACAGCGTCTGTGCTTGGTAGTTGGGTCCCTTTGCAGTGAATATCCCAAAAGTTAATGAGTGGCCCCGCAAGTAGATGTGCGGGATAATGGGTTGATAGAATCCAGTAAGTGTAATGCTGTTTAATCACCTATCTTCTTTCTTTTACAGTCCTCCACCTCAACTTTATAGTCAGAGTTCGGGGTTTGTACTCAAGTGCGAGTCATGTTCGGCCCTGAAACCCAACTTTAAAAAAAGTTCGGGTGGGTTCACCAAGCCTGAACATCGGCAGGTTCGCCCATCACTAGTGGTGACACCTAGTTTTTCTTGGGTTATTATGGATCTTGGCAGTGACAGTCCCAAAGCATTTATATATATATATATATATATATATATATATATATATATATATATATATATCATGTGTTGGAATCGGTTGTGTATATGTTTACTGTGAAAACACCCCATAATTCGCACGGTAGTGAACGCCACCAAAGCCTTGGTCATCGATTGTCAGACAATTGCGTATTGTCCTGACTATTGGAGGACAGGTGTTCATGACAGAGGCCATTAATTAAAACAAGACAAGAATTCAAAAATAGAGAAAGAAAAGAATTGCACCAACACATCGTCCTTTACTTTAAAACACCATCAAAATGGATCAAGAGAAAAAACTGATACTCACGTACCGGACGAGCACAGATTCCCCACAATCCACACTGTGTCCCCATCTAGACTGTTCATGCTCGGATGGAATGAGAAGAATCCAGCTGATCAGGGCCTCTGATTGGCTTCTACTGTCACATGATGACCCCTCCCTTAAGAAGAAAATATGTTGTCCGACAGAGAACACAATACGGAGTATAGAAGCGCAGTGCCTGGATACCTGGTGTTTATCATTGTTACCAGCGTTCTCCCTGCTTACAGCAGTACAGCGGTGTGATAGCGATTGATTAATGGTTTATTATTTTATGGTGTGCGGCAGCAGGGGGCATATACTGTGATGATAGGGGGGCTTATATACCAGTGATGGGGGTATATACCAGTGATTGGGGGCTATGTACAGTGATGAGGGCTATATACCAGGCTGGGAGTCTATATACCAGTGATGGGGTGCTATATACCAGTGATGGGGGAATATGTACAGTGAGCGGCTATATACCAGGCTGGGAGTCTATATACCAGTGATGGGGTGCTATATACCAGTGATGGGGGAATATGTACAGTGAGGGGCTATATACCAGGCTGGGAGTCTATATACCAGTGATGGGGTGCTATATACCAGTGATGGGGGAATATGTACAGTGAGGGGCTATATACCAGGCTGGGAGTCTATATACCAGTGATGGGGTGCTATATACCAATGATGGGGGAATATGTACAGTGAGGGGGGTATATACCAGGATGAGGGGTCATTTACCATGATGGGGACACTATATACCAGTGATGAGGGGCTGTATACAGTGATGATTGCTATATACCAGTGATGGGGGGCGCTATATACCAGTAATGAGAAGTTATATACCTAGGCTTTTACTCGAGTCAATAGGTTTCCCCAGTTTTTGGTGTAAGATTAGGGGCCTCGGCTTATACTCAGTTTGGCTTATACTCGGGTATATACTGTAAATATTCAAGTTTGGCAAGCCGTATCACTGAAATGTCAACTACAAGAAAAGTGCCGCAAACTGACAAATCTGTGCCTGTGTGTTAAACAGATGAAGACGTGAACACTTAGTTTTATGCCTTTTATCCCTTCTACATTCCTTCTAGTGTCATCAGTAGAGACTAGCTTATTTATATAAAATGGACTGCTTTATTCCTTGTGATTGCTATACACAGGGGTTCCTGCACTACTTAAAGATGTGAGCCTGAATGAAGAATGTCTGAATGCACTAATATCATCCACACACTCAGAGGAACTCGTTTCACTGGTGGCGGGGGTCGCAGCACTACACCTTGACTTATGCAACCCCTACCCCATAGATTTGCATATGTACTGAGAATGAGACTAAACTTGACAGTATGTGCCCACACCCTAGGACTCCTATATGTACACCTTGTTTTCAGCTGTCCCTTACACCATAAATTGGCGTAGTTGGCAGGATGAGGAAGTCCTACAGAAATTGGATATGACCTATGACACAGTGAATATAGCATTTGATGTGCTCAAAATTGGCAAAATGTGGTGCAGTGAGAAAGCTGGTTCCTCGTGGGTGGAAACTGCAGAATGACGCAAAGAGTAGCCCAGTCCACTAAAGTAAAAGACAGCAAAGCTCCATACTGAAGGAAAATCCTGTACCATTTTTGAAGGAGCACACAGAAGGATGGTATGAAGCGTGGAAAATTCTCACTGAGCAGCAGGCGGAGAAGAATGCAATGAAATGCTTTCATGGGTGGTGAATCCACATTGGATGAGGGAGACTTATGTGACTTATTTTGGTGGCAGTACAGTGTGGTGCCCCGCAACGAGTGCGTCACAGGAAGGTATTGCAACCCTAAAAGAAGATGCAATATCGTCCGTCTCAGGGGTGAACAAGTTAAACCCAGAGCTCCATGTACCACATGCACCACTCAGAGGCAGAGGACCAATCAGGTCCTGGTGGGAGGAGTGTAACGTGTAGTGTGGGGGAAGAGGAGAAGAAGTTAGGAAAACGAGGAGGAGAACGTGGGAGAGACAGGAACAAGGACTGACGTCCAGACAAGTCTAACTGGGAGGGCACCGACAAGCGGTGACCCAGACAAGTGGGCAAACAGTAAAAAGCAACGGGTCCAAAGACACCCATGCCCAGTCCTACCGGACACCGGTTCCGAGGCAGTCAGTCATCTACCGCTGTTCTGCAAAACCGGAGTGAAGGAGTAGCTTTATAGGAGCGCCTCACTACAGCCACGTGTAAAGAAAAAACAACAACAGCTTGTAGTGCGCCTGTACACATGGGGCTGTTAACGGGCGGTTCTTTTGCGTTTAAACTCACCTGGTCTGGTTGTAAACCACAGCCCGTAGATAAGCTTATTAATATGAAGCAGCGGAATCCTCCGGTTCCGTCCTCGTGCTTCCTACGAGGTCTTCTCCGGGGAAACACTAGTGCCGGGCGGCGTCACGTGTCTAGTAAAGGGGCCGATCCAGCTGACGTCTTCTCAGGTCCTCTCCCTCCTCTGCAGCTCACTCCACCACTCTCCCCATAGGGAGTCAGAATGATACAAAAAGATGGAAGCGTGATGTATGTTTGGGCGCTGAGGTAAGGAAGATCTCTGATGCTGGCTTCTTTTCCGGACTTTATTAAAATAATTGCAGTTATAATTATTCAAGCTTAAGGCTCTCAAAACCCACAATGCATTTCGACGTGCATACACGTCTTTTCACTTGAGAAAGACGTGTATGCACGTCGAAATGCATCGTGGGTTTTGAGAGCCTTAAGCTTGAATAATTATAACTGCAATTATTTTAATAAAGTCCGGAAAAGAAGCCAGCATCAGAGATCTTCCTTACCTCAGCGCCCAAACATACATCACGCTTCCATCTTTTTGTATCACTACAGCCACGATCCCAGCAGTCTTACCAGCAGGGTAGCCACCATTGGGACTCAGGACCCTTTACAGCCAGCTTGGAACTCCAGCTAAGGTAATCCAATAGAGGTCCTCCCAGTACCCCACCTGGTACAACAAGGCAGCCAAGGCAACTAGAACAGGACAGATAGAAACAGAAGGAACACTGTGGATCTCTGGACAGAGACTGTACACTACTGGGACCAGCCAGTCCGTTACCTAAAAAACTGTGTTACCGTATACCGTGTACAACTCCAGTAAAAACCCGTTACAGAGGAGCACCGTGTCAGTGCATTTCTTCCAGAACTGTTATTAACCCTTGATACTAAATTACCCGAGATGCCGTATTCCCCTCAGTACAGCTCCTGGCCCCGGGGACAAAGGCTCGTCCTGTGGTGAGCATTCCATCTAGCTGCCGCACATCCCCCAGAGGCCCAAGCAGCGCTGGTGCAATCACCGGACACCCAAAGGTGGCGTCACGAGACAATCAACATTTAATCCCAAATCCCCAGCCCTTTCCATTTTGACCACCGGGCCCCACAGCCTCAGGCCCGGAACCGTGACAAGTGAAGCATCGCCTGAGACCTGCGATCTTAGCAGCAGTGAGTCAACAGCCCATTGTGGAAGGTCCACACAGACAAAAGGCGCAAAGTGAGAAGTTATGGAAACAAAAGGAAGCATCGGCAGCACTCTCCAGCCACAGGAATACTCTTTATTATCTTCACGCTTTTCAGATCATGTTACATGGTGATTACAGCAGTGGTGCAGGGGGTGCAGGGGGAGGATGGGGGGTCCTCACAACAGCAGACTGTTTCAGGCGGCCTCACAGTACTTCAACAGGTTACAGTTATGGTCCTGTAACTTGTTGAAGCGCTGTTAGGACGCGTGAAATGGTCTGTTGTTGTGAGGACCCCCCATCCTCTCCCCGCACCCCCTGCACCACTGCTGTAATCACCATGTAACATGATCTGAAAAGCGTGAAGATAATAAAGAGAATTCCATGACTATAATCACCTCGAGATAGGAAGTGCACCAGAGAGTCTCAGAGCTCGGCGGGGGAAGCTGACAGGTGGTGATTGCAAGCTGATTCAGCATCTCCCAGAGCTGCAGAGCCCTAGAAAGGGCCGTGTATGTTGACGGTGCCCGACACATTTAAAGTAAGCAAAGTGAGAAGTTCTGTCCAATGGGAGGTGAAGAGAGTAAGGCTGCTTTCACATCACGGATTTTTCAGATCCGATGCTGTCCGATCAAAATCGGACAGCATCGGATCCGAATTTGGCCCCATGCAGCCCTATGGGCATCGGACCGAATCGGATGTGCACTAAATGCCATCCGATTTGGTCCGATCCGATTCTGTCCGATTTTATTATCGGTGCAAAAATCGGAGCTTGCTCCGATTTTTGCACCGAAAATAAAATCTGACAGATTCGGATCGGACCAAATCGGATGGCATTTAGTGCACATCCGATCTGACCCGATCCCTATAACATGGGGCCCTATGGAGAAGGGTCCGAGGAAACATCTGATGTCTCCTCGGACCCTATTTTACTGTACTGAGCATGCTCAGTACAGTAAAAATGCTCAACTGGGAGCGCAGGGGTTAAAAAAAAAAAAAAAGTTTATTCTCACCTCCCCCCGAGCCCCCGCTGTCTCCCGCCATCTTCTTTGAGGCTCCCGGTGGCTCCCGCAGGCTCCCGGTGGCTGCAGAGGTCTTCCTCTGCTGTTCAGGACCTGCGGTGATGTCACAGTCATGTGACTGCGGGTTACCATGGTGAACCCGCTGTCACGTGACTGTGACATCACCGCAGGTCCTGAACAGCAGAGGAAGACCTCTGCAGCCACCGGGAGCCTGCGGGAGCCACCGGGAGCCTCAAAGAAGATGGCGGGAGACAGCGGGGGCTCGGGGGGAGGTGAGAATAAACTTTTTTTTTTCTTTTTTTCAGCCCGGAGGCGCCGCTTTTATGCCGGAATCGGATGCCTATTTGGCACCCGATTCCAGGCATCAGAAGGGAGCCGATGCTGTCCGATTTATATCGGACAGCATCGGCTCCCTAAAAATCGTAATGTGAAGGTAGCCTAAGTCAGCAGTGCAAATCTGGTCTGAAGAGAGTGTGTCTTCAGTCAGACTGCCTGTGAGGAGCAGTATAATAGCAAGACTTTTGATAGAGATTGTGGAAATAAGTGGTGAGACCCAATATGGTGACCAGTATGCAGTGGACAAGTATTGGCAAGGGTTTAGAGCTCTATGTCTGACTTTGGAGCCTGATGACCATGATCAAGTAGTTCCCAAAATATCACCATTACCAACTGCTGTGTTTAGGCCTGAAATGAAATACCTAGTGATCACTGCTCAGACGACCAGAAGGCTCGTGGCCACCACAGAGGACCAGATAGTGTAGGTGGTCCCTACTCCTGACAGCATTCAGGCCTCAGAAGACTAGGTCTAACTTTTATCCTATCTAGTAAAGCCGGACGTAAGCCTGGAACTGCCGCACTCTGCAGCCAAATTATTAATTAGGCTGGGGTCACACATAGAAATCCGTTTTTGGAAGTGATTTCCATCACCAATCCGGTTTTTTTGGGTGCTTTTTGAGCCTCCTACACCCCTGAACGTTTTTGGACTTAGTCATTTTTTGACCAAAATTCTCAAAATCTGATCCGTTTTTTAAGGCACCCCAAAAAAACGGATCTGTTTTTCCATAGGGCCCATGTTAAAAAAAAAAAAAAATTTTATTTTTTTGAAAAACGGACCCCAAAAACGTTGCTATCAATGCTTTTGGCTCAAAAACGGACATAGCAACGTTTTTAAGTGCAGAAAAAAACGGACAGGGTGTTTATTACATCCAATCAGTTTTTCTATCAGTTTTTGGACTTAGAAAATAAAAATGCCAAAAATGAAGCCAAAAACGGGCCAAGGGCTTATGTGTGACCCTAGCCTTAAAAAGGCAGGGTTGAATTTCTTAGGCTGGGGTCACACATAGAAATCCGTTTTTGGAAGTGATTTCCATGACCAATCCATTTTTTTTTGGGTGCTTTTTGTGCCTCCTACACCCCTGAAAGTTTTTGGACTTAGTCATTTTTTGACCAAAATTCTCAAAAAAACGGATCCGTTTTTCCATAGGGCCCATGTTAAAAAAAAAAATACATTTTTATTTTTTTGAAAAACGGACCCCAAAAACGTTGCTATCAATGCTTTTGGCTCAAAAACGGACATAGCAACGTTTTTAAGTGCAGAAAAAAACGGACAGGGTGTTTATTACATCCAATCAGTTTTTCTATCAGTTTTTGGACTTAGAAAATAAAAATGCCAAAAATGAAGCCAAAAACGGGCCAAGGGCTTATGTGTGACCCCAGCCTTAAAAAGGCAGGGTTGAATTTCTTAGGCTGGGGTCACACATAGAAATCCGTTTTTGGAAGTGATTTCCATGACCAATCCGTTTTTTTTTGGGTGCTTTTTGTGCCTCCTACACCCCTGAACGTTTTTGGACTTAGTCATTTTTTGACCAAAATTCTCAAAAAAACGGATCTGTTTTTCCATAGGGCCCATGTTAAAAAAAAAAAAATACATTTTTTTTTTTTTTTTTTTTAACATGGGCCCTATTGAAAAACGGATCCGTTTTTCAAAAACGGACATAGCAATGTTTTTAAGTGCAGAAAAAAACGGACAGGGTGTTTATTACATCCAATCAGTTTTTCTGTCAGTTTTTGGATTTACAAAAATGAAGCCAAAAACGGACCAAGAGCTCATGTGTAACCCCAGCCTTAGATGCATCGAGCAGTGGCACATTGAGGGGAAAAAGATGGCAGAGGAGGTCTGGTAAGGATTCAGGGCCTAAATGAAATGCACAGGAAGTGCCAGTAACCTCTCTGTCTGAAGTTGTTGGAGGATGATGGAGGCCTGACGGGAGCCTTGGCGTAGCCATCACGAGTTTGATATGAGGGGAGGCCAAAACACATGTTGGGGTGGGCGCATTCTGTGATGGCCGCTATTATACACTTCCTTCCATACCCTTCCATGACATGTTCTTGGTGCACTTGAGATGATATTGTACTGGTATAGACACTGGTACATCTGCTAGGCTCTTTAGTCTTGTATAGACCAGACTGTGGTTCATACTGGGACTACATTACATATGCATATTGTGCCTCCATTGGATCTGTTGTACTCAATCGCACTTGCACTTTAGATATTTTTTCAGTTTATGGATTTAGCCATTTGCATTCCCTACAGTGAGCAGCACATGGATATAGCATTTAAGGTCATATTTGCTCCATTAATACCTATACTTTTTGATGAACGTGACATATGGCCTTTACTACTCCCTAGATGCACTTTTCTAGCCCCTATGGTGGCATTTTGATGCAATTTATGTCCTGTACTATATGTGTATCCTATTAAGTTACTTGACATATGCATTCTATTAACTTTTGATCGGACATTATGATGCAATTGATGTTTTGCATTACCTCTGCACCTCATTGGGGGAATCTCTTCTCTTACATCCAATACAGTAGATCACAAAAAACAGTCAAACAAACGTGTAAAAATACTCTGTTGTAAAAAAGCACAGTAGAAAGCAAGTGCTGCTGAAAAAGTAAAATACAGGGTATTTAGTTGATACGTTTTTTGCAAAAAATGTATACTAAGCTGCTCTACCAACTTCAAGGTAACCCATATCAGAGCTCTGATATGGGTTACCTTGAAGTTGGTAGAGCAGCGTACTGTACATTTTGTATTGCTTGGTTGTATATTCTCCGACCTACCCTGCTCTTACTTATAATAATACCCCATTTATATCATTTTTTTACACAATAAAGAAATGTTATATAAGAAATAATTTGTTTTCTTGCTATATTCTGAGAGCTATAACTTTGTTATTTTTGCGCTGACTGCCCTGTGTGGTGACATTTTCAGCTATACCATTTTTATTTACATTTGAATTTTATTGTATGTTTTTATTTAGACATAAATATACTTTTTTATTGGTATAATATCTTTAATATTTTTTCACTTTTATTTTCTTAATTTTTTAATTAAAAAAAAAATATTCTTACAATTTATTTTTTAACTTTTTTTACTTAGTCCCCCTATCGGATTTTAGCTTTTATTACTCTGATCGCACAAGCAAGGCGATGCATTACAGTTGTCAGTGTTACACTGACAGATTGCCTGTTAGACCCTGCTTCTGGCTAGGTCTAACAGGCTACCATTGTAAAGAGGGAGGGAAATCCAACACCAACTCCAGATCCAATGGAATTAAATTAAAAAGTCCATTTTATTAAATAAAGTTTAAAAAACACACATAGTAAAGTTGTATGTAAGGTGTAAAACCTTATGCGTTTCGGACCCTCCAATAGGAAACAGGCTTAACTCACCAAAAATTAGCCAGGTCAAATATCCATTGCACCCAGCAGCAGGTTGCCAGCTCCACTGGGAGGTAACACAGTTGTCTGAATACCGGTGCTCAGTCCCTTGCAACCCAAGCATGGGGGCGATTGTGGCACCTGCGACCAGCCATGCTAACAAGGAGGAGACTGGTGGTATCTATAGGCACAAGGCCTTATAGCATGGGTGTGACCAACAGGCTTTGCTCTGACACTGTGCTGCACATGTACAAGTGTGACTGATGCTCTTCTGGTGACCTGGTGTCTATAGATGCCACCAGTCTCCTCCTTGTTATCATGGCGGTCACAGGTGCCACAACCGCCCCCATTGCTTGGGTGGCAGGGAACTGAGCCGGTATTCAGACATCTGTGTTACCTCCCAGTGGAGCTGGCAGCCTGCTGTTGGGTGCAATGGATATTTGACCTGGCTGATTTTTGGTGAGTTTTTTCTGAGTTTAATATCCTGTTTCGGTGATTTTCTAACAACAGGCTTCCATACCTGGCAGACCTGGAGGTCATAATTTGTCCCCTAGCTTACATGGCAGTCCTTAGTTCCCCCGTGATTATGTCATGGAGGTGACAGAGGGGTGAGAGAAGGAACCTACTCTCCGAAGCTTCTAAATGCCAATGACATGATTGGTATCTGATCTATTCAGGTACCAAAGATGTTTGCGGTCAGAACTAGTGCAGGACTCTCCCGATCCCAGCCTGACTGCCGACCGTAAACAAATGTCGGCACTGCACAATGACCAGCAAACGCCTATGTTAATTTACCGTTGTCAGCCGGCAACAGGTTTACAGACTTTCCAGTGCTAATCCATTAATGGCATCCATCTCCAACATGTGTTGAAGCAGAAATACATCAGCATAAGTGATGCCCCTTAATTGCTAATTACAGAAGCTCTTTGACTCAAGGTTTAGATAATCAGAAATCTGTCAACAGTTAAAAAAAAATCAGAACGACTGCACACGAATCCATCAAAATAATGAAAAGCATAATTAGGATTTGTAAATTGTGGTCATCCTTTGCTGCACCTCCTCAATTACTACTATATATCAGTCAAGATCTAATGCACATGGTACCATTGGGGCGGAATGTGTCTTATTAGAAACTTTATCCTTGGATTGATTTATAGTTTTTGTTATTTAGGTTAAATTCTATTTTTAATTAAGAGGCACATGGCCAGAAGAGTAGATCCTTTGTTGCAAATAGTTTGGCACTAGCTAACGTGGCGTAGACACAATTTGGCTGCTGGATATTGCAGCGAAAAGACAAATCTGTTGTTAGAGAGAGCCTGCAGCAGGGGCGTAACTACAATAGGTGCAGGGGTTGCAAGGGGGCCCCAAAAGTCCCTTTAGCCTATAGAAAAAGACTATTGCTATTAAAAATATGCATTAATTGGGAACCCAGTAAGGAATAACTATTAGTTTTAGGAGTATTATCTGATTGGTAGGGATAGTGGAGTACCATCCACAGTCGCAGGGGTCATAAGTGAGACTGCGTCGGTGGTACAGGGGCCTGGAGACCGTCGACCCCTGCAACCGCTGCACCAGCTTTACATGGATGTGCGCCCGTGAGAACACACATCCATGTCACTGCGCGGCCGCTCTGCCCGGCCCATCCCCAGACGGCTGTTCATGGTCACCGGAGGACTGGCAGGCTCTGCCACTTTAAATGTCCCGCAGCCGCTGCTGCTGCACTGTAATGAGGTCATGTGACCTCATCACAGACAGGACGGAGCTGCCTGGCGGGAGAGGTGAGCCAGAAGAGCTGCAGCTCTTGATGAGGAGGAGGGAGTGTCAGTGTGTGTGTGTGAGACTGTGTGTGTCACTGTGTGTATGTGTGAGGCTGTGTGTGTCACTGTGTGTGTGTGAGGCTGTGTGTGTCACTGTGTGTGTGACAGTGTGTGTGACTGTGTGTATCACTGTGTGTCTGTGTGAGGCTGTATGTGTGACTGTGTGTGTGTGAGGCTGTGTGTGTGACAGTGTGTGTGACAGTGTGTGTGACTGTGTGTGTATCACTGTGTGTGTAAGGCTGTGTGTGTGACTGTGTGTGTGTGAGGCTGTGTGTGTCACTGTGTGTATGTGAGGCTGTGTGTGTCACTGTGTGTGTGTGACAGTGTGTGTGACTGTGTGTGTGACTGTGTGTGAGGCTGTGTGTGTCACTGTGTGTATGTGAGGCTGTGTGTGTCACTGTGTGTGTGACAGTGTGTGTGACAGTGTGTGTGACTGTGTGTGCATCACTGTGTGTCTGTGTGATGCTGTGTGTGGCACTGTGTGTGTGTGAGGCTGTGCGTCTCACTGTATGTGTGACAGTGTGTGTGATTGTGTGTGTCACTGTGTGTGTCACTGTATATGTGACAGTGTGTGTCACTGTGTGTGTGACTGTGTGTGTCACTGTGTATGTGTGACTGTGTGTGTCACTGTGTGTATGACAGTGTGTGTGACTGTGTGTGTGTCACTGTGTGTATGTGTGTGACTGTGTGTGTGTAACTGTGTGTGTGTGTGTGACTTTGTGTGCGTGTATGTCACTGTGTGTGTCACTGTGTGTATGTAACTGTGTGTGTGCCTGTGTGTGACTGTGTCTGGGACTGTGTGTGTCATTGTGTGTGTGTGACTGTGTGTGTGACTGTGTGTGACTGTGTGTATGTTACTGTATGTGTCACTGTGTGTGTGTGACTGTGTGTATGTCGCTGTGTGTGTGTGACTGTTTGTGACTGTGTGTGTCACTGTGTGTGTGTCACTGTGTGTGTCACTGTGTGTATGTCAATGTGTGTGTCACTGTGTGTGTGTGACTGTGTGTGACTGTGTGAATGTGACTGTGTGTGTAACAGTGTGTGCCACTGTGTGTGGGTGACAGTGTGTGTCACTGTGTGTGTGTCACTGTGTGTTTGAGACTGTGTGCGACTGTGTGTGTGTGTGACTGTGTGTGTTTGACCATGTGTTTGTGACTGTGTGTGTATGAGACTGTGTATGTGATTGTGTGTGCATGATTGTGTGTGACTGTGTGTGTTTGACTGTGTGTGTGACCGTGTGTGTGTTTGACTGTGTGTGTGTCTGTGTGTGACCGTGATTGTGTGTGTGTGACTGTGTGTGTGACTATGTGTGTTTGACTGAGTGTGACCGTGTGTGTGTTTGACTGTGTGTGTTTGACCATGTGTGTGACCCTGTGTGTATGACTGTGTGTGTTTGACCGTGTGTGGTGTGTGACTGTGTGTGTTTACTGTGTGTATGTGCTGTACAAGGGCAGTGTGACTGGGTTGGGGGCTGTACATGGTACAGGTGTGTGTGGGGGGGCTGTGCAGTGGGCAGTGTGTCTGTGTGTGGGGGGGCTGTGCAGTGAGCAGTGTGTCTGTGTGTGGTGGGCAGGGTTGTACAAAGGGCAGTGAGACTGGGTGAGTGGGGCAGGTTGTACATGGGGCAGTGTGTCTGTGGGTGGAGGATGTATGCTATATGGAGGTCTATGAGGCTGCATTATTGTTTTATACTATATGAAGGGCTGTGACGCTGCATTATATGATATAAAGGGCTGTGACGCTGCATTATGTTATCTGGAGGGCTATGACACTGCATTATATTATATGAAGGACTGTGACGCATTATATTATTTGGAGGGCTGTGACGCTGCATTATATTATATGAAGGGCTGTGACTGTGCATTATATTATTTGGAGGGCTTTGATGATGCATTATATTATCTGGAGGGCTGTGAGGCTGCATTATATTATCTGGAGAGCTATGAGGCTGCATTATATTATCTGGAGAGCTATGAGGCTGCATTATATTATCTGGAGGGCTATGATGCTGCATTATATTATCGGGAGGGCTGTGAGCTGCATTATATTATCTGGAGAGCTATGAGCTGCACTATATTATATGGAGGGCTATGAGGCGGCATTATGATATCTGGAGGGCTATGAGTCTGCATTATATTATATGATGGTTATGAGGCAGCATTATATTATCTGGAGAGCTATGAGGCTGCATTATATTATCTGGAGGGCTATGAGGCTGCATTATACTATATGATGGGTTATGAGGCGGCATTATATTACATGGAGGGCTTTGAGGCTGTGTTATACTATAATGGATGACCTACATACCAGGGTAAGGGCATATTCCAGGAGGAGGACCATATATAGCAGGACGAGGGACATTAATACATAATGAAGGAGAGAGAAAACAATTTGTGAGTCTTTATAGGATTTAGAACATTACATGGGGCCCGTACATCTGACCAACGTGGGCGCGCAGAGGAAGGGGGGGCACAGGTCCAAATTTTGCACCGGGGCCCTTCGGAGTCTAGCTACGCCACTGGGTAGGGAAGTCACGTAGTTGGGAGCTCACTGAAGACAGGATCCAGGTAAAGAAAAACAAGTCATAGGCTAGCACTCAAATCCAAAAGAGCAAGATATAAACAAGGTAACAGGCTAGACGGGAACCCTAATCAGAACTGATACTGGCCACCTAATGACCGGTCTCTGAGAGGACCTGGATGACAGTCATTGCTCATATCTTGAAGGAAAAAAAGTAGAAACCAGTTCTTAGCACACTGAAACAAGATCATCAAAGGATATCTGAGGTAGTTATCATTTCTTTTAGGGGTTTTGCCATTTGGATTCTTCCTTCTTAAAATATATTATCTGGACATCCTGTTCAAACACAGATGTCTCTTCTTGATCATACTGTACGTGCCTGACAATTTTGCCAATGGCAATGTCTATATTTGGCCCCACTAGACCTAAATGACAGAGGGCCAATAGTTTATCATAGAGCTCCCCTTTACCTATATGGCAATTTGCCATAAAATTTAATATGCAAATTGCCTCGTTAGAGAGGAAGAAGATTTGCATCTTAGTGCCACCTATTGGAAGCAGCAATCCTAAAATGCTAATATCAAGCTTTTTGCTATATGACTTGGGATCAGGGGCCAAACCAGAATTTCAACTGCAGACGGATTTCTGATTTGGCTATATGAGAGGTTTGTGACTGGGGTATAAGGGGTAGTGTTTATTTCTCAATGTGGAGAGTGACATACCTGACATGTCAGTGTAAGGAGACTTATGTGCCCACAGGATGTTTTTCCTGCATTTTTGCTGCAGTTTACCCTTGGATTTATGTTAATTTATGTAAATCTGTTCCTGAGGTTGGGCTGTGCCCACCCATTGCTTTTGCAAGTGTCAAGAATGATCATGTTCTATTTTTCCTGAGATTTTGCTACAGTCAATGGCAAAATCGCAGGAAAAAGGTGCATCTCAATGAATTCGAATATCATCAAACAGTTAAAGAGGACCTGTCACCCCCCTGCTGCATGGCAAACTAAATGCAGCACTGAATGCAGCATGTCTGCTGCATTCAAGGAAGGGGTCCCCCATAGCTCTAGCCCCCCTGTGCCCTGAGAAATACACTTTAGAAAGCGTACAGATAGTGAGTCCGGAGGGCCTTCATTCTTATGGAGTCATCACTTGTACGGGGCTTCTCCACGCCTCTGTCCGCTCTGTGTCTCCTCCTGCTGCTCTGTTCCTCCTCCTGTATGTGTGAAGCCCCCTCCTCGCCTGCGTCGGCGTGTAAGTGTCTGATCTCATGCAGGCGCACAGCGAGGCATGACATCAATCGCCGCCTCCTGCTCCTGACAAGTGCTTGCTGTGCGCCTGCATGAGATCAGACATTTACACGCCGGCGCAGGCGAGGAGGGGGCTGCACACAGACAGGAGGAGGAACAGAGCAGCAGGAGGCGGCACAGAGCGGCCGGAGGCGTGGAGAAGCCCCGTACAAGTGATGACTCTATAACTAGGAATGCCCTCCGGACTCACTATCTGTAAAATTTCTAAAGTGTATTTCTCAGGGTACAGGGGGGCTAGAGCCATGGGGAATGCTGCATTCAGTGGTGCATTTAGTTTGCCATGCACCAGGGGAGTGACAGGTCCTCTTTAATTTATTTCAGTAATTCAATACATAAAGTGAAACACATATTATATAGAGTCATTACACACAGAGGGATCTATTTCATGAGTTTATGTCTGTAAATGTTGGTGATTAATGAAAACCCAAAGGTCATTATCTCAGAAAATTAAAGTAGGGAGGATGAAGGGTCTGAGAGATAAAATATGACCTAAATAGGCATCAGAGGCTTCACCTTGTGTGGTTGTGAGAGTCACAACCACTATAAAAGCATTCACAGCTGCTGCAGTCCCCGGTGTGGTGCATGTAGAGTAGGGAGGATGAAGGGTTGAACACCACGCTGCCGTATTCCACCAGACATCAAAGAGTGAATATAATAATTAACGTGTTTCAGGCCTCCCTGGCCCCTTCCTTAGGACTAATCAATATCATATTGCCACATTTCAGGGAATTTCATGGAACCCTGAATCATGTTGATGAATAAATCAATATGATATTCACCTTTTGATGTTGGTGAATACGGCAGCAAGGTGTTTAACTCTTCATCCTCCTCCTCTTATAGGCACCACGCTGGGGACTGCAAGAAACGTTCATTCATTAGTTGCATCGGAAACTTTGCCAACATCATTTGATTATATTCGCACTGCGCTCTGGCCGGTGGCTTTTGGACTTTATTTAATAACATCTGAAATCCTTGTAATATTTTCTCACATCTATCATTATGTTAAGCTAATGAGTTTCTTGGAGTCACACATTTGAATAATTAAAATGCAATTTTAATGCATAACCCGCGTTTGTTTGCTTGTCTGAGAATATAATGCCGTAAGTTGCTTCAATTTAATTATCATTTTTTAGCTGCTTTTAGGCTTCAGGATAATTGTGTTTAAATAATTGGAAGAAGAGAGTCAAGAATGTTCGACCTTTCCTAATTTACCTCGTTATCGTGTTTGAAGACGTCAAACCAAAATCTCTACATATGTAAATTTATACAACTAAGGACGTGATACAACTTTATTTGGCGACTTGACAGTTTTGTTTAATCTTGCAGTGTTCGTTTTTGTTTAATATCAACTTGGTACAAGAAGGCAGATTCGTATCAAGATACACATTTTTATGTTTCTGTAGGTTTCATTGTAAATATGTTCCAATGGTAAATCTGGGATGATTTTAAATTTTAGGGTTGCACGGTTTTACCTAAAATTATGGAAATGCAAAACTGACGTTGATACACTCTTCAGCATTTGGACAGATTTTGTTAATATCTGCCCCCTCGGCTTTATATGAAATCATTTATCTATACAAAGTGAGCGTTATGTTCAGTCATCACAGACTGACACACATTTTTTATAACGGTTCCAATGTTAGTTATCATGTACCAACTATTTCCTAATTGAATCTAGGTAAATGATATTTAATCATATTAAAGGGGTGTCGGCTATTCCTAAAATTGATGTCTGCAAAATAGCGACAGTTTGCAATTCACACTGTCCATTTGATGAGACTTTTAGCTGATATTCTACCCACACTATGTATACTGCAGGAAGGAGAGCTCATTTTTAATCTCTACTAAGTGTCCTCCTATGGCAGAAAGCTACACCCTTGCCCGGAGTCACTTCTTTGTGGGTGCTGAAGTCAGGCCAATCCAACCCTTGTTCATCTTGTCAGAGTCAGCTGTCAGCATATTTCAGTGACAGGCATGTGCGTTTATCAGTATGATTCCACGGCGACTAAAACACTTGACAACACTAGAGGCAGCCAGACTCAGTGTAAGGTCAATTTATGCCAGTTCGCTTCGATACAAATAATTAGGCAGAAATCCGATGCACTTTTGTACTTCGCCAAGTACTCCTTCCCAATACAACTTGCATCCTTGTGACAGTATCCACCCTGTGCTTCGGAGGGCTGAGAAATTCCATATCTCTGAGAGTGTTCTCTACCTCTGCTGGATTGGAGTTTGGCTTCTTCCCGGACACTGGTTGGCCACCGAAATATCACCCCTCCCGCCAGCGTTTTCCGAAGGGAATTTTTTGACTAATTCCCCAACAAGGGCCTTCTGCTACTGCAGCAATTTTTGTAGACCTCTCCACTTGTGAATAAGAGAAATAAAGTTCTCCTTGTAGCATGGTCTAAAGTGTCACCAACCACTAATGAGTGTCCGCCAAGATGTTGATAACGCGAAGGCACGGGACAGGCAGCAAACAGAAAGTCAGCCATGCTTGCCAGACTGGTAATATGAAAGACTTCAGGGTCATCAACAACAGGATGACGGACCATGCTGACCTCATCCCCTCCTCCTCGTCCCTGTCCTCTGGCCATCCACGCTGGACCAACGGTATGACGGTTGTGCAGGTAGTACCGTCAATTCTGCATGAAACTAGCTCCTGTTCTTCTAACTCCTCTTTCTTATCCTCCTCCTCGTCATTGTTCCCCAATGGGATGAGATGAAGCTGGGCTATGTGTAATCGCCACTATGGTTCCTTGCTCCATCTCAGCGTTTTAGAATACAGAGAAGCGTCATAGTGACGCTAATGATGGCGTCATCGACGCTCACCATCAAAGTTTTGGAGAACTGTACATATGTCAGACATCCATGTCCACTCCAGAAGTCTTATGTGTGGAGCTTGAACCGAATACCGATGGCCTAGTTGATGCTGGTAGTCAACAACTGCCCTCTTTTGCTCACAAATCCTGACTAACATCTGCAGGATGGAATTCAAACGGGTGGGGACATCACACACCAGTCTGTGAGCCGGAAGCTGCAAACGCTGCTGAAACCCACCAAGGACGGCAGCCAAAGAAGTAAGTGACTTTCTGAAATGGGCACACAGGTGGCATATTTGACAAGCAGATCCGGCAGCTCCGGGTAGGATTTAAGAAACCGCTGAACCACCAGGTTAAGAACATGTGCCAAGCATGGCACATGTGTGAGCTTGCCTCGCCTCAGAGCCGCCACCAGGTTCCGGCCATTGTCACGCACGACCATGCCTGGCTCTAGGTTCAGCGGTGTAAGCCAATGATCTGCCTGCTCTTTCAGAACTGTCCACAACTCATCAGCATTGTGGGGTTTGTCACCTATGTCCTCATATTAGCTTCAGCACAGCCTGTTGCCCCTTGCCGAGGCTGTGCTGCAGACCTTCCAGCTTGGGACTGTTGTGGAGGCTGAAGACGAGGAGGAGGAGGCTGAGGAGGATGACGTTCCGGAGCTGTAGACTGTGGGCGCAACCCTGACTGAGTTAGGGCCTGCAACCCTTGGCGTCGGGAGGACATGTTCCGTCCCAAGGTCCGACTGGGTCCCGGCTTCCACTATATTAACCCAGTGTGCCGTCAGCGAGATGTAGCATCCCTGCCCACAAGCACTTGTCCACGTGTCCGTGGTTAGGTGGACTTTGCCGGAAACAGCGTTTGTTAATTGCACGGCTAATGTTTTGGGACACGTGCTTGTGTAATGCAGCACACCGGGAGAAACAGTGGCGGCTGGGGGCCGAGTAATGAGGGACGGCCGCTGCCATCAGGTTGCAGAATGCTTTCGTCTCCACTAGCCTAAAAGGCAACATTTCTAGTGCAAGCAGTCGCGAAATGTGCGCATTTTGGAGTGTGGCGTGTGGGGCGTTGGCAGCGTATTTGCGCTTGCATTCCAATGAGTGGTGTATTGATATCTGAACGCTGCGCTGGGACAAGGACCTGATGGTGGCATTTCTGATTGTGCAATGACAGGTGAAGGACAGGAGGCATCTTCACATGCACTATGGACAGTGGATTGGCTTGCACGCGCAACAGTGGAAGAAGCAGTGGTTTCACCCGCAGACAATGCTCCTGGACTCTGTGGTATGTCCCACAATGTCGGGTGCTTTGCTGCCATGTGCCTGATCATGCTGGTGGTGGAAAGTCTGCTAATTTTGCTACCCCTGCTGATGCTGGCATGGCAGGTGTTGCAAATGGCCTTTTTTGAATTTACTGCAGATTTCCTAAAAAACTGCCAGGCTCGGGAAGACCTAACTGTTGTACTGGCAAATTGCGTCGTGTTGCTGTTATGAGGAATGGTTGCCTGCCTTCTGTCTGCGGACACCACTCTGCTTTTTCTGGCCTGTTTTGATGCTACGCCTCCCTCCTCCTGTTCGCAGCTGTTCTCGCTCTGCATGATCTCCTGCCAGGTTGGGTCAGTTACTGGATCATCTACCATGTCATTTTCCACTTCTGCACCCTGGTCCTCCTCCTGACTTTCTGGAAATTGTGTCACATCATCGTCCACCTCTTGTTGTATACATTCCCACCGTCGCCTTCGCGCGACTGTGGCTGCTCAAATATTTGGGCATTGCTACATATGATCTCCTCAGGCCCTAGTTGAAGTGGAGTGGGCGAGAGGCCCGAATCCATGAAGGGCATACTGAACAGCTCTTCAGAGTGTCCAAGTGTGGTATCACACTCTGCATGGTGGGAGGAAGGAGGATCAGGGTGACGAATATGTGGTCCAGTCTCATGGCTACTGACACTTGGCCGTGTGGAAGACAGGGTGTTTGTGGTGGTGCCAAACTGACTGGAAGCATTATCTGCTATTCAACTAACAACCTGTTGAGACTGGTCTTGATTTAAAAGTGGTGTATTGCTGCGGACCCCTAGAAATTGGGACAGGAAGGTCAAGCGAGATGATGTTGGCGTTTCTCGTGGCCTAATTCGAGCTTGTCCACGGCCTCGGCCTCTGCATGCACCACCATCACGTTCACTTCCTGGTCCCTTGACACCGGCCTTGTGCATTTTGAATGATGTGCCATATACACTTCCTGTATACATCTAACTGAAGGATTCCAATGAATGTCTTTTTTTTATTATTATTATTATTATTATTATTACCGTATTATTTATTTATATAGCGCCATTGGTTCCATGGCGCTTTACATAAGAAGCGGGGGTAACAAGGACAGGTACAGTACATATGAGCAGTCAAGGCTTGCTGATACACGACGGGAGAGGATCCTGTCCACGAGGGCTCACAGTCTACAGGGGTGGGGGAGGGACACGATTGGGGGGGAAGCGCCAAGCGTTTGGTGGATCGGCGCTGGGTCTCATCATAGGTTGTAGGCTTGTTAGAATAGGTGAGTTTTCAGGTTCTTTTTGAAGTTCTTGAGGGTAGGTGAGTAACTGACGTGCTGGGGGAGAGAGTTCCAGAGTCTAGGGGAGGCGCGGGAGAAGTCTTGTATGCGGTTGTGGGAGGATGAGATGAGGGGGGAGGAGAGGAGGAGTTCTTGTGAGGAGTGTAGGTTGCGTGCAGGTTGGTATTGGGAGACCATGTCGGAGATGTAAGGGGGGGACAGGTTGTGGATGGCTTTGTAAGTCAGGGTTAGGATTTTAAATTTGGATCTTTGTGGAGTGAGGAGCCAGTGAAGGGCCTTGCGGAGAGGGGAGATAGGGGAGTAGCGAGGAGGCAGGTGGATTAGACGGACAGCTGAGTTTAGGATAGAGCGGAGAGGTGCAAGGGAGGAGGAAGGGAGACCGGTGAGCAGTAGGTTGCAGTAGTCAAGGCGGGAGATGATGAGGGCGTGGACGAGAGTTTTGGCGGTGTCATGGTTAAGAAACCGGCAGATACGTGAGATGTTCTTGAGGTGGAGTATTGATGAAATTAGATATTACAAGCTAGACACCTGCTACAAATGCTGTGTACAGGTAGACAGTGTCTTGTGAGGTCTAGAAAATGGAGCTATATACACCTCTTGCCTATAGAGATTTAAATTAATCCTTAAAAGGACTGTTTTGGGATGGATAGAGGAGATTTAAAGCCAGCACACCAGCCACAGATGTGATGCTGGCTGGTATACTGGCACACCTAACTTTCCTATATACCTCCCTGCCTGCTTGTATACAGCTAATTAGTCCTCAGAAGGACTGTTGTTTGTCTTAGATTAGCAGCCCTGCACCTACACTAGCTGAAAGGCACAAAATCTGTCCCTCAATCAGCAGCAGCTCTCCCTACACTGACTGTCTAATGGCGCAGAGTGACGAGCGCAGCGCGGTCTGGTCTTATAAAGACCTGATGATACTGTGAGGCCAGCAAATCACTGAAAAGCCACAACCATCATGGCTGTGGCATTACAGTGTCTGGTAGCCAATCCTTGCATGTGGGCTGGCTCTGTAAAGAGCGACAACATGCAGGGAGGCGGACCCGAGCATGCGAACGAGTATCGCGCCATTACTCGGTGCTCGCCGAGCATCCCGAGTACCATGATACTCGTGCAAGTACCAAGTAGTGGCAAGCATGCTCGCTCATGCCTAATACTGAACAAAAATATAAGCACAACATTTTTGTTTTTGCTCCTATTTTTCATGAACTCAAAGATCTAAGACTATTTCTGAGTACAAAAGGCCTTTTCTCTCAAATACTGTTCACAGATTTGTCTAAATCTGCGTTAGTGATGACTTCTCCTTTGCCGAGATAATCTGTCCACCTCACAGGTGTGGCAGATCAAGATGATGATTAGACCTCATGATTATTGCACAGGTGCGCCATAAGCTGGCAACAATAAAAGGCCTCTTTAAATTGTGCAAGATTTATCACACAAAACAATTTCAAAGATGTCACAAATTTTGAGGGAGAGGGCAAATGGCATGTTGACTGCAGGAATGTCCACCAGAGCTGTTTCCCGTCAATTGAGCGTTCATTTCTCTACCGTAAGCTGTCTTCAAAGGCATTTCAGAGGATATCGCAGAACATCTATCCAGTCTCACAACCACATGTAACCACAACAGCCTAGAACCTCCACACCAGGCCCGAACTGATAGGCAGGAGGAGCGGGAGCTTTCCTGATGGGCTGCTAGTTGTGGAGTGGGTGGGGCCACAGCCCATGCTTTTCTAGCTGCAGGACAGCTTTAATCATTTAGCAGCAGTTGCCACCGCGGGGTCCACACCCAACAGCTTCACTTCCAAAATCGTCTGAGAATGACCACCCAGACATCTGCGGCAACAATTGGTTTACATTATGAAAGAATTTTTGCACACACTATCAGAAACCATCTTTGGGAAGGTCATTTGATGATCGTTGTCTTCATCAGGGTCTCTATCTGATAGCAGTTTGTTGTGGGCAAACACTCACATTCGATGACATCTGGCACGCTGAGTCAGTGTTGTGAATGGAGTGGCTCAAGGTGCCGGTGAGGTTATGGTATGTGCAGGCGTATATTATGGACAATGAACACAGGTGTATTTTATTGATGCTAATTTGATTTCACAGAGATACCGTGATGAGATCCTGAGGCTCATTGTTTTTCCATTCGTCTACAGCAGGGGTGGGGAACCGTTTTCCTGCCGGGGCCATTTGAAAATTTCTACCGTCCTTCGGGGGCCGTACAAAATTATCAACCTGAATATCACCCCGCTATATTTGGTTAAACTATCAACTCAGACCCATGTGTTCCCATTGACAAACATTGTACTTTACTTTCCCGCAGATTTTCAATTCTGAAACTGTATAAAAGGTGGCACGGTGGCTCAGTTTTTTGGGTTCAAATCCCAACAAGGGCAACATCTGCAATGAGTATGTATGTTAAATCAAAGAGCAGGAGAAACAGCGCTGCCTATGGTTAGCATGCTATACAAAAAAGTGCAAATGCACAAATTAATTCCTAGCTGTACTTTAGAAAATGAGATTTGTAGAAAACAATTGATCAATTCTTTGAGCCACTCTGCCAACATCACGGCAATCTCAACAGGGTGATCCTACTCTATGTTTTTTATTTACGTTGTGCCATATGGCCTACTAAATACATTAAAAGCAGGACTACTAAATGCGGCACGTACCTGAACATCTCAGAGCTGCTCCTATGGTGCCAGAAGGACAAATGCAGATAAATTCAGACCAGGTCTGAACATGTGCATCAAATGCTACAGACGTCCGAGCATTATGACATCTAACCCTACACTGCCAAACCAGCAGACCAGGAATGAGGGCGGAGCATACCCAGATAAAGGTGCATGTAATACACAGAGCCTATGGGAAGGGTGGGGCGGCTGTATGTGAACAGCGGCCTAAATCAATCACAGCAAAGACAGAGAGAATGGCAAACTAAGCCAAGTGTGCATGTCTAAAGTGGGTGTCAACCAACAAGCCAGCGCTGCCTATGGTTAGCATGCAATGCAAAGAGTGCAAATGCACATATT